>CM067361.1:33210769-33388269 GCA_034401795.1 Chaetoderma sp. LZ-2023a | reverse complement strand
CATAGAGCACGACTCCTGTCGTCACAGCTGCAGCTGCCACCACTACTATAAGCTCTGCTGTCTCCTGACCTGTCGATGCTTCATAGTCGAGCATTGGCTGAGATATCAGTACAGCCTTGTAGTACTCATCGAGACTCTCATCTGCCTCTTTGATGCTCTGGATGGCCTGAGCTCGGAGTTGTCGTCAGCGTGCCTCCCTCTGGTGCATATGATCGAGCACTTTGCTGTACTCAAACTTCTCCTTAGACAGCTTCTCCATCGCCTGGTTATGATGCTCACGCTCGACCTCTGCCTCCTTCTTGTCGGCGAAGCTGAGTCCCAGTTCGCTAAGGCAAACACGCCCACATTCAAGATTGTGGATGCCATGCTATAGACTACCGTTTACAGCTACTATATAGCTGCCCAAGCGAAGGATCCCCAGAGCGATGTATGAACCAGAGACTGATCCGGTCGAGGATATAGATGACGAGGACTATGAGGAAGATTATGATGAGGAGGATGATTATGATGCAGACTACGAGGTCGGTGGTGAGTATGGTGATGTAGATCCTGAATCCCGCAAGATAGTACACAGAGCGAAAGGAATCTATCGCACTTGCATAAAAGGTTCTATCAGGCCGCTGGCAGCAGGCGGGCAAGACTTCTGAAGCCATACCCGCCATCACCTCAGGAGTATGTACGTTCTTCGGAATGACAGGCCCTTGGCTACCATATGTTGCCATAGCACTCGCGGCTATCTGGGCTGCCGAACATTTAAGCAATACTATATAAGGGTGGCATCTCTGTACGACCCAGTCAAGGCACTTAACTTCCGAGGGTGAATCGATAAACTACCGTTCAGTGAGAATCCAGCAGAGACTAAATGCCGGTGTATGGAGATGTTTGAGGAGGTCTTCAGTGACAGTGGAATGCATGATGGCCAGCTGTTCATCTGTTTAGAGTTTCGCCCAGGCCATGCGTGACAGGATGGGAGCGGACGTCAGTGACGAAATCTGGGTATTCCGTCTTTCTTGAGGAACTCTACTATCAGCCTGGCGGATATTACTGTGAGCCCCTCAACTACTCGAGGCTGCACGTCGCAAGGGCCACAACTTCACATTGGAGACAGTTAGCCAGTGGCTCAGCCACCAGGTGATGTGGCCGATATACAGACCTCGTGCACGGCACATCACGCATGCCCATTTCGAGGAAACTGCCCTGAACAGAGTTCACCAGGCAGATGTGTTATTCCTTCCACATGACTCGATTGGTCGAAAGACCTACAAGTATGCCCTCACCATCGTCGATGTCGCCAGCAGGTACAAGGCGGCAGTACCGCATACAGACAAGTCAGCTGGCCAGGTGGGCCAGGCATTCCAGGGTGTCTATGAGGCTTCCGAAAATCCCCTCCAGTGGCGGGAATTGTTGAAGCTGGATGAGGGTAAGGAGTTTAGAGGGGAGACTGCAACCCTCATGCAGAAACGTGGTGTGGCAGTTAGGCGAGGCGAGGTAGGGCATCACCGTGCCCAGGCTATCGTTGAGCAGTGGAATCTGCAGAGAGACTGTTCCCACACCAATACGCCAAGGAAATGGCCGCACCGAGTGAACGTTCTAGGGTATGGGTGAGTGGGCTGCCTGCTGTGGTGGAGAGATCAAATGTCGAGGCTACTAGGCTAAACAGGAAGAAGCCGGTAGAGGTTATCAGCCACTCTGCTGGCCACAGCTCTAGAGGAGCGAACAAGGGAGATGAGTTCCTACCACCTGGTGCTCTTGTTCGGTACCTGTATGAGCCTGGTGAGCTGGAAGCTGGCCGGCGGCGTGCAACAGATCCTAACTGGTCGATAGCTGTTCACACGCTTGACAGGTATGTGGATGCGGAGGTGCAGCCTACACTGTACTACCTGGCATGCCAGCACGGAGTGCCTAGGTGACCATTTGTCGTATAAGAGCTTCAGCTAGTCCCTGTAGACACACAGCTACCACCACCTAGGGTGCTAACATGATACTCGATGGGCTCGGTATGGACACCATCTGGCAGCACATGGCGCTTATCATAGTAAGTGGAGAGTCCAAGTTTTTCCTGCTCATATGTCACCATACCCTGGTTGCCCATGGTAGGGCTAGGTTTTTAGCTCTGTTCATCCCACCATGTAGGGCGCTGTAGAACCTCTGCCAAGTGACCTCATTCTGCTGCTTCGACATTCCCTTAGCTGAGCACTTACTTGCAGCTGTGCTCTCCATGTAGTAGCATTTAGAGCAGAGAGCGATACCATGAGAGCCTTTGAACTCGAGCTTGAACAGTCCTGGAGTCCGTCCAGACCATTTGTCCCAAGCTAGCCAATCCCGCTTACGAGCCTGGTACTCTGCTCGCATCTCAGGAAGAATAGCTCAAAGCTGTCATGAGCTATGTAGTGATCGAGGAAGTTGTAGTAGAACTCCAGCATTCACAGCTTCACGAGCTAATAAACGGCTATCCCCACCTGGAGGGGCCTTCGAATAGTGATTCTTGGCTTGCGACTCTGGAGCTCGTATGTCTCACCGATCTCCTCGAGATCTTCTAAGCATGCACTATACAGGGCCTTGTCTACCACACGTTCATCCTTCGTGAAGCTGGTGTTGCTATGACGTTCTAGGGCTTCGATGAGCTTCCCATCGGCACTGTTGCCGAGGAGTTTGAAGAGATCGGCCAAGAGTGCCTTGCTCTTATCTAAATCTCCCTAGCGGTGGGCCTCCATAACATTCTCCATGAACCACTCGACTGGGCGCTTGTCCTCATAGTCTATGGTGCGGTATACAGCAGTGATCTCCAGGCCATAGGCTATATACCACTTGAGGGTCAGGGCATACAGCAGCCGCTTCTTGCCAGAGAGGGCACCGACCAGCTTCTGGGTGGTGGGACACTTCCTCCCTGTTCGCCCTAGATATGCCAGCATCTCAGAAGAGATTGCCTCTACCGGGATCTCGCGGTTATAGAAGAGAGGAGGCATTTCCTCGAACTTTGACCACAGAGCCTTGGGGATCTCTCTATCAACCTCAGCAAACCCAATCCAGCTGTCTGCTAGGAGTGCCCCCTTAAAGCTAGCTACCCCACTAGCATCGGACCAATGGAGCACTGTCTCCTTAACACATGGCATCTCTTTGGCCATCGCTGACAGATACATAGCATTTGCATCATAGCTCTTTAGACGTTGGCAGACGCGCTCACTCCAGCGGATTCGAGTCACACCAGCCTCGTGGTATCTGGTGACCTTGATGGTGGGACCTCCCAACAACAGCACCCTTCAGCATCTCGTAGGCTTCCTTGCCCGGTGAATAGTGGCTAACATCTGGCATGTGCTGAGCGGTTCCACGTAGGAGGTACTGCAGTGACACACCTTGGAGAGACACTGCGTCTTTGAGGATGTCTATTTCTCGCTCTGTGTAGAACTACCGTATCCGCTCTAGGGCTTTGATGAATAGACTGGCGTCCAGGTTGTTATAGTATCGCAGCCAGTCGGCGAATGTCCACATTCCATGCTCTCTGAATGTCTGGTTACACTGTCCCCACTCTGATCGCGTCAAGAGGTAGCCACCCTTGAGCTTAGATGTCCATGCTGAGTAGTCAGGAAGCCCTGGATAGCTGAGCTTCTCATGTGTGTCAAACCATTCATACAGGAACCAGCTCTTCTGCTGTGTACACCCGTAAGCTTTGACCCATACCTCATACGAGACTCCTGGGCCGAGGTTGTTCAGCACATCGAGAAACCATTGCTCAGGTGTTATGAGGAACATGGTCTGACTAGCCATCTTGGCGACTTTCACTATACCTGTACTGTCAGTCAGCTCATCGACAAACTACTTCTTGATGAGGTTCAGGTCATACCGCCCAGAGTTGAAGCCCAGTAGAGGCACTTGGTCACACCACTCATTGATCAGTTGCTGCTGTTGCTTTGGGAGCTTGTCCAGGTATGTCGGTATGTACTGTGCCCTAACCCCTGTCCGGATTAGATATGCTCGCCGTTGGATCACCAGCATGAACTCTCTGATCAGTTCCCTGGGGTCAGGATTACAGAGGTGAGTGGGCTCACTCGTGGCGCCATCTAAGGAGCAGCCAACTGACACAGAGATAGGTATGTGAGTACTCTAGATCGTGAGAGTCTCCGTAGGACGAGTCTTGATACCGTCTAGGGGTGTTTCTAAGTCGTAAACTATGAAGTCTGGATATGGGACAGCCCGAACTCATTTAGAGACACTTGGACAGCATTTTATACAGCAGTTCCACTGTACCACAAGCATGCACCCAGATGTTCTCAGCTTCTCCTCTCTCTCAGGACTATCTTGCGGTATCTTTGTTCAGCAACCTCACCTCGCTGGTGTTGTGGACACCCATGCCAGTGGCGGCCCTGGAACTGGTAAACGGTATTAGTAGTCGGATCATAACCATCTACGGGAGCGCCCTCGATCCAATGCTCGCCACCGTGGCCATACTCTACATGGTGTATGTGTATGCCCCTGTTTCTCGACTCATACTCGATCCAACGAGTAGTCGCTGAACTGAATGGTTGGGGCGGATAGAAGGCTTTCTCATACGCAGACTGTGGCGCCTCAACCTTTTCGCCAGGACACACGATCATTGAATTGCCACCTGTACAGTGATCAGCATGGCGTTGAAGATGCCATGCCTGTGTAAACCTCTGCTGACAGTGACTGCAGACTAGTGTATGTGCCAGCTTGACGATGTTCTTGATGTAGATGTCATGGTTGTCCCACACTCTGATGGTCATCGTGTCATGGTAGTGAGCCGCTTGCCTGATCAAGTGTCAGGTGCCCTCTTCAGTTGGTTCATACACGCGAATCCCGATCTTGGTGAAGAACTCTACCTTGTCCAGCTGATCCAGCGAGGCCTTGCGGACATCAGGTACTGTCACTGTCTTGCTGTCGAACTGTGTAGCAAGCTTTTGTGCATGAGCTGTACTTCTATTAGCTCTCGCTCCTCGGTGGACTGCTAGACATCTCCAGAGACACATGCTGTCCCTGTAGGTGTCGATGCCAGTCATGCTATTCTTTTTTCGTAGCCAGTCTGGGAGGGGGCCGGTCCCAAGCAGAGGTTGGCAGTCGATGACAGCCCTGACCTCAACGTTGATTGATCGAACAAAAGCCGACTTGGTGTTGGGTGTATCGATATTGTCTGTGTCGAGGTGGGCTTGCTCCCTTGCTGCCACCCTGTCCTGAGCTGCTCCTATCGTGTTCAGCCACGGGCTCCCTGGAGCATTCTTGTGGAAGAGCATCACCCTACCATCTTCGATGTCACGGATGCGATAGGTATGGGTGTAGCGGAGGTAGAAGGCGTTCTGGACAGTCTACTGAATCTTTTGCATGATCTGGCCTGTGATTTCTCCATCTAGACCTCTGAATAATGTCCAGTGTACTGACCGGCGTCCTCTATCCTCTGTCTCCCTTTCGTCGAGACGCTGGTCGAGAACGTGTTCGCCTTCTCGCCTCATGCTCTGGGCTAAGGGTTCAAACCTCGACCCCCTCATCACTCGCTTAGTAATCTTGTATAGGGGAGGTAAGCACTCCAGTGGATGGTCCGCACGCTAGCAGTCACCTTATCGTCCAGCTGACGAAGCTGACGTATACGCTGCGCTTTCTTGTGTGGATTTCAAGGATCATCTTTGGTAAGCATTGGAACCTTCCCGTCTTCATTGCTCAGGAGAGTCCCTTCTGCAACTCCTCGGCACGGGCCTGTCCAATCATCTGGAGCAGGTCGGCTTTCTTGACCTTAGAGTAGCCTCTAAGGCCGAATTGCTTTGCAATAGCGCGAAGCTGTGCAACAGTAATCATAGTGTATATTACTGTGGATGCCTGTCTCTAAATGGGCGTTCAGACTCTAGTATGTGTGGTTGATCAAAAGGCGATCAGTGGTGTATATCACTGTGGATGCTGTCTCTACATGGGCATTCAGACCCTATTATGTGTGGTTGATCACAAGGCGATCAGTGGTGTGTATCACTGTCAATGCCTGTCTGTAAGTGGGCATTCAGACCCTATTATGTGTGGTTGATCACATGGCGATCAGTGGTGTATACCACTGGTAGCTTGTCTCTAAATGGACGTTCAGACCCTGGTAGTAGTAGTGTCGGAATGATACTACCTCCCTCAACTGGCCACCCTTCGGCGCTCCGTGGCCCCCACCGCCCTATCAATCCCTGGGGCTGTGGCCCCCACCACCCTCTCAATCCCTGGGGGCCGCCATCTAGAGGCATACACCAACCGCCTGTCTCAATAACCCTGGGGCCTCCATCTAGAGGCATACACCAACCACATGTCTCAACAACCTATGCCCCAGGGATTGAGTGTGCGTTGGGTTCACGGATCGCCGAACGGCCAGTTGAGGGAGGTGGTATCATTTTAATCCCGACATTACTACTTCCTTATTTGTGATTGTTAACAGTAGTCGCGTTAGTTGTTGAATAGGTTATCATTAATATTTGTAAAGAGAAGGGTAGCCTTTCTCCCCAATCTGAATATTCGAGTCATCAGGCCCAGTCTTGACCAGTCAACCTCAGACTCCTGCCGACGTCTCAAGTAAAATTAAAATGTATCAAATCTCTTCGATGTGATGCATGTCACTGCAAACGCTTCCGCACCGTCATAACGACGATGATCAACGATGACTTACACACGATTTCTAATACATCGCCGCTGTCCGAAAAAGTCGCCCATCAACGATGGTCCATGTTTGGTAATTTACTAAGTGTGCACGAGGAGACGCCAGCACATAGAGCCACGGAATTCGCCCTACTGTGTTAAGCGTGCTGCGAGGTGACCTCAAGAGAGTAGGACGCGATACACACAGATCAAGAATGGACCAGAGGAACCTTTAGGTGAAGACAATACACGTACAGTGGTCAAAAGCGAAAAAGGAGTGATTCGAGCTGTATGATGTTTCTACCACTCAAGCCGCAGAATACAGTAATCATACATACACTGTTAAAGGCCACCTAAACTGTTACAGAATCATTCGTATTTACAGAATCGTTTCATACCTGTGAAGTAATCAAACACCGTACAGTTATGATTTTCCAAATATGTTTTGAAGATAATAATACGAACACTGGCATGCTTGTTGTGCATGGATAGCCAGGAATTGGCCCTATAAAATTTATAATCGAAATCTTAAACACGAACCCAGGTTTCCTAATAGGCTATATAACAGATACTGGGAAACATTCAGCCATTATGTAAACTGCGTTCATCCATGTATGGCATTCCATCCAACTTTGTTATCTAACACAGCAGGGCAAATATCTGTTCCATTTAGAAATGAGATAATCAATTCGTATCTTTATAATCATATTTGAACGGGCGAAATCAATGATTCTCCAAAGAGTAATAGATGGATCCGATTTGTCACTCAAGTATATGACAGCATACTCAATGGTCTTCTCTAGCCTTAGCTATGTTCCGCCGATTCCTAGTTAAGATCTACCCACGCTTCGCCCGTGCTGGGATCGATCGATCCCCAAATGCCTCACTATCAATACCCAGAAACGTATATAGGTAAAGATGTTGAATATTTTGAAACTAATATGACTGGGTGCCGTTGCTGCCTATATGAACTTAATTTCAAAATAATCAACATAATGTTTAGTAAATACTAAAGTTATAAAATTCGCACCACAACACTTAGTCCGTCTTCACTTATGCTTCGTGACGCTTCTAATCCTTTAATGGCGAGATTTGCCCAATAAAATGTAATTATTTACTTATTACATGTTCATTTGCAGGCTAAGAGAACACTAGGTTTGAAAATGTACTATTGCAATGCCTGGCTCGGATTTCGTGTCAGTCATTTCAGTGATAAATTTTCCAAAATACTTTTCTCTTGGCTTGCAATTGGGAATTCTTCAAGATCAGTGCAATATCCGGTTTTGGCCGGTTTCGTCTTGAACGCGTAATCATTGTCGCCGTCGTCGTCGGGGGGGGGGGGAGTGGGGGGTGTGTGTGTGTGGCGGCGGCGACGTTAACATTTTGTTCCATTTTCTACTCTCCATACCATGCTACATCGGTATAACAAACATGACACTCATTACAGTTCTCATCCTATCTCTCTGAAACGTCACGAGTGTATTCATTTATGAGTGCATAAAAGTACTGACATCGTAACGGAACCAGATTTTCGACTCACTGTTCGTGTGTGTTTTAGAAGGTCGCTCACCCTTGCATTTTTAGTCGCTGCACCTTTTGTTGAATGGACGGACATAACACTTGAGGGGTATTCTATTGACATAAATGCGGAGACAAATGTTAGATTCATCACTCTGGTAGGTATTAAAAGTGTACTCGGCCGCCACACGCTTAAATTGAGGTATATAGTCATAGCTATTCCATGGCAATCAATCTCTTGCTAAGCTCCATCTATGCTTTTTCCACGTGGGGATCTAGCGGCTCTTGCACTAATTTTCCGAAACTATGCAGGCAAGTCGTTGTATGTTTTTGAAACTAATTTGCCTGGGGGCTGTTGTTGCCTATGGCAACAGCATCGCCCAGTCAAACTAGTTTCAAAATATTCAACAACATGTTCATTATTAAATAGTACAGACATTCGATTCGTATTACAACTTGTCTGCGTCATTCATGACGTATTTGATCATGACGTCATCATGCGCGTCACGTAGTTGATTATGACGTCATGTGATCTATGGATACTCTAGAATCGTATATTGTATAATCCCATACCACTTCATTGATGGATGTTCTCAAAAAGATATTGGAGGGATATTCTACGAGTAACTCTCAACATCATTAGGACAGCTGCCTATCGGTTCACCACCTGGTTCGCTTTAGGGGAACCACTTATCGATTCACGCCCGGGTGGGTGGGTTTAGGAGGGAGCCCTATGCTTGATTTTTTTTATATTCTACCCTTCTCCGTTATTGATGAAGATATGGCATTAACACAGTAGATGAATATTATATAGAAAAAGACGGGTTCCGTATTGAACGCTGTAGGGCTTAGCGATTGTGGAAATAAATAATCGATTGCGATATCTGGGAAAGAATCGATTTAATCTTGTAATTGATAATTTAGTTATGGAACTTTTCAAATATGACCTGCATAAGCTAAACATAGGGAGTGAGAGAGAGGGTTTGAGATAGAGAGAGAGAGAGAGAGAGAGAGAGAGAGAGAGAGAGAGAGTGCGCGAGAGCGAGGGAGGGAGGGAGTTAGTGAGGGAGGGAGGGAGAGAGAGCAACAACCCAAACAAAATAAAATCACAACAAATATAAAATAACATCAGCCACCACCTACAGTACCATCACGAGCACTACCACCGCGGCATCTCTACCATAGATAACAACAACATCATCAACAACAACAACACGATTCCAACCAACACGAACAACAACCGCAAACACAACTACAACATTAACAACAACAACAACAAGAGCAACAACAATAACAAAGATAGTAGTAGTAGTAGTAGTAGTAGTAGTAGTAGTAGTAGTAGTAGTAGTAGTAGTAGTAGTAGTAGTAGTAGTAGTAGTAGTAGTAGTAGTAGTAGTAGTCGTGGTCGTAGTCGTCGTCGTCGTCGTCGTCGTCGTAGTAGTAGTAGTAGTAGTAGTAGTAGTA
Source organism: Chaetoderma sp. LZ-2023a (assembly GCA_034401795.1). Taxonomy (NCBI): domain Eukaryota; kingdom Metazoa; phylum Mollusca; class Caudofoveata; order Chaetodermatida; family Chaetodermatidae; genus Chaetoderma; species Chaetoderma sp. LZ-2023a. Next base: position 33,378,678 of record CM067361.1, on the reverse strand, counting down.
GTAGTAGTAGTAGTAGTAGTAGTAGTAGTAGTAGCAACAGCAGCAGCAGCAGCAGCAGTTGTAGTAGTAGTAGTAGTAGTAGTAGTAGTAGTAGTAGTAGTAGTAGCGGTAGTAGCGGTAGCGGCAGCGGTGTGGGTAGAAGAAGAAGAACAACAAGACGGAGAGGAAGAAGAAGATCAAGAAGAAGAAGAAAACGGAGTCATAATATCATCCGCAATGCGATAGTACAGCTAACTCTCTACGAAACTCACTCCCCGGCATACAATACAGGTAGAAGTTTACAGAATGGTGTATGAACACGAGGAACAGCGCCGTGTAGTCTAAGATCAGCGATGGCATGTGTCCACGCATTTTGACAATATCTAGAACCATCACAGGGGAAGTACAGATGACCATTGCGCCAAACAGCATCAACAACATCACAGTTATCCGTGTCTGTCTTTGCTGACCGCTTGATAAAGACGCTTTTATAAGTGACCACTGTCTGTGGTACGTTACCACAATACCTGCACTACTCATCAAGACAACTATGCATGGTACGATGCTGTAGAGGATCAAATTCTGCCATGGGTCAATATCATATACGATCTTCATAGAATCAACCACGCGACAACGTTTAGTATCGGCATCGTATTCGGTCTTTAGGAAGCTTGTTACTGATAGCAATGAATAAATGATGAAAATTAGTCCAGCTATTAAACCAGCTCGCCTTTTAGAATTTGTTATCCGATAGTACAGTGGACGAAACACAGAGATAAACCTGTCAATGGACAGTGCAGCAATGATTCCATTAGAAAATATCGAAGACACGCTGATCATAAACTGCTGCAATGTACACGATAGAGGTCCCCATATGTTGATGACATAATCATGATGAAATGAAAGTATGGCCCGAAGAGTTCCTGGCAAAACAAACGACACAATGAACGCTGTATCGCTGACCGCGAGGCAGCCAAAGTACACCATGATTGACAGATCACGAAATCTCTTCCTTGTTATTATGACCAATGTTAGCAGATTTCCTATCAAACCAAACAAAATACACATGCCGCCTATTAAAGCGAGCGCAATTTGTAACGCCAATTCCTGTGCCGCTGTTACTCCGTCATGACCACAAATTGTCCCATTACATTGATGAGTTGAATTTATCATTATGCTTACGATATAGTTGCTATCTAGACGAAATTGATCATCTTCACAGTGATGTGGCTTATACACTTTAAATTAAAGGCCATGTAAATGATCTCCACGAAACGGAATTACTCCGCCCTACACGTTATATGTAACACTGCCATAAAAAGGCTAAACTAGAATTTTCTAACTATAACGTTTGGACTATCAATGCTGATGTGCGCAATATATGGATAAAGAGCCATGATATTTTGCCAACATCAATGCTAATAATGCTGTATGCTGTGTAAATATTTCAATTTGATTAGTTTTATTAACTAGGAAATCAATAAAAGCACCTGTAGTTATGTTTACTGAGAGCAAATCAAGGGAAGAATGCATTGTCCAATACCGTAACAAGGCCTCTAAAGCGACCACATTATACGCTATCAATATAAGGCCATGAATGGCAGACGCCCGCTTAATTACGAATAACTGCCAATGGTTTGATAAATTTGGTGACAAATGATGTGGGTTCAATAAGACAGATGGTCTTACAACTAAACGTCTTACTGACCCACCATCATATGGCTCCAAAAAGCAGGTGCCCGGTATAGATAGGATTACAAATATCCAATAATGAACGTGAATATATATTTACATAAGATTCGGTGATTGACACCGTGGGTATTCTTGATTGTTTTATGTGTGCATACCTGAACTTTGGCTAGGCTTAATAATGTCCGGTCATTGGGATAAATTTCAGTAGCAAGACGATATCCCACCCACGGCTCGTGTCACTCATTGCGCCTGAAACAGAGATTGACGAATCATAATTCAGGTGTGTTTTCCAACGCATTGCATTGGTGGATCACACCTTACGCTACGATGCCAATAGTTTTGTCACTGTCCTTTTAGGAGTGTTATTATTATTCCATGCATACTTACTTAGATGTTAGTTAGGCTAATGGATGACATCGCCATATTGTATTGGAATCTCTGTATCTGGATCTGTATACGTATAATGGGCAAATACGTCCACCATGGGCATTTATTAAGGCACAAGGCACGATTGGTCGTGTTTCACTATATACACTATTTAGCAAATGGAGGAATATAGTTCTAGCTATGCCCTCGCCCTAGATAAGCTCCACTCACCCTTCGCCCGTGTTGGGATCGATCGATCCCTGAACTCCGTGACCATCAATTTCCAGAAAAGTATACAGGCAAACTGTTGAATATTGTGGAACTACTTTGACTGGGCGCTGATGCTGCTGTCTCTGGCAACAACAGCGCCCACTCAAACAAGTTTCAAATTATTCATCAGCATGTTTCTTAACTAATAAAGACATACAATTCGTAAAACACGGCTTAGTCCGTCGTCAGCTAAGCATTCGTTACGAACTTGTCTACATCATTTATGCCGTAATTGATTATGTGGTCATCCTACACTTCACGTAGTTGATTATGACGTCACACGAGTTATGGATAAAATAAAATAAATCCATTGGATCTTACATTGATTGTCTAAGTGACTCTTCTGTTGTCAGTTTATCTGGAAGCAAATTATAGAGATAGACATCCTCTGAAGAAAGCTGTATCTGAATACATCAAACGCGCGTTTGATGTATTCAGATACAGCTTTCTTCATATATATATATATAACTACTGGATTAAGAATGGTAATCTACACCTGCTAATTACATTGACAGGTTGGCATTCTGTCATACACAGAGGCACGGACACGATGTCTATATACTATCTTTCTCGAGAATACGCCATAGTTACATCGCACTTGCAGAGTAACTGGTGTAGCACGGATCAACCGGATGGGTACTGACCGTCCCGGCTAAGCTGGGTATGGGACGGCCGTTCCGGATCCGCTCCAAGCACGCCTCCCTGAGTAGGATAGTACGAGTATATAAGCTCTATGGGAGAGGTTTTCGTTAAAGGTCCGTTAGAACGCGTAGTGCGGAAGGCGCGCGTCAGAGCTTCCCTGACAACACGTGTCAGAATTGGGAGAAAGTGAATGCCTATAGTGTACCGAGTTGGTAGTTGTCATTTCCTTAAATCATAATATTCTCGTTGTTCTTGGTAGAGATCAGGACGAGAATAAAACTAGGATCGTAGAACCTTTTACCATTTTAAAATCGGACCAGAAATTGCCGATTTATCAACACAATTCCAGTTGAATTATTTACAAAATATTGCTCTTGATGTCGTACTCGCGTGTATGCATTAACTGAATGGGGAATGCGCTGTTCACGTGATAGCCACGTCACCACTTCTAGCTGCACGCTGATTGGCTACAACTCGCCCACTGATTGGCTGAATCGCCTGCCTCTGACGTCACGAGTCGTATAAACGAGATGAAAAATCGAATATCAGGAGCATCATCGGCGTGGAAGCCGACACGTCAGGAAGACTGCTGGATCAGCGTGGGCCAGACACGGGACAACTGCAGGCTGACGCTGATTCCATCGATCATCATCGTGGTGCCATCGGAATTGAGTTATACTGCGCCAGTCGGCAGTCTTTAGACTTCCAGTGTTACAACAATTTTGGACGCTCCCGGACGGCCATCCGGGGTCAAATTAATTTAAAATAATAAGTCCCGCATCCGGACTTTCCAGGGAAGCTTGTCTGCAGAAAGGGGCTTGCTGGCTGATGTAATTCTACGGGATGTAGAGCTGATGGTGATTCGTTGTGGATAACTCGCGAATATTCTGACAATGCTGACATGCGGATTCAAACTTCCGAGCTGCATGCCGCGTGTGATAATTAACCTTTAGATCACAGTCTGGTGGAAGTTTGCTCTGTGCGCTGCAAGAGCTATGTGACGTATCCCACACCGGTACCCAGTTATTGTACTTGCGTAATAAATCATAACATTAGCCCTCTGTGTTAATGGGCAACCTTCAAATTTCACACCACCGTCGCCGGACAGAAACATTACAACAAACTGTTTAAATCATGTATCAGTTAAATGACTATCTAATGGACATCTTATTATCAGTTCTTCTTCACTATCCTGAGAATGTGCCATATCAATACCTGTTTGCGTAAACCTGCCTGCGGAAATCTTCCTTGCATTAAAGATCGTGCCATCTTGCGATTTGTTTATATTAGCACCTCAATTTCAGTGACTTATGAACTTTCACCGTACCGATGACCAATAGGTACTCAAGTAGCTATACTATTGTATACTTCATTATTTCCGTATATTGGTACGGATGCCTAATAGGTACCTTACCGGTCCATTTGACCGCAATTATATATTTTCTGTTTATGTGAATAGTATCCTTATTTTACTGTGCGTGCTTCCAACTAACAGCACCGTAAAGTCCAATGCCCTGTGATATATATTGTTTCATTGTATTAGTTAGTTGTGTATATGGCAAGTAGCCATTCTAGTTACTATGTTATGTTTATTTATAAAAGCTCTAGAACGCATTACGCTAGGTAATACTTTACAGCAACATATATATCCGCATCACTCTATCCTCCCAGCAGCAATTTAACACTGAGGTCGCTGGTCATGCTGTAATTCTTTGAGCCTGACATGCTACTAACTAAACCTGGCTATTTTAGCTTGATAGGATAGGTTTAAAGTGGTTAGGAACAATTTCTCCGCAAGAGACTTATAGTGTATGCATCTTTTTTCGGATGTAGTGGATATGTAACACCACGCACCGGCTAGGTTGTGTAAACTTGCCCAATTACCTTAGGGCCTCTTATATACATCGAGTTATTGTCTTTTTCCAGGATCCACCAGCCGCGAGGCTTAATAATTGTTTGGATTGCCTACTGATACATTAGCAAGATTCGACTCTGGGAAACTATCGGAGTTTTTCGAGCGGTGAAACTAAAGTGCCGATTCACATACATCTCCCCCTGTATCTTTGGATACTAGTTAGTTAGATACCCCCGCCAATGTAGGAAGCACTGCGAAAAGAAATAATATTATGTAATACCGGCCTGCAGTGCATTTCTTAGCATTCTGGAACTTAACCCTAATGACAGGTAAACGTTAACTCGGTAGCAGGCGGTGACGGATGAGATGCGGATCTCCAGCCAATTCGCTGTAGTGTCGGGGTGAGTTCTTGGAACCCACCACGCCCTTACGGGAAGGACACTAGCGGTGGATATCTGTCTCTTTATCCCCACCATAAATAACCTCACGCTTCTTAAGAACTTGATTATGTGAACTGTAAACGTGTCTGGTGATGTTATATGTGGTTGCGGGACAGTTGCGGAGCTACTGCTCCGTAACATGTACGCACGCTATCTTTCGGACGTAGATGCTATGCAAGGCGACCTACGGGAAGCTGAGCATATTTGCCTGTTAGATAAATGTATCCAAAATTAGGTGGGGATCCCTGCCACTTGTGGTCAAAGCTAGTATTCGTTTCTAATAACTAAATGGTAAGTTAGAATGTAGCAGAAGGCCTGCATAAATAAAGCGGCAGCTACCAATGCCGTAACTTTGGACCACATAAGACGGTGACTTGTTAATCCTTCGGAAATCATTCGTCCCCTCTTCACGTAAACCAGTGTGCATCCCATTAATTAAGGCTTCACTAGGATTTTCAGCACTCAGCATTTTCTGTTTGAACAAAAGAGTAGCCCTTTTTGCCAACTCTTTTCCTCCGCTTCAGCGTTTCGGCATTGAAGTCATTTTCCTGTGACGGAGGCCCACGCGAGGGACTTTCCTCTCGCAACAACAACATCTGCGTGCGTGCGTGCGTGCGTGCGTGCGTGCGTGCGTGCGTGCGTGCGTGCGTGCGTGCGTGCGTGCGTGCGTGCGTGCGTGCGTGCGTGCGTGCGTGCGTGTGTGCGGTCGTGCCGGCGTGCGTGCGTGTGTGTTAGGGGTGTAATTAGTTTATATTAAACTACCAAGTGACCTCCACGTGATGCTCCCTTGCGGGGATACCTCTGCGGATTTACGGATCTAGGTGGTACCTTCGGCGAAGCCACGTAGAAAGAACACCAAATCGCTCTATGTTCTGTATTATTTGCTCATTACTGTCAAACCAGTGATCTTGTTTGCATAGTATATATTAAATTGTGACTGTTTAAGTATTATCATCTTGTCCGTATTCCTAAATTAGAATGGACCATCATACCGGTGACACTAACAGTTGGGACGAGACCGTGTGGTTTAATCTTACCGGCAATGGTCACACGTAGACTTGCACGATTTTTTGATTTAATCGTGGAGTTAGATTTATTTTTAAAATCACGATTTTTACGATGTAATTGAGGAAAAATCGGAAAATCGTCAAAAATGTCATGTTTTTTTAAAATCTGAACGGTGTACATTTCCGTCGCATTTTATCAGTACATGAGTACAATTATAATCGATTCACGCCTGTGTTCATTGTGTGTATATCCCGCTGTCCAATGCACGTGTAGAATAATTACTAATCACAACACAAAGCGCTGCAATAAACAAGCTAACAATAGCGAGGTAACTTGTCATTGAGAAAACCAGCTAGTTATTCCGCCGAATGGCCATATAATTTTCTTTCTTTCGCTGCAGAACCTGAGTCTGTCGTGAAATGCCAAGTATATACTTAGTCGCAGAGTGTTAGTCAATCAGAGAACATACTTCTTTTTAATTCTAGAGTTAGCAATTTCAGGCGGTGTAACACTTTTTCCTTTTTGATTCGGTTGTCATGTCAAATTAAAGGAAATAAAGCAACAGCATTCCAGATTGTTTGATTTTGAAATGTGCGTTCTGTTGATTACTCTTAAATGTAAATAGTACATTCTGAAAGCAACTATAAACTGCACTATAGCACCAGTCTACATTGTTACACTTGTACCTACTCAAAGCTACCATCATATGTATGTGGATTGCGCAGTATCTCCCCGGGTACTAACATTAGCGTCTTCGCGTTACTCCGGTAATGACCTAAACTCGTCATACAAAGGTAGGCTATAAGCGGAAGCTGATACATCATGTAATTAATTTTTTTCTCGCCGACATTTTATCTCAAATTTTGATGAAGTAAATAATGTTTATTAAACTATACGCAATATTTAGGCGGCTCCAATTAATAATTTCACTCCCGCGATGATGGATATAACGTATACATTAAGCATAGATGTAGGATGGTTAGAATACGTCGCATGAAAATGTGTTCTAATTTCGTGCTATTTTTGTATCATTTATTTTAACTTTTTCTAGAAACAAGTTACGATACCTCGGTTTATACTTTTGGGAATTTGGACATACGATTTAATCGAAAATCGTTTTTTTTATAAAGTCGATCGCGATGTTTCAAAACAAAAATCACGCAAGCCTAGTCACATGGCCCCACTGGAACATGAATGTTCCACCAGCTCTAGAGGCTGGTCTTTATACTTTTTGGAGGGACATATGGGATCCACAACCCCAATAATCGCAGCTAACCAGCGCTCCCGCACATCATGTATATGCGGTGCAACCTCAGTGGAGTGACATGGCTGACCAGTGCGAGCTACAAGTGGTGCCCGATGTGGGGATCGAATGAGAAGCGAATCCACGCCAACACATGTTTGTTTCATTCTGCTTCATCAGACAGTCAGCTCTCCCTCGATATGGAAGTAGCATCATATGAAGGACGGACTGCTCGCATGCTCACCGACAATGTAACAAATTTCCCTGGTCTGGAACGACCAGCACCGTCTTTAAATGAGTTTTCACTGATCAGTGAGGGGACATTCCGCGATGCCTCGCAGGCATGAACTCAATTTATAACCTTATCGGATATCCGTGATAGGCACTCGCCATCTACGCCGGATTGTGGACGATCACAACACAGACCCCAAGTGAGGGCAAACACATCCTTCGGGCCATTTTGTTCACAAACGTCATCAATGGGTGACCAGTGGCCAGATGCTCATGCACCTTATCCCGCATCTCCGCCGCTTCGTGCATCATCACCATATTATCCACCGGTGCAGGGTTATGTCCCGAAGGATGTGGTAACACCATTTCAGCGATACGTCAGAAGACATCATGCACATCATCCCTGTCAGTCACCTGCACCAACACCATTACGAGGAACATCCATCACAACTACCATCAGAACGTCCGCTTGGTCTACATAACACACCTCCACCAGTCTATTGCCTAACACCTGTCCATGGACCCGCATCATGGCGGTATTTAACGGAACCTACACATCATGCACGGCATCAACGATAGGAATCACCTTCATGGACCAGGCGTCATCATCATCATCAGGGACATCCATGGGATACACCACCAACACCAACACCAACAACACCAACAATATGCAGACCAGCATCTGCGTTTTCGTCAGTTCCCAAGCACCACCACCTGGATTCGCACCAATCACTTCACCACATGGACATGGCCGGATCAATGATTGGGCCAATTACATAGTTCAATTCAAAACAATAAGTCGTACAAACCGGTTTTCAAATCGTCAAATGGGACAGTATCTGGCTGCTAAGCTGTCCAGGAAAGCATTACAAGACCTGGCAGACTTAGGCACAGATTATACACTAACATACATGGAGTTGGAGAGCACGTTGTTGCAGAGATTCGGCGACACAGCCCTCGGAGAAACACGGCAGCTGCAACTACAGAACTTGCATCGACACTCGAGAGAAACACTACTGGAGTTGGCTAGTCGTATTCGACGACTGGTTACCCGCACATATCCCAGCACGAATCTCGAGGGTGTCACCCACTTACATCTAGACAATTTCATCAACGCGTTGAACAGTGAGCCTGCTCTAAAAGAAAAACTATTCTTTACGGAGCACGGTAGTCCTCAACAATTGACAGCAACTGCGGTTAGTATTGAGAATTTCTTAGAACGGGAAAAGAATAAATGCCGTCAACTGCACCCCATAAACGAAGTGAATGATGTCAATCTCGCCACCACCACCGACAACAGCACTGCATCATCACAGACACCAGCATCAGCCCGCAAGCACAACCAGATCAACCCACCAGTCAGAATCATGCGTCGAGAGGAGGGGGGCGTCCCCAATCCCATCAGGGGTGGGGGGGGCACAACAATGCCCCAGGATGCAGGAACCAGCACAGCAACAATAATAAGCAAAACATGCACGATAGGTTGGAAGAGATCACTAAACAAAGTTCAGCACTTACCAACTTAGTCAACACCCTCAGCACAACATTAGCCACGCATTCTACAACACGGCCAGCAACCACAATAATTTCCGCACCACCACCAAACACATGTTTTGGATGGGGTCAGCTGGGCCACTGGAAGGAGCGATGTCCTAATCGCCCTCCATCAACAACCCCGACCGCAGACCAATGAACCCCGCAGCCTGCCACACTGTCACACTAACAAGGGGACCGATTACAGAGTCACTTCGGTGCCCATTCTCACAGACCAGCTCAACTGCGACCTCTGAACGACAACGTCAGGTAGCCCAAACTACTATTCCTTCTCCTACCACATCATGCATACACACACACAAACAGCTTCTTATACGTCGGTGCCAATGATGCACACCACATCCGCAGCACTGACATCTCTCCCCTTCCAGAAAATGTGACCCCCACAATTTCCGCATCTAACAAACCGTCTTTTCTATGTAAAACGGCAGTGGCAGGTTGTAGCACATCTGCTGAAACAACGTTTATACAAGCACCACGATCCACCGCCAAGGCACTTAACACACGGTGTCCCTTGGTGGTTTGCAATTCACAAGTCCTTACAACATCATCTACTACATCCAGCAGCAGGAGTAGTGATTCGGATGGAAGTGCACATTCAGCATCATGGACCCACAAGAAGGAGCATCATATGAAGGACGGAAACATTCCACACCATCATTGCTTCTTCGGTGCATCAATTAAACATCCCTTTATGCATTGTCAAAAGTGGCTCACACAGGTAGCCCTCATCCGTGATCATGACAATCCTAGCTGCACTGCTGCTTACACACACTCAAAATACACAGAAACAGCATCAACACCACCACCACTGCTACCGCCAGCTCCGGCATCGCCTAAGCAAGCGCAGCAGCAGTGATGACGGGTTGGCCCTTTCCACACTCAGCCACCAAGCACACTCACGGAAGCCATCCAAAAACAAGCCGACATTATACAGGATGACACCGCACCAAAAAATCTTCCACAGATGGTATCATTGGAAACTCTTCAACAGGCCCACCGTAAAGTACAGCTTCCATCACCGTCTTTAACAAGCACTTGTATGAGAGCATCCCACCTCATAAGAAGTCACCCCTTAAACCTACAAACGTATTTTTGCAAACAGCTATGGGAGCTGATCTTCCCATGGCTGGCGTAGTACACCTCGTAATACAGATAGAGGAGATGCAATTCATCCAGCGAGTTGTTATCGCCTCTATTCAAAACGATGGCTCCTGTAACGTTCGAGCGTCTAATTGAGCAGGTATTAACTAACTACCCTGCAATGGGAAATCTGTCTGTGTTACATCAATGACTTAATCGTCTTTGGTTCCTCATTTGAGCAGACGTTGTCCAACCTGAACAAATTACTTATGCGTTTTCATACGGCCAATTTAAAGCTCAAAACAAAAAAAATGTCATCTTTTCAGACAGAGTGTCGCGTTCCTAAAACACGTCATATCCAGCGATGGAGTTGCTACCTAGCCATCCAAAACAAAAGCAGTAGCGGAGTGGCAGACATACAATTAAGTCACAGACACACGGAGATTCATCGGTCTCTGCCAGTACAATCATCGATATATCCATCACTTTAGTGAGATTGCATCACCCTTATTCAGGATCACCGAGAAAGATCAACCTTTCAAGTGGATGAGTGAGTGTGAAGCTTCCTTCAGGGCGCTGAAGGAACGCTTGACGGCCGCCCTAATTCTTGCTCATCCTAACCCTAACCTGGATTTCATCTTAGACACTGATGCATCGGCTTACGCCATTGGTGCAGTTCTATCTCAGGTCACAGAAGATGGAACAGAGCACGTACTGGGTTATGGTTTGCGTACTCTGAATAAAACAGAGAAACGTTATGCGACCACAAAGAGGGAATTGTTAGCTGTGGTCTATTTCCTCAAGTATTAAAAACACTTTCTGTATGGGCGCCCATTAACCTCCATACAGATCACGCCTCACTATGGTGGCTCAGAAACCAAAAAAAATCTGGAGGGCCAACGAGGTGGCAGCAATCACTGTGTGACTTCAACTTCAACATTGTTCATAGTCCCGGTAAACTGCATGGAAATTATGATGCCTTAAGCAGAATCGGGCTTGAGGATGAACAAGAAGTGGCCACCACCATGACACATACTACACATCCATCTCCGGTGTTCCCTGAATTGTGGTGCACAGAGTGGAACACGGAGACAGTCGCTCAGGAACAAGCACCAGACACGCATACATGGAATATTTTCCACAACAGCAAACTACTACTATCAATGGTTTGGAGAATGCCACAGACAAAACAACATTCTCTACATTAATAACCGGATAGTGATCCCAGAGCGTTATCATGAGTCCATTTTACAACAACTACATGGTAGCGCTAGACACCCAGCCATCGAGCGATCTACCGTGTGGAGAAAACACAGATTCCACTGGATCGGAATATGCGGTAGTGTGAAGGCATGGGCGCCAAATGTTTCACATGCCAAAGACACTGTGTTGGCCAGCACCATTCCGCACATCTATGAGTAAAATTTGTTGGTGCACCATGGGCGCGAGTGGCTATTGATGTGCTTGGACCCTTGAATACGACGGATGAAGGAAACAAGTACATCTATTGCAAGATTATTTAACGAAGTCGGTAGAAGCATTTGCTTTGCTTGAGGTATCCACAGTAGCAGAGGTCTTGACAAGCAATGTGTTCTGCCAGTTTGGAATGCCCAGTGAACTACACTCTGCCCAAGGTAACAATTTTGAGAGCCGGCTGATCTCCGAGCTCTGCAAATTGTTTCATATAGTCAAAACAAGAACCACCCTGTATCACCCCAGGAGTGATGGAATGGTAGAAAAGTTCAACCACAAACTTGCGGAAATGTTAACTAAGGAAACACGCCTTGATTGTCGGGATTGGGATCCACAACTCCCATATGTGCTCATGGCATACCACACTTCAATACATTCCAGCATGGGTTATACCCCTGCTCGGTTAATGTTAGGCCGTGAATTAGCATTACCTCTGGATCTATCCATGCCCAGGATTCCAGGAGAGAAATAGTCACCATCTCTCTACATAGAGCTCATGTGGCAGTGGATAGAACAGACCCATGAGATAGTGAGAGCAACCTTATCCACTGCACACTGGCGTCACAAAACATGGCACGACCGGCGAGTGCATGGAGATCCGTATGAGGTGACAAAAATGGTGTGGGTTCACGATTCGCGATGTTCTGCAGACGTGCCGAGTACACTGATTTACCAGTGGAAAGGCCCCTATGTGGTAGTAGCTAAGAAGTCGGACGTGACCTACCACATCCGTGCCTCTGATGGCCTGACCTCAGTCATATACTTCGATCGACTTAAACCTTGTGTCAGTGATGACCCAGTGCCAGAGCTCGGACTGGGTGTACCGCGTGACACCGGTACCCAGACAGATGTCTCTCTGGAAACAAGTATTCCCGACCATAGTCCCGAGCACCGCAGTGCAAGTTCGACCCCTCTCCTACCAAGCCAAGCGTCCGGTGAACATATGACTAACGCTAAGGATGATGACGAGATACGTACTCGCCCTCTCCCTCCTTAGAGCGGGTCTACACGATCTGGGAAGTCGTATTTGGAGACTTTTTCGTATGTACTGTCCAAGAGGAAGGACAGAAAAGTTGTTCCACCAACCTCTTCACAGACACACCCACTTCATGTTATTCCCCCCTATTATAGAGTTAGCACAAGCGGAAGCTGAGGCTGCCTGGGCCATGCTTCTTGTGGAGTGGACCATGTAATAAATAGCATGGAAGTGAAGAGGCTTGATGAGGTGTTGGCTTGTTTTGAAGAACAGCAAAACCACATAACTCGGTGTACCCCTCCATCAGCGCAAATCGCGAGACCAATCCCATTCCAAGGTGCATCCCATCCTATAGCACCACAACCACCACCCACCCCCACTCTAAATCGCGTCTCTCGTCTATGCCCAAGTTCGGATATCATCGGCCCTGTCCATTTCACACTCCACTCGTCGTCTGTTGACTGTCCATCTTCAGATCTGAGAGAGTCCGCTGTTACAGAGGAGGTGGCATCCCACACAGCAGTAACCCCCCCCCCCCCCACCCACCGCCACCCCCAACCCCCACTGACGGTGTGCAGGGAAGCAGCCTGTTCAGCAGACCCTCGGCTCGAATATTCCAGGTACTTAAAAAGTATGACAGAGTACCAACCGTCGTGTAATGGGAGATGACCCTCTCCATCCAAAGGCCATCCCTGACCAAAACCGCCCTACCATGAGCCCCCCCCCACACCACCGTGAGAAGTCAGAACATAACACAAAGACACAGAACGACAGGAACATACAGAACACACTTCCCCACAAGGATGACTACGTGAATTCGTCGTTGTATTAACGGCACACACATACGTGGTTATTTAAATATATATCCCAATCAGTCAACATCAGCAACACCATTTTACTTGAAAAAGTTATAGACACCTTTTTCCGCAACATTCCCTTCCGCACAGATGTGGGGAGCTCATCACTGTCCGCAACCCAACTTTTCCGCAATAGCAACAAACTCGGCATTCCCCAGCTTGAAAACCTGGATATGCCCAATCCGCATTACGCCAGCGTCACACAGCAGATCACCACCATCCTCAACACGAGTCGACATTTTCCGCATATGCCTTCTTATCGGGTTTGTGGAAAACTGATCATACGGAAAGAAGGAACAACACCGCAGCCATTTAAAGTAAGCACTACAGAGGATGTCCCCACTTCTCCCCCACCCCCACCCCTCCTCCACCTGCCCCACCCCGGAAACGTCATACGGAAACAGCTAAAACTATCACACCTCCATCACACATAATGCCAGTCAATATTTTTAAGAGAGCAAGATGCCCGCAGTCTGTCATCCATAATAAGTAGGATTTTGCTACCGAACATGAATTCGATAATGGATTGATTCAAGTTACGAGAGCACCTTTCTTGGTCATCCACACTCTAAAGTAACTCTGTCCCGTCTACGGACTCGGCCATTACAGAGCGAAATACATCATGTCTGATAAAGTTGGCACTGCCCACACGCAGCAAACCCCCACTCCACCCCGCTGCAATAAAAACGTCACACTTCCCAGCAGCCCAAGAATCATCTGCAGATAAGCAGCCACGCGTATCAATGACATTCATCAACACGACAGAGACACAGACACTCGGGATGACTGTATTTACAATCTCCATACGACGGTATTGTAATTGTAAAACTGGGGCGCTCATTTTACGAGCTGCATTGTAATAAATTAAGTTTTGTCTAGGTAGGGATGAGACCAGTCCTACCCACAGAGGAGGATGCTTGGCAGTCAACCCACCTGGAAAACACAGTCCAGCATCGCCGAATCAGTAGACTTGATTCCCGCAAAACATGGAGCTGTTTAAACCAAACAATACATTTCAGTCAGCTTTACTGCCCGTTAGAATGCATAGTTCGCGTGCGCGTGCGTCAGAGCTTCCCTGACAACAAACACGTGTCGGAATTGGGAGAAAGTGTATGCCTATAGTGTACCGAGTTGGTACTTGTGATTTCCTTAAATCATAATATTCTCGTTATTCTAGTTACGGTTCAGGACCAGAATAAAACGAGGATCATAGAACCTTTTACCATTTTAAAATCGGACCATAAATGGCTGAGTTATCAACAAAACTCATGTTACATTATTTACAAAAAAATTGCTCTTGATGTCGTAATCCCGTGTATGAATTAACTGAATGGGGAATGCGCTGTTCACGTGATAGCCACGCCACCACTTCTAGCTGTACGCTGATTGGCTACAGCTCGCCCACTGATTAGCTGAAGCACCTGCCTCTGACGTCACGAGTAGTATAAAAGGGATGAAAAATCGAATAGCAGGAGCATCATCGGCTTGGAAGCCAACCCGTCAGGAAGACTGCTGGACCAGCACGGGCCAGACACGGGACAACTGCAGGCTGACGGTGACTACATCGATCATCATCGTGGTGCCATTCGGGATTGAGGGCTACCGTGCCAGTGGGTAGTCTTTAGACTTTCCACGTTACAACACTTTTGGATGCTCCCGGACGGCCACCCCCGGGGCAAAATTATTTAAAGTCATAACTCTAGCATCCGGAGTTTGTCTGTGGAAAGGACCTTGCCTGATTCTTGGTGTATAACTCGCCGGATCTTCCGATATTGCTGAAATGTCGATTCAAACTTCTGCACTGCATGTTGCATGTGATAATTAACTTTTAGACCACAGTCTGGTGGGACATTGCTCGGTGCACCGCAAGAGCCATGCGACATATCCTGCACCATGTACCCAGTTATTGTACTCGCATAATAAATCATAAGATTAGCCCTCTGTGTTAATGGGCAACCTTTAATTTTCACAGCCCCGTCGCCGGACGGAAAATGTTACAACACACTGTTTAAATCATGTGTAAGTTAAAAGACTATCTAATGGATATCTTATTATCCGTTCTTCTTCACTAACATGAGAATGTGCCGTATCAATACCTGCTTGCGGAAACCTGTTTGCGGAAACATGCCTGGGGAAATATCCCTTGCACTAAAGATCGTGCCATCTCACACTATGTTTATATTAGCGCCTCAATTTCAGTGACTTATGAACTTTCACCGTACCGATGACCAATATGTACTCAAGTAGCTATACTATTGTATACTTCATTATTTCCGTGTATTGGTACTGATGCCTAATAGGTACCTTACCGGTCCATTTGACAGCAATTTTACGTTTTCTGTTTATGTGAATATTATCCATTGTTTTAATGTGGGTGCTCCCAACTAACAGCACAGTAAGGTCCAATGACGTGTGATATATATTGTTTCATTGTATTAGTTAGTCGTGTATATGGCAAGAAGCCATCCTAGTTACTATGTTTTGTTTATTTATTAAAAAAACGTCTAGAACCCAGTACGCTAGGTAATCCTATACAGCAACATATATATCCGCATCACTATATCCCCTCAGCATCAATTTCACACTGAGGTCGCTGATCATGCTCTAATTGTTTGAGCATGACATGTTCCCGACTAAACCTGGCTATTTTAGCTCAAGAGAATCGGTTGAAAGTGGTTAGGGACAATTTGTCAGCAAGAGACGCATAGCGTACGCCTCTTTTCCGGATGTAGTGGATATTTAACACCACGCACTGGCTAGGTTGTGTAAAATTGGCCAAGTACTTTAGGGCCTCTTATATATCGAGTTATTGTCTCTTTTCACGATCCACCAGCCGCAAGGCTTAACACTTCTTTGGAATTCCTATCGACACGTTAGCAGTACCCGACTCTGGGAAACTATTGGAGGTTTTCGAGCGGTGATAACTAAAGTGCCGATCGCATACATGTTCCCCTGTATCTTCGGATACTAGTTAGCTAGATACCCCCGCCAATGTGGGAAGCACTGCGAAAAGAAATACTATTATGGAATACCGGCCTGCAGTGCATATCTGGGCATTCTGGAACTTAACCCTAATGACAGGTAAACAGTAACTCCGTAGCACGCGGTGATGGATGAGATGCGGATCTCCATCCAGTTTGTTGTAGTGTCTGGGTGAGGTCTTGGAACCCATCACGCCCTTATGGAAAGGAAACTAGCGGTGGATATCCGTCGCTTTATCCCCACCATAAATAACCTAGCGCTTCCTAAAAACTTGCTTCTATGAACTGTAAACTTGTCTGGTGATGTTATCTGTGGTTGCGGGACAGTAGTGACCGGATTGTTATTTGATTCAGGACCTACTGCTCCGTAACATGTATGCGCGCTATCTGTCGGAGATAGATGCTATGCCGGCATGCTACGGGAAGCTGAGGATCTTCGCCGGTTAGATAAATGTATCTAAAGTTAAGTAGGGATCCCTGCCACTTGCGGCCAAAGTTTGTATTCGTTTCTAATAACTAAATGGTAGGTTAGAATGTAGCAGAAGGCCCGCATAAATAAAGCGGCAACTTCCAATGCAGTAACATTTAACCTACATACGACGGTGACTTGTGAATTCTTCGAAAATCATTCATCCCGTCTTCACATAAACCTGGATGCATCCCATTAATTATGGCTCCACTAGGATTTTCAGCACATAACATTTTCTGTTTGCACTTTTCCGTTTGAACAAAAATGTACCCCTTTTTGCCAACTCTTTTCCTCCGCTTCGGCGTTGAAGGCATTTTCCTCTGACGGAGGCCAGCGCGAGGCACTTTCCTCTCGTAACAACAGCATGTGCGTGCGTGCGTGCGTGCGTGCGTGCGTGCGTGCGTGCGTGCGTGCGTGCGTGCGTGCGTGCGTGCGTGCGTGCGTGCGTGCGTGCGTGCGTGCGTGCGTGCGTGCGTGCGTGCGTGCGTGCGTGCGTGCGTGCGTGCGTGCGTGCGTGCGTGCGTGCGTGCGTGCGTGCGTGCGTGCGTGCGTGCGTGCGTGCGTGCGTGCGTGCGTGCGTGCGTGCGTGCGTGAGTGCGTGAGTGCGTGCGTGCGTGCGTGCGTGCGTGCGTGCGTGCCTGCCTGCCTGCCTGCCTGCCTGCGTGCGTGCGTGCGTGCGTGCGTGCGTGCGTGCGTGCGTGCGTGCGTGCGTGCGTGCGTGCGTGCGTGCGTGCGTGCGTGCGTGCGTGCGTGCGTGCGTGCGTGCGTGCGTGAGTGCGTGCGAGCGAGCGTGCGTGCGTGCGTGCGTTTGTGTTAGGGGTGTAATTAGTTTATATTAAACTACCAAGTGACCTCGACGCGATACTCCCTTGCGGGGATACCTCTGCGGATTTACGGATCTGTGTGGTACCTTCGGCGAAACCACGTGGAAAGAACACCAAATGGCTCTATGTTCTGTATTATTTGCTCATTACTGTCAAAGCAGTGATGTTGTTTGTATAGTATATATTAAATTGTGACTGTTTAATTATTATCATCTTGTCCATGTTCCTAAATTAGGTTGGACCGTCATACTGGTGACACTAACAGTTGGGACGAGACCGTGTGGTTTAATCTCCGCGGTAATGGTGGCACGGGCCCGCTGGAACATGAATGTTTCACCGGCTCTAGACGCCGGTCTTTGTACTTTCCGGAGAGACGTGATACGGGATCCGCAACCCCGAGAACCGCAGCTAACCAGCCCTCCCACGCATCATGTATATGCGGTGCAATGGAGTTGAGCGACATGGCGAACCAGTATGTATCCCCGCGAGCTACAACTGGCAGCTCCCATTTGTTACTCCGTTGTTAGATTTAGTTTTTCTTTGCTTGTATGATAGCAGTAGCTCGCGCATGCATGACTTCACTATACATTATATAGCCATCAGTTACCAGTTTGGATGTTATTTTCTCTCCGATGGCATCTATAGTTGGTAGCATGGATATAAGTCAAATACAATAGCCTTGGCAGACTCTAATGCTATATCATTGTAACTCGATGAAGCTCGAGGTGTGGGAAGTTGCTCAAATCTTCTTTGGCAAGCACTAATGAGAATATAATGATCCATTTCAAGATTTTCCCGCCGAATAGAGGAATCCAGGTTTATTATGGCCCATCCATTTTAGCTAAGCTCCACCCACGCATTGCCCGTGCATAGGATCGATCGAACACTGGACTCCCCGAATCTAAATTCCAAAAAAACTATACAGGTAAACTGTTGTTTATTTTGAAACTAAATTGACTGGACGCTGTTGCTGCCTTTGGCAGCACCAGTGTCCAGTCAAATTAATTTCAAGATGTCGAACATAATGCTTATTAAATAATAAAGATATACAATTCATACAAATTGACGGCCTATTAATCGTTTATGACGCGGTTAGAGATATGTCATTCATGACATTTGATTGTGACGTCAAGCTACACGTGACGTAATTCAGTATACCTTCGTATATTCGAGTAGCAAATTAGTTTTCAAAATAATCAAAAGAAATGCTTATTTAATTGTACATTCACCAAGTCATGCAATTCGTACATTTTAGTGAGAGCCTTTTCGATGCTTTTTTATGGATCCATGGCATTTGATTGTGACATCAGCTAACTAGTGACGTTATTGATTATGATGTCAGGTATTTGATTGACAGATTGGATTCGTCTGTGGCTCTTAAATGGTGAGGTTGCGCAGCGTAACGCTGAGCTCTACACGATTGATAACACATAATGATCACACTCTTTATGCAGTATTGTGTACAGGGCCGTGAATGAAGTTCAGAAAACGGATATTTGTTCTGGAGCGACGTAACAAAACGACGTAGCTAAAAAAAAAAAGTTCACGAAGGTCGACAATTTGTCTGTATTTGATGAATTTATAATTAAATAAACATTCTGTTGAATATTTTGAAACTATTTTAACTGATAGATGTTGCTGCCTACAGATCCAAATTAAATTAGTTTTAAAATATAGGACATGTTACCTGTATAATTACCTTGGAATATAGATTCATGGAATATGGGTTACAAAGTTTCACATCGATCACAACATGTGGCAAATGTGGGAGAGGCTTAGGTTGAAATAGGCGTGGCATGGACAGGCTCATTTTATTATCGTACAACACTCATGACCTATTCACATGCTTTAGTAATCCTTATACAAGCCAGACACACTGTCAGATTATCCACGTTACACACAAAGCGATCATTTAGACAACGAGCTGGAACCCAGGTGTGGAAGTTTGATATGTGACATGCAAAGAAGATGAACTGGAATATTCTAGACGATACCCAGATAGTGTGTAGACGTTGGGCTAACGTTGGCGACAGGTTGGCAAATCACAGTTGACATTACAACGTTGGCCCACATTGACCCAACGTTGGTTGTATCATTTGTTTGCCAACGTTGGGCCAACGTTGAACCAACGTTGAGCCAGCATTGGAAATTTCACAGAAAATCAAACAAAATCAACATAATATTTACGTTTTAATTTTAAAATAGTTAAATTATGCTCTCTGGTGTGCTATTTTAAATATCTTCATATATCTATGCCCATTAGCTCAGCGTTGGTCCAATAACGTATTGCCAATGTTGGGCCAACGTTGGGCCGATGAGCAAACCTACGCTCGCCCAACGTTGTGGTAAACATTGGGTCAACGTTGAGCCAACGTGTGCTTGCTATCAGGGTATGATTGACGATTGCATGAGAGGAACACAATCATTGTACAACCGACCAGAGATGTCGTTCTGTTTCGTTTTTTCCCCTGGCAGAATGTTACCTTCTACATATTTTGCATGTTTTACATGTTCTGCATTAGAAAGTCGCCCACGCACGCACACCCCTTCAGAAACCAATCGGGTTTGAACCCGCTCTATCTCATTAATGGGTCTGTAAATACCCGCAACTATAGGGTAGAAAGCTGAGCTGGTTAATCAAATGTCCATCACATTTTAACTATATGGCGGCATGGTGTCTTAGTAACGAATCCCGTTGTCTGTCGTATCAATGCGTATGATTGGCTGGCATGTTTCATTGGCTCAATCTACACTGACATCAACTCTCCAGGCGTGGCCAGAATACAACAAAGACATCTGTGATAATGCTGAATAGATTGGTTCTGCATATCTCACACAATAGTGCAATCGAACGCATTTTACTGTTCAATACAAGGTATTGTGTTCTGGAGATGGATATTGTGACCTACTTTCACATTCTTTTCGTTACAATATATTTCTTACAGTAGGTTTGAACTACGAATCCAAACCTGAACACAAAGAATTGCAAACACCAGTGGCCGAATGCAGAAAGCAGCAGTAAGAATCGTAAGCAACTACGGGCGTGGTCTTGCTGGAACATACAGTGTGCATGATGCTGCATAGAAGGGATGACAACAGGGGCGACAACTTCTTCACAGTAACGTTGAGCCGTTAAATTTCCGCGAATCACAATACGATCTGTTTTGCCATTTTCATGGATTCCAGCCCACACCATGACACTGCCGCCACCGAATCTGTCGTGCTGAATGATGTTGGCTGCATCATACCGTTCTCCTAAACGTCGCCAAATCCGTTGCCTACCATCCGACACATCCACACAAAACCTCGACTCATCACTGAACAAAACGTGGCTCCATTGTTGAGCACGCCATCGCTGATGAGTTCTTGCCCATGCAAACCGATTCTTGATGTGACGCTCTGTAAGCGGAACAGCAACAAGTGGACGACGGGCATGCAGTCCAGCATCACGGAGTCTGTTTCGCACACTGTAGTGCCGGTAGCGGTGCGCAAATTACAGGACAGCCGCGGCGCAGTCTCACACCTGTGACGTCCTGATGACATCGCTAAGTAGCGGTCTTCTCGTGGTGTTGTTGCTCTCGGTCTGCCAGATCGTGGTCGGTCATTAACATGTCCAGTTTCCTGCTCACGTTGGCGGAGACGGGAAATGGTTGAGGCGTGAACATTAAAATGTAGAGCAACAGCGCCAGGAAGCAATGGGAAGACTCGCTGCTGGGCAGCGAGTCTTCCCATTGCTTTCTGGCGCTGATTTTCTGGTAGCCATGGGTGGCCCATGTTCGGTAGGGTAAACTTTTAAGCGTTTTCTGTTAACGTTCGTTTTCTGCTTTTGCAATATGGTGAATTTTTGCCTTCGCTACCCGTCAATGTGGGCCAGTGCATGAAATTATATATATATATATATTCGTTTCGTCAATGCAATGTCTCGCTGATCATGAAGAAATGCAAATCATTTCTTGCATTTCTCGGCCGCACGCTTACTGCGTGTGAAAATGCATTTTTCATGCACTGGCCCACATTGACGGGTAGCGAAGGCAAAAATTCACCATATATATATATATATATATAATTATGTAGTAGCACTAGCAGCACGGGCATTAGCAGCGTCGCTAGAATTAGTAGTAGCAACAACAGCAGCAGCGCACACAACAGCAACAATAACAGCGAAGACAACACAAACGGCATCAACAACAACAACAACATCAACAACAACAACAACAACAACCCTTAGCAGCTGAAACAACAACAACAACGCTTAGCAGCTGCAGCAACAATAGGAACATGAACAATCACAGTAGTAAAAGCACTGCTGTTAAATGTTCCGAGGAAATATAATGATTTGATAGTTTTCTTTGGACTTACGTGTAAGTGTATACATACACGCATACGCACGCTAACGCACGCGTACACACACGTAAGTACGTACGCACAAACATGCTTGCTTGCTCGCACTCGCTAGATCGCTCACTTACTCACACATTCAAGCAGGTACACACACGCGCTCCCCCAAGCACCCACTCACGCGTGCACACACACATGCACACTGGTTGTCACATCCATATGATGACCTAAGAGAGGCAGACAAACATACACACGGACACACAGACATACATACATATATACATACATACATACATACATACATACATACATACATACATACATACATACATACATACATACATACATACATACATACATACATACATACATACATACATACATACCCGACAGAGAAGTAATAGCTCTATTAGAGCTTAGTCTGAAGGGCAATGACTTTGAATTTGCTGGTGAAATTTTTCAACAAATTTGTGGCTGCGCAATGGGTAAGCGTTTCAGCCCAGGTTTCGCTAACCTTTACATGGCAGAGTGGGAAAAGGAAGCACTCGAAAATTGTCCAAATCAGCCGCTCATTTACCGCAGGTACCTCGATGATATTTTCATGATCTGGCAACATAGTAAGGAAGCATTTACCGAATTTCTGGCCATTCTGAATAATCATGATCCGAATATCAAACTAAAAGCTCAAATCGATGAGCTGTCCGTAGATTTCCTAGATGTAACTTTATACAAAGGTATAAAGTATGAAACAACTGGTTACTTAGACTACAAAGTTTATTTTAAGCCAACCGACTCGCATCAACTACTACACAAGAAATCATTCCATCCTCCGCATACTTTCAAGGGACTTGTAAAATCACAAATAATCCGTTTTCATAGAAATTCGAGTGATAAGAAAAACTTTGAATCATCATGTTCGACCTTATTCAAAGCCCTCAAACCGAGAGGGTACTCTTCTCGGTTCCTGCGCAAAATAAAGTCTGAAACTTTGCATAATTTGGAAATCATTCCAGATAATGCCAGAAATTCTCGGCCTACCAAAATTTGTCATAATCGTCCGATTATTGGTGAAGGAGAATCTCGGAAATGTGAAAAGAAAAGGTGTAAATTGGATAAATTTCTTCCTTCCCAGAGTACATTCACGAGCTTTCAAAACAAAAGCAAATTTCAAATTCAGTCGAAATTAGATTGCGATTCTGAAAATGTCATTTACTTAATTTCATGCAAATTGTGTCAAAAGCAGTATGTTGGCGAAACAAAAAATCGACTAAGATGCCGAGCAACCAGACACCTTTCAGATATTAGACTAGAGGAAGACACACATGTGGCTGAACATTTTAATCTTCCTGATCATTTAGTCACCCGTGACTTTGAAATTATGCCCATCGAACAGCTACCTCTTTCAGACACAACAGAGGAAACTGATAAACAAAGATCACTAAGAGAATCGTTTTGGATTAAAGAACTCGAAACACAATGGCCAAGGGGCATAAATTCGGACCCATGCCTCTCGGATCAACGTGAGATTATCCCATTTACTCTCACATACAATCGGAAAAATGTTGAAATTGCGAAAATCCTAAAGGATGAGTATCACAAATTACAGGACAATTTAAAACAACCATTCAACAAGCGTCCAGTAATTGCATTTAAGAAAAATCCTAATCTACGCGACATCTTGGTAAAAGCGAAACTCAAATAAGTGTTCAAAACATCAATCAATGATTTATCATTGTATACTAATCAGGCCATATGGCATCTATTAAACAAAATTGACAATCTCAGGTGATAAAATAAGCAAAAGTATTTTCAATTTTTTTCAATTTTGAAAATTCTGAGCCGGTGCGTTTACAATATTACATACATACATACATATATTTATATTGTTATTTCTGTATTGCCTGTCCTTAAATATTAAATATTTTCATGTCACCACTAATCATTACTACTAACCACATTTCTCTTATTTCAGCCTTGTAAATTAAGCCCTCTTGCATTAGAAATATATATATATAGACAGACAGACTAGCTGACAAACCTCCCACCTGTAGAGTGTGCGCCTGGTAGCATTTTTGTACTGATTGACTGTCTGGCTGCATTAGAGTTTGATCGATTGATTGGTTGGTTGGTTGTTTGAGCCCTACTGGATTTGACTGGTTGCTTGATTTGATTGTTTGTTTGACTTGATTGCTTGCAGGACTTATTATTTGACCTGATTGGTTGCGTGATTTGATCTGCGTGATTTGTTGCTTGAGTTGATTGGTTGCTTGATTGGTGGCTTGAATTGATTGGTTGCTTGATCTGATTAGTTGCTCGATCTGATTGATTGCTTGATTGGGGGCTTGAGTTGTTCTTGATTTGACTAGTTGCTTGATTTGACTAGTTGCTTGATTTGATTGGTTGTTTAATTTGATTGCTTGCTTGATTTGAGTGTTTGTTTGATTGGTTACGTAATTTGTTGCTGGAATTGATTGGTTGCTTGATCGAATTAGTTGCTTGATCTGATTGATTGCTTGATTGGGGGTTAGAGCTGTTGCTTGATTTGACTAGTTGCTTGATTTGATTGGTTGTTTTATTTGATTGGTTGTTTCATTTGATTGCTTGCTTGATTTGATTGCTTGCGTAACCTGGTGCTTGATTGGTTACATGATTTGTTGATTGAACTGATTGGTTGTTTGAATTGATTGATTGCGTGATTGATTGTTTGATTTGATTGGTTGCATGATTTGTTGTCTAATCTGATTGGTAGCGTGATTGGTTGCTTGTATTGATTGGTTGCATGATTGATTGGTTGCTTGAATTGATTGTCTGAACTGATTGGTTGCGTGATTGATTGTTTGGATTGATAAGGTGGTGGACGGGTTGTTTGCCGATTTGCCAACTTGATTGTTTGCCTGGTTAATTAAGATTGATTAAGATTAATTAAGATTGATTGAGATTGATTAAGATTAATTGAGATTGATTAAGATTAATTGAGATTGATTAAGATTAATTGAGATTGATTGAGATTAATTGAGATTAATTAAGATTAATTGAGATTAATTGAGATTAATTGAGATTAATTGAGATTAATTGAGATTAATTGAGATTAATTGAGATTAATTAAGATTTAGATTGATTGATTGACTGTGATTCCATGGCTAGACAACGCGGGGGTAGGCGAAGGGCTGGTGATGACGCTGAATCACACCACCCATCATCTGCTCACGCACGCCTGGTTAAAGTATACTACATGGTAATCCAATGTTTTCACCACCTGGGTGTGCTGAACACGCATCTAGATAGCGACACCGTGCCAAATGGCCTCGGTCGAAAGGTCAAGAGTTTGACAGACTTCTGCAAACCGGCCATGCCAGATGCTGAGGTCCACTTCGACATTCGTAATGTCAACTTTGAATGGGCGAAAACAATGATTAAAACATGGGTTCGCCACTATAACTGTAAACTAGGAGTCCTCCGTTCTGAGCTACTCTCAGCCCAAACTCTTCCTTATTTAGACCTTGGTCGGGCTAAGTCCACTGCAATCCATTGGGCCAAAAAGAATTATCACAGAGAATTGGATCACAACGCCATCTCAGCATTTTATGATTTTATTAGACCACTTGATCCGAATTATAAGCCTGTTACTCAACCACCAAATGTCACCCCTGTTAGCAAACCAGTACAAAATGCAAATTTAGTACAATCCGCTCATCCCAAAAAGTGGCTACATTCACCTGCAGAGGCCTCACCACCACTAAAACGTCCAGATAAACAACCGTCTCCCATTAGCTCTCTTCCTGGCACATCCAGTGACCACAGTATTTACATTCCAGTGGACCCCTCTATGATCCCTCTACCAGATTCACCTCCACCAGCGCCACCATTCTCTCCTGAGGATTTTCCTCCTCTTTCGCAGAGGGTGTCAAATGCCAAAGGTGCTAGTAAACAGCCGGGTCCAAGGACCCGAGCTGCACAAAAGGTCCCTCAACCACGATTCACACCATCTCCATGCGCCAGACCAAAGAAGCCCACACCCTTGGAACAGAATAAGTTCTGGAAATTCAGGAATGAGGCCACCAACAAACCAAATTGGCAACTTCCGACCCTCGACAAAAAGATCTTGATCGTCGGAGATTCAAACTTGAGTCGGATTAATGTGGATCCCCATCCAGATACTCAGGTTGCCTGTTTCCCTGGAGCATCGATTAATGATCTCAGAACGATCATTAATAAATACACAGGGAAATTGCAACCTGAGAAAGTAGTCCTCACCATAGGAATAAATGATAGGAATAATCTGATCTCAGCCTCCGAGTATCGACTTAGGTTATTATTCAGTATGGTACGAAAGAAATTTCCCAAGTCTAGGATCTACTTCACTGAACTAAATTTCTCCGCAACCTCGACACCTCAGCAAAAGTAGGCACTCGATGCAATTAATCGGACTGCCGCGTCAAGCAAGGCCAAATCCCCTGAGTCCAGGGTTATTGTCATACCCAGTCTTGCTTCGACAGAATTCGAAGTGGGTCATGACAATATTCATTGGACTGAGAGGACAGCAAATGACATGTATAATAACTGGCTTGTGGCCCTTAATTTAAACTAAACTCGGGTCAAGGTACCAACCACCCAGAAATGGGACTGGGTAGTAATATTGTAAACTTAACCGGCTCCGCATTAGGCGAAGCAGAACAGTCACTGCTTAATTTTGGCTTGACTTTTGTCCCAACACCAAAACATAAAACAGGTTTGGATGCAGATTTAGATAATGGCTTTACTGAAACTGCTGAATTTGGTCACAGTGTGAAATTAGCTGATTTTTTTCAAAACTCCAATAGTAATATTCCACTATTCATTGAAAAAACTGGCTGGGCTCCAAACTTAAAATGTGTTGACCCAGCAATCGGTGAAAGTATAAAACTTTACTCTGAACGTATTGAAAATACTACATTTCCAAACGATCAGCAAAATTTATCTTATGAGCAACGCCAGGCCCTATTAGGTTTATCTAGAAAAAGTGAAATTGTCATCAAACCTGCGGATAAAGGATCGGCTACTGTAATAATGGATAAAGACCACTACATCAAAGAAGCGCATAGACAGCTTAGTAATCCGAAGCATTACCAAAAACTAAATGAACCACTTTGGCAAAATAACTGTAGCAAATTCAACAAAATTCTCCAAAAAATGGTTGATAACAAGAAGATAACTGAAAAGCAATATAAATACCTGTGCGCAAAAGATGATTCGAAACCACGTACATTTTATCTTCTTCCTAAAATCCATAAGTCTGTTGACTTGTGGACCGACCCTATGACACCACCAGGGCGACCCATCATTTCAGATTGTGGTTCGGAATCATATAGGATTAGTGAATTTATCGACTACCATCTTCAGCCAATTGCAAATAGACATTTTAGCTATCTGAAAAACACTGAAGACTTCCTAGCCCAGGTCTCTAAGATCTCGGTCCCTCCAAATTCATTCTTAATTACAATGGACGTCGATGCTATGTACACAAACATTGACATCGAAAAGGGTCTAAATTCAATTCGTAGAGCATTTGCCGACTATCCTGACACCAACAGGCCCGACAGAGAAGTAATAGCTCTATTAGAGCTTAGTCTGAAGGGCAATGACTTTGAATTTGCTGGTGAAATTTTTCAACAAATTTGTGGCTGCGCAATGGGTAAGCGTTTCAGCCCAGGTTTCGCTAACCTTTACATGGCAGAGTGGGAAAAGGAAGCACTCGAAAACTGTCCAAATCAGCCGCTCATTTACCGCAGGTACCTCGATGATATTTTCATGATCTGGCAACATAGTAAGGAAGCATTTACCGAATTTCTGGCCATTCTGAATAATCATGATCCGAATATCAAACTAAAAGCTCAAATCGATGAGCTGTCCGTAGATTTCCTAGATGTAACTTTATACAAAGGTATAAAGTATGAAACAACTGGTTACTTAGACTACAAAGTTTATTTTAAGCCAACCGACTCGCATCAACTACTACACAAGAAATCATTCCATCCTCCGCATACTTTCAAGGGACTTGTAAAATCACAAATAATCCGTTTTCATAGAAATTCGAGTGATAAGAAAAACTTTGAATCATCATGTTCGACCTTATTCAAAGCCCTCAAACCGAGAGGGTACTCTTCTCGGTTCCTGCGCAAAATAAAGTCTGAAACTTTGCATAATTTGGAAATCATTCCAGATAATGCCAGAAATTCTCGGCCTACCAAAATTTGTCATAATCGTCCGATTATTGGTGAAGGAGAATCTCGGAAATGTGAAAAGAAAAGGTGTAAATTGGATAAATTTCTTCCTTCCCAGAGTACATTCACGAGCTTTCAAAACAAAAGCAAATTTCAAATTCAGTCGAAATTAGATTGCGATTCTGAAAATGTCATTTACTTAATTTCATGCAAATTGTGTCAAAAGCAGTATGTTGGCGAAACAAAAAATCGACTAAGATGCCGAGCAACCAGACACCTTTCAGATATTAGACTAGAGGAAGACACACATGTGGCTGAACATTTTAATCTTCCTGATCATTTAGTCACCCGTGACTTTGAAATTATGCCCATCGAACAGCTACCTCTTTCAGACACAACAGAGGAAACTGATAAACAAAGATCACTAAGAGAATCGTTTTGGATTAAAGAACTCGAAACACAATGGCCAAGGGGCATAAATTCGGACCCATGCCTCTCGGATCAACGTGAGATTATCCCATTTACTCTCACATACAATCGGAAAAATGTTGAAATTGCGAAAATCCTAAAGGATGAGTATCACAAATTACAGGACAATTTAAAACAACCATTCAACAAGCGTCCAGTAATTGCATTTAAGAAAAATCCTAATCTATGCGACATCTTGGTAAAAGCGAAACTCAAATAAGTGTTCAAAACATCAATCAATGATTTATCATTGTATACTAATCAGGCCATATGGCATCTATTAAACAAAATTGACAATCTCAGGTGATAAAATAAGCAAAAATATTTTCAATTTTTTTCAATTTTGAAAATTCTGAGCCGGTGCGTTTACAATATTACATACATACATCAGTGGAAAGATGCCTGGTTGCTGATGCTATGCGGAGTTGCAGAATGGCGGTTCGATCCCCCGACCGGGAGATGGTGATCAACAAATTAAACTAATGGGTGCAGCACTGTCGGCTAAGTTAGCACATGGAAATTGAAGCCGCACGTTGCCAGTGCGTCAATAAAATAAAAATACATACATACATACATACATACATACATACATACATACATACAGGCAGGCAGGCAGGCAGGCAGGCAGGCAGGCAGGCAGGCAGGCAGGCAGGCAGGCAGGCAGGCAGGCAGGCAGGCAGGCAGGCAGGCAGGCAGGCAGTCTTTCGACAGCTTACCGGCATGGTTGCTTTAGCAGCACACGTCCACACTAGCAATGGGGGGGGGGGGCCCGTTTCTCAGTCAATCACATGATCTCATGATGGCATAATGACGTGACGTATAGGATGACGTCGTATTCAATCACGTCATGAATGACGTAGCTACGTTCGTCACGAATGCTTACTTTATTACGCACTAAGCGTTGTTGTATGAATTGTAACTAATTTGAGTGCATGGACACCCAGTCAAATTAGTTTCAAAAATATACAACAGCTTACCTGTACAGTTCTCTGGCTATTGGTTGGCAGGGAGATCAAGGATCGATCGATTACAACTCGGACAATGCGTGGGTGGAGCTTAGCCGGAGATGTGCGGGACATAGCTAAAAATGGAATAAATTCCAAGGCTCTCTTTGCAGGTGTGTCTTCTGCCATCCTTAGCACATGACCAAACATGCTGGGCGACTTTTACGGACATCGGCGATGTATTGCACGCCTTGTATAGTGCATCGTTGGAAATTAATCTGCCTAGCCATTGTTGTCTATGTTGGTTTGTGTATATGCCAGAAAATCAGGATAGTTGGACCGTTTAATCGATGCCTTGTGTCACTCCTGCTGGACTGTAGTTCGCCGCATTGTAGAATATGCGTTTCTGTGCGTAATCTAGTGGTCTAAGTTGTGTCTATGCGTGTGTTTTATGCCTAAGAGAGATAGTACTATCAAAACCTGTGAGGTTATATTAGTAGATATTATGGAGAATACAAATAACATTCCCGGTAGCGGAAGGCTCAGCCACACCGTTCAAGATCAACAATGGGAATCGATTGCCAGTACATATGCTGTGGATTCGCAACCTGACTTGATCTGATTTTTACTATGGAAAAATAGGCAAGTTTTAAAAATATTTGCAGATGCATGTTCTACTTTTATTTTGCTTTTAATTTGCCACATATGTCCGAAAAGTAAATTTGAGCAGCTTTCTGATCCTGTGTATAGTAATACTCTAGGTACGGTGGATATTACTTCATATTTATGTTTGATAAGCTGGTATCTGCCAAGGTTTTACAAGTTTTAAGCGCCGCGGCAAAAGATACTGCACACTTTATATCGACGAGTACCGAAAACCGAGGAACAGATACGAAGTAAGGGATTTAAACAAGTGCATAAGCACATGCTGGGACCGCCTTCCGAATGCTAACGCACTGGGCCTAGGAGTGACACAGTTTAGAGGCAACCACAACCTTTAACCTTTAATTAGGCAGATACATATCTGAAAAGTGTATCGGTATAATAAGTGGTACCATGACGTACTCAGTGTGGTGTGTGCCATGTACATGCGCATACAATGGCGTAGACTTTCAGATGGCGGTGCAGCCGTTTAGGACATCGCAGGCATCAGGAACAGAGAGTTCAATGTATCCAAGTAACAGAGCCTGCAAGCGGATGACCAGGGTGTACAGTGAGAAAACAAGTTCTCTTATGGTTTCCCTATACTATTTGTAGTAAAATGATACGCGGGTAAAATCTACGTTCTTGCTGAAGCCATTGAGGCGAGGGCTGGGCAACGGCCCTATGGATTTCTACTACCAGTGGCTTTATGTGTAAGATAAAGGTTCTACCGAGTGAGTCGCGGCTAGTGAGCGTTTTCCAAGGAGCTCATGAAGGCGCGAAAAGCTGCACACTCCGAGTAAGAGGAGTGGTTTAAACAATGGAGCATTCCTGTTTATCCATCCATCATACGACCTCATAATCAACTACGTGACGTGCCTGATAACATCATAATCAAGTACATCATGAATGACTCGATGTAGTCCGTCTTAAACTCTTAACGTTGTATTAATTGTATATCTTTACTATTTAATAAAGATTCTGTTGACTCTTTTAAAACTAATTTATCTGGGCTTTGTTGCTTGCATAGGCAGCAACAGCACCCAGTCTAATTGGTTTCAAAATATTCAATGGGTGACCTGCATAGTTTTCTGACAATTTAGAGTCAGGGAGTTCAGTGATCGATCGATCCCAACACGAGCGAGGTGTGGGTGCAGCTTAGCTAGGGATGGGCGCGGAATGGCTAAAACTGGAAAGTTGCATTTGGCCAACCAGCGGCTCCTATTACAAATATATATTTGGAAAGCGACAGTTACAACAATTGATGGTAAAGTTAATATGCCTGTTAATTCATAGCGGCGTAGTATTATACAGCGCGGCAACACAGCAGAGCGGTATGGTGTAGTATTAATATACAAATAACCTACCGGTTTAAAAATGTGGCAAAACAAAGTAGCCACGTGCATTCAAAATAATTAACAACAGTTAAAAAACTCTTAGCACGCAGTAATGGTTCTGGCAGAAAAGTAAATAGTTTCCTATCACAGTCTAAAGATGCGGAGCAAGCGAGCTGATGCATGTTCAAAGATACATTTTAATTGCAGGACATATATACAATTTGACACGTAGAATTTAGTATGTAATATGTAACGGATTCACACTTTAAATGTTCAACAAACTTCATGGTTCAACACAAGTCAATTTTAACATTTAATATTGAAGACAGTTTTCAGACCAGTCCAGAAAGCCGCTAGAGTATACGGGGTCCATAAAGCAGCTAAAGTTTACGTGGCCCATGAAGCACGTACAGTATACGTGCTCTATGAAGCAGCTAAAGTATACACGATCCATGAAGCAACTAAAGTGTACGTGGTCCATGAAGCAGCTAAATTATACGTGGTGCATGAAACAGCTAAAGTAAACGTGGTCCATGAATCAACTAAAGCATACGTGGCCCATGAAGCAGCTAAAGTATACACGCCCCATGAAGCAACTAAAGTATACACTGTCCATTAAACAACTAAAGTATACATGCCACATGAAACAACTAAAGTATACGTGGTCCATGAAGCAACTAAAGCATACACGCCACATGAAGCAACTAAAGTATACGTGGTCCATGAAGCAACTAAAGTATATGTGGCACATGAAGCAACTAAAGTATACACAGTCCATGAAGCAACTAAAGTATACGTGGTCCATAAAGCAGCTAAAGTATACACGCCCCACGAAGCAACTAAAGTATACACGCCCCATAAAGCAACTAAAGTAAACGTGATCCATGAAGCAGCTAAAGTGTACACGGTCCATGAAGCAACTAAAGTATACACGATCCATGAAGCAACTAAAGTATATGTGGCCCATGAAGCAACTAAAGTATACATGCCCCATGAAGCAACTAGAGTATACACGGTCCATGAAGCAACTAAAGGCTACGTGGTCCATGAAGCAGGTAAAGTATACGTGCTCCATGAAGCAACCAAAATATACACGCCACATGAAGCAACTAAAATATACATGGTCCATGAAGCAAGTAAAGTATACACGCCACATGAAGCAACTAAAGTAAACGTGGTCCATGACTCAACTAAAGCATACGTGGCCCATGAAGCAGGTAAAGTATACCTGCTCCATGAAGCAACTAAAATATACACGCCACATGAAGCAACTAAAATATACATGGTCCATGAAGCAAGTACAGTATATACGCCCCATGAAGCAACTAAAGTATACGTGCTCCATGAAGCAACTAAAGTATACACGGTCCATGAAGCAACTAAAGTATAAACGCCCCATGAAGCAACTAAAGTATATGTTGTCCATGAAGCAACTAAAGTATACGTGGCCCATGAAGCAAGTAAAGCATACGTGGCCCATGAAGCAACTAAAGTATACACGCCCCATGACGCAACTAGAGTATACACGGTCCATGAAGCAACTAAAGTCTACGTGGTCCATGAAGCAGGTAAAGTATACGTGCTCCATGAAGCAACTAAAATATACACGCCACATGAAGCAACTAAAATATACATGGTCCATGAAGCAAGTACAGTATATACGCCCCATGAAGCAACTAAAGTATACGTGCTCCATGAAGCAACTAAAGTATACGTGGCTCATGAAGCAACTAAAGTATACACGCCCCATGAAGCAACTAAAGTATACACGGTCCATGAAGCAACTAAAGTATACACGACCCATGAAGCAACTAAAGTATATGTAGTCCATGAAGCAACTAAATTATACGTGGCCCATGAAGCAACTAAAGTATACACGCCCCATGAAGCAACTAAAGTATATGTTGTCCATGAAGCAACTAAAGTATACGTGGCCCATGAAGCAACTAAGTTATACATGGTCCATGAAGCAAGTAAAGTATACACGCCCCATGAAGCAACTAACGTATACGTGCTCCATGAAGCAACTAAAGTATACGTGGCCCATGAAGCAGCTAAAGTATACACGCCCCATAAAGCAACTAAAGTATACCTGGTCCATGAAGCAACTAAAGTATACGTGGTCCATGAAGCAGCTAAAGTATACGTGCGTGGGCCATGAAGCATCTAAAGTATACGTGCACCATGAAGCAGCTAAAGTATACATGCTCCATAAAGCAACTAAATTATATGTTGTCCATGGAGCAACTAAAGTATACACGCCCCATGAAGCAAGTAAAGTATACGTGCTCCAGGAAGCAACTAAAATATACATGGACCATGAAGCAACTAAAGTATACACGCCCCATGAAGCAAGTAAAGTATACACGGTCCATGAATCAACAACAGTATACACGCCCCATGAAGTAACTAAAGTATACATGGTCCACGAAGCAACTAAAGTATACACGGTCCATGAAGCAACTACAGTATACACGCTCCATGAAGCAACAAAAGTATACGTGGTCCATGAAGCAACTAAAATATACACGCCACATGAAGCAACTAAAGTATACACGGTCCATGAAGCAACTAAAGTATACGTGGTCCATGAAGCATTTAAAGTATACGTACACCATGAAGCAGCGAAAGTATACATGCTCCATAAAGCAACTAAAGTATATGTTGTCCATGAAGCAACTAAAGTACACACGCCCCATGAAGCAACTAAAGTGTACATGGTCTATGAAGCAACTAAAGTATACACGCCCCATGAAGTAACTAAAGTATACGTGCTCCGGGAAGCAACTAAAGTATACGTGGCCCATGAAGCACTAAAGTATACACGCCCCATGAAGCAACTAAAGTATACACGGTTCATGAAGGAACTAAAGTATACACGCCCCATGAAGCAACTAAAGTATATGTTTTCCATGAAGCAACTAAAGTACACACGCCCCATGAAGCAACTAAAGTATACACGGTCCATGAAGCAACTAAAGTATACGTGGTCCATGAAGCATCTAAAGTATACGTGCCCCATGAAGCAGCTAAAGTATACATGCTCCATGAAGCAACTAAAGTATACAGGCCCCATGAATCAGCTAAAGTATACAAGCCCCATAAGGCAACTAAAGTATACGTGGTCCATGAAGCAGCTAAAGTATACGTGCGTGGGCCATGAAGCATCTAAAGTATACGTGCACCATGAAGCAGCTAAAGTATACATGCTCCATAAAGCAACTAAAGTATATGTTGTCCATGGAGCAACTAAAGTATACACGCCCCATGAAGCAAGTAAAGTATACGTGCTCCAGGAAGCAACTAAAATATACATGGCCCATGAAGCAACTAAAGTATACACGCCCCATGAAGCAAGTAAAGTATACACGGTCCATGAATCAACAACAGTATACACGCCCCATGAAGTAACTAAAGTATACGTGGTCCACGAAGCAACTAAAGTATACACGGTCCATGAAGCAACTACAGTATACACGCTCCATGAAGCAACAAAAGTATACGTGGTCCATGAAGCAACTAAAATATACACGCCACATGAAGCAACTAAAGTATACATGGTCGATGAAACAAATAAAGTATACACGCCCCATGAAGCAACTAAAGTATACATGGTCCATGAAGCAGCTAACGTATACATGCTCCATGAAGCAGCTAAAGCATACACGCCCCATAAAGCAACTAAAGTATACGTGGGCCATGAAGCAACTAAAGTATACACGCACCATGAAGCAACTAACGTATACACGGTCCATGAAGCAACTAAAGTATACGTGGTCCATGAAGCATTTAAAGTATATGTTGTCCATGAAGCAACTAAAGTATACACGCCCCATGAAGCAACTAAAGTGTACATGGTCTATGAAGCAACTAAAGTATACACGCCCCATGAAGTAACTAAAGTATACGTGCTCCGGGAAGCAACTAAAGTATACGTGGCCCATGAAGCACTAAAGTATACACGCCCCATGAAGCAACTAAAGTATACACGGTCTATGAAGCAACTAAAGTATACACGCCCCATGAAGTAACTAAAGTATACGTGGTCCATGAAGCAACTAAAGTCTACACGCCACATGAAGCAACTAAAGTATATTTGGCCCGTGAAGCAACTAAAGTATACACGCCCCATGAAGCAACTTAAGTATACACGGTCCATAAAGCAAGGAAAGTATACGTGGTCCATGAAGCATCTAAAGTATACATGCTCCATGAAGCAACTAAAGTATACACGCCCCATGAAGCAGCTAAAGTATACACGCCCCATAAAGCAACTAAAGTATATGTGGTCCATGAAGCAACTAAAGTATACACGCCCCATGAAGCAACTAAAGTATACACGGTCCATGAAGCAACTAAAGTATACGTGGTCCATGAAGCAGCTAAAGTATACATGCTCCATGAAGCAACTAAAGTATACAGGCACCATGAATCAGCTAAAGTATACACGCCCCATAAGGCAACTAAAGTATACGTGGTCCATGAAGCAGCTAAAGTGTACGTGGTCCATGAAGCAGCTAAGGTATACGTGGTTCATGAAGCAGCTAAGGTATACACGCCCCATGAAACAACTAAAGTATACGTGGTCCGTGAGGCAACTGAAGTATACACGCCACATGAAGCAACTAAAGTATACACGCCACATGAATCATTTAAAGCATACACGTCCATGAAGCAACTAAAGTATACACGCCCCATGAAGCAACTAAAGTATACGTGCTCCATGAAGCAACTAAAGTATACGTGGTCCATGAAGCAGCTACAGTGTACGTGATCCATGAAGCAGCTAAGGTATACGTGGTTCATGAAGCAGCTAAAGTATGCACGCCGCATGAAGCAGCTAAAGTATACGTGGTCCATGAAGCAACTAATGTATACACGCCCCATGAAGCAACTAAACTATACGTGATCCATGCATCAAATAAAGTATACGTGGCCCATGAAGCAATTAAAGTATTCACGCCCCATGAAGCAACTAAAGTATACGCTGTCCATGAAGCAACTAAATTATACATGCCCCATGAAGCAACTAAAGTATACGTGGTCCATGAAGCAATTACAGTATACACGCCACATGAAGCAACTAAAGTCTACGTGACCCATGAAGCAACTAAAGCATACACGCCCCATGAAGCAACCAAAGTATATGTGGCTCATGAAGCAACTAAAGTATATGTGGCTCATGAAGCAAATAAAGTATACACGCTCCATGAAGCAACTACAGTATACACGGTCCATGAAGCAACTAAAGTATACACGGTCCATGAAGCAACCAAAGTATACACGCCCCATGAAGCACCTAAAGTATATGTTGTCCATAAAGCAACTAAAGTATACGTGGTCCATGAAGCAACTAGAGTATACACGCCCCATGAAGCAACTAAAGTATACACGGTCCTTGAAGCAACCAAAGTATACACGCCCCATGAAGCAACTAAAGTCTACGTGGTCCATGAAGCAGGTAAAGTATACGTGCTCCATGAAGCAACTAAAATATACACGGTCCATGAAGCAACTAAAGTATACACGCTCGATGAAGCAACTAAAGTATACATGGTCCATGAAGCAACTAAAATATACATGGTCCATGAAGCAAGTAAATTATACATGCCCCATGAAGCAACTAAAGTATACGGGCTCCATGAAGCAACTAAAGTATACGTGGTCCATGAAGCAACTAAAATATACATGGTCCATGAAGCAAGTAAAGTATACACGCCCCATGAAGCAACTAAAGTATACGGGCTCCATGAAGCAACTAAAGTATACGTGGCCCATGAAGCAACTAAAGTATATATGCCCCATGAAGCAACTAAAGTATACATGCTCCATGAAGCAACTAAAGTATACACGCCAGAAAATCAGGATAGTTGGACCGTTTAATCGATGCCTTGTGTCACTCCTGCTGGACTGTAGTTCGCCGCATTGTAGAATATGCGTTTCTGTGCGTAATCTAGTGGTCTAAGTTGTGTCTATGCGTGTGTTTTATGCCTAAGAGAGATAGTACTATCAAAACCTGTGAGGTTATATTAGTAGATATTATGGAGAATACAAATAACATTCCCGGTAGCGGAAGGCTCAGCCACACCGTTCAAGATCAACAATGGGAATCGATTGCCAGTACATATGCTGTGGATTCGCAACCTGACTTGATCTGATTTTTACTATGGAAAAATAGGCAAGTTTTAAAAATATTTGCAGATGCATGTTCTACTTTTATTTTGCTTTTAATTTGCCACATATGTCCGAAAAGTAAATTTGAGCAGCTTTCTGATCCTGTGTATAGTAATACTCTAGGTACGGTGGATATTACTTCATATTTATGTTTGATAAGCTGGTATCTGCCAAGGTTTTACAAGTTTTAAGCGCCGCGGCAAAAGATACTGCACACTTTATATCGACGAGTACCGAAAACCGAGGAACAGATACGAAGTAAGGGATTTAAACAAGTGCATAAGCACATGCTGGGACCGCCTTCCGAATGCTAACGCACTGGGCCTAGGAGTGACACAGTTTAGAGGCAACCACAACCTTTAACCTTTAATTAGGCAGATACATATCTGAAAAGTGTATCGGTATAATAAGTGGTACCATGACGTACTCAGTGTGGTGTGTGCCATGTACATGCGCATACAATGGCGTAGACTTTCAGATGGCGGTGCAGCCGTTTAGGACATCGCAGGCATCAGGAACAGAGAGTTCAATGTATCCAAGTAACAGAGCCTGCAAGCGGATGACCAGGGTGTACAGTGAGAAAACAAGTTCTCTTATGGTTTCCCTATACTATTTGTAGTAAAATGATACGCGGGTAAAATCTACGTTCTTGCTGAAGCCATTGAGGCGAGGGCTGGGCAACGGCCCTATGGATTTCTACTACCAGTGGCTTTATGTGTAAGATAAAGGTTCTACTGAGTGAGTCGCGGCTAGTGAGCGTTTTCCAAGGAGCTCATGAAGGCGCGAAAAGCTGCACACTCCGAGTAAGAGGAGTGGTTTAAACAATGGAGCATTCCTGTTTATCCATCCATCATACGACCTCATAATCAACTACGTGACGTGCCTGATAACATCATAATCAAGTACATCATGAATGACTCGATGTAGTCCGTCTTAAACTCTTAACGTTGTATTAATTGTATATCTTTACTATTTAATAAAGATTCTGTTGACTCTTTTAAAACTAATTTATCTGGGCTTTGTTGCTTGCATAGGCAGCAACAGCACCCAGTCTAATTGGTTTCAAAATATTCAATGGGTGACCTGCATAGTTTTCTGACAATTTAGAGTCAGGGAGTTCAGTGATCGATCGATCCCAACACGAGCGAGGTGTGGGTGCAGCTTAGCTAGGGATGGGCGCGGAATGGCTAAAACTGGAAAGTTGCATTTGGCCAACCAGCGGCTCCTATTACAAATATATATTTGGAAAGCGACAGTTACAACAATTGATGGTAAAGTTAATATGCCTGTTAATTCATAGCGGCGTAGTATTATACAGCGCGGCAACACAGCAGAGCGGTATGGTGTAGTATTAATATACAAATAACCTACCGGTTTAAAAATGTGGCAAAACAAAGTAGCCACGTGCATTCAAAATAATTAACAACAGTTAAAAAACTCTTAGCACGCAGTAATGGTTCTGGCAGAAAAGTAAATAGTTTCCTATCACAGTCTAAAGATGCGGAGCAAGCGAGCTGATGCATGTTCAAAGATACATTTTAATTGCAGGACATATATACAATTTGACACGTAGAATTTAGTATGTAATATGTAACGGATTCACACTTTAAATGTTCAACAAACTTCATGGTTCAACACAAGTCAATTTTAACATTTAATATTGAAGACAGTTTTCAGACCAGTCCAGAAAGCCGCTAGAGTATACGGGGTCCATAAAGCAGCTAAAGTTTACGTGGCCCATGAAGCACGTACAGTATACGTGCTCTATGAAGCAGCTAAAGTATACACGATCCATGAAGCAACTAAAGTGTACGTGGTCCATGAAGCAGCTAAATTATACGTGGTGCATGAAACAGCTAAAGTAAACATGGTCCATGAATCAACTAAAGCATACGTGGCCCATGAAGCAGCTAAAGTATACACGCCCCATGAAGCAACTAAAGTATACACTGTCCATTAAACAACTAAAGTATACATGCCACATGAAACAACTAAAGTATACGTGGTCCATGAAGCAACTAAAGCATACACGCCACATGAAGCAACTAAAGTATACGTGGTCCATGAAGCAACTAAAGTATATGTGGCACATGAAGCAACTAAAGTATACACAGTCCATGAAGCAACTAAAGTATACGTGGTCCATAAAGCAGCTAAAGTATACACGCCCCACGAAGCAACTAAAGTATACACGCCCCATAAAGCAACTAAAGTAAACGTGATCCATGAAGCAGCTAAAGTGTACACGGTCCATGAAGCAACTAAAGTATACACGATCCATGAAGCAACTAAAGTATATGTGGCCCATGAAGCAACTAAAGTATACATGCCCCATGAAGCAACTAGAGTATACACGGTCCATGAAGCAACTAAAGGCTACGTGGTCCATGAAGCAGGTAAAGTATACGTGCTCCATGAAGCAACCAAAATATACACGCCACATGAAGCAACTAAAATATACATGGTCCATGAAGCAAGTAAAGTATACACGCCACATGAAGCAACTAAAGTAAACGTGGTCCATGACTCAACTAAAGCATACGTGGCCCATGAAGCAACTAAAGTATACACGCCCCATGACGCAACTAGAGTATACACGGTCCATGAAGCAACTAAAGTCTACGTGGTCCATGAAGCAGGTAAAGTATACCTGCTCCATGAAGCAACTAAAATATACACGCCACATGAAGCAACTAAAATATACATGGTCCATGAAGCAAGTACAGTATATACGCCCCATGAAGCAACTAAAGTATACGTGCTCCATGAAGCAACTAAAGTATACACGGTCCATGAAGCAACTAAAGTATACACGCCCCATGAAGCAACTAAAGTATATGTTGTCCATGAAGCAACTAAAGTATACGTGGCCCATGAAGCAAGTAAAGCATACGTGGCCCATGAAGCAACTAAAGTATACACGCCCCATGACGCAACTAGAGTATACACGGTCCATGAAGCAACTAAAGTCTACGTGGTCCATGAAGCAGGTAAAGTATACGTGCTCCATGAAGCAACTAAAATATACACGCCACATGAAGCAACTAAAATATACATGGTCCATGAAGCAAGTACAGTATATACGCCCCATGAAGCAACTAAAGTATACGTGCTCCATGAAGCAACTAAAGTATACGTGGCTCATGAAGCAACTAAAGTATACACGCCCCATGAAGCAACTAAAGTATACACGGTCCATGAAGCAACTAAAGTATACACGACCCATGAAGCAACTAAAGTATATGTAGTCCATGAAGCAACTAAATTATACGTGGCCCATGAAGCAACTAAAGTATACACGCCCCATGAAGCAACTAAAGTATATGTTGTCCATGAAGCAACTAAAGTATACGTGGCCCATGAAGCAACTAAGTTATACATGGTCCATGAAGCAAGTAAAGTATACACGCCCCATGAAGCAACTAACGTATACGTGCTCCATGAAGCAACTAAAGTATACGTGGCCCATGAAGCAGCTAAAGTATACACGCCCCATAAAGCAACTAAAGTATACCTGGTCCATGAAGCAACTAAAGTATACGTGGTCCATGAAGCAGCTAAAGTATACGTGCGTGGGCCATGAAGCATCTAAAGTATACGTGCACCATGAAGCAGCTAAAGTATACATGCTCCATAAAGCAACTAAATTATATGTTGTCCATGGAGCAACTAAAGTATACACGCCCCATGAAGCAAGTAAAGTATACGTGCTCCAGGAAGCAACTAAAATATACATGGACCATGAAGCAACTAAAGTATACACGCCCCATGAAGCAAGTAAAGTATACACGGTCCATGAATCAACAACAGTATACACGCCCCATGAAGTAACTAAAGTATACATGGTCCACGAAGCAACTAAAGTATACACGGTCCATGAAGCAACTACAGTATACACGCTCCATGAAGCAACAAAAGTATACGTGGTCCATGAAGCAACTAAAATATACACGCCACATGAAGCAACTAAAGTATACACGGTCCATGAAGCAACTAAAGTATACGTGGTCCATGAAGCATTTAAAGTATACGTACACCATGAAGCAGCGAAAGTATACATGCTCCATAAAGCAACTAAAGTATATGTTGTCCATGAAGCAACTAAAGTACACACGCCCCATGAAGCAACTAAAGTGTACATGGTCTATGAAGCAACTAAAGTATACACGCCCCATGAAGTAACTAAAGTATACATGCTCCGGGAAGCAACTAAAGTATACGTGGCCCATGAAGCACTAAAGTATACACGCCCCATGAAGCAACTAAAGTATACACGGTTCATGAAGGAACTAAAGTATACATGCCCCATGAAGCAACTAAAGTATATGTTTTCCATGAAGCAACTAAAGTACACACGCCCCATGAAGCAACTAAAGTATACACGGTCCATGAAGCAACTAAAGTATACGTGGTCCATGAAGCATCTAAAGTATACGTGCCCCATGAAGCAGCTAAAGTATACATGCTCCATGAAGCAACTAAAGTATACAGGCCCCATGAATCAGCTAAAGTATACAAGCCCCATAAGGCAACTAAAGTATACGTGGTCCATGAAGCAGCTAAAGTATACGTGCGTGGGCCATGAAGCATCTAAAGTATACGTGGACCATGAAGCAGCTAAAGTATACATGCTCCATAAAGCAACTAAAGTATATGTTGTCCATGGAGCAACTAAAGTATACACGCCCCATGAAGCAAGTAAAGTATACGTGCTCCAGGAAGCAACTAAAATATACATGGCCCATGAAGCAACTAAAGTATACACGCCCCATGAAGCAAGTAAAGTATACACGGTCCATGAATCAACAACAGTATACACGCCCCATGAAGTAACTAAAGTATACGTGGTCCACGAAGCAACTAAAGTATACACGGTCCATGAAGCAACTACAGTATACACGCTCCATGAAGCAACAAAAGTATACGTGGTCCATGAAGCAACTAAAATATACACGCCACATGAAGCAACTAAAGTATACATGGTCGATGAAACAAATAAAGTATACACGCCCCATGAAGCAACTAAAGTATACATGGTCCATGAAGCAGCTAACGTATACATGCTCCATGAAGCAGCTAAAGCATACACGCCCCATAAAGCAACTAAAGTATACGTGGGCCATGAAGCAACTAAAGTATACACGCACCATGAAGCAACTAACGTATACACGGTCCATGAAGCAACTAAAGTATACGTGGTCCATGAAGCATTTAAAGTATATGTTGTCCATGAAGCAACTAAAGTATACACGCCCCATGAAGCAACTAAAGTGTACATGGTCTATGAAGCAACTAAAGTATACACGCCCCATGAAGTAACTAAAGTATACGTGCTCCGGGAAGCAACTAAAGTATACGTGGCCCATGAAGCACTAAAGTATACACGCCCCATGAAGCAACTAAAGTATACACGGTCTATGAAGCAACTAAAGTATACACGCCCCATGAAGTAACTAAAGTATACGTGGTCCATGAAGCAACTAAAGTCTACACGCCACATGAAGCAACTAAAGTATATTTGGCCCGTGAAGCAACTAAAGTATACACGCCCCATGAAGCAACTTAAGTATACACGGTCCATAAAGCAAGGAAAGTATACGTGGTCCATGAAGCATCTAAAGTATACATGCTCCATGAAGCAACTAAAGTATACACGCCCCATGAAGCAGCTAAAGTATACACGCCCCATAAAGCAACTAAAGTATATGTGGTCCATGAAGCAACTAAAGTATACACGCCCCATGAAGCAACTAAAGTATACACGGTCCATGAAGCAACTAAAGTATACGTGGTCCATGAAGCATCTAAAGTATACGTGCCCCATGAAGCAGCTAAAGTATACATGCTCCATGAAGCAACTAAAGTATACAGGCACCATGAATCAGCTAAAGTATACACGCCCCATAAGGCAACTAAAGTATACGTGGTCCATGAAGCAGCTAAAGTGTACGTGGTCCATGAAGCAGCTAAGGTATACGTGGTTCATGAAGCAGCTAAGGTATACACGCCCCATGAAGCAACTAAAGTATACGTGGTCCGTGAGGCAACTGAAGTATACACGCCACATGAAGCAACTAAAGTATACACGCCACATGAATCATTTAAAGCATACACGTCCATGAAGCAACTAAAGTATACACGCCCCATGAAGCAACTAAAGTATACGTGCTCCATGAAGCAACTAAAGTATACGTGGTCCATGAAGCAGCTACAGTGTACGTGATCCATGAAGCAGCTAAGGTATACGTGGTTCATGAAGCAGCTAAAGTATGCACGCCGCATGAAGCAGCTAAAGTATACGTGGTCCATGAAGCAACTAATGTATACACGCCCCATGAAGCAACTAAACTATACGTGATCCATGCATCAAATAAAGTATACGTGGCCCATGAAGCAATTAAAGTATTCACGCCCCATGAAGCAACTAAAGTATACGCTGTCCATGAAGCAACTAAATTATACATGCCCCATGAAGCAACTAAAGTATACGTGGTCCATGAAGCAATTAAAGTATACACGCCACATGAAGCAACTAAAGTCTACGTGACCCATGAAGCAACTAAAGCATACACGCCCCATGAAGCAACCAAAGTATATGTGGCTCATGAAGCAACTAAAGTATATGTGGCTCATGAAGCAAATAA
Organism: Chaetoderma sp. LZ-2023a; assembly: GCA_034401795.1. Taxonomy (NCBI): domain Eukaryota; kingdom Metazoa; phylum Mollusca; class Caudofoveata; order Chaetodermatida; family Chaetodermatidae; genus Chaetoderma; species Chaetoderma sp. LZ-2023a. The sequence continues at coordinate 33,333,988 of CM067361.1, read as the reverse complement.
AGTATACACGCTCCATGAAGCAACTACAGTATACACGGTCCATGAAGCAACTAAAGTATACACGGTCCATGAAGCAACCAAAGTATACACGCCCCATGAAGCACCTAAAGTATATGTTGTCCATAAAGCAACTAAAGTATACGTGGTCCATGAAGCAACTAGAGTATACACGCCCCATGAAGCAACTAAAGTATACACGGTCCTTGAAGCAACCAAAGTATACACGCCCCATGAAGCAACTAAAGTCTACGTGGTCCATGAAGCAGGTAAAGTATACGTGCTCCATGAAGCAACTAAAATATACACGGTCCATGAAGCAACTAAAGTATACACGCTCGATGAAGCAACTAAAGTATACATGGTCCATGAAGCAACTAAAATATACATGGTCCATGAAGCAAGTAAATTATACATGCCCCATGAAGCAACTAAAGTATACGGGCTCCATGAAGCAACTAAAGTATACGTGGTCCATGAAGCAACTAAAATATACATGGTCCATGAAGCAAGTAAAGTATACACGCCCCATGAAGCAACTAAAGTATACGGGCTCCATGAAGCAACTAAAGTATACGTGGCCCATGAAGCAACTAAAGTATATACGCCCCATGAAGCAACTAAAGTATACATGCTCCATGAAGCAACTAAAGTATACACGCCCCATGCAGCAACTAAAGTATGCACGGTCCATGAAGCAGCTAAAGTATACATGCTCCATGAAGCAGCTAAAGTATACGTGGTCCATGAAGCAACTAAAGTATACGTGGTCCATGAAGCAACTAAAGTATACACGCCCCGTGAAGCAACTAAAGTATACACAGTCCATGAAGCAACTAAAGTATATGTGCATGGTCCATGAAGCATCTAAAGTATACGTGCACCATGAAGCAGCTAAAGTATACATGCTCCATAAAGCAACTAAATAAATGTTGTCCATGAAGCAACTAAAGTATACACGCCCCATGAAGCAACTAATGTATAGGTGCTCCATTAAGCAACTAAAGTATACGTGGCCCATGAAGCAACTGAAGTGTACACGGTCCATGAAGCAACTAAAGTATACACGCCCCATGAAGTAACTAAAGTATACGTGGTCCATGAAACAACTAAAGTATACATGGTCCATGAAACAACAAAACTATACACGCTCCATGAAGCAACTAAAGTATACGTGGTCCATGAAGCAACTAAAGTATACACGCTCCATGAAGCAACTAAAGTATACGTGGTCCATGAAGCAACTAAAATATACACGCCACATGATGTAACTAAAGTATACATGGTCCATGAAGCAAATAAAGTATACACGCCCCATGAAGCAACTAAAGTATACGTGCTCCATGAAGCAACTAATGTATACGTGGCCCATGAAGCAACTAAAGTATACACGCCCCATGAAGCAACTAAAGTATATGTTGTCCATGAAGCAACTAAAGTATACGTGGCCCATGAAGCAACCAGAGTATACACGCCCCATGAAGCAACTAAAGTGTACACGGTCCATGAAGCAACTTTGGTATACACGGTCCATGAAGCAGCTAAAGTATACATGCTCCATGAAGCAGCTAAAGTATACACGCCACATAAAGCAACTAAAGTATACGTGGTGCATGAAGCAACTAAAGTATACACGGCCCCTGAAGCAACTAAAGTATGCACGGTCCATGAAGCAACTACAGTATACGTGGTCCATGAAGCATCTAAAGTATACGTGCCCCATGAAGCAGCTAATGTATAGGTGCACCATGAAGCAGCTAAACTATACATGCTCCATAAAGCAACTAAAGTATATGTTGTCCATGAAGCAACTAAAGTATACACGCCCCATGAAGCAACTAAAGTATACGTGCTCCAGGAAGCAAGTAAAGTATACGTGGCCCATGAAGCAACTAAAGTATACACGCCCCATGAAGCAACTAAAGTATACACGGTCCATGAAGCAACTAAAGTACACATGCCCCATGAAGCAACTAAAGTGCACATGGTCCATGAAGCAACTAAAGTATACACGCCCCATAAAGTAACTAAAGTATACGTGGTCCATGAAGCAACTAAAGTCTACACGCCACATGAAGCAACTAAAGTATACGTGGTCCATGAAGCAACTAAAGTATACACGCCTCAGGAAGAAACTAAAGTATACGTGTTCCATGAAGCAACAAAAGTATATGTGGCCCATGAAGCAACTAAAGTATACACGTCCCATGAAGCATCTAAAGTATACACGGTCCATGAAGCAAGTAAAGTTTACGTGGTCCATGAATCATCTAAAGTATACATGCTCCATGAAGCAACTAAAGTATACACGCCCCATGAAGCAGCTAAAGTATACACGCCCCATACAGCAAACAAAGTATATGTGTTCCATGGTCGTCAGTGTGTCAGTATATCGGACATGTGAAAGCTGGTCGGCCAATCCTTGACTTTATAGTCTTGGTGCGGTGGTCCAGTGGAAAGATGCCTGGTTGCTGATGCTATGCGGAGTTGCAGAATGGCGGTTCGATCCCCCAACCGGGAGATGGTGATCAACACATTAAACTAACGGGTGCAGCACTGTCGGCTAAGTTAGCACATGGAAATTGAGGCCGCACGTTGCCAGTGCGTCAATAAAATAAAAATACATATACTGCCAGAGCAGTGCTGGAGTCAGAGTACAATAGGCGTAAAATCCTAGGATTGATTGTGACAGATGCATCCACAGATAGTCCCATATGAATCGTCAGTGTGTCAGTATATCGGACATGTGAAAGCTGGTCGGCCAATCCTTGACTTTATAGTCTTGGTGCGGTGGTCCAGTGGAAAGATGCCTGGTTGCTGATGCTATGCGGAGTTGCAGAATGGCGGTGCGATCCCACAACCGGGAGATGGTGATCAACAAATTAAACTAACGGGTGCAGCACTGTCGGCTAAGTTAGCACATGGAAATTGAAGCCGCACGTTGCCAGTGCGTCAATAAAATAAAAATACATATACTGCCAGAGCCGTGCTGGAGTCAGAGTACAATAGGCGTAAAAGCCTAGGATTGATTGTGACAGATGCATCCACAGATAGTCCCATATGAATCGTCAGTGTGTCAGTATATCGGACATGTGAAAGCTGGTCGGCCAATCCTTGACTTTATAGTCTTGGTGCGGTGGTCCAGTGGAAAGATGCCTGGTTGCTGATGCTATGCGGAGTTGCAGAATGGCGGTTCGATCCCCCAACCGGGAGATGGTGATCAACAAATTAAACTAACGGGTGCAGCACTGTCGGCTAAGTTAGCACATGGAAATTGAAGCCGCACGTTGCCAGTGCGTCAATAAAATAAAAATACATACATACATACATACATACATACATACAGGTAGGCAGGCATGCAGGCAGGCAGGCATGCAGGCAGGCAGGCAGGCAGGCAGGCAGGCAGGCAGGCAGGCAGGCAGGCAGGCAGGCAGGCAGGCAGGCAGGCAGGCAGGCAGGCAGGCAGGCAGGCAGGCAGGCAGGCAGGCAGGCAGGCAGGCAGGCAGGCAGGCAGGCAGGCAGGCAGGCAGGCAGGCAGGCAGGCAGGCAGGCAGGCAGGCAGGCAGGCAGGCAGGCAGGCAGGCAGGCAGGCAGGCAGGCAGGCAGGCAAGCAGGCAGGCAAGCAGGCAGGCAGGCGGGCGGGCGGGCGGGCGGGCGGGCGGGCGGGCGGGCGGGCGGGCGGGATGGCGGGCGGGCGGGCGGACGGACGGACGGACGGACGAACGGACGGACGGACGGACGGACGGACGGACGGACGGACGGACGGACGTGCGTACGTACGTACGTACGTACGTACGTACATACATGCAGGCATGCATGCAGGCAGGCAGGCAGGCAGGCAGGCAGGCAGGCAGCCAGGCAGGTAGGTAGGCAGGCAGGCAGGCAGGCAGGCAGGCAGGCAGGCAGGCAGGCAGGCAGGCAGGCAGGCAGGCAGGCAGGCAGGCAGGCAGGCAGGCAGGCAGGCAGGCAGGCAGGCAGGCAGGCAGGCAGGCAGGCAGGCAGGCAGGCAGGCAGGCATATACACAGAGAGAGGAAAATGTATTGCCGCATCCCACAACCTAATTATAATAACTTATACAACAATATTTAACCCTTTAATGTTCAGATTTGGTTAAGAAAATTAAAATATGCTGTGACTGAATGTCCGAAGTATACGCTACGCCGCTGACACGTCTACAACCTGAAAAGTGTGCCTCCGACCTCTGCTTTGCGACAAAATTTACTTGACGTCAGTTTTCTGCACGGGGCTTATTTTTGCGCCTTTCTTATGTGACAGAGATACGTCTGACGTAGGCTTACGCCTGCTTTTTGCACTCGGTCACAGGAACCAACACAATCAAGGATACTTGACACTATGCTAGTGCCATACATTACATTCCATCTTATATAACAATTCAATATCCATGTATTCCTATACAATTGAACACCATGCACAATGAAATATTACAACTAACTCCAGACGAAACTCACTTCCCGGCATGCAGTATATGTAGAAGTTTGCAGAATGGTGAATAAACAGAAGACACATTGTGATGTATCCTAGGAGTAGAGGTGGAGTATATCCATTCCGGTACATAATGGCCAGTATCATCATTGGCGAGGTACAGATGACCATTAAGACGGAGAGCATCAGTAGTATCACAGTTAACCGTCTCTGTCTTTGCTGACCTGGTGATGATGTTGATGAGTGCATATTTGCCCTCTGTTTGCGGTATGCTATAATAATTCCGGTGCTTGTTATCAAGACGATGATACATGGGATACTATTCGAGACGAACAGGTCCAGCCATTCTTCAACGATGGCCATCCTAACATTAACCAGGCGGCAACTTCCAGTATTAGCGTCAAATTGCTTCTCGAGAAAAGTTGGAATTCTCAGCAAAGAGAAAATAATAAAAACGGTACCAGTTATTAAACCAGCTCGCTTCCTGGAATTGATCTTCCGATAGTACAACGGACGGCACACAGAGATAAACCGATCAACAGACAAAACAGCGATGACACCATTAGAGAACGTGCCAGAAACTCTCGTTAGAAACGGCTGTAATGTACAAGCTAATGAGGCCCATAATTCAAAATGTTCACGTCTCAGATAAAATATCGCGCTACGAGATTTTGGCAAGACAAACGATAAAATGAAAACTGTATCACTGACAGCGAGACAGCCAAAGTATACCATGGCTGATAGGTCTCGAAATTTCTTTCTTGTTATTATGATCAATGTTAGAAGATTTCCTACCAAACCAAACAAAATACATATCGCGCCCACAATAGCAACGGTTATCTGTGATGCGACCATGTGTTCATCTGGTGTGTGCTGGCCACAGATCGTACCGCTACAGTACTGGGTTAGATTGGCCATTGTGTGAGTAATACTGGTATTGATATTCCAAAAATCACAACCCTACTGCGAAATACTATACAGCTACACCTAGCATTCTGCTGTCAATACTTTAACTATTCATTATAGATTAAAGGAGGTAGTGGTGTTCATTTTCCAACACAATTTCTGTCGTAGAAAGCAATGTCGTCCACCAAACTTGTCTAATGATGTGCACGGGTTCTTTCTTATTGACGCCGTAAACGATATAATTTTACAACTGATTGGTTAGGGTCAAATGCCGAAAACACTCGTGTTGAGAAAACGCTGCGATAGAGGTGCGATGCAAGCTGCCACTCAAATATCTGACATCATAATCAGATGCATCACATGTTAGCTGACTAGCTAGTTAAAAATGGCGTAGTTCCGTCACGGAAATTGAAAAGTCACTCACAAAGCTACACGAATTATATATTTAGGTTCAATGTGCCATGGTGCCAGCAATAGTGTATATATGAACAGCAGAAACCTATGGTGTAATTTTATGTTGTTAAATATTTTGCAATAACTGTTACTCAAAAAGAATGTATGGATAAAATCAAAAGGCTTATTATCCATTCTTGTTATTACTTATATTACTTTACTTGTCAATTCATGTCAAGATCATCAAAATGGTTGCCCAGTGCATTTCAAATTGAAGACCGAAAGAAGATTATTTTTGTTAATTTATCACGGTGATTTAGAAAAACATCATTATATCGTCCTGCAAATGGAGTGTTGTTATAACAGCATTGCATGCCATCATGGCAGAGTAAACTGTTAACGAGTTACTAGTCATGGAAGTCCACATTATTGCTTAGTCAGTATTCATTTGCAAGCCAAAGGAAAACCATTCATGGAAATGTATTACTGAGATGAATGGCTTGTTTATCGAGCCAGTCATTCATGTGGTAAATTAAAAAAAAAAGTTTTCTCTTGGCCGGGACATGGACATTTCTCGTGAGTACTGCAGAGGTTGTGTTGACCGACTTGGTCATTAACCTCTCGTGCTACCAGCGCCTCGCAGCGCTCAGAATTCTACTTATATCAATTAACCCTTTAATGGTCAGGATTTTCCAAGAAAATAATAATTTTTATAATAAAATTTACAAAAATAGCTTTCTGTTGTGCAAGTAGACATTACTAAAGACCACTATATTTTCTCCTGTTTGGCCGGCTTGACCATGGAAATGGTCAAGAGAATCGAGTTTTTTTTCCTAATCTAGTGTCTATTTGTCGGTTGAGAGAAGATTATTTTTTTGTAAATGTACCACTGGAGTGACTGGCTCGGTAACCGAGCCAGTCACTCCAGTGGTACATTTACAAAAATGATATTATCTTGGATGAAGAAAAAGGCATTCCTCAAGACCACTACTTAGTCCGTTTTTGGTGGTCTTGTCCTTAAATGATATAAGTTAACACAAGAGAGGTTAATTGTTTAACTTGAGACAACTGTGCAACTATATATATAAAATCATTATACAATCTATCTACACATATAAATGCTAACGGCGACATATCCAGTATTATGAGAAATATAGACCTACCCTATTCGGATGAGAGTAACTATATTAATGTAGCACTGCACTAGTCGCTGATTGGTCAATAGGAAAATAACCATCAAATAGGTTCGAAGCCATCTGCCAATTCCATTATCCTCATAATAATCGGTATTTGACTACGCTGTGCAAATACATTAAGTGCGCTTCTTTTGTGACAAAGACAATCGAATCACGCGTGTATAAATTCTTAACACATTATAAAGAACATCCTATGTCATTATTAATTACACCGCAATTAAGGCGCCATGCCTTGTGAACAAGGACGTTACCGTGGATATTGAGGCTCACAACGGCGGTGATCCGCAATAGTTCTATTAAGCATTGAGAGATTCATGTGTAGCTCTGGTACGCTGATTTCTAGATAGGATCAGTGCATCTTTTGTTCGTGTTAAAATCAATTTGGAAGTTTGAAACCTAAACACACGTAATCTAAATCTCAAGATAACGATAGAATAAGCCGTTGAATGTTTTGAAACTAAGTTGACTGATGGATGTTGCTGCCTATGGCGGCACCATCTACCAGTCAAATTAGATTCAAAATATTTAACATAATGTTCATTAAATTGTAAATTCATCAAACGTTCGCGAATGAGTTTACAATTTTCGGGATTGTGCCAGGTCATTTGAAGTCTGATGTAAGCTAAAATGTGAATTATTTAAATATTATGTCAGATACTTGAATAACAGATCAGCTCCCTCCATTATCAACCAGTACATTGACAGAACACTGAGCTGGAATACGTGAATTCCTATCCCGGCGAACACAAACTGCACCGTGATGATAGATTATCGTATCTAGAGTGTCTCTCATTCACTCCTTTATCTGTATCGCAGTGGATAAATCAACTATTAGCCATGCCCCGCCCATCTCTAGTCAAGCCCTGCCCATACTTTGCGCGTGTTTGGATCGATTTATATACTTTGAACACTGAATTCCCAGAATCCTTATTTCATGGTAACTATACAGCTAACCTGTTGAATATATTGAAACTAATTTGACTGGTGAAATCAGTTTGAAAGAACAGAATGTTTATTCGTACATATGACGGAGCTTTAAAAATTCACAATGGACTTAGCTACGCCATTCATTATGCATGTTGATTGTGACGCCAGCCTGCACGTGATGTAATTCACTACGGCGTCGTACGAGTGAGTGACGGATTGCATTCATCTGGTTAATTTTCGCCGCGATTTCGTATCCTCGCTCAATAGTGTGTGATGTAATGTAGGTATTGATGCAACAGCGTGTCTAATATGTTCTGATTATCATCTATACGTTGAAAATAAATTTAGCCGGCAGTAGCTGGAACCTAAGTCCAAGATAACTTAATTCTTTCGACAGCTTACCGGCATGGTTGCTTTAGCAGCACACGTCCACACTAGCAATGGGGGGGGTCCCGTTTCTCAGTCAATCACATGATATCATGATGGCATAATGACGTGACATATAGGATGACGTCGTACTCAATCACGTCATGAATGACGTAGCTACGTTCGTCACGAATGCTTACTTTATTACGCACTAAGCGTTGTTGTATGAATTGTAACTAATTTGAGTGCATGGGCACCCAGTCAAATTAGTTTCAAATATATACAACAGCTTACCTGTACAGTTCTCTGGCTATTGGTTGGCAGGGAGATCAAGGATCGATCGATTACAACTCGGACAACGCGTGGGTGGAGCTTAGCTGGAGATGTGCGGGACATAGCTAAAAATGGAATAAATTCCAAGGCTCTCTTTGCAGGTGTGTCTTCTGCCATCCTTAGCACATGACCAAACATGCTGGGCGACTTTTACGGACATCGGCGATGTATTGCACGCCTTGTATAGTGCATCGTTGGAGATTATTCTGCCTAGCCATTGTTATCTATGTTGGTTTGTGTATATGCCAGAAAATCAGGATAGTTAGACAGTTTAATCGATGCCTTGTGCCACTCCTGCTGGTCTGTAATTCGCCGCATTGTAGAATAGGCGTTTGTGTGCGTAATCTAGTGGTCTAAGTTGTGGCTATGCGTGTGTTTTATGCCTAAGAGAGATAGTACTATCAAAACCTGTGAGGTTATATTAGTAGATATTATGGAGAATACAAATAACATTCCCGGTAGCGGAAGGCTCAGCACACCGCTCAAGATCAACAATGGGAATCGATTGCCAGTACATATGCGGTGGATTCGCAACCGGACTTGATCTGATTTTTACTATGAAAAAATAGGCAAGTTTTAAAAATATTTGCAGATGCATGTTCTACTTTTATTTTGCTTTTAATTTGCCACATATGTCCGAAAAGTAAATTTTAGCAGCTTTCTAATCCTGTATATAGTAATAATCTAGGTAAGGTGGATATTACTTCATATTTATGTTTGATAAGCTGGTATCTGCCAAGGTTTTACAAGTTTTAAGCGCCGCGGCAAAAGATACTGCACACTTTATGCCGTCGAGTACCGAAGACCGAGGAACAGATACGAAGTTAGGGATCTAAACAATTGCATAAGCATATGCTGGGCCCGCCTTCTGAATGCTAACGCACTGGGCCTAGGAGTGACACAGTTTAGAGGCAACCACAACCTTTAACCTTTAATTAGGCAGATACATATCTGAAAAGTGTATCGGTATAATACGTGGTACCATGACGTACTCAGTGTGGTGTGTGCCATGCACATGCGCATACAATGGCGTAGTCTTTCAGATGGCGGTGCAGCCGTTTAGGACATCGTAGCATCAGGAACAGAGAGTTCAATGTATCCAAGTAACAGAGCCTGCAAGCGGATGGCAGGGTGTACAGTGAGAAAACAAGTTCTCTTATGGTTTCCCTATACTATTTGTAGTATAAGGATACGCGGGTAAAATCTACGTTCTTGCTGAAGCTATTGCGGCGAGGGCTGGGCAACGGCCTTATGGAGTTCTACTACCAGTGGCTTTATGTGTAAGATAAAGGCTCTACCGAGTGAGTCGCGGCTAGTGAGCGTTTTCCAAGGAGCTCATGAAGGCGCGAAAAGCTGCACACTCCGAGTAAGAGGAGTGGTTTAAACAATGGACCATTCCTGTTTATCCATCCATCATACGACGTCATGATCAACTACGTGACGTGCCTGATACCATCATAATCAAGTACATCATGAATGACTCGATGTAGTCCGTCTTAAACTCTTTACGTTGTATTAATTGTATATCTTTACTATTTAATAAAGATTCTGTTGACTCTTTTAAAACTAATTTTTCTGGGCTTTGTTGCTTGCATAGGCAGCAACAGCACCCAGTCTAATTGGTTTCACAATATTCAATGGGTGACCTGCATAGTTTTCTGAAAATTTATAGTCAGAGAGCGATCGATCCCAACACGAGCGAGGTGTGGGTGCAGCTTAGCTAGGGATGGGCGCGGAATGGCTAAAACTGGAGAGTTGCATTTGGCCAACCAGCGGCTCCTATTACAAATATATATTTGGAAAGCGACAGTTACAAAAATTGATGGTAAAGTTAATATGCCTGTTAATTCATAGCGGCGTAGTATTATACAGCGCGGCAACACAGCAGAGCGGTATGGTGTAGTATTAATATACAAATAACCTACCGGTTTAAAAATGTGGCAAAACAAAGTAGCCACGTGCATTCAAAATAATTCACATAGTAATATGTAACAAAACTTAAAATACTATTAGCACGCAGTAATGGTTCTGGCAGAAAAGTAAATCGTTTCCTATCACAGTATAAAGATGCGGAGCAAGCGAGCTGATGCATGTTCAAAGATACATTTTAATTGCAGGACATATATACAATTTGACACGTAGCATTTAATAGGTACTATGTAACGGCTTCACACTTTAAATGTTCAACAAACTTCATGGTTCAACAAAAGTCAATTTTAACATTTAATATTGAAGACAGTTTTCAGGCCAGTCCAGAAAGCCGCTAGAGAATACGGGGTCCATAAAGCAGCTAAAGTATACGTGGCCCATGAAGCACCTAAAGTATACGTGCTCTATGAAGCAGCTAAAGTATACACGATCCATGAAGCAACTAAAGTATACGTGGTCCATGAAGCAGCTAAAGTATTCATGGTCCATGAAACAGCTAAAGTATACGTGGTCCATGAATCAACTAAAGTATACACGCCCCGTGAATCAACTAAAGCATACGTGGCCCATGAAGCAACTAAAGTTTAAACGGTACATGAAACAACTAAAGTATACACGCCCCATGAAGCAACTAAAGTATACGTGGTCCATGAAGCAACTAAAGTATACACGCCACAGGAAGCAACTAAAGTATACGTGGTCCATGAAGCAACTAAAGTATATGTGGCAAATGAAGCAACTAAAGTATACACGCCCCATGAAGCAACTAAAGTATACACAGTCCATGAAGCAACTAAAGTATACGTGGTCCATGAAGCAACTAAAATATACACGCCATATGAAGCCACTAAAGTATACATGGTCCATGAAGCAACCAAAGTATAGACGCCCCATGAAGCAACGAAAGTATACGTGCTCCATGAAGCAACTAAAGTATACGTGGCCCATGAAGCAACCAATGTATACACGCCCCATGAAGCAACTAAAGTATGCACGGTCCATGAAGCAACTAAAGTATACACGCCCCATGAAGCAACTAAAGTATACATGGTCCATGAAGCAACTAAAGTATACGTGGCCCATGAAGCACCTAAAGTATACGTGCTCTATGAAGCAGCTAAAGTATACACGATCCATGAAGCAACTAAAGTATACGCGGTCCATGAAGCAGCTAAAGTATTCATGGTCCATGAAACAGCTAAAGTATACGTGGTCCATGAATCAACTAAAGTATACACACCCCGTGAATCAACTAAAGCATACGTGGCCCAGGAAGCAACTAAAGTATAAACGGTCCATGAAACAACTAAAGTATACGTGGTCCATGAAGCAACTAAAGTATACGTGGTCCATGAAGCAACTGAAGTATACACGCCACATGAAGCAACTAAAGTATACGTGGTCCATGAAGCAGCTAAAGTATATGTGGCACATGAAGCAACTAAAGTATACACGCCCCATGAAGCAACTAAAGTATACACAGTCCATGAAGCAACTAAAGTATACGTGGTCCATGAAGCAACTAAAATATACACGCCCCATGAAGCCACTAAAGTATACATGGTCCATGAAGCAACCAAAGTATACACGCCCCATGAAGCAACGAAAGTATACGTGCTCCATGAAGCAACTAAAGTATACGTGGCCCATGAAGCAACCAATGTATACACGCCCCATGAAGCAACTAAATTATACACACCCCATAAAGCAACTAAGGTATACACGCGCCATCAAGCAACTAAAGTATATGTTGTCCATGAAGCAGCTAAAATATACATGGTCCATAAAGCAGCTAAAGTATACGTGCTCCATGAAGCAAATAAAGTATACGTGCTCCATGAAGCAACTAAAGTATACGTGGTCCATGAAGCAGCTAAAGTATACGTGCTCCATGAAGCAAATAAAGTATACACGCCCCATGAAGCAGCTAAAGTGTACACGCCCCATAAAGCAACTAAAGTATACACGCCCCATGAAGCAGTTCAAGTATACACGCCCCATGAAGCGGCTAAAGTATACGTGGTCCATGAAGCAGCTAAAGTATACACACCCCATGAAGCAACTAAAGTATACACGCTCCATGAAGCAGCTAAAGTAAACACGCCCTATGAAGCAAATAAGTATACGAGGTCCATGACACTGCTAAACTATACACGCCCCATGAAGCAACTAAAGTATACCCGCTCCATGAAGCAGCTAAAGTATACACGCCCAATGAAGCAGCTAAAATATACACGCCCAATGAAGCAACTAAGGTATACACGTCCCATGACGCAACCAAAGTATACATGCCCCATGAAGCAACTAAAATATACACAGTCCATGAAGCAACTAAAGTATACGTGGTCCATAAAGCAGCTAAAGTATACGTGCTTCATGAAGCAGCTAAAGTATATACGCCCCATGAAGCAACTGAAGTATATGTGGTCCATGAAGCAACTAAAGTATACACGCCACATGAAGCAACTAAAGTATACATGGTCCATGAAGCAACTAAAGTATATGTGGCACATGACGTAACTAAAGTATACATGCCCCATGAAGCAGCTAAGGTATACGTACTCCATGAAGCAACTAAAGTATACACGCCCCATCAAGCAACTAAAGTATACGTGCCCCATGAAGCAGCTAAAATACACATGGTCCATAAAGCAGCTAAAGTATACGTGGTCCATGAAGCAACTAAAGTATATGTGGCACATGAAGCAACTAAAGTATACATGCCCCATGAAGCAACTAAAGTATACACAGTCCATGAAGCAACTAAAGTATACGTGGTCCATGAAGCAACTAAAGTATACGTGGTCCATGAAGCAGCTAAAGTATACACGACCCACGAAGCAGCTAAAGTGTACGTGGTCCATGAAGCAGCTAAAGTATACACGCCCCATGAAGCAACTAAAGTATACGTTGTCCATGAAGCAACAAAAGTATACGTGGTCCATGAAGCAGCTAAAGTATACCTGGTCCATGAAGCAGCTAAAGTATACACGCCCCATGAAGCAACTAAAGTTATACGTTGTCCATGAAGCAACTAAAGTATATGTGGTCCATGAAGCAACTAAAGGACACACGCCCCATGAAGCTACCAAAGTATACGTGGTCTATGGAGCAACTAAAGTATACATGCTCCATGAAGCAGCTAAATTATATACGCCCCATGAAGCAACAAGAATATACATGGTGCATGAAGCAGCTAAAGTATACACGCCCCATGAAGCAACTAAAGCATACACACCCCATGAAGCAACTAAAGTATACACGCCCCATCAAGCAACTAAAGCAATCGTGCACCATGAAGCAGCTAAAATATACATTGTCCATAAAGCAGCTAAAGTATACGTGCTCCATGAAGCAAATAAAGTATACAATCCCCATGAAGCAGCTAAAGTGTACACGCCCCATAAAGCAACTAAAGTATACACGCCCCATGAAGCAGTTCAAGTATACACGCCCCATGAAGCGGCTAAAGTATACGTGGTCCATGAAGCAGCTAAAGTATACACACCCCATGAAGCAACTAAAGTATACACGCTCCATGAAGCAGCTAAAGTAAACACGCCTTATGAAGCAACTAAAGTATACGAGGTCCATGACACTGCTAAACTATACACGCCCCATGAAGCAACTAAAGTATACGTGGTCCATGAAGCAGCTAAAGTATACACGCCACATGAAGCAGCTAAAATATACACGCCCAATGAAGCAACTAAGGTATACACGGTCCATGAAGCAACTACAGTCTACGTGGTCCATGAAGCAGCTAAAGTATACGTGCTCCATGAAGCAACTAAAATATACACGGTCCATGAAGTAACTAAAGTATACACGCTCCATGAAGGAACCAAATTATACACGCCCCATGAAGCAACTAAGGTATACGTGGTTCATGAAGCAACTACATTATACACACACCATGATGCAACTGAAGTATATGTGGTCCATGAAGCAGCTAAAGTATACATGCCCCATGAAGCAGCTAAAGTATACGTGGTCCATGAAGCAACTAAAGTATACACGCCCAATGAAGCAACCGAAGTATATGTGGTCCATAAAGCAAATGAAGTATACACGGCCCATGAAGCAGCTAAATTATACACGCCCCATGAAGCAACTAATGTATACGTGGTCCATGAAGCAACTAAAGTATACACACACCATGAAGCAACTAAAGTATACGTGGTCCATGAAGCAACTAAAGAATACATGCCCCATAAAGCAAGTAAAGTATACACGCCCCATGAAGCAACTAAAGTATACGTGCTCCATGAAGCAACTAAAGTATACACGGTCCATGAAGCAACTACAGTCTACGTGGTCCATGAAGCAGGTAAAGTATACGTGCTCCATGAAGCAACTAAAATATACACGGTCCATGAAGTAACTAAAGTATACACGCTCCATGAAGGAACCAAATTATACACGCCCGTTGAAGCAACTAAGGTATACGTGGTTCATGAAGCAACTACATTATACACACACCATGATGCAACTGAAGTATATGTGGTCCATGAAGCAGCTAAAGTATACATGCCCCATGAAGCAGCTAAAGTATACCTGGTCCATGAAGCAACTAAAGTATACACGCCCAATGAAGCAACCGAAGTATATGTGGTCCATAAAGCAAATGAAGTATACACGGCCCATGAAGCAGCTAAATTATACACGCCCGATGAAGCAACTAATGTATACGTGGTCCATGAAGCAACTAAAATATACACACACCATGAAGCAACTAAAGTATACGTGGTCCATGAAGCAACTAAAGAATACATGCCCCATAAAGCAAGTAAAGTATACACGCCCCATGAAGCAACTAAAGTATACGTGCTCCATGAAGCAGCTAAAATAAACATGGTCCATAAAGCAGCTAAAGTATACGTGCTACATGAAGCAAATAAAGTATACGTTCTCCATGAAGCAACTAAAGTATATACGGTCCATGAAGCAACTAAAGTATACGTGCTCCGTGAAGCAAATAAGGTATACAGGACCCATGAAGCAGCTAAAGTATACACGCCCCGTGAAGCAATTAAAGTATACACGCCCCATGAAGCAGTTGAAGTATAAACGCGCCATGAAGCGGCTAAAGTATACGTGGTCCATGAAGCAGCCAAAGTATACACGCCCCATGAAGCAACTAAAGTATACACGCTCCATGATGCAGCTAAAGTAAACACGCCCCATGAAGCAACTAAAGTATACCCGCTCCATGAAGCAGCTAAAGTATACACGCCCGATGAAACAGCTAAAGTATACACGCCCCATGAAGCAACTAATGTATACACGCCCTATGAAGCAACTAAAGTATACACGAACCATGATCCAACACAATTATACATGGTCCATGAAGCAGCTAAAGTATACACTCCCCATGAAGTAACTAAAGTATACACACCCCATACAGCAACTAAAGTATACATGCCCCGTGAAGCAACTAAAGTATACGTGCTCCATGAAGCAGATACAATATTCACTGTCCATAAAGCAGCTAAAGTATACGTGCTCCATGAAGCAAATAAAGTATACGTTCTCCATGAAGCTGCTAAAGTATATATGGTCCATGAAGCAGCTAAAGTATACGTGCTCCATGAAGCAAATAAAGTATACAAGCCCCATGAAGCAGCTAAAGCATACACGCCCCGTGAAGCAACTAAAGTATACACGCCCCATGAAGCAGCTGAAGTATATACGCCCCGTGAAGCGGCTAAAGTAACCGTGGTCCATGAAGCAACTAAAGTATACACGCCCTATGAAGCAGCTACAGTACACACGCCCCATGCAACAACTAAAGTATACACGCCCCATGAAGCAGCAAATGTAAACGTGGTCCATGAAGCAGCTAAAGTATACACGCCCCATGAAGCAACTAAAGAATACGTTGTCCATGAAGCAGCTAAAGTATACGTGGTCCATGAAGCAGCTAAATTATACACGCCCCATGAAGCAGCTAAAGTATACGTGGTCCATGAAGCAGCTAAAGTATACACGCTCCATGAAGCAACTAAAGTATACGTGATCCATGAAGCACCTAAATTATACACGCCCCATGAAGCAACTAAAGTATACGTGGTCCATGAAGCAGCTAAAGTATACTCGCTTCCATGAAGCAACTAAAGTATACGTTGTCCATGAAGCAGATAAAGTATACGTGGTCCATGAAGCAGCTAAGGTATACGTGGTCCATGAAGCAACTAAAGTATACGTGGTCAATGAAGCAGCTAAAGTATACGTGGTCCATGAAGCAACTAAAGTATCCACGACCCATGAAGCACCTAAAGTATACGTGGTCCATGAAGCAGCTAAAGTATACACGCCCCATGAAGCAACTAAAGTATACATTGTCCATGAAGCAGCTAAAGTATACGTGGTCCATGAAGCAGCTAAAGTATACACGCCCCATGAAGCAACTAAATTATGCATTGTCCATGAAGCAACTAAAGTATACGTGGTCTATGAAGCAGCTAAAATACACACGCCCCATGGAGCTACTAAAGTATACGTGGTCTATGGAGCAACTAAAGTATACGCGCTCCATGAAGCAGCTAAATTATACACGCCCCATGAAGCAACACAAGTATACACGCCCCATAAGGCAACTAAAGTATACACGCCCCATGAAGCAACTAAAGTATACACGCCCCCATGAAGCAACTAAAGTATACACGCCCGTGACGCAACTAAAGTATACGTGGTCCATGAAGCACCTAAATTATACACGCCCCATGAAGCAACTAAAGTATACGTGGTCCATGAAGCAGCTAAAGTATACACGCTTCCATGAAGCAACTGAAGTATACGTTGTCCATGAAGCAGCTAAAGTATACGTGGTCCATGAAGCAGCTAAAGTATACACGCCCCATGAAGCAATTAAAGTATACACGCTCCATGAAGCAGCTAAAGTAAACACGCCCCATGACGCAAATAAGTATACGTGGTCCATGAAACTGCTAAACTGTACACGCCCCATGAAGCAACTAAAGTATAGCCACTCCATGAAGCAGCTAAAGTATACACACCCAATGAAGCAGCTAAATTATACACGCCCAATGAAGCAACTAAGGTATACACGTCCCATGAAGCAGCAAAAGTATACGTGGTCCATGAAGCAGCTAAAGTATACGTGGTCCATGAAGTAACTAAAGTGTACATGGTCCATGAAGCAACTAAGGTATACACGGTCCACGAAGCAACCAAAATATACACGCCACATGAAACAACTAAAGTATACACGCCCCATGAAGCAAGTAAAGTATACGTGGTCCATGAAGCAACAAAAGTGTACGTGGTCCATGAAGCAACTAAAGTATATGTGGGCCATGAAGCAATTAAAGTATACATGGTCCATGAAGCAACTAAAGTTTACGCGCCCCATGAAGCAACTAAAGTATACGTGGTCCATGAAGCAGCTAAAGTATACGTGGTCCATGAAGCAACTAAAGTATCTGTGGTCCATTTAGCAATTAAAGTATACATGGTCCATGAAGCAACTAAAGTTTACGCGCCACATGAAGCAACTAAAGTATACACGCCCCATGAAGCAACTAAAGTATACACGCCCCATGAAGCAACTAAAGTATACACGCCCCATGAAGCAACTAAAGTATACGTGGTCCATGAAGCAGCTAAAGTATACACGCCCCATGAAGCAACTGATGTATTCGTTGTCCATGAAGCAGCTAAAGGATACGTGGTCCATGAAGCAGATACAGTATACGTGGTCCATGAAGCAGCTAAAGTATACTCGCCACATGAAGCAGCTAAAGTATACGTGGTCCATGAAGCAGCTAAAGTATACTCGCCACATGAAGCAGCTAAAGTATACGTGGTCCATGAAGCAGCTAAAGTATACACGCCCCATGAAGTAACTAAAGTATACACACCCCATAAAGCAACTAAAGTATACACGCCCCGTGAAGCAACTAAAGTATACGTGCTCCATGAAGCAGATACAATATTCACTGTCCATAAAGCAGCTAAAGTATACGTGCTCCATGAAGCAAATAAAGTATACATGCTCCATGAAGCAGCTAAAGTATATATGGTCCATGAAGCAGCTAAAGTATACGTGCTCCATGAAGCAAATACAGTATACAAGCCCCATGAAGCAGCTAAAGCATACACGCCCCATGAAGCAACTAAAGTATACACGCCCCATGAAGCAGCTGAAGTATACGTGGTCCATGAAGCAGCTAAAGTATACACGCCCCATGAAGCAACTAAAGTATACACGCCCCATGAAGCAGCTACATTATACACGCCCCATGCAGCAACTAAAGTATACACGCCCCATGAAGCAGCAAATGTATACGTGGTCCATGAAGCAGCTAAAGTATACACGCCCCATGAAGCAGCTAAAGTATACGTGGTCCATGAAGCAGCTAAAGTATACACGCCCCATAAAGCAACTAACGTATACGTGGTCCATGAAGCACCTAAATTATACACGCCCCATGAAGCAACTAAAGTATACGTGGTCCATGAAGCAGCTAAAGTATACACGCTTCCATGAAGCAACTGAAGTATACGTTGTCCACGAAGCAGCTAAAGTATACGTGGTCCATGAAACAGCTAAAGTCTACGTGGTCAATGAAGCAGCTACAGTATACGTGGTCCATGAAGCAACTAAAGTATCCACGACCCATGAAGCACCTAACGTATACCTGGTCCATGAAGCAGCTAAAGTATACACGCCCCATGAAGCAACTAAAGTATACGTTGTCCATGAAGCAGCTAAAGTATACGTGGTCCATGAAGCAGCTAAAGTATACGTGGTCCATGAAGCAGCTAAAGTATACGTGGTCCATGAAGCAGCTAAAGTATACGTGGTCCATGAAGCAGCTAAAGTATACACGCCCCATGAAGCAACTAAATTATGCAATGTCCATGAAGCAACTAAAGTATACGTGGTCTATGAAGCAGCTAAAATACACACGCACCATGGAGCTACTAAAGTATACGTGGTCTATGGAGCAACTAAAGTATACGCGCTCCATGAAGCAGCTAAATTATACACGCCCCATGAAGCAACAAATGTATACACGCCCCATGAAGCAACTAAAGTATACACGCCCCATGAAGCAACTAAAGTATACACGCCCCATGAAACAACTAAAGTATACACGCCCGTGACGCAACTAAAGTATACGTGGTCCATGAAGCACCTACATTATACACGCCCCATGAAGCAACTAAAGTATACTTGGTCCATGAAGCAGCTAAAGATTAACGTGGTCCATGAAGCAGCTAAAGTATACGTGCTCCATGAAGCAAATAAAGTATACATGCTCCATGAAGCAGCTAAAGTATATATGGTCCATGAAGCAGCTAAAGTATACGTGCTCCATGAAGCAAATACAGTATACAAGCCCCATGAAGCAGCTAAAGCATACACGCCCCATGAAGCAACTAAAGTATACACGCCCCATGAAGCAACTAAAGTATATGTGGCACATGACGTAACTAAAGTATACATGCCCCATGAAGCAGCTAAGGTATACGTACTCCATGAAGCAACTAAAGTATACACGCCCCATGAAGCAGCTACATTATACACGCCCCATGCAGCAACTAAAGTATACACGCCCCATGAAGCAGCTAAAGTATACGTGGTCCATGAAGCAACTAAAGTATATGTGGCACATGACGCAACTAAAGTATACATGCCCCATGAAGCAACTAAAGTATACACAGTCCATGAAGCAACTAAAGTATACGTGGTCCATGAAGCAGCTAAAGTATACGTGGTCCATGAAGCAGCTAAAGTATACACGACCCACGAAGCAGCTAAAGTATACGTGGTCCATGAAGCAGCTAAAGTATACACGCCCCATGAAGCAACTAAATTATACGTTGTCCATGAAGCAACAAAAGTATACGTGGTCCATGAAGCAGCTAAAGTATACCTGGTCCATGAAGCAGCTAAAGTATACATGCCCCATGAAGCAACTAAATTATACGTTGTCCATTAAGCAACTAAAGTATATGTGGTCCATGAAGCAACTAAAGGACACACGCCCCATGAAGCTACCAAAGTATACGTGGTCTATGGAGCAACTAAAGTATACATGCTCCATGAAGCAGCTAAATTATATACGCCCCATGAAGCAACAAGAATATACATGGTGCATGAAGCAGCTAAAGTATACACGCCCCATGAAGCAACTAAAGTATACACACCCCATAAAGCAACTAAAGTATACACGCCCCATCAAGCAACTAAAGCAATCGTGCACCATGAAGCAGCTAAAATATACATTGTCCATAAAGCAGCTAAAGTATACGTGCTCCATGAAGCAAATAAAGTATACAATCCCCATGAAGCAGCTAAAGTGTACACGCCCCATAAAGCAACTAAAGTATACACGCCCCATGAAGCAGTTCAAGTATACACGCCCCATGAAGCGGCTAAAGTATACGTGGTCCATGAAGCAGCTAAAGTATACACACCCCATGAAGCAACTAAAGTATACACGCTCCATGAAGCAGCTAAAGTAAACACGCCTTATGAAGCAAATAAGTATACGAGGTCCATGACACTGCTAAACTATACACGCCCCATGAAGCAACTAAAGTATACCCGCTCCATGAAGCAGCTAAAGTATACACGCCCAATGAAGCAGCTAAAATATACACGCCCAATGAAGCAACTAAGGTATACACGTCCCATGAGGCAGCAAAAGTATACGTGGTCCATGAAGCAGCTAAAGTATACGTGATCCATGAAGCAACTAAAGTATCCTCGCCCCATGAAACAACTAAAGTACACGTGGTCCATGAAGCAGCCAAAGTATACACGCCCCATGAAGCAACTGAATTATAAGTTGTCCATGAAGCAGCTAAATTATACGTGGTCCATGAAGCAGCTAAAGTATACACGCCCCCATGAAGCAGCTAAAGTATACGTGGTCCATGAAGCAGCTAAAGTCTACACGCCCATAAAGCAACTAAATTATACGTTGTCCATGAAGCAACAAAGGTATACGTGGTCCACGAAGTAGCTAAAGTACACACGCCCCATGAAGCTACTAAATTGTACGTGGTTTATGGAGCAACTAAAGTATACACGCTCCATGAAGCAGCTAAATTATACAAGCCCCATGAAGCAACTAATTTATATATGGTCCATGAGCAACTGAAGTATACGTGCCCCATGAGGCAACTAAAGTATACACGCCCCATGAAGCAAGAAAAGTATACACGCCCCATGAAGCAACTAAGGTATACACGCCCCATGAAGCAACTAAAGTATACACGACCAATGAAGCAACTAAAGTATATGTGGGCCATGAAGCAACCAAAGTATACACGCCCCATGAAGCAACTAAAGTATACACACCCCATGATCCACAAAAAGTATACATGGTCCATGAAGCAGCTAAGGTATACACGCCCCATGAAGCAACTAAAGTATACACACCCCATACAGCAACTAAAGTATACACTCCCCGTGAAGCAACTAAAGTATACCTGCTCCATGAAGCAGATAAAATACACACTGTCCATAAATCAGCTAAAGTATACGTGCTCCATGAAGCACCTACATAATATGGTCCATGAAGCAACTTAAGTATATACGGTCCATGAAGCAGCTAAAGTATACGTGCTCCATGATGCAAATAAAGTATACACTGTCCATAAAGCAGCTAAAGTATACGTGCTCCATGAAGCAAATAAAGTATACGTGGTCCATGAAGCAGCTAAAGTATACGTGGTCCATGAAGCAGCTAAAGTATACGTACTCCATGAAGAAACTAAAGTATACACGCCCCATCAAGCAACTAAAGTATACGTGCTCCATGAAGCAGCTAACATATACATGGTCCATAAAGCAGCTAAAGTATACGTGCTCCATGAAGCAAATAAAGTATACGTGCTCCATGAAGCAACTTATGTATATACGGTCCATGAAGCAGCTAAAGTATACGTGCTCCATGATGCAAATAAAGTATACACGCCCGATGAAGCAGCTAAAGTATACACGCCCCATGAAGCAACTAAAGTATACATGCCCCATGAAGCAGTTGAAGTATACACGCCCCATGAAGCGGCTAAAGTATACGTGGTCCATGAAGCAGCTAAAGTATACACGCCCCATGAAGCAACTACAGTATACACGCTCCATGAAGCAGCTAAAGTAAACACGCCCCATGAATCAAATAAGTATACGAGGTCCATGAAACTGCTAAACGATACACGCCCCATGAAGCAACTTAAGGAAACACGCTCCATGAAGCAGCTAAAGTATACACGCCCAATGAAGCAGTTAAAGTATACACGCCCAATGAAGCTACTAAGGTATACACGTCCCATGAGGCAGCAAACGTATACGTGGTCCATGAAGCAGCTAAAGTATACGTGATCCATGAAGCAAATAAAGTATCCACGCTACATGAAGCAACTAGTATACGTGGTCCATGAAGCAGCTAAAGTATACGTGGTCCATGAAGCAGCCAAAGTATATACGGTCCATGAAGCAGCTAAAGTATACCTGCTCCATGAAGCAGATAAAATAGACACTGTCCATAGAGCAGCTAAAGTATACGTGATCCATGAAGCAAATAAAGTATACGTGCTCCATGAAGCAGCTAAAGTATACACGCCCCATCAAGCAACTAAAGTATACGTGCTCCATGAAGCAGCTAAAATACACATGGTCCATAAAGCAGCTAAAGTATACGTGCTCAATGAAGCAAATAACGTATACATGCTCCATGAAGCAACATAAGTATATACGGTCCATGAAGCAGCTACAGTATACGTTGTCCATGAAGCAGCTAAAGTATACGTGGTCCATGAAGCAGCTAACGTATACATGGTCCATGAAGCAGCTAAAGTATACACGCCCCATGAAGCAGCTAAAGTGTACGTGGTCCATGAAGCAGCTTAAGTATACACGCCCCATGAAGCAACTAAATTATACGTTGTCCATGAAGCAACTAAGGTGTACGTGGTCCATGAAGCAGCTAAAGTATACCTGGTCCATGAAGCAGCTAAAGTATACGTGGTCCATGAAGCAGCTAAAGTATACCTGGTCCATGAAGCAGCTAAAGTATACACGCCCCATGAAGCAACTAAATTATACGTTGTCCATTAAGCAACTAAAGTATACGTGGTCCATGAAGCAGCTAAAGGACACACGCCCCATGAAGCTACCAAGGTATACGTGGTCTATGGAGCAACTAAAGTATACACGCCCCATGAAGCAACTAATTTATATATGGTCCATGAGCAACTGAAGTATACGTGCCCCATGAAGCAACTAAAGTATACACGCCCCATGAAGCAAGAAAAGTATACACGCCCCATGAAGCAACTAAAGTATACACGCCCCATGAAGCAACTAAAGTATACACGACCAATGAAGCAACTAAAGTATATGTGGGCCATGAAGCAACCAAAGTATACACGCCCCATGAAGCAACTAAAGTATACACACCCCATGATCCACAAAAAGTATACATGGACCATGAAGCAGCTAAAGTATACACGCCCCATGAAGCAACTAAAGTATACACACCCCATACAGCAACTAAAGTATACACTCCCCGTGAAGCAACTAAAGTATACCTGCTCCATGAAGCAGATAAAATACACACTGTCCATAAATCAGCTAAAGTATACGTGCTCCATGAAGCACCTAAATAATATGGTCCATGAAGCAACTTAAGTATATACGGTCCATGAAGCAGCTAAAGTATACGTGCTCCATGATGCAAATAAAGTATACACTGTCCATAAAGCAGCTAAAGTATACGTGCTCCATGAAGCAAATAAAGTATACGTGGTCCATGAAGCAGCTAAAGTATACGTGGTCCATGAAGCAGCTAAAGTATACGTACTCCATGAAGAAACTAAAGTATACACGCCCCATCAAGCAACTAAAGTATACGTGCTCCATGAAGCAGCTAACATATACATGGTCCATAAAGCAGCTAAAGTATACGTGCTCCATGAAGCAAATAAAGTATACGTGCTCCATGAAGCAACTAAAGTATACACGCCCCATGAAGCAACTACAGTATACACGCTCCATGAAGCAGCTAAAGTAAACACGCCCCATGAATCAAATAAGTATACGAGGTCCATGAAACTGCTAAACGATACACGCCCCATGAAGCAACTTAAGGAAACACGCTCCATGAAGCAGCTAAAGTATACACGCCCAATGAAGCAGTTAAAGTATACACGCCCAATGAAGCAACTAAGGTATACACATCCCATGAGGCAGCAAACGTATACGTGGTCCATGAAGCAGTTAAAGTATACGTGATCCATGAAGCAAATAAAGTATCCACGCTACATGAAGCAACTAGTATACGTGGTCCATGGAGCAGCTAAAGTATACGTGGTCCATGAAGCAGCCAAAGTATATACGGTCCATGAAGCAGCTAAAGTATACCTGCTCCATGAAGCAGATAAAATAGACACTGTCCATAGAGCAGCTAAAGTATACGTGATCCATGAAGCAAATAAAGTATACGTGCTCCATGAAGCAGCTAAAGTATACACGCCCCATCAAGCAACTAAAGTATACGTGCTCCATGAAGCAGCTAAAATACACATGGTCCATAAAGCAGCTAAAGTATACGTGCTCAATGAAGCAAATAACGTATACATGCTCCATGAAGCAACATAAGTATATACGGTCCATGAAGCAGCTACAGTATACGTTGTCCATGAAGCAGCTAAAGTATACGTGGTCCATGAAGCAGCTAACGTATACATGGTCCATGAAGCAGCGAAAGTATACACGCCCCATGAAGCAGCTAAAGTGTACGTGGTCCATGAAGCAGCTTAAGTATACACGCCCCATGAAGCCACTAAATTATACGTTGTCCATGAAGCAACTAAGGTGTACGTGGTCCATGAAGCAGCTAAAGTATACCTGGTCCATGAAGCAGCTAAAGTATACACGCACCATGAAGCAACTAAATTATACGTTGTCCATTAAGCAACTAAAGTATACGTGGTCCATGAAGCAGCTAAAGGACACACGCCCATGAAGCCACCAAAGTATACGTGGTCTATGGAGCAACTAAAGTATACACGCTCCATGAAGCAGCTAAATTATACACGCCCCATGAAGCAACAACAATATACGTGGTGCATGAAGCAGCTAAAGTATACACGCCCCATGAAGCAACCAAACTACACACCCCATAAAGCAACTAAAGTATACACGCCCCATCAAGCAACTAAAGTATACGTGCTCCATGAAGCAGCTAAAATATACATGGTCCATAAAGCAGCTAAAGTATACGTGCTCCATGAAGCAAATAAAGTATACACGCCCCATGAAGCAGCTAAAGTATACACGCCCCATAAAGCAACTAAAGTATACACGCCCCATGAAGCAGTTGAAGTATACACGCCCCATGAAGTGGCTAAAGTATACGTGGTCCATGAAGCAGCTAAAGTATACACGCCCCATGAAGCAACTAAAGTATACACACTCCATGAAGCAGCTAAAGTAAACACGCCCTATGAAGCAAATAAGTATACGAGGTCCATGAAACTGCTAAACTATACACGCCCCATGAAGCAACTAAAGTATACCCGCTCCATGAAGCAGCTAAAGTATACACGCCCAATGAAGCAGCTAAAATATACACGCCCAATGAAGCAACTAAGGTATACACGTCCCATGAGGCAGCAAAAGTATACGTGGTCCATGAAGCAGCTAGAGTATACGGGATCCATGAAGCAACTAAAGTATCCACGCCCCATGAAGCAACTAAATTACACGTGGTCCATGAAGCAGCCAAAGTATACACGCCCCATGAAGCAACTGAATTATAAGTTGTCCCTGAAGCAGCTAAAGTATACGTGCTCCATGAAGCAGCTAAAAACCACATGGTCCATAAAGCAGCTAAAGTATACGTGCTCCATGAAGCAAATAAAGTATACGTGCTCCATGAAGCAACTTAAGTATTTACGGTCCATGAAGCAGCTAAAGTATACGTGCTCCATGATGCAAATAAAGTATACACTGTCCATAAAGCAGCTAAAGTATACGTGCTCCATGAAGCAAATAAAGTATACACTGTCCATAAAGCAGCTAAAGTATACGTGCTCCATGAAGCAAATAAAGTATACACGCCCCATGAAGCAGTTGAAGTATACATGCCCCATGGAGCAACTAAAGTATACACGACCCATGAAGCAACTAAAGTATACGTGGGCCATGAAGCAACCAAAGTATACACGCCCCATGAAGCAACTAAAGTATACATGCCCCATGATCCAAACAAATTATACATGGTCCATGAAGCAGCTAAAGTATACACGCCCCATGAAGCAACTAAAGTATACACACCCCATACAGCAACTAAAGTATACACGCCCCGTGAACAACTAAAGTATACCTGCTTCATGAAGCAGATAAAATACACACTGTCCATAAATCAGCTAAAGTATACGTGCTCCATGAAGCAGCTAAAGTATATATGGTCCATGAAGCAGCTAAAGTATACGTACTCCATGAAGCAACTAAAGTATACACGCCCCATCACGCAACTAAAGTATACGTGCTCCATGAAGCAGCTAAAAACCACATGGTCCATAAAGCAGCTAAAGTATACGTGCTCCATGAAGCAAATACAGTATACGTGCTCCATGAAGCAGCTAACATATACATGGTCGATAAAGCAGCTAAAGTATACGTGCTCCATGAAGCAAATAAAGTATACGTGCTCCATGAAGCAACTTAAGTATATACGGTCCATGAACAGCTAAAGTATACGTGCTCCATGATGCAAATAATGTATACACGCCCCATGAGGCAGCTAAAGTATACACGCCCCATGAAGCAACTAAAGTATACACGCCCCGTGAAGCAGTTGAAGTATACATGCCCCATGAAGCGGCTAAAGTATACGTGGTCCATGAAGCAGCTAAAGTATACACGCCCCATGAAGCAACTACAGTATACACGCTCCATGAAGCAGCTAAAGCAAACACGCCCCATGAAGCAAATAAGTATACGAGGTCAATGAAACTGCTAAACTATACACGCCCCATGAAGCAACTAAATGATGCACGCTCCATGAAGCAGCTAAAGTATACACGCCCAATGAAGCAGCTAAAGTATACACGCCCCATGAAGCAACTAAATGATGCACGCCCCATGAAGCAACTAAAGTATACACGACCCATGAAGCAACTAAGGTATACGTGGGCCATGAAGCAACCGAAGTATACACGACCCATGAAGCAACTAAGGTATACATGGTCCATGAAGCAGCTAAAGTATACACGCCCCATGAAGCAACTATAGTATACACACCCCATAAAGCAACTAAAGTATACACACCCCATAAAGCAACTAAAGTATTCCTGCTCCATGAAGCAGATACAATATACACTGTCCATAAATCAGCTAAAGTATACGTGCTCCATGAAGCAAATAAAGTATGCGTGCTCCATGAAGCAGCTAAAGTATATATGGTCCATGAAGCAGCTAAAGTATACGTACTCCATGAAGCAACTAAAGTATACACGCCCCATCAAGCAACTAAAGTATACGTGTCCCATGAAGCAGCTAAAATACAAATGGTCCATAAAGCAGCTAAAGTATACGTGCTCCATGAAGCAAATAAAGTATACGTGCTCCATGAAGCAACTTAAGTATATACGGTCCATGAAGCAGCTAAAGTATACGTTGTCCATGAAGCAGCTAAAGTATACCTGGTGCATGAAGCTGCTAAAGTATACGTGGTCCATGAAGCAGCTAAAGTATACACGGCCCATGAAGAAGCTAAAGTGTACGTGGTCCATGAAGCAGCTAAAGTATACACGCCCCATGAAGCAACTAAATTATACGTTGTCCATGAAGCAACTAAAGTATACGTGGTCCATGAAGCAGCTAAAGTATACCTGGTCCATGAAGCAGCTAAAGTATACACGCACCATGAAGCAACTAAATTATACGTTGTCCATTAAGCAACTAAAGTATACGTGGTCCATGAAGCAGCTAAAGGACACACGCCCATGAAGCCACCAAAGTATACGTGGTCTATGGAGCAACTAAAGTATACACGCTCCATGAAGCAGCTAAATTATACACACCCCATAAAGCAACTAAAGTACACAGGCCCCATCAAGCAACTAAAGTATACGTGCTCCATGAAGCAGCTAAAATATACATGGTCCATAAAGCAGCAAAAATATACGTGCTCCATGAAGCAAATAAAGTATACGTGCTCCATGAAGCAACTAAAGTATATACGGTCCATGAAGCAGCTAAAGTATACGTGCCCCATGAAGCAAATAAAGTATACACGCCCCATGAAGAAGCTAAAGTATACACGCCCCATAAAGCAACTAAAGTTTACACGCCCCATGAAGCAGTTGAAGTATACACGCCCCATGAAGCGGCTAAAGTATACGGGCTCCATGAAGCACCTAAAGTATATACGGTCCATGAAGCAGCTAAAGTATACGTACTCCATGAAGCAAATAAAGTAGACACGCCCCATGAAGCAGCTAAAGTATACAAGCCCCATAAAGCAACTAAATTATACACGACCCATGAAGCAGTTGAAGTATACACGCCCCATGAAGCAGCTAAAGTATACACGACCCATGAAGCAACTAAAGTATACGTGGTCCATGAAACAGCTAAAGTATACGTGGTCAATGAAGCAGCTAAAGTATACGTGGTCCATGAAGCAACTAAAGTATCCACGACCCATGCAGCACCTACAGTATACATGGTCCATGAAGCAGGTAACGTATACACGCCCCATGAAGCAACTAAATTATACGTGGTCCATGAAGCAGCTAAAGTATACGTGGTCCATGAAGCAGCTAAATTATACACGCCCTATGAAGCAGCTAAAGTATATGTGGCCCATGAAGCAACTAAATTATACATTGTCCATGAAGCAACTAAAGTATACGTGGTCTATGAAGCAGCTAAAGTACACACGCCCCATGGAGCAACTAAAGTATACGTGGTCTATGGAGCAACTAAATTATACACGCCCCATGAAACTACTAAATTATACGTTGTCCATGAAGCAACTAAGCTATACGTGGTCCATGAAGCAGCTAAAGTATACACGCTTCCATGAAGCAACTGAAGTATACGTTGTCCATGAAGCAGCCAAAGTATACGTGGTCAATGAAGCAGCTAAAGTATACATGGTCCTTGAAGCAGCTAAAGTATACACGCCCCATGAAGCAGCTACAGTGTACGTGGTCCATGAAGCAGCTACAGTATACACGCCCCATGAAACTACTAAATTATACGTTGTCCATGAAGCAACTAAAGTATACGTGGTCCATGAAGCAGCTAAAGTATACACGCCCCATGAAGCAACTAAAGTGTACGTGGTACATGAAGCAGCTAAAGTAATCACGCCCCATGAAGCAACTAAATTATACACGCCCCATGAAGCAACAACATTATACGTGGTGCATGAAGCAGCTAAAGTATACACGCCCCATGAAGCAACTAAATTATACACACCCGATAAAGCAACTAAAGTATACACGCCCCATCAAGCAACTAAAGTATACGTGCTCCATGAAGCAGCTAAAATATACATGGTCCATAAAGCAGCTAAAGTATACGTGATCCATGAAGCAAATAAAGTATACGTGCTCCATGAAGCAACTAAAGTATATATGGTCCATGAAGCAGCTAAATTATACATGCTCCATGAAGCAAATAAAGTATACACGCCCCATGAAGCAGCTAAAGTATACACGCCCCATAAAGCAACTAAAGTATACACGCCCCATGAAGCAGTTGAAGTATACACGCCCCATGAAGCGGCTAAAGTATACACGCTCCATGAAGCAGCTAAAGTAAACACGCCCTATGAAGCGGCTAAAGTATACACGCCCAATGAAGCAACTAAGGTATACACGTCCCATGAGGCAGCAAAAGTATACGTGGTCCATGAAGCAGCTAATGTATACATGATCCATGAAGCAACTAAAGTATCCACGCCCCATGAAGCAACTAAAGTACACGTGGTCCATGAAGCAGCTAAAGTATACACGCCCCGTGAAGCAACTGAATTCTAAGTTGTCCATGAAGCAGCTAAAGTATACGTGGTCCATGAAGCATCTAAATTATACGTGGTCCATGAACCAGCTAAAGTATACACGCAACCATGAAGCAGCTAAAGTATACACGCCCCATGAAGCAACTAAATTATAGGTTGTCCATGAAGCAACAAAGGTATACGTGGACAATGAAGCAGCTAAAGTACACACGCCCCATGAAGCTACTAAAGTATACGTGGTCTATGGAGCAACTAAAGTATACACGCTCCATGAAGCAGCTAAATTATACACGCCCCATGAAGCAACTAAAGTATATATGGTCCATGAGCAACTGAAGTATACGTGCCCCATGAAGCAACTAAAGTATACACGCCGCATGAAGCAAGTAAAGTATACACGCCCCATGAAGCAACTAAAGTATACACGCCCCATGAAGCAACTAAAGTATACACGCCCCATGAAGCAACTAAAGTAAACACGCCCTATGAAGCAAAGAAGTATACGAGGTCCATGAAACTGCTAAACTATACACGCCCCATGAAGCAACAAAAGTATACCCGCTCCATGAAGCAGCTAAAGAATACACGCCCAATGAAGCAGCTAAAATATACACATCCAATGAAGCAACTAAGGTATACACGTCCCATGAGGCAGCAAAAGTATACGTGGTCCATGAAGCAGCTAAAGTATACGTGATCCATGAAGCAACTAAAGTATCCCCGCCCCATGAAGCAACTAAAGTACACGTGGTCCATGAAGCAGCCAAATTATACACGCCCCATGAAGCAACTAAAGAATACGTGCTCCATGAAACAGCTAAAGTATACGTGGTCAATGAAGCAGCTAAAGTATACGTGGTCCATGAAGCAACTAAAGTATCCACGACCCATGCAGCACCTACAGTATACGTGGTCCATGAAGCAGCTAACGTATACACGCCCCATGAAGCAACTACAGTATACGTGGTCCATGAAGCAGCTAAAGTATACGTGGTCCATGAAGCAGCTAAAGTATACACGCCCCCATGAAGCAGCTAAAGTATACGTGGTCCATGAAGCAGCTAAAGTATACACGCCCCATGAAGCAACTAAATTATACATTGGCCATGAAGCAACTAAAGTATACGTGGTCTATGGAGCAACTAAATTATACATGCCCCATGAAGCAACTAAGGTATACGTGTTCCATGAAGCAGCTAAAGTATACACGCTTCCATGAAGCAACTGAAGTACACGTGGTCCATGAAGCAGCCAAATTATACACGCCCCATGAAGCAACTGAATTATATGTTGTCCATAAAGCAGCTAAAGTATACGTGGTCCATGAAGCATATAAAGTATACGTGGTCCATGAAGCAGCTAAAGTATACGTGGTCAATGAAGCAGCTAAAGTATACGTGGTCCTTGAAGCATCTAAAGTATACACGCCCCATGAAGCAGCTAAAGTGTACGTGGTCCATGAAGCAGCTACAGTATACACGCCCCATGAAACAACTAAATTATACGTTGTCCATGAAGCAACTAAATTATACGTGGTCCATGAAGCAGCTAAAGTATACGTGGTCCATGAAGCATATAAAGTATACGTGGTCCATGAAGCAGCTAAAGTATACGTGGTCAATGAAGCAGCTAAAGTATACGTGGTCCTTGAAGCATCTAAAGTATACACGCCCCATGAAGCAGCTAAAGTGTACGTGGTCCATGAAGCAGCTACAGTATACACGCCCCATGAAGCAACTAAATTATACGTTGTCCATTAAGCAACTAAAGTATACGTCGTCCATGAAGCAGCTAAAGGACACACGCCCCATGAAGCTACCAAAGTATACGTGGTCTATGGAGCAACTAAAGTATACACGCTCCATGAAGCAGCTAAATTCTACACGCCCCATGAAGCAACAACATTATACGTGGAGCATGAAGCAGCTAAAGTATACACGCCCCATGAAGCAACTAAATTATACACACCCCATAAAGCAACTAAAGTATACAAGCCCCATCAAGCAAATAAAGTATACGTGCTCCATGAAGCAGCTAAAATATACATGGTCCATAAAGCCGCTAAAGTATACGTGATCCATGAAGCAAATAAAGTATACGTGCTCCATGAAGCAACTAAAGTATATACGGTCCATGAAGCAGCTAAAGTATACGTGCTCCATGAAGCAAATAAAGTATACACGCCCCATGAAGCAGCTAAAGTATACACGCCCCATAAAGCCACTAAAGTATACACGCCCCATGAAGCAGTTGAAGTATACACGCCCCATGAAGCGGCTAAAGTATACGTGTTCCATGAAGCAGATAAAGTATACACACCCCATGAAGCAACTAAAGTATACACGCTCCATGAAGCAGCTAAAGTAAACACGCCCTATGAAGCGGCTAAAGTATACACGCCCAATGAAGCAACTAAGGTATACACGTCCCATGAGGCAGCAAAAGTATACGTGGTCCATGAAGCAGCTAAAGTATACGTGATCCATGAAGCAACAACAGTATCCACGCCACTTGAAGCAACTAAAGTACACGTGGTCCATTAAGCAACTGAATTATAAGTTGTCCATGAAGCAGCTAAAGTATACGTGGTCCATGAAGCATCTAAAGTATACGTGGTCTATGAAGCATCTAAATTATACGTGGTCCATGAAGCAGCTAAAGTATACACGCCCCCATGAAGCAGCTAAAGTATACACGCCACATGAAGCAACTAAATTATACGTTGTCCATGAAGCAACAAAGGTATACGTGGTTCATGAAGCAGCTAAAGTACACACGCCCCATGAAGCTACTAAAGTATACGTGGTCTATGGAGCAACTAAAGTATACACGCTCCATGAAGCAGCTAAATTATACACGCCCCATGAAGCAACTAAAGTATATATGGTCCATGAGCAACTGAAGTATACGTGCCCCATGAAGCAACTAAAGTATACACGCCCCATGAAGCAAGTAAAGTATACACGCCCCATGAAGCAACTAAAGTATACACGCCCCATGAAGCAACTGAAGTATACACGACCCATGAAGCAACTAAGGTATACGTGGGCCATGAAGCAACCAAAGTATACACACTCCATGAGGCAACTAAAGTATACACGCCCCATGATCCAAAAAAAGTATACATGGTCCATGAAGCAGCTAAGTATACACGCACCATGAAGCAACTATTGTATACACACCCCATAAAGCAACTAAAGTATACACACCCCATAAAGCAACTAAAGTATTCCTGCTCCATGAAGCAGATAAAATATACACTGTCCATAAATCAGCTAAAGTATACGTGCTCCATGAAGCAAATAAAGTATGCGTGCTCCATGAAGCAGCTAAAGTATATATGGTCCATGAAGCAGCTAAAGTATACGTACTCCATGAAGCAACTAAAGTATACACGCCCCATTAAGCAACTAAAGTATACGTGTCCCATGAAGCAGCTAAAATACAAATGGTCCATAAAGCAGTTAAAGTATACGTGCTCCATGAAGCAAATAAAGTATACGTGCTCCATGAAGCAACTTAAGTATATACGGTCCATGAAGCAGCTAAAGTATACGTTGTCCATGAAGCAGCTAAAGTATACGTGGTGCATGAAGCTGCTAAAGTATATGTGGTCCATGAAGCAGCTAAAGTATACACGGCCCATGAAGCAGCTAAAGTGTACGTGGTCCATGAAGCAGCTAAAGTATACGTGATCCATGAAGCAACAACAGTATCCACGCCCCATGAAGCAACTAAAGTACACGTGGTACATTAAGCAACTGAATTATAAGTTGTCCATGAAGCAGCTAAAGTATACGTGGTCCATGAAGCATCTAAAGTATACGTGGTCTATGAAGCATCTAAATTATACGTGGTCCATGAAGCAGCTAAAGTATACACGCCCCCATGAAGCAGCTAAAGTATACACGCCCCATGAAGCAACTAAATTATACGTTGTCCATGAAGCAACAAAGGTATACGTGGTCCATGAAGCAGCTAAAGTACACACGCCCCATGAAGCTACTAAAGTATACGTGGTCTATGGAGCATCTGAAGTATACACGCTCCATGAAGCAGCTAAATTATACACGCCCCATGAAGCAACTAAAGTATATATGGTCCATGAGCAACTGAAGTATACGTGCCCGATGAAGCAACTAAAGTATACACGCCCCATGAAGCAAGTAAAGTATACACGCCCCATGAAGCAACTAAAGTATACACGCCCCATGAAGCAACTGAAGTATACACGACCCATGAAGCAACTAAGGTATACGTGCGCCATGAAGCAACCAAAGTATACACACTCCATGAAGCAACTAAAGTATACACGCCCCATGATCCAAAAAAATTATACATGGTCCATGAAGCAGCTAAAGTATACACGCCCCATGAAGCAACTATAGTATACACACCCCATAAAGCAACTAAAGTATACACACCCCATAAAGCAACTAAAGTATTCCTGCTCCATGAAGCAGATAAAATATACACTGTCCATAAATCAGCTAAAGTATACGTGCTCCATGAAGCAAATAAAGTGTGCGTGCTCCATGAAGCAGCTAAAGTATATATGGTCCATGAAGCAGCTAAAGTATACGTACTCCATGAAGCAACTAAAGTATACACGCCCCATCAAGCAACTAAAGTATATGTGTCCCATGAAGCAGCTAAAATACAAATGGTCCATAAAGCAGCTAAAGTATACGTGCTCCATGAGGCAAATAAAGGATACGTGCTCCATGAAGCAACTTAAGTATATACGGTCCATGAAGCAGCTAAAGTATACGTTGTCCATGAAGCAGCTAAAGTATACGTGGTGCATGAAGCTGCTAAAGTATACGTGGTCCATGAAGCAGCTAAAGTATACACGGCCCATGAAGCAGCTAAATTGTACGTGGTCCATGAAGCAGCTAAAGTATACACGCCCCGTGAAGCAACTAAATTATACGTTGTCCATGAAGCAACTAAAGTATACGTGGTCCATGAAGCAGCTAAAGTATACCTGGTCCATGAAGCAGCTAAAGTATACACGCCCCATGAAGCAACTAAATTATACGTTGTCCATCAAGCAACTAAAGTATACGTGGTCCATGAAGCAGCTAAAGGACACACGCCCCATGAAGCTACCAAAGTATACGTGGTCTATTGAGCAACTAAAGTATACACGCTCCATGAAGCAGCTAAATTATACACGCCCCTTGAAGCAACAACAATATACGTGGTGCATGAAGCAGCTAAAGTATACACGCCCCATGAAGCAACTATAGTATACACACCCCATAAAGCAACTAAAGTATACACACCCCATAAAGCAACTAAAGTATTCCTGCTCCATGAAGCAGATAAAATATACACTGTCCATAAATCAGCTAAAGTATACGTGCTCCATGAAGCAAATAAAGTGTGCGTGCTCCATGAAGCAGCTAAAGTATATATGGTCCATGAAGCAGCTAAAGTATACGTACTCCATGAAGCAACTAAAGTATACACGCCCCATCAAGCAACTAAAGTATATGTGTCCCATGAAGCAGCTAAAATACAAATGGTCCATAAAGCAGCTAAAGTATACGTGCTCCATGAGGCAAATAAAGGATACGTGCTCCATGAAGCAACTTAAGTATATACGGTCCATGAAGCAGCTAAAGTATACGTTGTCCATGAAGCAGCTAAAGTATACGTGGTGCATGAAGCTGCTAAAGTATACGTGGTCCATGAAGCAGCTAAAGTATACACGGCCCATGAAGCAGCTAAATTGTACGTGGTCCATGAAGCAGCTAAAGTATACACGCCCCGTGAAGCAACTAAATTATACGTTGTCCATGAAGCAACTAAAGTATACGTGGTCCATGAAGCAGCTAAAGTATACCTGGTCCATGAAGCAGCTAAAGTATACACGCCCCATGAAGCAACTAAATTATACGTTGTCCATCAAGCAACTAAAGTATACGTGGTCCATGAAGCAGCTAAAGGACACACGCCCCATGAAGCTACCAAAGTATACGTGGTCTATTGAGCAACTAAAGTATACACGCTCCATGAAGCAGCTAAATTATACACGCCCCTTGAAGCAACAACAATATACGTGGTGCATGAAGCAGCTAAAGTATACACGTCACATGAAGCAACATAAATTATACACACCCCATAAAGCAACTAAACTATACACGCCCCATCAAGCAACTAAAGTATACGTGCTCCATGAAGCAGCTAAAATATACATGGTCCATAAAGCAGATAAAGTATACGTGCTCCATGAAGCAAATAAAGTATACACGCCCCATGAAGCAACTAAAGTATACACGCCACATAAAGCAACTAAAGTATACACGCCCCATGAAGCAGTTGAAGTATACACGCCCCATGAAGCGGCTAAAGTATACGTGGTCCATGAAGCAGCTAAAGTATACACGCCCCATGAAGCAACTAAAGTATACACGCTCCATGAATCAGCTAAAGTAAACACGCCATATGAAGCAAATAAGTATACTAGGTCCATGAAACTGCTAAACTATACACGCCCCATGAAGCAACTAAAGTATACCCGCTCCATGAAGCAGCTAAAGTATACACGCCCAATAAAGCAGCTAAAATATACACGCCCAATGAAGAAACTAAGGTATACACGTCCCATGAGGCAGCACAATTATACGTGGTCCATGAAGCAGCAAGAGTATACGTGATCGATGAAGCAACTAAAGTATCCACGCCCCATGAAGCAACTAAATTACACGTGGTCCATGAAGCAGCCAAAGTATACACGCCCCATGAAGCAACTGAATTATAAGTTGTCCCTGAAGCAGCTAAAGTATACGTGGTCCATGAAGCATCTAAAGTATACGTGGTCCATGAACCAGCTAAAGTATACACGCCCCCATGAAGCAGCTAAAGTATACGTTGTCCATGAAGCAGCTAAAGTATACACGCCCCATGAAGCAACTAAATTATACGTTGTCCATGAAGCAACAAAGGTATACGTGGTCCATGAAGCAGCTAAAGTACACACGCCCAATGAAGCTAATAAAGTGTACGTGGTCTATCGAGCAACTAAAGTATACACGCTCCATGAAGCAGCTAAATTATACACGCCCCATGAAGCAACTAAAGTATATACGGTCCATGAAGCAACTAAAGTATACACGCCCCATGAAGCAAGTAAAGTATACACGCCCCATGAAGCAACTAAAGTATACACGCCCCATGAAGCAAGTAAAGTATACACGCCCCATAAAGCAACTAAAGTATACACACCCCATAAAGCAACTAAAGTATTCCTGCTCCATGAAGCAGATAAAATATACACTGTCCATAAATCAGCTAAAGTATACGTGCTCCATGAAGCAAATAAAGTGTGCGTGCTCCATGAAGCAGCTAAAGTATATATGGTCCATGAAGCAGCTAAAGTATACGTACTCCATGAAGCAACTAAAGTATACACGCCCCATCAAGCAACTAAAGTATATGTGTCCCATGAAGCAGCTAAAATACAAATGGTCCATAAAGCAGCTAAAGTATACGTGCTCCATGAGGCAAATAAAGGATACGTGCTCCATGAAGCAACTTAAGTATATACGGTCCATGAAGCAGCTAAAGTATACGTTGTCCATGAAGCAGCTAAAGTATACGTGGTGCATGAAGCTGCTAAAGTATACGTGGTCCATGAAGCAGCTAAAGTATACACGGCCCATGAAGCAGCTAAATTGTACGTGGTCCATGAAGCAGCTAAAGTATACACGCCCCGTGAAGCAACTAAATTATACGTTGTCCATGAAGCAACTAAAGTATACGTGGTCCATGAAGCAGCTAAAGTATACCTGGTCCATGAAGCAGCTAAAGTATACACGCCCCATGAAGCAACTAAATTATACGTTGTCCATCAAGCAACTAAAGTATACGTGGTCCATGAAGCAGCTAAAGGACACACGCCCCATGAAGCTACCAAAGTATACGTGGTCTATTGAGCAACTAAAGTATACACGCTCCATGAAGCAGCTAAATTATACACGCCCCTTGAAGCAACAACAATATACGTGGTGCATGAAGCAGCTAAAGTATACACGTCACATGAAGCAACATAAATTATACACACCCCATAAAGCAACTAAACTATACACGCCCCATCAAGCAACTAAAGTATACGTGCTCCATGAAGCAGCTAAAATATACATGGTCCATAAAGCAGATAAAGTATACGTGCTCCATGAAGCAAATAAAGTATACACGCCCCATGAAGCAACTAAAGTATACACGCCACATAAAGCAACTAAAGTATACACGCCCCATGAAGCAGTTGAAGTATACACGCCCCATGAAGCGGCTAAAGTATACGTGGTCCATGAAGCAGCTAAAGTATACACGCCCCATGAAGCAACTAAAGTATACACGCTCCATGAATCAGCTAAAGTAAACACGCCATATGAAGCAAATAAGTATACTAGGTCCATGAAACTGCTAAACTATACACGCCCCATGAAGCAACTAAAGTATACCCGCTCCATGAAGCAGCTAAAGTATACACGCCCAATAAAGCAGCTAAAATATACACGCCCAATGAAGAAACTAAGGTATACACGTCCCATGAGGCAGCACAATTATACGTGGTCCATGAAGCAGCAAGAGTATACGTGATCGATGAAGCAACTAAAGTATCCACGCCCCATGAAGCAACTAAATTACACGTGGTCCATGAAGCAGCCAAAGTATACACGCCCCATGAAGCAACTGAATTATAAGTTGTCCCTGAAGCAGCTAAAGTATACGTGGTCCATGAAGCATCTAAAGTATACGTGGTCCATGAACCAGCTAAAGTATACACGCCCCCATGAAGCAGCTAAAGTATACGTTGTCCATGAAGCAGCTAAAGTATACACGCCCCATGAAGCAACTAAATTATACGTTGTCCATGAAGCAACAAAGGTATACGTGGTCCATGAAGCAGCTAAAGTACACACGCCCAATGAAGCTAATAAAGTGTACGTGGTCTATCGAGCAACTAAAGTATACACGCTCCATGAAGCAGCTAAATTATACACGCCCCATGAAGCAACTAAAGTATATACGGTCCATGAGCAACTGAAGTATACATGCCCCATGAAGCAACTAAAGTATACACGCCCCATGAAGCAAGTAAAGTATACACGCCCCATGAAGCAACTAAAGTATACACGCCCCATGGAGCAACTAAAGTATATATGATCCATGAAGCAGCTAAAGTATATATGGTCCAGGAAGCAGCTAAATTATACATACTCCATGAAGCAACTAAAGTATACACGCCCCATCACGCAACTAAAGTATACGTGCTCCATGAAGCAGCTAAAAACCACATGGTCCATAAAGCAGCTAAAGTATACGTGCTCCATGAAGCAAATAAAGTATACGTGCTCCATGAAGCAACTTAAGTATTTACGGTCCATGAAGCAGCTAAAGTATACGTGCTCCATGATGCAAATAAAGTATACACTGTCCATAAAGCAGCTAATGTATACGTGCTCCATGAAGCAAATAAAGTATACACGCCCCATGAAGCAGTTGAAGTATACACGCTCCATGAAGCGGCTAATGTATACGTGGTCCATAAAGCAGCTAAAGTATACGTGGTCCATGAAGCAGATAAAGCATACGTACTCCATGAAGCAACTAAAGTATACACGCCCAATGAAGCTAATAAAGTGTACGTGGTCTATGGAGCAACTAAAGTATACACGCTCCATGAAGCAGCTAAATTATACACGCCCCATGAAGCAACTAAAGTATATACGGTCCATGAGCAACTGAAGTATACGTGCCCCATGAAGCAACTAAAATATACACGCCCCATGAAGCAAGTAAAGTATGCACGCCCCATGGAGCAACTAAAGTATACACGGCCCATGAAGCAACTAAAGTATACGTGGGCCATGAAGCAACCAAAGTATGCACGCCCCATGAAGCAACTAAAGTATACATGCCCCATGATCCAAAAAAATTATACATGGTCCATGAAGCAGCTAAAGTATACACGCCCCATGAAGCAACTAAAGTATACACACCCCATACAGCAACTAAAGTATACACGCCCCGTGAAGCAACTAATGTATACCTGCTCCATGTAGCAGATAAAATACACACTGTCCATAAATCAGCTAAAGTATACGTGTTCCATGAAGCAGCTAAAGTATATATGGTCCATGAAGCAGCTAAAGTATACGTACTCCATGAAGCAACTAAAGTATACACGCCCCATCACGCAACTAAAGTATACGTGCTCCATGAAGCAGCTAAAAACCACATGGTCCATAAAGCAGCTAAAGTATACGTGCTCCATGAAGCAAATAAAGTATACGTGCTCCATGAAGCAACTTAAGTATTTACGGTCCATGAATCAGCTAAAGTATACGTGCTCCATGATGCAAATAAAGTATACACTGTCCATAAAGCAGCTAAAGTATACGTGCTCCATGAAGCAAATAAAGTATACACGCCTCATGAAGCAGTTGAAGTATACACGCCCCATGAAGCGGCTAAAGTATACGTGGTCCATGAAGCAGCTAAAGTATACGTACTCCATGAAGCAACTAAAGTATACACGCCCAATCAAGCAACTAAAGTATACGTGCTCCATGAAGCAGCTAACATATACATGGTCGATAAAGCAGCTAAAGTATACGTGCTCCATGAAGCAAATAAAGTATACGTGCTCCATGAAGCAACTTAAGTATATACGGTCCATGAACAGCTAAAGTATACGTGCTCCATGATGCAAATAATGTATACACGCCCCATGAGGCAGCTAAAGTATACACGCCCCATGAAGCAACTAAAGTATACACGCCCCATGAAGCAGTTGAAGTATACATGCCCCATGAAGCGGCTAAAGTATACGTGGTCCATGAAGCAGCTAAAGTATACACGCCCCAAGAAGCAACTACAGTATACACGCTCCATGAAGCAGCTAAAGCAAACACGCCCCATGAAGCAAATAAGTATACGAGGTCAATGAAACTGCTAAACTATACACGCCCCATGAAGCAACTAAATGATGCACGCTCCATGAAGCAGCTAAAGTATACACGCCCACTGAAGCAGCTAAAGTATACACGCCCCATGAAGCAACTAAAGTATACACGCCCCCATGAATCAACTAAAGTATACACGACCCATGAAGCAACTAAGGTATACGTGGGCCATGAAGCAACCGAAGTATACACGCCCCATGAAGCAACTAAAGTATACACGCCCCATGAAGCAACTATAGTATACACACCCCATAAAGCAACTAAAGTATACACACCCCATAAAGCAACTAAAGTATTCCTGCTCCATGAAGCAGATAAAATATACACTGTCCATAAATCAGCTAAAGTATACGTGCTCCATGAAGCAAATAAAGTATGCGTGCTCCATGAAGCAGCTAAAGTATATATGGTCCATGAAGTAGCTAAAGTATACGTACTCCATGAAGCAACTAAAGTATACACGCCCCATCAAGCAACTAAAGTATACGTGTCCCATGAAGCAGCTAAAATACAAATGGTCCATAAAGCAGCTAAAGTATACGTGCTCCATGAAGCAAATAAAGTATACGTGCTCCATGAAGCAACTTAAGTATATACGGTCCATGAAGCAGCTAAAGTATACGTTGTCCATGAAGCAGCTAAAGTATACGTGGTGCATGAAGCTGCTAAAGTATACGTGGTCCATGAAGCAGCTAAAGTGTACGCGGTCCATGAAGCAGCTAAATTATACACGCCCCATGAAGCAACTAAATTATACGTGGTCCATGAAGCAGCTAAAGTATACCTGGTCCATGAAGCAGCTAAAGTATACACGCACCATGAAGCAACTAAATTATACGTTGTCCATTAAGCAACTAAAGTATACGTGGTCCATGAAGCAGCTAAAGGACACACGCCCCATGAAGCTACCAAAGTATACGTGGTCTATGGAGCAACTAAAGCATACACGCTCCATGAAGCAGCTAAAGTATACGTGCTCCATGAAGCAACAACAATATACGTGGTGCATGAAGCAGCTAAAGTATACACGCCCCATGAAGCAACTAAACTACACACCCCATAAAGCAACTAAAGTATACACGCCCCATCAAGCAACTAAAGTATACGTGCTCCATGAAGCAGCTAAAATATACATGGTCCATAAAGCAGCCAAAGTATACGTGCTCCATGAAGCAAATAAAGTATACACGCCCCATGAAGCAGCTAAAGTATACACGCCCCATAAAGCAACTAAAGTATACACGCCCCATGAAGCAGTTGAAGTATACACGCCCCATGAAGTGGCTAAAGTATACGTGGTCCATGAAGCAGCTAAAGTATACACGCCCCATGAAGCAACTAAAGTATACACACTCCATGAAGCAGCTAAAGTAAACACGCCCTATGAAGCAAATAAGTATACGAGGTCCATGAAACTGCCAAAATATACACGCCTCATGAAGCAACTAAAGTATACCCACTCCATGAAGCAGCTAAAGTATACCCGCCCAATGAAGCAGCTAAAATATACACGCCCAATGAAGCAACTAAGGTATACACGTCCCATGAGGCAGCAAAAGTATACGTGGTCCATGAAGCAGCTAAAAACCACATGGTCCATAAAGCAGCTAAAGTATACGTGCTCCATGAAGCAAATAAAGTATACGTGCTCCATGAAGCAACTTAAGTATTTACGGTCCATGAAGCAGCTAAAGTATACGTGCTCCATGATGCAAATAAAGTATACACTGTCCATAAAGCAGCTAAAGTATACGTGCTCCATGATGCAAATAAAGTATACACTGTCCATAAAGCAGCTAAAGTATACGTGCTCCATGAAGCAAATAAAGTATACACGACCCATGAAGCAACTAAAGTATACGTGGGCCATGAAGCAACCAAAGTATACACGCCCCATGAAGCAACTAAAGTATACATGCCCCATGATCCAAACAAATTATACATGGTCCATGAAGCAGCTAAAGTATACACGCCCCATGAAGCAACTAAAGTATACACACCCCATACAGCAACTAAAGTATACACGCCCCGTGAACAACTAAAGTATACCTGCTTCATGAAGCAGATAAAATACACACTGTCCATAAATCAGCTAAAGTATACGTGCTCCATGAAGCAGCTAAAGTATATATGGTCCAAGAAGCAGCTAAAGTATACGTACTCCATGAAGCAACTAAAGTATACACGCCCCATCACGCAACTAAAGTATACGTGCTCCATGAAGCAGCTAAAAACCACATGGTCCATAAAGCAGCTAAAGTATACGTGCTCCATGAAGCAAATACAGTATACGTGCTCCATGAAGCAGCTAACATATACATGGTCGATAAAGCAGCTAAAGTATACGTGCTCCATGAAGCAAATAAAGTATACGTGCTCCATGAAGCAACTTAAGTATATACGGTCCATGAACAGCTAAAGTATACGTACTCCATGATGCAAATAATGTATACACGCCCCATGAGTCAGCTAAAGTATACACGCCCCATGAAGCAACTAAAGTATACACGCCCCGTGAAGCAGTTGAAGTATACATGCCCCATGAAGCGGCTAAAGTATACGTGGTCCATGAAGCAGCTAAAGTATACACGCCCCATGAAGCAACTACAGTATACACGCTCCATGAAGCAGCTAAAGCAAACACGCCCCATGAAGCAAATAAGTATACGAGGTCAATGAAACTGCTAAACTATACACGCCCCATGAAGCAACTAAATGATGCACGCTCCATGAAGCAGCTAAAGTATACACGCCCAATGAAGCAGCTAAAGTATACACGCCCCATGAAGCAACTAAATGATGCACGCCCCATGAAGCAACTAAAGTATACACGACCCATGAAGCAACTAAGGTATACGTGGGCCATGAAGCAACCGAAGTATACACGCACCATGAAGCAACTAAAGTATACACGCCCCATGATCCAAACAAATTATACATGGTCCATGAAGCAGCTAAAGTATACACGCCCCATGAAGCAACTATAGTATACACACCCCATAAAGCAACTAAAGTATACACACCCCATAAAGCAACTAAAGTATTCCTGCTCCATGAAGCAGATAAAATATACACTGTCCATAAATCAGCTAAAGTATACGTGCTCCATGGAGCAAATAAAGTATGCGTGCTCCATGAAGCAGCTAAAGTATATATGGTCCATGAAGCAGCTAAAGTATACGTACTCCATGAAGCAACTAAAGTATACACGCCCCATCAAGCAACTAAAGTATACGTGTCCCATGAAGCAGCTAAAATACAAATGGTCCATAAAGCAGCTAAAGTATACGTGCTCCATGAAGCAAATAAAGTATACGTGCTCCATGAAGCAACTTA
This sequence comes from Chaetoderma sp. LZ-2023a, assembly GCA_034401795.1. NCBI lineage: Eukaryota > Metazoa > Mollusca > Caudofoveata > Chaetodermatida > Chaetodermatidae > Chaetoderma > Chaetoderma sp. LZ-2023a. The sequence continues at coordinate 33,289,164 of CM067361.1, read as the reverse complement.
AGTATATACGGTCCATGAAGCAGCTATAGTATACGTTGTCCATGAAGCAGCTAAAGTATACCTGGTGCACGAAGCTGCTAAAGTATACGTGGTCCATGAAGCAGCTAAAGTATACACGGCCCATGAAGAAGCTAAAGTGTACGTGGTCCATGAAGCAGCTAAAGTATACACGCCCCATGAAGCAACTAAATTATACGTTGTCCATGAAGCAACTAAAGTATACGTGGTCCATGAAGCAGCTAAAGTATACCTGGTCCATGAAGCAGCTAAAGTATACACGCACCATGAAGCAACTAAATTATACGTTGTCCATTAAGCAACTAAAGTATACGTGGTCCATGAAGCAGCTAAAGGACACACGCCCATGAAGCCACCAAAGTATACGTGGTCTATGGAGCAACTAAAGTATACACGCTCCATGAAGCAGCTAAATTATACACGCCCCATGAAGCAACAACAATATACGTGGTGCATGAAGCAGCTAAAGTATACACGCCCCATGAAGCAACCAAACTACACACCCCATAAAGCAACTAAAGTATACACGCCCCATCAAGCAACTAAAGTATACGTGCTCCATGAAGCAGCTAAAATATACATGGTCCATAAAGCAGCTAAAGTATACGTGCTCCATGAAGCAAATAAAGTATACACGCCCCATGAAGCAGCTAAAGTATACACGCCCCATAAAGCAACTAAAGTATACACGCCCCATGAAGCAGTTGAAGTATACACGCCCCATGAAGTGGCTAAAGTATACGTGGTCCATGAAGCAGCTAAAGTATACACGCCCCATGAAGCAACTAAAGTATACACACTCCATGAAGCAGCTAAAGTAAACACGCCCTATGAAGCAAATAAGTATACGAGGTCCATGAAACTGCTAAACTATACACGCCCCATGAAGCAACTAAAGTATACCCGCTCCATGAAGCAGCTAAAGTATACACGCCCAATGAAGCAGCTAAAATATACACGCCCAATGAAGCAACTAAGGTATACACGTCCCATGAGGCAGCAAAAGTATACGTGGTCCATGAAGCAGCTAGAGTATACGGGATCCATGAAGCAACTACAGTATCCACGCCCCATGAAGCAACTAAATTACACGTGGTCCATGAAGCAGCCAAAGTATACACGCCCCATGAAGCAACTGAATTATAAGTTGTCCCTGAAGCAGCTAAAGTATACGTGCTCCATGAAGCAGCTAAAAAACACATGGTCCATAAAGCAGCTAAAGTATACGTGCTCCATGAAGCAAATAAAGTATACGTGCTCCATGAAGCAACTTAAGTATTTACGGTCCATGAAGCAGCTAAAGTATACGTGCTCCATGATGCAAATAAAGTATACACTGTCCATAAAGCAGCTAAAGTATACGTGCTCCATGAAGCAAATAAAGTATACACTGTCCATGAAGCAGCTAAAGTATACGTGCTCCATGAAGCAAATAAAGTATACACGCCCCATGAAGCAGTTGAAGTATACATGCCCCATGGAGCAACTAAAGTATACACGACCCATGAAGCAACTAAAGTATACGTGGGCCATGAAGCAACCAAAGTATACACGCCCCATCAAGCAACTAAAGTATACGTGTCCCATGAAGCAGCTAAAATACAAATGGTCCATAAAGCAGCTAAAGTATACGTGCTCCATGAAGCAAATAAAGTATACGTGCTCCATGAAGCAACTTAAGTATATACGGTCCATGAAGCAGCTAAAGTATACGTTGTCCATGAAGCAGCTAAAGTATACCTGGTGCATGAAGCTGCTAAAGTATACGTGGTCCATGAAGCAGCTAAAGTATACACGCCCCATGAAGAAGCTAAAGTGTACGTGGTCCATGAAGCAGCTAAAGTATACACGCCCCATGAAGCAACTAAATTATACGTTGTCCATGAAGCAACTAAAGTATACGTGGTCCATGAAGCAGCTAAAGTATACCTGGTCCATGAAGCAGCTAAAGTATACACGCACCATGAAGCAACTAAATTATACGTTGTCCATTAAGCAACTAAAGTATACGTGGTCCATGAAGCAGCTAAAGGACACACGCCCATGAAGCCACCAATGTATACGTGGTCTATGGAGCAACTAAAGTATACACGCTCCATGAAGCAGCTAAATTATACACGCCCCATGAAGCAACAACAATATACGTGGTGCATGAAGCAGCTAAAGTATACACGCCCCATGAAGCAACCAAACTACACACCCCATAAAGCAACTAAAGTATACACGCCCCATCAAGCAACTAAAGTATACGTGCTCCATGAAGCAGCTAAAATATACATGGTCCATAAAGCAGCTAAAGTATACGTGCTCCATGAAGCAAATAAAGTATACACGCCCCATGAAGCAGCTAAAGTATACACGCCCCATAAAGCAACTAAAGTATACACGCCCCATGAAGCAGTTGAAGTATACACGCCCCATGAAGTGGCTAAAGTATACGTGGTCCATGAAGCAGCTAAAGTATACACGCCCCATGAAGCAACTAAAGTATACACACTCCATGAAGCAGCTAAAGTAAACACGCCCTATGAAGCAAATAAGTATACGAGGTCCATGAAACTGCTAAACTATACACGCCCCATGAAGCAACTAAAGTATACCCGCTCCATGAAGCAGCTAAAGTATACACGCCCAATGAAGCAGCTAAAATATACACGCCCAATGAAGCAACTAAGGTATACACGTCCCATGAGGCAGCAAAAGTATACGTGGTCCATGAAGCAGCTAGAGTATACGGGATCCATGAAGCAACTAAAGTATCCACGCCCCATGAAGCAACTAAATTACACGTGGTCCATGAAGCAGCCAAAGTATACACGCCCCATGAAGCAACTGAATTATAAGTTGTCCCTGAAGCAGCTAAAGTATACGTGCTCCATGAAGCAGCTAAAAAACACATGGTCCATAAAGCAGCTAAAGTATACGTGCTCCATGAAGCAAATAAAGTATACGTGCTCCATGAAGCAACTTAAGTATTTACGGTCCATGAAGCAGCTAAAGTATACGTGCTCCATGATGCAAATAAAGTATACACTGTCCATAAAGCAGCTAAAGTATACGTGCTCCATGAAGCAAATAAAGTATACACGCCCCATGAAGCAGTTGAAGTATACATGCCCCATGGAGCAACTAAAGTATACACGACCCATGAAGCAATTAAAGTATATGTGGGCCATGAAGCAACCAAAGTATACACGCCCCATGAAGCAACTAAAGTATACATGCCCCATGATCCAAACAAATTATACATGGTCCATGAAGCAGCTAAAGTATACACGCCCCATGAAGCAACTAAAGTATACACACCCCATACAGCAACTAAAGTATACACGCCCCGTGAACAACTAAAGTATACCTGCTTCATGAAGCAGATAAAATACACACTGTCCATAAATCAGCCAAAGTATACGTGCTCCATGAAGCAGCTAAAGTATATATGGTCCATGAAGCAGCTAAAGTATACGTACTCCATGAAGCAACTAAAGTATACACGCCCCATCACGCAACTAAAGTATACGTGCTCCATGAAGCAGCTAAAAACCACATGGTCCATAAAGCAGCTAAAGTATACGTGCTCCATGAAGCAAATACAGTATACGTGCTCCATGAAGCAGCTAACATATACATGGTCGATAAAGCAGCTAAAGTATACGTGCTCCATGAAGCAAATAAAGTATACGTGCTCCATGAAGCAACTTAAGTATATACGGTCCATGAACAGCTAAAGTATACGTGCTCCATGATGCAAATAATGTATACACGCCCCATGAGGCAGCTAAAGTATACACGCCCCATGAAGCAACTAAAGTATACACGCCCTGTGAAGCAGTTGAAGTATACATGCCCCATGAAGCGGCTAAAGTATACGTGGTCCATGAAGCAGCTAAAGTATACACGCCCCATGAAGCAACTACAGTATACACGCTCCATGAAGCAGCTAAAGCAAACACGCCCCATGAAGCAAATAAGTATACGAGGTCAATGAAACTGCTAAACTATACACGCCCCATGAAGCAACTAAATGATGCACGCTCCATGAAGCAGCTAAAGTATACACGCCCAATGAAGCAGCTAAAGTATACACGCCCCATGAAGCAACTAAATGATGCACGCCCCATGAAGCAACTAAAGTATACACGACCCATGAAGCAACTAAGGTATACGTGGGCCATGAAGCAACCGAAGTATACACGCCCCATGAAGCAACTAAAGTATACACGCCCCATGATCCAAAAAAATTATACATGGTCCATGAAGCAGCTAAAGTATACACGCCCCATGAAGCAACTATAGTATACACACCCCATAAAGCAACTAAAGTATACACACCCCATAAAGCAACTAAAGTATTCCTGCTCCATGAAGCAGATAAAATATACACTGTCCATAAATCAGCTAAAGTATACGTGCTCCATGAAGCAAATAAAGTATGCGTGCTCCATGAAGCAGCTAAAGTATATATGGTCCATGAAGCAGCTAAAGTATACGTACTCCATGAAGCAACTAAAGTATACACGCCCCATCAAGCAACTAAAGTATACGTGTCCCATGAAGCAGCTAAAATACAAATGGTCCATAAAGCAGCTAAAGTATACGTGCTCCATGAAGCAAATAAAGTATACGTGCTCCATGAAGCAACTTAAGTATATACGGTCCATGAAGCAGCTAAAGTATACGTTGTCCATGAAGCAGCTAAAGTATACCTGGTGCATGAAGCTGCTAAAGTATACGTGGTCCATGAAGCAGCTAAAGTATACACGGCCCATGAAGAAGCTAAAGTGTACGTGGTCCATGAAGCAGCTAAAGCATACACGCCCCATGAAGCAACTAAATTATACGTTGTCCATGAAGCAACTAAAGTATACGTGGTCCATGAAGCAGCTAAAGTATACCTGGTCCATGAAGCAGCTAAAGTATACACGCACCATGAAGCAACTAAATTATACGTTGTCCATTAAGCAACTAAAGTATACGTGGTCCATGAAGCAGCTAAAGGACACACGCCCATGAAGCCACCAAAGTATACGTGGTCTATGGAGCAACTAAAGTATACACGCTCCATGAAGCAGCTAAATTATACACGCCCCATGAAGCAACAACAATATACGTGGTGCATGAAGCAGCTAAAGTATACACGCCCCATCAAGCAACTAAACTACACACCCCATAAAGCAACTAAAGTATACACGCCCCATCAAGCAACTAAAGTATACGTGCTCCATGAAGCAGCTAAAATATACATGGTCCATAAAGCAGCTAAAGTATACGTGCTCCATGAAGCAAATAAAGTATACACGCCCCATGAAGCAGCTAAAGTATACACGCCCCATAAAGCAACTAAAGTATACACGCCCCATGAAGCAGTTGAAGTATACACGCCCCATGAAGTGGCTAAAGTATACGTGGTCCATGAAGCAGCTAAAGTATACACGCCCCATGAAGCAACTAAAGTATACACACTCCATGAAGCAGCTAAAGTAAACACGCCCTATGAAGCAAATAAGTATACGAGGTCCATGAAACTGCTAAACTATACACGCCCCATGAAGCAACTAAAGTATACCCGCTCCATGAAGCAGCTAAAGTATACACGCCCAATGAAGCAGCTAAAATATACACGCCCAATGAAGCAACTAAGGTATACACGTCCCATGAGGCAGCAAAAGTATACGTGGTCCATGAAGCAGCTAGAGTATACGGGATCCATGAAGCAACTAAAGTATCCACGCCCCATGAAGCAACTAAATTACACGTGGTCCATGAAGCAGCCAAAGTATACACGCCCCATGAAGCAACTGAATTATAAGTTGTCTCTGAAGCAGCTAAAGTATACGTGCTCCATGAAGCAGCTAAAAACCACATGGTCCATAAAGCAGCTAAAGTATACGTGCTCCATGAAGCAAATAAAGTATACGTGCTCCATGAAGCAACTTAAGTATTTACGGTCCATGAAGCAGCTAAAGTATACGTGCTCCATGATGTAAATAAAGAATACACTGTCCATAAAGCAGCTAAAGTATACGTGCTCCATGAAGCAAATAAAGTATACACTGTCCATAAAGCAGCTAAAGTATACGTGCTCCATGAAGCAAATAATGTATACACGCCCCATGAAGCAGTTGAAGTATACATGCCCCATGGAGCAACTAAAGTATACACGACCCATGAAGCAACTAAAGTATACGTGGGCCATGAAGCAACCAAAGTATACACGCCCCATGAAGCAACTAAAGTATACATGCCCCATGATCCAAACAAATTATACATGGTCCATGAAGCAGCTAAAGTATACACGCCCCATGAAGCAACTAAAGTATACACACCCCATACAGCAACTAAAGTATACACGCCCCGTGAACAACTAAAGTATACCTGCTTCATGAAGCAGATAAAATACACACTGTCCATAAATCAGCTAAAGTATACGTGCTCCATGAAGCAGCTAAAGTATATATGGTCCATGAAGCAGCTAAAGTATACGTACTCCATGAAGCAACTAAAGTATACACGCCCCATCACGCAACTAAAGTATACGTGCTCCATGAAGCAGCTAAAAACCACATGGTCCATAAAGCAGCTAAAGTATACGTGCTCCATGAAGCAAATACAGTATACGTGCTCCATGAAGCAGCTAACATATACATGGTCGATAAAGCAGCTAAAGTATACGTGCTCCATGAAGCAAATAAAGTATACGTGCTCCATGAAGCAGTTGAAGTATACATGCCCCATGGAGCAACTAAAGTATACACGACCCATGAAGCAACTAAAGTATACGTGGGCCATGAAGCAACCAAAGTATACACGCCCCATGAAGCAACTAAAGTATACATGCCCCATGATCCAAACAAATTATACATGGTCCATGAAGCAGCTAAAGTATACACGCCCCATGAAGCAACTAAAGTATACACACCCCATACAGCAACTAAAGTATACACGCCCCGTGAACAACTAAAGTATACCTGCTTCATGAAGCAGATAAAATACACACTGTCCATAAATCAGCTAAAGTATACGTGCTCCATGAAGCAGCTAAAGTATATATGGTCCATGAAGCAGCTAAAGTATACGTACTCCATGAAGCAACTAAAGTATACACGCCCCATCACGCAACTAAAGTATACGTGCTCCATGAAGCAGCTAAAAACCACATGGTCCATAAAGCAGCTAAAGTATACGTGCTCCATGAAGCAAATACAGTATACGTGCTCCATGAAGCAGCTAACATATACATGGTCGATAAAGCAGCTAAAGTATACGTGCTCCATGAAGCAAATAAAGTATACGTGCTCCATGAAGCAACTTAAGTATATACGGTCCATGAACAGCTAAAGTATACGTGCTCCATGATGCAAATAATGTATACACGCCCCATGAGGCAGCTAAAGTATACACGCCCCATGAAGCAACTAAAGTATACACGCCCTGTGAAGCAGTTGAAGTATACATGCCCCATGAACCGGCTAAAGTATACGTGGTCCATGAAGCAGCTAAAGTATACACGCCCCATGAAGCAACTACAGTATACACGCTCCATGAAGCAGCTAAAGCAAACACGCCCCATGAAGCAAATAAGTATACGAGGTCAATGAAACTGCTAAACTATACACGCCCCATGAAGCAACTAAATGATGCACGCTCCATGAAGCAGCTAAAGTATACACGCCCAATGAAGCAGCTAAAGTATACACGCCCCATGAAGCAACTAAATGATGCACGCCCCATGAAGCAACTAAAGTATACACGACCCATGAAGCAACTAAGTTATACGTGGGCCATGAAGCAACCGAAGTATACACGCCCCATGAAGCAACTAAAGTATACACGCCCCATGATCCAAAAAAATTATACATGGTCCATGAAGCAGCTAAAGTATACACGCCCCATGAAGCAACTATAGTATACACACCCCATAAAGCAACTAAAGTATACACACCCCATAAAGCAACTAAAGTATTCCTGCTCCATGAAGCAGATAAAATATACACTGTCCATAAATCAGCTAAAGTATACGTGCTCCATGAAGCAAATAAAGTATGCGTGCTCCATGAAGCAGCTAAAGTATATATGGTCCATGAAGCAGCTAAAGTATACGTACTCCATGAAGCAACTAAAGTATACACGCCCCATCAAGCAACTAAAGTATACGTGTCCCATGAAGCAGCTAAAATACAAATGGTCCATAAAGCAGCTAAAGTATACGTGCTCCATGAAGCAAATAAAGTATACGTGCTCCATGAAGCAACTTAAGTATATACGGTCCATGAAGCAACTAAAGTATACGTTGTCCATGAAGCAGTTAAAGTATACCTGGTGCATGAAGCTGCTAAAGTATACGTGGTCCATGAAGCAGCTAAAGTATACACGGCCCATGAAGAAGCTAAAGTGTACGTGGTCCATGAAGCAAATAAAGTATACACGCCCCATGAAGCAGCTAAAGTATACAAGCCCCATAAAGCAACTAAAGTATACACGCCCCATGAAGCAGTTGAAGTATACACGCCCCATGAAGTGGCTAAAGTATACGTGGTCCATGAAGCAGCTAAAGTATACACGCCCCGTCAAGCAACTAAAGTATACGTGCTCCATGAAGCAGCTAAAATATACATGGTCCATAAAGCAGCTAAAGTATACGTGCTCCATGAAGCAAATAAAGTATACACGCCCCATGAAGCAGCTAAAGTATACAAGCCCCATAAAGCAACTAAAGTATACACGCCCCATGAAGCAGTTGAAGTATACACGCCCCATGAAGTGGCTAAAGTATACGTGGTCCATGAAGCAGCTAAAGTATACACGCCCCATGAAGCAACTAAAGTATACACACTCCATGAAGCAGCTAAAGTAAACACGCCCTATGAAGCAAATAAGTATACGAGGTCCATGAAACTGCTAAACTATACACGCCCCATGAAGCAACTAAAGTATACCCGCTCCATGAAGCAGCTAAAGTATACACGCCCAATGAAGCAGCTAAAATATACACGCCCAATGAAGCAACTAAGGTATACACGTCCCATGAGGCAGCAAAAGTATACGTGGTCCATGAAGCAGCTAGAGTATACGGGATCCATGAAGCAACTAAAGTATCCACGCCCCATGAAGCAACTAAAGTACACGTGGTCCATGAAGCAGCCAAAGTATACACGCCCCATGAAGCAACTGAATTATAAGTTGTCCCTGAAGCAGCTAAAGTATACGTGCTCCATGAAGCAGCTAAAAACCACATGGTCCATAAAGCAGCTAAAGTATACGTGCTCCATGAAGCAAATAAAGTATACGTGCTCCATGAAGCAACTTAAGTATTTACGGTCCATGAAGCAGCTAAAGTATACGTGCTCCATGATGCAAATAAAGTATACACTGTCCATAAAGCAGCTAAAGTATACGTGCTCCATGAAGCAAATAAAGTATACACTGTCCATAAAGCAGCTAAAGTATACGTGCTCCATGAAGCAAATAAAGTATACACGCCCCATGAAGCAGTTGAAGTATACACGCCCCATGAAGCGGCTAAAGTATACGTGGTCCATGAAGCAGCTAAAGTATACGTGGTCCATGAAGCAGCTAAAGTATACGTACTCTATGAAGCAACTAAAGTATACACGCCCAATGAAGCTAATAAAGTGTACGTGGTCTATGGAGCAACTAAAGTATACACGCTCCATGAAGCAGCTAAATTATACACGCCCCATGAAGCAACTAATGTATATATGGTCCATGAGCAACTGAAGTATACGTGCCCCATGAAGCAACCAAAGTATACACGCCCCATGGAGCAACTAAAGTATACACGACCCATGAAGCAACTAAAGTATACGTGGGCCATGAAGCAACCAAAGTATACACGCCCCATGAAGCAACTAAAGTATACATGCCCCATGATCCAAAAAAATTATACATGGTCCATGAAGCAGCTAAAGTATACACGCCCCATGAAGCAACTAAAGTATACACACCCCATACAGCAACTAAAGTATACACGCCCCGTGAAGCAACTAAAGTATACCTGCTCCATGAAGCAGATAAAATACACACTGTCCATAAATCAGCTAAAGTATACGTGCTCCATGAAGCAGCTAAAGTATATATGGTCCATGAAGCAGCTAAAGTATACATACTCCATGAAGCAACTAAAGTATACACGCCCCATCACGCAACTAAAGTATACGTGCTCCATGAAGCAGCTAAAAACCACATGGTCCATAAAGCAGCTAAAGTATACGTGCTCCATGAAGCAAATAAAGTATACGTGCTCCATGAAGCAACTTAAGTATTTACGGTCCATGAAGCAGCTAAAGTATACGTGCTCCATGATGCAAATAAAGTATACACTGCCCATAAAGCAGCTAAAGTATACGTGCTCCATGAAGCAAATAAAGTATACACTGTCCATAAAGCAGCTAAAGTATACGTGCTCCATGAAGCAAATAAAGTATACACGCCCCATGAAGCAGTTGAAGTATACACGCCCCATGAAGCAGCTAAAGTATACACGCCCCATGAAGCAAGTAAAGTATACACGCCCCATGAAGCAACTAAAGTATACATGCCCCATGGAGCAACTAAAGTATACACGACCCATGAAGCAACTAAAGTATACATGGGCCATGAAGCAACCAAAGTATGCACGCCCCATGAAGCAACTAAAGTATACATGCCCCATGATCCAAACAAATTATACATGGTCCATGAAGCAGCTAAAGTATACACGCACCTTGAAGCAACTAAAGTATACACACCCCATACAGCAACTAAAGTATACACGCCCCGTGAAGCAACTAAAGTATACCTGCTTCATGAAGCAGATAAAATACACACTGTCCATAAATCAGCTAAAGTATACGTGCTCCATGAAGCAGCTAAAGTATATATGGTCCATGAAGCAGCTAAAGTATAAGTACTCCATGAAGCAACTAAAGTATACACGCCCCATCACGCAACTAAAGTATACGTGCTCCATGAAGGAGCTAAAAACCACATGGTCCATAAAGCAGCTAAAGTATACGTGCTCCATGAAGCAAATAAAGTATACGTGCTCCATGAAGCAACTTAAGTATTGCCGGTCCATGAAGCAGCTAAAGTATACGTGCTCCATGGTGCAAATACAGTATACACTGTCCATAAAGCAGCTAAAGTATACGTGCTCCATGAAGCAAATAAGGTATACACTGTCCATAAAGCAGCTAAAGTATACGTGCTCCATGAAGCAAATAAAGTATACACGCCCCATGAAGCAGTTGAAGTATACACGCCCCATGAAGCAACTAAAGTATACACGCCCCATGAAGCAGTTGAAGTATACATGCCCCATGAAGCGGCTAAAGTATACGTGGTCCATGAAGCAGTTAAAGTATACGCACTCCATGAAGCAACTAAAGTATACACGCCCCATCAAGCAACTAAAGCATACGTGCTCCATGAAGCAGCTAAAATACACATGGTCCATAAAGCAGCTAAATTATACGTGCTCCTTGAAGCAAATAAAGTATACGTGCTCCAAGAACGAACTTAAGTATATACGGTCCATGAAGCAGCTAAATTATACGTTGTCCATGAATCAGCTAAAGTATACGTGGTCCATGAAGCATCTAATGTATACGTGGTCCATGAAGCAGCTAAAGTATACACGCCCCATGAAGCAGATAAAGTGTACGTGGTCCATGAAGCAGCTTAAGTGTACACGCCCCATGAAGCAACTAAATTATACGTTGTCCATGAAGCAACTAAGGCATACGTGGTCCATGAAGCAGCTAAAGTATACCTGGTCCATGAAGCAGCTAAAGTATACGTGGTCCATGAAGCAGCTAAAGTATACCTGGTCCATGAAGCAGATAAAGTATACACGCCCCATGAAGCAACTAAATTATACGTTGTCCATTAAGCAACTACATTATACGTGGTCCATGAAGCAGCTAAAGGACACACGCCCCATGAAGCTACCAAAGTATACGTGGTCTATGGAGCAACTAAAGTATACACGCTCCATGAAGCAGCTGAATTATACACGCCCCATGAAGCAACAACAATATACGTGATGCATGAAGCTGCTAAAGTATACACGCCCCATGAAGCAACTATCTTATACACACCCCATAAAGCAACTAAATTATACACGCCCCATCAAGCAACTAAAGTATACGTGCTCCATGAAGCAGCTAAAATATCCATGGTCCATAAAGCAGCAAAAATATACGTGCTCCATGAAGCAAATAAAGTATACGTGCTCCATGAAGCAACTAAAGTATATACGGTCCATGAAGCAGCTAAATTATATGTGCTCCATGAAGCAAATAAAGTATACACGCCCCATGAAGCAGTTGAAGTATACACGCCCCATGAAGCGGCTAAAGTATACCTGGTCCATGAAGCAACTAAAGTATACACGCTCCATGAAGCAGCTAAAGTAAACACGCCCTATGAAGCAAATAAGTATACGAGGTCCATGAAACTGCTAAACTATACACGCCCCATGAAGCAACTAAAGTATACCCGCTCCATGAAGCAGCTAAAGTATACACGTCCAATGAAGCAACTAAGTTATACACGTCCCATGAGGCAGCAAAAGTATACGTGCTCCATGAAGCAGCTAAAGTATACGTGATCCATGAAGCAACTAAAGTATCCACGCCCCATAAAGCAACTAAAGTACACGTGGTCCATGAAGCAGCCAAAGTATACACGCCCCATGAAGCAACTGAATTATAAGTTGTCCATGAAGCAGCTAAAGTATACGTGGTCCATGAAGCATCTAAAGTATACGTGGTCCATGAAGCAGCTAAACTATACACGCCCCCATGAAGCAGCTAAAGTATACGCGGTCCATGAAGCAGCTAAAGTATACACGCCCCATGAAGCAACTAAATTATACGTTATCCATGAAGCAACAAAGGTATACGTGTTCCATGAAGCAGCTAAAGTACACATGCCCCATGAAGCTACTAAAGTGTACGTGGTCTATGGAGCAACTAAAGTATACACGCTCCATGAAGCAGCTAAATTATACACGCCCCATGAAGCAACTAAAGTATATATGGTCCATGAGAAACTGAAATATACGTGCCCCATGAAACAACTAAAGTATACACGCCCCATGAAGCAACTAAAGTATACACGCCCCATGAAGTAACTAAAGTATACACGACCCATGAATCAACTAAAGTATACGTGGGCCATGAAGCAACCAAAGTATACACGCCCCATGAAGCAACTAAAGTGTACACGCCCCATGATCCAAAACAATTATACATGGTCCATGAAGCAGCTAAAGTATACATGCCCAAGAAGCAACTAAAGTATACACACCCCATAAAGCAACTAAAGTATACACGCCCCGTGAAGCAACTAAAGATTACCTGCTCTATGAAGCAGATAAAATATACACTGTCCAAAAAGCAGCTAAAGTATACGTGCTCCAGGAACCAAATAAAGTATACGTGCTCCATGAAGCAGCTAAAGTATATATGGTCCATGAAGCAGCTAAAGTATACGTACTCCATGAAGCAACTAAAGTATACACGCCCCATGAAGCAACTAAAGTATACGTGCTCCGTGAAGCAGCTAAAGTATACGTGCTGCATGAAGCAGCTAAAATACACATGGTCCATAAAGCAGCTAAAGTATACGTGCTCCATGAAGCAAATCAAGTATACGTGCTCCATGAAGCAACTTAAGTATATACGGTCCGTGAAGCAGTTAAAGTATACGTGCTCCATGATGCAAATAAAGTATACACGCCCCATGAAGCAGCTAAAGTATACACGCCCAATGAAGCAACTAAAGTATACACACCCCATGAAGCAGTTGAAGTATACATGCCCCATGAAGCGGCTAAAGTATACGTGGTCCATGAAGCAGCTAAAGTATACACGCTCCATGAAGCAGCTAAAGTAAACACGCCCCATGAAGCAAATAAGTATACGAGGTCCATGAAACTGCTAAACTATACACGCCCCATGAAGCAACTAAAGGATACCCGCTCCATGAAGCTGCTAAAGTATACACGCCCAATGAAGCAGCTAAAGTATACACGCCCAATGAAGCAACTAACGTATACACGTCCCATGAGGCAGCAAACGTATACGTGGTCCATGAAGCAGCTAAAGTATACGTGATCCATGAATCAACTAAAGTATCCATGCCACATGAAGCAACTAAAGTCTACGTGGTCCATGAAGCAGCTAAAGTATACGTGGTCCATGAAGCAGCTAAAGTATACGTACTCCATGAAGCAACTAAAGTATACACGCCCCATCAAGCAACTAAAGTATACGTGCTCCATAAAGCAGATAACATATACATGGTCGATAAAGCAGCTAAAGTATACGTGCTCCATGAAGCAACTAAAGTATACACGCCCCATGAAGCAGTTGAAGTATACACGCCCCATGAAGCGGCTAACGTATGCGTGGTCCATGAAGCAGCTACAGTATACACGCCCCATGAAGCAACTACAGTATACACGCTCCATGAAGCAGCTAAAGTAAACACGCCCCATGAAGCAAATAAGTATACGAGGTCCATGAAACTGCTAAACTATACACGCCCCATGAAGCAACTAAAGTATACCCACTCCATGAAGCAGCTAAAGTATACACGCCCAATGAAGCAGCTAAAGTATACACGCCCAATGAAGCAACTAACGTATACACGTCCCATGAGGCAGCAAACGTATACGTGGTCCATGAAGCAGCTAAAGTATACGTGATCCATGAAGCAACTAAAGTATCCACGCCACATGAAGCAACTAAAGTATACGTGGTCCATGAAGCAGCTAAAGTATACGTGGGCCATGAAGCAGCCAAAGTATATACGGTCCATGAAGCAGCTAAAGTATACGTGCTCCATGAAGCAAATAAAGTATACGTGCTCCATGAAGCAGCTAAAGTATATATGGTCCATGAAGCAGCTAATCTATACGTACTCCATGAAGCAACTAATGTATACACGCCCCATCAAGCAACTAAAGTATACGTGCTCCATGAAGCAGCTAAAATACACATGGTCCATAAAGCAGCTAAAGTATACGTGCTCCATCAAGCAAATAAAGTATACGTGCTCCATGAACCAACTTAAGTATATACGGTCCATGAAGCAGCTAAAGTATACGTTGTCCATGAAGCAGCTAAAGTGTACGTGGTCCATGAAGCATCTAAAGTATACGTGGTCCATGAAGCAGCTGAAGTATACACGCCCCATGAAGCAGCTAAAGTGTACGTGGTCCATGAAGCAGCTTAAGTGTACACGCTCCATGAAGCAAATAAAGTATACGTGCTCCATGAACCAACTTAAGTATATACGGTCCATGAAGCAGCTAAAGTATACGTTGTCCATGAAGCATCTAAAGTATACGTGGTCCATGAAGCAACTATCTTATACACACCCCATAAAGCAACTAAAGTATACACGCCCCATCAAGCAACTAAAGTATACGTGCTCCGTGAAGCAGCTAAAATATACATGGTCCATAAAGCAGCAAAAATATACGTGCTCCATTAAGCAAATAAAGTATACGTGCTCCATGAAGCAGCTAAAATACACATGGTCCATAAAGCAGCTAAAGTATACGTGCTCCATGAAGCAAATAAATTATACGTGCTCCAAGAACCAACTTAAGTATATACGGTCCATGAAGCAGGTAAATTATACGTTGTCCATGAATCAGCTAAAGTATACGTGGTCCATGAAGCATCTAAAGTATACGTGGTCCATGAAGCATCTAAAGTATACGTGGTCCATGAAGCAGCTTAAGTGTACACGCCCCATGAAGCAACTAAATTACACGTTGTCCATGAAGCAACTAAGGCATACGTGGTCCATGAAGCAGCTAAAGTATACCTGGTCCATGAAGCAGCTAAAGTATACGTGGTCCATGAAGCAGCTAAAGTATACCTGGTCCATGAAGCAGTTGAAGTATACATGCCCCATGAAGCGGCTAAAGTATACGTGGTCCATGAAGCAGCTAAAGTATACACGCTCCATGAAGCAGCTAAATTAAACACGCCCCATCAAGCAACTAAAGCATACACGCCCCATGAAGCAAATAAGTATACGAGGTCCATGAAACTGCTAAACTATACACGCCCCATGAAGCAACTAAAGGATACCCACTCCATGAAGCAGCTAACGTATACACGCCCAATGAAGCAGCTAAAGTATACACGCCCCATGAAGCAACTAAATTATACGTTGTCCATTAAGCAACTAAATTATACGTGGTCCATGAAGCAGCTAAAGGACACACGCCCCATGAAGCTACCAAAGTATACGTGGTCTATGGAGCAACTAAAGTATACACGCTCCGTGAAGCAGCTGAATTATACACGCCCCATGAAGCAACAACAATATACGTGATGCATGAAGCTGCTAAAGTATTCACGCCCCATGAAGCAACTATATTATACACACCCCATAAAGCAACTAAATTATACACGCCCCATCAAGCAACTAAAGTATATGTGCTCCATGAAGCAGCTAAAATATCCATGGTCCATAAAGCAGCAAAAATATACGTGCTCCATGAAGCAAATAAAGTATACGTGCTCCATGAAGCAACTAAAGTATATACGGTCCATGAAGCAGCTAAATTATACGTGCTCCATGAAGCAAATAAAGTATACACGCCCCATGAAGCAGTTGAAGTAAACACGCCCTATGAAGCAAATGAGTATACGAGGTCCATGAAACTGCTAAACTATACACGCCTCATGAAGCAACTAAAGTATACCCGCTCCATGAAGCAGCTAAAGTATACACGTCCAATGAAGCAACTAAGTTATACACGTCCCATGAGGCAGCAAAAGTATACGTGCTCCATGAAGCAGCTAAAGTATACGTGATCCATGAAGCAACTAAAGTATCCACGCCCCATGAAGCAACTAAAGTACACGTGGTCCATGAAGCAGCCAAAGTATACACGCCCCATGAAGCAACTGAATTATAAGTTGTCCACGAAGCAGCTAAAGTATACGTGGTCCATGAAGCATCTAAAGTATTCCTGGTCCATGAAGCAGCTAAACTATACACGCCCCCATGAAGCAGCTAAAGTATACGCGGTCCATGATGCAGCTAAAGTATACACGCCCCATGAAGCAACTAAATTATACGTTATCCATGAAGCAACAAAGGTATACGTGGTCCATGAAGCAGCTAAAGTACACACGCCCCATGAAGCTACTAAAGTGTACGTGGTCTATGGAGCAACTAAAGTATACACGCTACATGAAGCAGCTAAATTATACACGCTCCATGAAGCAACTAAAGTATATATGGTCCATGAGCAACTGAAGTATACGTGCCCCATGAAACAACTGAAGTATACACGCCCCATGAAGCAACTAAAGTATACATGCCCCATGAAGTAACTAAAGTATACACGACCCATGAATCAACTAAAGTATACGTGGGCCATGAAGCAACCAAAGTATACACGCCCCATGAAGCAACTAAAGTGTACACGCCCCATGATCCAAAACAATTATACATGGTCCATGAAGCAGCTAAAGTATACATGCCCAAGAAGCAACTAAAGTATACACACCCCATAAAGCAACTAAAGTATACACGCCCCGTGAAGCAACTAAAGATTACCTGCTCTATGAAGCAGATAAAATATACACTGTCAAAAAAGAAGCTAAAGTATACGTGCTCCAGGAAGCAAATAAAGTATACGTGCTCCATGAAGCAGCTAAAGTATATATGGTCCATGAAGCAGCTAAAGTATACACGCCCCATGAAGCAACTAAAGTATACGTGCTCCGTGAAGGAGCTAAAGTATACACGCCCCATCAAGCAACTAAAGTATACGTGCTGCATGAAGCAGCTAAAATACACATGGTCCATAAAGCAGCTAAAGTATACGTGCTCCATGAAGCAAATCAAGTATACGTGCTCCATGAAGCAACTTAAGTATATACGGTCCGTGAAGCAGCTAAAGTATACGTGCTCCATGATGCAAATAAAGTATACACGCCCCATGAAGCAGCTAAAGTATACACGCCCCATGAAGCAACTAAAGTATACACACCCCATGAAGCAGTTGAAGTATACATGCCCCATGAAGCGGCTAAAGTATACGTGGTCCATGAAGCAGCTAATGTATACACGCTCCATGAAGCAGCTAAAGTAAACACGCCCCATGAAGCAAATAAGTATACGAGGTCCATGAAACTGCTAAACTATACACGCCCCATGAAGCAACTAAAGGATACCCGCTCCATGAAGCTGCTAAAGTATACACGCCCAATAAAGCAACTAACGTATACACGTCCCATGAGGAAGCAAACGTATACGTGGTCCATGAAGCAGCTAAAGTATACGTGATCCATGAATCAACTAAAGTATCCATGCCACATGAAGCAACTAAAGTATACGTGGTCCATGAAGCAGCTAAAGTATACGTGGTCCATGAAGCAGCTAAAGTATACGTACTGCATGAAGCAACTAAAGTATACACGCCCCATCAAGCAACTAAAGTATACGTGCTCCATAAAGCAGATAACATATACATGGTCGATAAAGCAGCTAAAGTATACGTGCTCCATGAAGCAAATAAAGTATACGTGCTCCATGAAGCAACTTAAGTATATACGGTCCATGAACAGCTAAAGTATACACGCCCCATGAAGCAACTAAAGTATACACGCCCCATGAAGCAGTTGAAGTATACACGCCCCATGAAGCGGCTAAAGTATGCGTGGTCCATGAAGCAGCTAAAGTATACACGCCCCATGAAGCAACTACAGTATACACGCTCCATGAAGCAGCTAAAGTAAACACGCCCCATGAAGCAAATAAGTATACGAGGTCCATGAAACTGCTAAACTATACACGCCCCATGAAGCAACTAAAGGATACCCACTCCATGAAGCAGCTAAAGTATACACCCCCAATGAAGCAGCTAAAGTATACACGCCCAATGAAGCAACTAACGTATACACGTCCCATGAGGCAGCAAACGTATACGTGGTCCATGAAGCAGCTAAAGTATACGTGACCCATGAAGCAACTAAAGTATCCACGCCACATGAAGCAACTAAAGTATACGTGGTCCATGAAACAGCTAAAGTATACGTGGGCCATGAAGCAGTCAAAGTATATACGGTCCATGATGCAGCTAAAGTATACGTGCTCCATGAAGCAAATAAAGTATACGTGCTCCATGAAGCAGCTAAAGTATATATGGTCCATGAAGCAGCTAAAGTATACGTACTCCATTAAGCAACTAATGTATACACGCCCCATCAAGCAACTAAAGTATACGTGCTCCATGAAGCAGCTAAAATACACATGGTCCATAAAGCAGCTAAAGTATACGTGCTCCATCAAGCAAATAAAGTATACGTGCTCCATGAACCAACTTAAGTATATACGGTCCATGAAGCAGCTAAAGTATACGTTGTCCATGAAGCAGCTAAAGTGTACGTGGTCCATGAAGCATCTAAAGTATACGTGGTCCATGAAGCAGCTAAAGTATACACGCCCCATGAAGCAGCTAAAGTGTACGTGGTCCATGAAGCAGCTTAAGTATACACGCCCCATGAAGCAACTATCTTATACACACCCCATAAAGCAACTAAAGTATACAAGCCCCATCAAGCAACTAAAGTAGACGTGCTCCGTGAAGCAGCTAAAATATACATGGTCCATAAAGCAGCAAAAATATACGTGCTCCATTAAGCAAATAAAGTATACGTGCTCCATGAAGTAACTAAAGTATAAACGGTCCATGAAGCAGCTAAAGTATACGTGCTCCATGAAGCAGATAACATATACATGGTCGATAAAGCAGCTAAAGTATACGTGCTCCATGAAGCAAATAAAGTATACGTGCTCCATGAAGCAACTTAAGTATATACAGTCCATGAACAGCTAAAGTATACGTGCTCCATGATGCAAAGAAAGTATACACGCCCCATGAAGCAGCTAAAGTATACACGCCCCATGAAGCAACTAAAGTATACACGTCCCATGAAGCAGTTGAAGTATACACGCCCCATGAAGCGGCTAAAGTATACGTGGTCCATGAAGCAGCTAAAGTATACACGCCCCATGAAGCAACTACAGTATACACGCTCCATGAAGCAGCTAAAGTAAACACGCCCCATGAAGCAAATAAGTATACGAGGTCCATGAAACTGCTAAACTATACACGCCCCATGAAGCAACTCAAGGATACCCACTCCATGAAGCAGCTAACGTATACACGCCCAATGAAGCAGCTAAAGTATACACGCCCAATGAAGCAACTAACGTATACACGTCCCAGGAGGCAGCAAACGTATACGTGGTCCATGAAGCAGCTAAAGTATACGTGATCCATGAAGCAACTAAAGTATCCACGCCACATGAAGCAACTAAAGTATACGTGGTCCATGAAGCAGCTAAAGTATACGTGGGCCATGAA
This sequence comes from Chaetoderma sp. LZ-2023a, assembly GCA_034401795.1. Taxonomy (NCBI): domain Eukaryota; kingdom Metazoa; phylum Mollusca; class Caudofoveata; order Chaetodermatida; family Chaetodermatidae; genus Chaetoderma; species Chaetoderma sp. LZ-2023a. Next base: position 33,268,739 of record CM067361.1, on the reverse strand, counting down.
GCAGCCAAAGTATATACGGTCAATGAAGCAGCTAAAGTATACGTGCTCCATGAAGCAAATAAAGTATACGTGCTCCATGAAGCAGCTAAAGTATATATGGTCCATGAAGCAGCTAAGGTATACGTACTCCATGATGCAACTAAAGTATACACGCCCCATCAAGCAACTAAAATATACGTGCTCCATGAAGCAGCTAAAATACACATGGTCCATAAAGCAGCTAAAGTATACGTGCTCCATGAAGCAAATAAAGTATACGTGCTCCGTGAACCAACTTAAGTATATACCGTCCATGAAGCAGCTTAAGTATACGTTGTCCATGAAGCAGCTAAAGTGTACGTGGTCCATGAAGCATCTAAAGTATACGTGGTCCATGCAGCAGCTAAAGTATACACGCCCCATGAAGCAGCTAAAGTGTACGTGGTCCATGAAGCAGCTTAAGTATACACGCCCCATGAAGCAACTAAATTATACGTTGTCCATGAAGCAACTAAGGCATACGTGGTCCATGAAGTAGCTAAAGGACACACGCCCAATGAAGCTACCAAAGTATACGTGGTCTATGGAGCAACACAAGTATACACGCTCCATGAAGCAGCTAAATTATACACGCCCCATGAAGCAACAACAATATACGTGATGCATGAAGCAACTAAAGTATACACGCCCCATGAAGCAACTATCTTATACACACCCCATAAAGCAACTAAAGTATACACGCCCCATCAAGCAACTAAATCATACATGCTCCGTGAAGCAGCTAAAATATACATGGTCCATAAAGCAGCAAAAATATACGTGCTCCATTAAGCAAATAAAGTATACGTGCTCCATGAAGTAACTAAAGTATAAACGTCCATGAAGCAGCTAAAGTATACGTGCTCCATGAAGCAAATAAAGTATACACGCCCCATGAAGCAACTAAAGTATACACGCCCAGTGAAGCAACTAAGGTATACCTGTTCCATGAAGCAGATAAAATAAACACTGTCCATAAAGCAGCTAAAGTATACGTGCTCCATGAAGCAAATAAAGTATACGTGCTCCATGAAGCAGCTAAAGTATACACGCCCAATGAAGCAGCTAAAGTATACACGCCCAATGAAACAACTAACGTATACACGTCCCATGAGGCAGCAAACGTATACGTGGTCCATGAAGCAGCTAAAGTATCCACGCCACATGAAGCAACTACAGTATACGTGGTCCATGAAGCAGCTAAAGTATACGTGGGCCATGAAGCAGCCAAAGTATATACGGTCCATGAAGCAGCTAAAGTATACGTGCTCCATGAAGCAAATAAAGTATACGTGCTCCATGAAGCAGCTAAAGTATATATGGTCCATGAAGCAGCTAATGTATACGTACTCCATGAAGCAACTAAAGTATACACGCCCCATCAATCAACTAAAGTATACGTGCTCCATGAAGCAGCTAAAATACACATGGTCCATAAAGCAGCTAAAGTATACGTGCTCCATCAAGCAAATAAAGTATACGTGCTCCATGAACCAACTTAAGTATATACGGTCCATGAAGCAGCTAAAGTATACGTTGTCCATGAAGCAGCTTAAGTGTACGTGGTCCATGAAGCATCTAAAGTATACGTGGTCCATGAAGCAGCTAAAGTATACACGCCCCATGAAGCAGCTAAAGTGTACGTGGTCCATGAAGCAGCTTAAGTATACACGCCCCATGAAGCAACTAAATTATACGTTGTCCATGAAGCAGCTAAAGGACACACGCCCCATGAAGCTACCAAAGTATACGTGGTCTATGGAGCAACACAAGTATACACGCTCCATGAAGCAGCTAAATTATACACGCCCCATGAAGCAACAACAATATACGTGATGCATGAGGCAGCTAAAGTATACACGCCGGATGAAGCAACTATCTTATACACACCCCATAAAGCAACTAAAGTATACACGCCCCATCAAGCAACTAAAGTATACGTGCTCCGTGAAGCAGCTAAAATATACATGGTCCATAAAGCAGCAAAAATATACGTGCTCCATTAAGCAAATAAAGTATACGTGCTCCATGAAGTAACTAAAGTATAAACGGTCCATGAAGCAGCTAAATTATACGTGCTCCATGAAGCAAATAAAGTATACACGCCCCATGAAGCAACTAAAGTATACACGCCCCGTGAAGCAACTAAGGTATACCTGCTCCATGAAGCAGATAAAATATACACTGTCCATAAAGCAGCTAAAGTATACGTGCTCCATGAAGCAAATAAAGTATACGTGCTCCATGAAGCAGCTAAAGTATATATGGTCCATGAAGCAGCTAAAGTATACGTACTCCATGAAGCAACTAACGTATACACGCCCCATGAAGCAGCTAAAGTATACACGCCCAATGAAGCAGCTAAAGTATACACGCCCAATGAAGCAACTAACGTATACACGTCCCATGAGGCAGCAAACGTATACTTGGTCCATGAAGCAGCTAAAGTATACGTGATCCATGAAGCAACTAAAGTATCCATGCCACATGAAGCAACTAAAGTATACGTGGTCCATGAAGCAGCTAAAGTATCCATGCCACATGAAGCAACTACAGTATACACGCTCCATGAAGCAGCTAAAGTAAACACGCCCCATGAAGCAAATAAGTATACGAGGTCCATGAAACTGCTAAACTATACACGCCCCATGAAGCAACTAAAGGATACCCACTCCATGAAGCAGCTAACGTATACACGCCCAATGAAGCAGCTAAAGTATACACGCCCAATGAAGCAACTAACGTATACACGTCCCAGGAGGCAGCAAACGTATACGTGGTCCATGAAGCAGCTAAAGTATACGTGATCCATGAAGCAACTAAAGTATCCACGCCACATGAAGCAACTAAAGTATACGTGGTCCATGAAGCAGCTAAAGTATACGTGGGCCATGAAGCAGCCAAAGTATATACGGTCAATGAAGCAGCTAAAGTATACGTGCTCCATGAAGCAAATAAAGTATACGTGCTCCATGAAGCAGCTAAAGTATATATGGTCCATGAAGCAGCTAAGGTATACGTACTCCATGATGCAACTAAAGTATACACGCCCCATCAAGCAACTAAAATATACGTGCTCCATGAAGCAGCTAAAATACACATGGTCCATAAAGCAGCTAAAGTATACGTGCTCCATGAAGCAAATAAAGTATACGTGCTCCGTGAACCAACTTAAGTATATACGGTCCATGAAGCAGCTTAAGTATACGTTGTCCATGAAGCAGCTAAAGTGTACGTGGTCCATGAAGCATCTAAAGTATACGTGGTCCATGCAGCAGCTAAAGTATACACGCCCCATGAAGCAGCTAAAGTGTACGTGGTCCATGAAGCAGCTTAAGTATACACGCCCCATGAAGCAACTAAATTATACGTTGTCCATGAAGCAACTAAGGCATACGTGGTCCATGAAGTAGCTAAAGGACACACGCCCAATGAAGCTACCAAAGTATACGTGGTCTATGGAGCAACACAAGTATACACGCTCCATGAAGCAGCTAAATTATACACGCCCCATGAAGCAACAACAATATACGTGATGCATGAAGCAACTAAAGTATACACGCCCCATGAAGCAACTATCTTATACACACCCCATAAAGCAACTAAAGTATACACGCCCCATCAAGCAACTAAATCATACGTGCTCCGTGAAGCAGCTAAAATATACATGGTCCATAAAGCAGCAAAAATATACGTGCTCCATTAAGCAAATAAAGTATACGTGCTCCATGAAGTAACTAAAGTATAAACGTCCATGAAGCAGCTAAAGTATACGTGCTCCATGAAGCAAATAAAGTATACACGCCCCATGAAGCAACTAAAGTATACACGCCCCGGGAAGCAACTAAGGTATACCTGTTCCATGAAGCAGATAAAATAAACACTGTCCATAAAGCAGCTAAAGTATACGTGCTCCATGAAGCAAATAAAGTATACGTGCTCCATGAAGCAGCTAAAGTATACACGCCCAATGAAGCAGCTAAAGTATACACGCCCAATGAAACAACTAACGTATACACGTCCCATGAGGCAGCAAACGTATACGTGGTCCATGAAGCAGCTAAAGTATCCACGCCACATGAAGCAACTACAGTATACGTGGTCCATGAAGCAGCTAAAGTATACGTGGGCCATGAAGCAGCCAAAGTATATACGGTCCATGAAGCAGCTAAAGTATACGTGCTCCATGAAGCAAATAAAGTATACATGCTCCATGAAGCAGCTAAAGTATATATGGTCCATGAAGCAGCTAATGTATACGTACTCCATGAAGCAACTAAAGTATACACGCCCCATCAATCAACTAAAGTATACGTGCTCCATGAAGCAGCTAAAATACACATGGTCCATAAAGCAGCTAAAGTATACGTGCTCCATCAAGCAAATAAAGTATACGTGCTCCATGAACCAACTTAAGTATATACGGTCCATGAAGCAGCTAAAGTATACGTTGTCCATGAAGCAGCTTAAGTGTACGTGGTCCATGAAGCATCTAAAGTATACGTGGTCCATGAAGCAGCTAAAGTATACACGCCCCATGAAGCAGCTAAAGTGTACGTGGTCCATGAAGCAGCTTAAGTATACACGCCCCATGAAGCAACTAAATTATACGTTGTCCATGAAGCAGCTAAAGGACACACGCCCCATGAAGCTACCAAAGTATACGTGGTCTATGGAGCAACACAAGTATACACGCTCCATGAAGCAGCTAAATTATACACGCCCCATGAAGCAACAACAATATACGTGATGCATGAGGCAGCTAAAGTATACACGCCGGATGAAGCAACTATCTTATACACACCCCATAAAGCAACTAAAGTATACACGCCCCATCAAGCAACTAAAGTATACGTGCTCCGTGAAGCAGCTAAAATATACATGGTCCATAAAGCAGCAAAAATATACGTGCTCCATTAAGCAAATAAAGTATACGTGCTCCATGAAGTAACTAAAGTATAAACGGTCCATGAAGCAGCTAAATTATACGTGCTCCATGAAGCAAATAAAGTATACACGCCCCATGAAGCAACTAAAGTATACACGCCCCGTGAAGCAACTAAGGTATACCTGCTCCATGAAGCAGATAAAATATACACTGTCCATAAAGCAGCTAAAGTATACGTGCTCCATGAAGCAAATAAAGTATACGTGCTCCATGAAGCAGCTAAAGTATATATGGTCCATGAAGCAGCTAAAGTATACGTACTCCATGAAGCAACTAACGTATACACGCCCCATGAAGCAGCTAAAGTATACACGCCCAATGAAGCAGCTAAAGTATACACGCCCAATGAAGCAACTAACGTATACACGTCCCATGAGGCAGCAAACGTATACTTGGTCCATGAAGCAGCTAAAGTATACGTGATCCATGAAGCAACTAAAGTATCCATGCCACATGAAGCAACTAAAGTATACGTGGTCCATGAAGCAGCTAATGTATACGTGGTCCATGAAGCAGCTAAAGTATACGTACTCCATGAAGCAACTAAAGTATACACGCCCCATCAAGCAACTAAAGTATACGTGCTCCACGAAGCAGATAACATATACATGGTCGATAAAGCAGCTAAAGTATACGTGCTCCATGAAGCAAATAAAGTATACGTGCTCCATGATGCAAAGAAAGTATACACGCCCCATGAAGCAGCTAAAGTATACACGCCCCATGAAGCAACTAAAGTATACGTGGTCCATGAAGCAGCTAAAGTATACACGCCCCATGAAGCAACTACAGTATACACGCTCCATGAAGCAGCTAAAGTAAACACGCCCCATGAAGCAAATAAGTACACGAGGTCCATGAAACTGCTAAACTATACACGCCCCATGAAGCAACTAAAGGATACCCACTCCATGAAGCAGCTAACGTATACACGCCCAATGAAGCAGCTAAAGTATACACGCCCAATGAAGCAACTAACGTATACACGTCCCAGGAGGCAGCACACGTATACGTGGTCCATGAAGCAGCTAAAGTATACGTGATCCATGAAGCAACTAAAGTATCCACGCCACATGAAGCAACTAAAGTATACGTGGTCCATGAAGCAGCTAAATTATACGTGGGCCATGAAGCAGCCAAAGTATATACGGTCAATGAAGCAGCTAAAGTATACGTGCTCCATGAAGCAGCTAAAGTATATATGGTCCATGAAGCAGCTAAAGTATACGTACTCCATGAAGCAACTAAAGTATACACGCCCCATCAAGCAACTAAAGTATACGTGCTCCATGAAGCAGCTAAAATACACATGGTCTATAAAGCAGCTAAAGTATACGTGCTCCATGAAGCAAATAAAGTATACGTGCTCCATGAACCAACTTAAGTATATACGGTCCATGAAGCAGCTAAAGTATTACGTTGTCCATGAAGCAGCTAAAGTGTACGTGGTCCATGAAGCATCTAAAGTATACGTAGTCCATGAAGCAGCTAAAGTATACACGCCCCATGAAGCAGCTAAAGTGTACGTGGTCCATGAAGCAGCTTAAGTATACACGCCCCATGAAGCAACTAAATTATACGTTGTCCATGAAGCAACTAAGGCATACGTGGTCCATGAAGCGGCTAAAGGACACACGCCCCCATGAAGCTACCAAAGTATACGTGGTCTATGGAGCAACACAAGTATACACGTCCATGAAGCAGCTAAATTATACACGCCCCATGAAGCAACAACAATATACGTGATGCATGAAGCAGGTAAAGTATACACGCCCCATGAAGCGACTATCTTATACACACCCCATAAAGCAACTAAAGTATACACGCCCCATCAAGCAACTAAAGTATACGTGCTCCGTGAAGCAGCTAAAATATACATGGTCCATAAAGCAGCAAAAATATACGTGCTCCATTAAGCAAATAAAGTATACGTGCTCCATGAAGTAACTAAAGTATAAACGGTCCATGAAGCAGCTAAAGTATACGTGCTCCATGAAGCAAATAAAGTATACACGCCCCATGAAGCAACTAAAGTATACACGCCCCGTGAAGCAACTAAGGTATACCTGCTCCATGAAGCAGATAAAATAAACACTGTCCATAAAGCAGCTAAAGTATACGTGCTCCATGAAGCAAATAAAGTATACGTGCTCCATGAAGCAGCGAAAGTATATATGGTCCATGAAGCAGCTAAAGTATACGTACTCCATGAAGCAACTAAAGTATACACGCCCCATGAAGCAACTAAAGTATACGTGCTCCGTGAAGCAGCTAAAGTATACACGCCCCATCACGCAACTAAAGTATACGTGCTCCATGAAGCAGCTAAAATACACATGGTCCATAAAGCAGCTAAAGTATACGTGCTCCATGAAGCAAATACAGTATACGTGCTCCATGAAGCAACTTAAGTATATACGGTCCATGAAGCAGCTAAAGTATACGTGCTCCATGATGCAAATAAAGTATACACTGTCCATAAAGCAGCTAAAGTATACGTGCTCCATGAAGCAAATAAAGTATACGTGGTCCATGAAGCAGATGAAGCATACGTGGTTCATGAAGCAGCTAAAGTATACGTACTCCATGAAGCAACTAAAGTATACACGCCCCATCAAGCAACTAAAATATACGTGCTCCATGAAGCAGCTAACATATACATGGTCCATAAAGCAGCTAAAGTATACGTGCTCCATGAAGCAAAAAAAGTATACGTGCTCCATGAAGAAACTTAAGTATATACGGTCCATGAAGCAGCTAAGGTATACGTGCTCAATGATGCAAATAAAGTATACACGCCCCATGAAGCAGCTAAAGTATACATGCCCCATGAAGCAACTAAAGTATACACGCCCCATGAAGCAGTTGAAGTATACACGCCCCATGAAGCGGCTAAAGTATACATGGTCCATGAAGCAGCTAAAGTATACACGCCCCATGAAGCATCTAAAGTATACACGCCCCATGAAGCAACTAAAGCATACACGCCCAATGAAGCAGCTAAAGTATACACGCCCAATGAAGCAACTAAGGTATACACGTCCCATGAGGCAGCAAAAGAATACGTGGTCCATGAAGCAGCTAAAGTATACGTGATCCATGAAGCAACTAAAGTATCCATGCCACATGAAGCAACTAAACTATACGTGGTCCATGAAGCAGCTAAAGTATACGTGGTCCATGAAGCATCTAAAGTATACGTGGTCCATGAAGCAGCTAAAGTATACACGCCCCCATGAAGTAGCTAAAGTATACATGGTCCATGAAGCAGCTAAAGTATACACGCCCCATGAAGCAACTAAATTATTCACACCCCATAAAGCAACTAAAGTATACACGCCCCATCAAGCAACTAAAGTATACGTGCTCCATGAAGCAGCTAAAATATACATGGTCCATAGAGCAGCTAAAGTATACGTGCTCCATGAAGCAAATAAAGTATACATGCTCCACAAAGCAACTAAAGTATATACGGTCCATGAAGCAGCTAAAGTATACGTGCTCCATGAAGCAGTTGAAGTATACACGCCCCATGAAGCGGCTAAAGTATACGTGGTCCATGAAGCAGCTAAAGTATACACGCCCCATGAAGCAACTAAAGCATACACGCCCAATGAAGCAGCTAAAGTATACACGCCCAATGAAGCAACTAAGGTATACACGTCCCATGAGGCAGCAAAAGTATACGTGGTCCATGAAGCAGCTAAAGTATACGTGATCCATGAAGCAACTAAAGTATCCACGGCCCATGAAGCAACTAAACTGCACGTGGTCCATGAAGCAGCCACAGTATACACGCCCCATGAAGCAACTGATTTATAAGTTGTCCATGAAGCAGCTAAAGTATACGTGGTCCATGAAGCATCTAAAGTATACGTGGTCCATGAAGCAGCTAAAGTATACACGCCCCCATGAAGCAGCTAAAGTATACGTGGTCCATGACGCAGCTAAAGTATACACACCCCATGAAGCAACTAAATTATACGTTATCCATGAAGCAACAAAGGTATACGTGGTCCATGAAGCAGCCAAAGTATACACGCCCCATGAAGCAACTGAATTATAAGTTGTCAATGAAGCAGCTAAAGTATACGTGGTCCATGAAGCATCTAAAGTATACGTGGTCCAAGAAGCAGCTAGACTATACACGCCCCCATGAAGCAGCTAATGTATACGCGGTCCATGAAGCAGCTAACGTATACACGCCCCATGAAGCAACTAAATTATACGTTATCCATGAAGCAACAAAGGTATATGTGGTCCATGAAGCAGCTAAAGTACACACGCCCCATGAAGCTACTAAAGTGCACGTGGTCTATGGAGCAACTAAATTATACACGCCCCATGTAGCAACTAAAGTATATATGGTCCATGAAGCAAGTAAAGTATACACGCCCTATGAAGCAACTAAAGTATACACGCCCCATGAAGCAACTAAAGTATACACGACCCATGAATCAACTAAAGTATACGTGGGCCATGAAGCAACCGAAGTATACACGCCCCATGAAGCAACTAAAGTATACACGCCCCATGATCCAAAAAAAGTATACATGGTCCATGAAGCAGCTAACGTATACACGCCCCATGAAGCAACTAAAGTATACACACCCCATAAAGCAACTAAATTATACACGCCCCTTGAAGCAACTAAGGTATACCTGCTCCATGAAGCAGATAAATATTCACTGTCCATAAAGCAGCTAAAGTATACGTGCTCCATGAAGCAAATAAAGTATACGTGCTCCATGAAGCAGCTAAAGTATATATGGTCCATGAAGCAGCTGAAGTATACGTACTCCATGAAGCAACTAAAGTATACACGCCCCATGAAGCAACTAAAGTATACGTGCTCCGTGAAGCAACTACAGTATACACGCTCCATGATGCAGCTAAAGTAAACACGCCCCATGAAGCAAATACGTATACGAGGTCCATGAAACTGCTAAACTATACACGCCCCATGAAGCAACTAAAGGATACCCACTCCATGAAGCAACTAAAGTATACCCGCTCCATGAAGCAGCTAAGGTATACACGTCCCATGAGGCAGCAAAAGTATACGTGGTCCATGAAGCAGCTAAAGTATACGTGATCCATGAAGCAACTAAAGTATACACGGCCCATGAAGCAACTAAACTGCACGTGGTCCATGAAGCAGCCACAGTATACACGCCCCATGAAGCAACTGATTTATAAGTTGTCCATGAAGCAGCTAAAGTATACGTGGTCCATGAAGCATCTAAAGTATACGTGGTCCATGAAGCAGCTAAAGTATACACGCCCCCATGAAGCAGCTAAAGTATACGTGGTCCATGACGCAGCTAAAGTATACACACCCCATGAAGCAACTAAATTATACGTTATCCATGAAGCAACAAAGGTATACGTGGTCCATGAAGCAGCCAAAGTATACACGCCCCATGAAGCAACTGAATTATAAGTTGTCCATGAAGCAGCTAAAGTATACGTGGTCCATGAAGCATCTAAAGTATACGTGGTCCAAGAAGCAGCTAGACTATACACGCCCCCATGAAGCAGCTAATGTATACGCGGTCCATGAAGCAGCTAAAGTATACACGCCCCATGAAGCAACTAAATTATACGTTATCCATGAAGCAACAAAGGTATATGTGGTCCATGAAGCAGCTAAAGTACACACGCCCCATGAAGCTACTAAAGTGTACGTGGTCTATGGAGCAACTAAATTATACACGCCCCATGTAGCAACTAAAGTATATATGGTCCATGAAGCAAGTAAAGTATACACGCCCTATGAAGCAACTAAAGTATACACGCCCCATGAAGCAACTAAAGTATACACGACCCATGAATCATCTAAAGTATACGTGGGCCATGAAGCAACCGAAGTATACACGCCCCATGAAGCAACTAAAGTATACACGCCCCATGATCCAAAAAAAGTATACATGGTCCATGAAGCAGCTAAAGTATACACGCCCCATGAAGCAACTAAAGTATACACACCCCATAAAGCAACTAAATTATACACGCCCCTTGAAGCAACTAAGGTATACCTGCTCCATGAAGCAGATAAAATATTCACTGTCCATAAAGCAGCTAAAGTATACGTGCTCCATGAAGCAAATAAAGTATACGTGCTCCATGAAGCAGCTAAAGTATATATGGTCCATGAAGCAGCTAAAGTATACGTACTCCATGAAGCAACTAAAGTATACACGCCCCATGAAGCAACTAAAGTATACGTGCTCCGTGAAGCAGCTAAAGTATACACGCCCCATCAAGCGACTAAAGTATACGTGCTCCATGAAGCAGCTAAAATACACATTGTCCATAACGCAGCTAAAGTATACGTGCTCCATGAAGCAAATAAAGTATACGTGCTCCATGAAGCAACTTAAGTATATACGGTCCTTGAAGCATCTAAAGTATACGTGCTCCATGATGCAAATAAAGTATACACTGTCCATAAAGCAGCTAAAGTATACGTGCTCCATGAAGCAAATAAAGTATACGTGGTCCATGAAGCAGCTAAAGCATACGTGGTCCATGAAGCAGCTAAAGTATACGTACTCCATGAAGCAACTAAAGTATACACGCCCCATCAAGCAACTAAAGTATACGTGCTCCATGAAGCAGCTAACATATACATGGTCCATAAAGCAGCTAAAGTATACGTGCTCCATGAAGCAAATAAAGTATACGTGCTCCATGAAGCAACTTAAGTATATACGGTCCATGAAGCAGCTAAAGTATACGTGCTCCATGATGCAAATAAAGTATACACGCCCCATGAAGCAGCTAAAGTATACACGCCCCATGAAGCAACTAAAGTATACACGCCCAATGAAGCAGTTGAAGTATACACGCCCCATGAAGCGGCTAAAGTATACATGGTCCATGAAGCAGCTAAAGTATACACGCCCCATGAAGCAACCAAAGTATACACGCCCCATGAAGCAACTAAAGCATACACGCCCAATGAAGCGGCTAAAGTATACACGCCCAATGAAGCAACTAAGGCATACACGTCCCATGAGGCAGCAAAAGTATACGTGGTCCATGAAGCAGCTAAAGAATACGTGATCCATGAAGCAACTAAAGTATCCATGCCACATGAAGCAACTAAAGTATACGTGGTCCATGAAGCAGCTAAAGTATACGTGGTCCATGAAGCATCTAAAGTATACGTGGTCCATGAAGCAGCTAAAGTATACACGCCCCCATGAAGCAGCTAAAGTATACATGGTCCATAAAGCAGCTAAAGTATACACGCCCAATGAAGCAACTAAATTATACACACCCCATAAAGCAACTAAAGTATACACGCCCCATCAAGCAACTAAAGTATACGTGCTCCATGAAGCAGCTAAAATATACATGGTCCATAAAGCAGCTAAAGTATACGTGCTCCATGAAGCAAATAAAGTATACGTGCTCCATGAAGCAACTAAAGTATATACGGTCCATGAAGCAGCTAAAGTATACGTGCTCCATGAAGCAGTTGAAGTATACACGCCCCATGAAGCGGCTAAAGTACACGTGGTCCATGAAGTAGCTAAAGTATACACGCCCCATGAAGCAAATAAAGTATACACGCTCCATGAAGCAGCTAAAGTAAACACGCCCTATAAGCAAATAAGTATACGAGGGCCATGAAACTGCTAAACTATACACACCCCATGAAGCAACTAAAGTATACCCGCTCCATGAAGCAGCTAAAGTATACACGTCCAATGAAGCAACTAAGGTATACACGTCCCATGAGGCAGCAAAAGTATACGTGGTCCATGAAGCAGCTAAAGTATACGTGATCCATGAAGCAACTAAAGTATCCACGCCCCATGAAGCAACTAAACTACACGTGGTCCATGAAGCAGCCACAGTATACACGCCCCATGAAGCAACTGAATTATAAGTTGTCCATGAAGCAGCTAAAGTATACGTGGTCCATGAAGCATCTAAAGTCTACGTGGTCCATGAAGCAGCTAAAGTATACACGCCCCCATGAAGCAGTTAAAGTATACGTGGTCCATGAAGCAGCTAAAGTATACACGCCCCATGAAGCAACTAACTTAAACGTTATCCATGAAGCAACAAAGGTATACGTGGTCCATGAAGCAGCTAAAGTATACACGCCCCATGAAGCTACTAAAGCATACACGCCCAATGAAGCAGCTAAAGTATACACGCCCAATGAAGCAACTAAGGTATACACGTCCCATGAGGCAGCAAAAGTATACGTGGTCCATGAAGCAGCTAAAGTATACGTGATCCATGAAGCAACTAAATTATCCATGCCACATGAAGCAACTAAAGTATACGTGGTCCATGAAGCAGCTAAAGTATACGTGGTCCATGAAACATCTAAAGTATACGTGGTCCATGAAGCAGCTAAAGTATACACGCCCCCATGAAGCAGCTAAATTATACACACCCCATAAAGCAACTAAAGTATACACGCCCATCAAGCAACTAAAGTATACGTGCTCCATGAAGCAGCTAAAATATACATGGTCCATAAAGCAGCTAAAGTATACTTGGTCCATGAAGCATCTAAAGTATACGTGGTCCATTGAAGCAGCTAAAGTATACACGCCCCCATGAAGCAGCTAAAGTATACATGGTCCATAAAGCAGCTAAAGTATACACGCCCAATGAAGCAACTACATTATACACACCCCATAAAGCAACTAAAGTATACACGCCCCATCAAGCAACTAAAGTATACGTGCAGCATGAAGCAGCTAAAATATACATGGTCCATAAAGCAGCTAAAGTATACGTGCTCCATGAAGCAAATAAAGTATACGTGCTCCATGAAGCAACTAAAGTATATACGGTCCATGAAGCAGCTAAAGTATACGTGCTCCATGAAGCAGTTGAAGTATACACGCCCCATGAAGCGGCTAAAGCATACACGCCCAATGAAGCAGCTAAAGTATACACGTCCAATGAAGCAACTAAGGTATACACGTCCCATGAGGCAGCAAAAGTATACGTGGTCCATGAAGCAGCTAAAGTATACGTGATCCATGAAGCAACTAAAGTATACACGACCCATGACTCAACTAAAGTATACGTGGGCCATGAAGCAACCGAAGTATACACGCCCCATGAAGCAACTAAAGTATATATGGTCCATGAGCAACTAAAGTATACACGCCCCATGAAGCAACTAAAGTATACACGACCCATGACTCAACTAAAGTATACGTGGGCCATGAAGCAACCGAAGTATACACGCCCCATGAAGCAACTAAAGTATACACGCCCCATGATCCAAAAAAAGTATACATGGTCCATGAAGCAGCTAAAGTATACACGCCCCATGAAGCAACTAAAGTATACACACCCCATAAAGCAACTAAATTATACACGCCCCGTGAAGCAACTAAGGTATACCTGCTCCATGAAGCAGATAAATATACACTGTCCATAAAGCGGCTAAAGTATAAGTGCTCCATGAAGCAAATAAAGTATACGTGCTCCATGAAGCAGCTAAAGTATATATGGTCCATGAAGCAGCTAAAGTATACGTACCCCATGAAGCAACTAAAGTATACACGCCCCATGAAGCAACTAAAGTATATGTGCTCCGTGAAGCAGCTAAAGTATACATGCCCCATCAAGCAACTAAAGTATATACGGTCCATGAAGCAGCTAAAGTATACGTGCTCCATGATGCAAATAAAGTATACACTGTCCATAAGGAAGATAAAGTATACGTGCTCCATGAAGCAAATAAAGTATACGTGGTCCATGAAGCAGCTAAAGCATACGTGGTCCATGAAGCAGCTAAAGTATACGTACTCCATGAAGCAACTAAAGTATACACGCCCCATCAAGCAACTAAAGTATACGTGCTCCATGAAGCAGCTAACATATACATGGTCCATAAAGCAGCTAAAGTATACGTGCTCCATGAAGCAAATAAAGTATACGTGCTCCATGAAGCAACTTAAGTATATATGGTCCGTGAAGCAGCTAAAGTATACGTGCTCCATGATGCAAATAAAGTATAAACGCCACATGAAGCAACTAAAGTATACGTGGTCCATGAAGCAGCTAAAGTATACGATCTCCATGAAGCAAATAAAGTATACGTGCTCCATGAAGCAACTTAAGTATATACGGTCCATGAAGCAGCTAAAGTATACGTGCTCCATGATGCAAATAAAGTATACACTGTCCATAAGGAAGATAAAGTATACGTGCTCCATGAAGCAAATAAAGTATACGTGGTCCATGAAGCAGCTAAAGCATACGTGGTCCATGAAGCAGCTAAAGTATACGTACTCCATGAAGCAACTAAAGTATACACGCCCCATCAAGCAACTAAAGTATACGTGCTCCATGAAGCAGCTAACATATACATGGTCCATAAAGCAGCTAAAGTATACGTGCTCCATGAAGCAAATAAAGTATACGTGCTCCATGAAGCAACTTAAGTATATACGGTCCGTGAAGCAGCTAAAGTATACGTGCTCCATGATGCAAATAAAGTATAAACGCCACATGAAGCAACTAAAGTATACGTGGTCCATGAAGCAGCTAAAGTATACGTGATCCATGAAGCAACTAAAGTATCCATGCCACATGAAGCAACTAAAGTATACGTGGTCCATGAAGCAGCTAAAGTATACGTGGTCCATGAAACATCTAAAGTATACGTGGTCCATGAAGCAGCTAAAGTATACACGCCCCCATGAAGCAGCTAAATTATACACACCCCATGAAGCAACTAAAGTATACACGCCCATCAAGCAACTAAAGTATACGTGCTCCATGAAGTAGCTAAAATATACATGGTCCATAAAGCAGCTAAAGTATACGTGCTCCATGAAGCAAATAAAGTATACGTGCTCCATGAAGCAACTAAAGTATATACGGTCCATGAAGCAGCTAAATTATACGTGCTCCATGAAGCAGTTGAAGTATACACGCCCCATGAAGCGGCTAAAGTATACGTGGTCCATGAAGCAGCTAAAGTATACACGCCCCATGAAGCAAATAAAGTAAACACGCTCCATGAAGCAGCTAAAGTAAACACGCCCTATGAAGCAAATAAGTATACGAGGTCCATGAAACTGCTAAACTAAACACGCACCATGAAGCAACTAAAGTATACCCGCTCCATGAAGCAGCTAAAGTATACACGTCCAATGAAGCAACTAAGGTATAAACGTCCCATGAGGCAGAAAAAGTATACGTGGTCCATGAAGCAGCTAAAGTATACGTGATCCATGGAGCAACTAAAGTATCCACGGCCCATGAAGAAACTAAACTACACGTGGTCCATGAAGCAGCCACAGTATACACGCCCCATGAAGCAACTGAATTATAAATTGTCCATGAAGCAGCTAAAGTATACGTGGTCCATGAAGCATCTAAAGTATACGTGGTCCATGAAGCAGCTAAAGTATACACGCCCCCATGAAGCAGCTAAAGTATACGTGGTCCATGAAGCAGCTAAAGTATACACGCCCCATGAAGCAACTAAATTATACGTTATCCATGAAGCAACAAAGGTATACGTGGTCCATGAAGCAGCCAAAGTATACACGCCCCATGAAGCAACTGAATTATAAGTTGACCATGAAGCAGCTAAAGTATACGTGGTCCATGAAGCATCTAAAGTATACGTGGTCCAAGAAGAAGCTAGACTATACACGCCCCCATGAAGCAGCTAATGTATACGCGGTCCATGAAGCAGCTAAAGTATACACGCCCCATGAAGCAACTAAATTATACGTTATCCATGAAGCAACAAAGGTAAACGTGGTCCATGAAGCAGCTAAAGTACACACGCCCCATGAAGCTACTAAAGTGTACGTGGTCTATGGAGCAACTAAATTATACACGCCCCATGTAGCAACTAAAGTATATATGGTCCATGAGCAACTAAAGTATACACGCCCCATGAAGCAACTAAAGTATACACGACCCATGACTCAACTAAAGTATACGTGGGCCATGAAGCAACCGAAGTATACACGCCCCATGAAGCAACTAAAGTATACACGCCCCATGATCCAAAAAAAGTATACATGGTCCATGAAGCAGCTAAAGTATACACGCCCCATGAAGCAACTAAAGTATACACACCCCATAAAGCAACTAAATTATACACGCCCCGTGAAGCAACTAAGGTATACCTGCTCCATGAAGCAGATAAAATATACACTGTCCATAAAGCGGCTAAAGTATAAGTGCTCCATGAAGCAAATAAAGTATACGTGCTCCATGAAGCAGCTAAAGTATATATGGTCCATGAAGCAGCTAAAGTATACGTACCCCATGAAGCAACTAAAGTATACACGCCCCATGAAGCAACTAAAGTATATGTGCTCCGTGAAGCAGCTAAAGTATACATGCCCCATCAAGCAACTAAAGTATACGTGCTCCATGAAGCAGCTAAAATACACATGGTCCATAAAGCAGCTAAAGTATACGTGCTCCATGAAGCAAATAAAGTATACGTGCTCCATGAAGCAACTTAAGTATATACGGTCCATGAAGCAGCTACAGTATACGTGCTCCATGATGCAAATAAAGTATACACTGTCCATAAGGAAGATAAAGTATACGTGCTCCATGAAGCAAATAAAGTATACGTGGTCCATGAAGCAGCTAAAGCATACGTGGTCCATGAAGCAGCTAAAGTATACGTACTCCATGAAGCAACTAAAGTATACACGCCCCATCAAGCAACTAAAGTATACGTGCTCCATGAAGCAGCTAACATATACATGGTCCATAAAGCAGCTAAAGTATACGTGCTCCATGAAGCAAATAAAGTATACGTGCTCCATGAAGCAACTTAAGTATATACGGTCCGTGAAGCAGCTAAAGTATACGTGCTCCATGATGCAAATAAAGTATACACGCCCCATGAAGCAGCTAAAGTATACACGCCCCATGAAGCAACTAAAATATACACGCCCCATGAAGCAGTTGAAGTATACACGCCCCATGAAGCAGCTAAAGTATACACGCCCCATGAAGCAACTAAAGTATACACGCCCCATGAAGCAACTAAGGTATACACGTCCCATGAGGCAGCAAAAGTATACTTGGTTCATGAAGCAAATAAAGTATCCATGCCACATGAAGCAACTAAAGTATACGTGGTCCATGAAGCAGCTAAAGTATACGTGGTCCATGAAGCATCTAAAGTATACACGCCCCCATGAAGCAGCTAAAGTATACACGCCCCATGAAGCAAATAAAGTATACACGCTCCATGAAGCAGCTAAAGTAAACACGCCCTATGAAGCAACTAAGGTATACACGTCCCATGAGGCAGCAAAAGTATACGTGGTCCATGAAGCAGCTAAAGTATACGTGATCCATGAAGCAACTAAAGTATCCACGCCCCATGAAGCAACTAAACTACACGTGGTCCATGAAGCAGCCACAGTATACACGCCCCATGAAGCAACTGAATTAGAAGTTGTCCATGAAGCAGCTAAAGTATACGTGGTCCATGAATCATCTAAAGTATCCATGCCACATGAAGCAACTAAAGTATACGTGGTCCATGAAGCAGCTAAAGTATACGTGGTCCATGAAGCATCTAAAGTATACACGCCCCCATGAAGCAGCTAAAGTATACATAGTCCATGAAGCACCTAAAGTATACACGCCCCATGAAGCAACTAAATTATACACACCCCATAAAGCAACTAAAGTATACACGCCCCATCAAGCAACTAAAGTATACGTGCTCCATGAAGCAGGTAAAATATACATGGTCCATAAAGCAGCTAAAGTACACGTGCTCCATGAAGCAAATAAAGTATACGTGCTCCATGAAGCAACTAAAGTATATACGGTCCATGAAGCAGCTAAAGTATACGTGCTCCATGAAGCAGTTGAAGTATACACGCCCCATGAAGCGGCTAAAGTTTACGTGGTCCATGAAGCAGCTAAAGTATACACGCCCCATGAAGCAAATAAAGTATACACGCTCCATGAAGCAGCTAAAGTAAACACGCCCTATGAAGCAAATAAGTATACGAGGTCCATGAAACTGCTAAACTATACACGCCCCATGAAGCAACTAAAGTATACCCGCTCCATGAAGCAGCTAAAGTATACACGTCCAATGAAGCAACTAAGGTATACACGTCCCATGAGGCAGCAAAAGTATACGTGGTCCATGAAGCAGCTAAAGTATACGTGATCCATGAAGCAACTAAAGTATCCACGCCCCATGAAGCAACTAAACTACACGTGGTCCATGAAGCAGCCACAGTATACACGCCCCATGAAGCAACTGAATTATAAGTTGTCCTTGAAGCAGCTAATGTATACGTGGTCCATGAAGCATCTAAAGTATACGTGGTCCATGAAGCAGCTAAAGCATACGTGGTCCATGAAGCAGCTAAAGTATACGTACTCCATGAAGCAACTAAAGTATACACGCCCCATCAAGCAACTAAAGTATACGTGCTCCATGAAGCAGCTAACATATACATTGTCCATAAAGCAGCTAAAGTATACGTGCTCCATGAAGCAAATAAAGTATACGTGCTCCATGAAGCAACTTAAGTATATACGGTCCATGAAGCAGCTAAAGTATACGTGCTCCATGATGCAAATAAAGTATACGTGCTCCATGAAGCAACTTAAGTATATACGGTCCATGAAGCAGCTAAAGTATACGTGCTCCATGATGCAAATAAAGTATACACGCCCCATGAAGCAACTAAAGTATACACGCCCCATGAAGCAGTTGAAGTATGCACGCCCGATGAAGTGGCTAAAGTATACATGGTCCATGAAGCAGCTAAAGTATACACGCCCCATGAAGCAACTAAAGTATACACGCCCCATGAAGCAACTAAAGCATACACGCCCAATGAAGCGGCTAAAGTATACACGCCCAATGAAGCAACTAAGGCATACACGTCCCATGAGGCATCAACAGTATACGTAGTCCGTGAAGCAGCTAAAGTATACGTGATCCATGAAGCAACTAAAGTATCCATGCCACATGAAGCAACTAAAGTATACGTGGTCCATGAAGCATCTAAAGTATACACGCCCCCATGAAGCAGCTAAAGTATACATGGTCCATGAAGCAGCTAAAGTATACACGCCCCATGAAGCAACTAAATTATACACACCCCATAAAGCAACTAAAGTATACACGCCCCATCAAGCAACTAAAGTATACGTGCTCCATGAAGCAGCTAAAATATAGATGGTCCATAAAGCAGCTAAAGTATACGTGCTCCATGAAGCAAATAAAGTATACGTGCTCCATGAAGCAACTAAAGTATATACGGTCCATGAAGCAGCTAAAGTATACATGCTCCATGAAGCAGTTGAAGTATACACGCCCCATGAAGCGGCTAAAGTATACGTGGTCCATGAAGCAGCCACAGTATACACGCCAAATGAAGCAACTGAATTATAAGTTGTCCATGAAGCAGCTAATGTATACGTGGTCCATGAAGCATCTAAAGTATACGTGGTCCATGAAGCAGCTAAAGCATACGTGGTCCATGAAGCAGCTAAAGTATACGTACTCCATGAAGCAACTAAAGTATACACGACCCATCAAGCAACTAAAGTATACGTGCTCCATGAAGCAGCTAACATATACATGGTCCATAAAGCAGCTAAAGTATACGTGCTCCATGAAGCAAATAAAGTATACGTGCTCCATGAAGCAACTTAAGTATATACGGTCCATGAAGCAGCTAAAGTATACGTGCTCCATGAAGCAACTAAGGTATACACGACCCATCAAGCAACTAAAGTATACGTGCTCCATGAAGCAGCTAACATATACATGGTCCATAAAGCAGCTAAAGTATACGTGCTCCATGAAGCAAATAAAGTATACGTGCTCCATGAAGCAACTTAAGTATATACGGTCCATGAAGCAGCTAAAGTATACGTGCTCCATGATGCAAATAAAGTATACACGCCCCATGAAGCAGCTAAAGTATACGTGCTCCATGAAGCAAATAAAGTATACGTGGTCCATGAAGCAGCTAAAGCATACGTGGTCCATGAAGCAGCTAAAGTATACGTACTCCATGAAGCAACTAAAGTATACACGCCCCATCAAGCAACTAAAGTATACGTGCTCCATGAAGCAGCTAACATATACATGGTCCATAAAGCAGCTAAAGTATACGTGCTCCATGAAGCAAATAAAGTATACGTGCTCCATGAAGCAACTTAAGTATATACGGTCCGTGAAGCAGCTAAAGTATACGTGATCCATGATGCAAATAAAGTATACACGCCCCATGAAGCAGCTAAAGTATACACGCCCCATGAAGCAACTAAAATATACACGCCCCATGAAGCAGTTGAAGTATACACGCCCCATGAAGCAGCTAAAGTATACACGCCCCATGAAGCAACTAAAGTATACACGCCCCATGAAGCAACTAAAGCATACACGCCCAATGAAGCGGCTAAAGTATACACGCCCAATGAAGCAACTAAGGTATACACGTCCCATGAGGCAGCAAAAGTATACTTGGTCCATGAAGCAAATAAAGTATCCATGCCACATGAAGCAACTAAAGTATACGTGGTCCATGAAGCAGCTAAAGTATACGTGGTCCATGAAGCATCTAAAGTATACACGCCCCCATGAAGCAGCTAAAGTATACATGGTCCATGAAGCAGCTAAAGTATACACGCCCCATGAAGCAAATAAAGTATACACGCTCCATGAAGCAGCTAAAGTAAACACGCCCTATGAAGCAACTAAGGTATACACGTCCCATGAGGCAGCAAAAGTATACGTGGTCCATGAAGCAGCTAAAGTATACGTGATCCATGAAGCAACTAAAGTATCCACGCCCCATGAAGCAACTAAACTACACGTGGTCCATGAAGCAGCCACAGTATACACGCCCCATGAAGCAACTGAATTAGAAGTTGTCCATGAAGCAGCTAAAGTATACGTGGTCCATGAATCATCTAAAGTATCCATGCCACATGAAGCAACTAAAGTATACGTGGTCCATGAAGCAGCTAAAGTATACGTGGTCCATGAAGCATCTAAAGTATACACGCCCCCATGAAGCAGCTAAAGTATACATGGTCCATGAAGCACCTAAAGTATACACGACCCATGAAGCAACTAAATTATACACACCCCATAAAGCAACTAAAGTATACACGCCCCATCAAGCAACTAAAGTATACGTGCTCCATGAAGCAGGTAAAATATACATGGTCCATAAAGCAGCTAAAGTACACGTGCTCCATGAAGCAAATAAAGTATACGTGCTCCATGAAGCAACTAAAGTATATACGGTCCATGAAGCAGCTAAAGTATACGTGCTCCATGAAGCAGTTGAAGTATACACGCCCCATGAAGCGGCTAAAGTTTGCGTGGTCCATGAAGCAGCTAAAGTATACACGCCCCATGAAGCAAATAAAGTATACACGCTCCATGAAGCAGCTAAAGTAAACACGCCCTATGAAGCAAATAAGTATACGAGGTCCATGAAACTGCTAAACTATACACGCCCCATGAAGCAACTAAAGTATACCCGCTCCATGAAGCAGCTAAAGTATACACGTCCAATGAAGCAACTAAGGTATACACGTCCCATGAGGCAGCAAAAGTATACGTGGTCCATGAAGCAGCTAAAGTATACGTGATCCATGAAGCAACTAAAGTATCCACGCCCCATGAAGCAACTAAACTACACGTGGTCCATGAAGCAGCCACAGTATACACGCCCCATGAAGCAACTGAATTATAAGTTGTCCTTGAAGCAGCTAAAGTATACGTGGTCCATGAAGCATCTAAAGTATACGTGGTCCATGAAGCAGCTAAAGCATACGTGGTCCATGAAGCAGCTAAAGTATACGTACTCCATGAAGCAACTAAAGTATACAGGCCCCATCAAGCAACTAAAGTATACGTGCTCCATGAAGCAGCTAACATATACATTGTCCATAAAGCAGCTAAAGTATACGTGCTCCATGAAGCAAATAAAGTATACGTGCTCCATGAAGCAACTTAAGTATATACGGTCCATGAAGCAGCTAAAGTATACGTGCTCCATGATGCAAATAAAGTATACGTGCTCCATGAAGCAACTTAAGTATATACGGTCCATGAAGCAGCTAAAGTATACGTGCTCCATGATGCAAATAAAGTATACACGCCCCATGAAGCAACTAAAGTATACACGCCCCATGAAGCAGTTGAAGTATGCACGCCCGATGAAGTGGCTAAAGTATACATGGTCCATGAAGCAGCTAAAGTATACACGCCCCATGAAGCAACTAAAGTATACACGCCCCATGAAGCAACTAAAGCATACACGCCCAATGAAGCGGCTAAAGTATACACGCCCAATGAAGCAACTAACGCATACACGTCCCATGAGGCATCAACAGTATACGTAGTCCGTGAAGCAGCTAAAGTATACGTGATCCATGAAGCAACTAAAGTATCCATGCCACATGAAGCAACTAAAGTATACGTGGTCCATGAAGCATCTAAAGTATACACGCCCCCATGAAGCAGCTAAAGTATACATGGTCCATGAAGCAGCTAAAGTATACACGCCCCATGAAGCAACTAAATTATACACACCCCATAAAGCAACTAAAGTATACACGCCCCATCAAGCAACTAAAGTATACGTGCTCCATGAAGCAGCTAAAATATAGATGGTCCATAAAGCAGCTAAAGTATACGTGCTCCATGAAGCAAATAAAGTATACGTGCTCCATGAAGCAACTAAAGTATATACGGTCCATGAAGCAGCTAAAGTATACATGCTCCATGAAGCAGTTGAAGTATACACGCCCCATGAAGCGGCTAAAGTATACGTGGTCCATGAAGCAGCCACAGTATACACGCCCAATGAAGCAACTGAATTATAAGTTGTCCATGAAGCAGCTAAAGTATACGTGGTCCATGAAGCATCAAATGTATCCATGCCACATGAAGCAACTAAAGTATACGTGGTCCATGAAGCAGCTAAGGTATACGTACTCCATGAAGCAACTAAAGTATACACGACCCATCAAGCAACTAAAGTATACGTGCTCCATGAAGCAGCTAACATATACATGGTCCATAAAGCAGCTAAAGTATACGTGCTCCATGAAGCAAATAAAGTATACGTGCTCCATGAAGCAACTTAAGTATATACGGTCCATGAAGCAGCTAAAGTATACGTGCTCCATGATGCAAATAAAGTATACACGCCCCATGAAGCAGCTAAAGTATACACGCCCCATGAAGCAACTATAGTATACACGCCCCATGAAGCAGTTGAAGTATACACGCCCCATGAAGCGGCTAAAGTATACATGGTCCATGAAGCAGCTAAAGTAAACACGGCCCATGAAGCAACTAAAGTATACACGCCCCATGAAGCAACTAAAGCATACACGCCCAATGAAGCGGCTAAAGTATACACGCCCAATGAAGCAACTAAGGCATACACGTCCCATGAGGCAGCAAAAGTATACGTAGTCCATGAAGCAGCTAAAGTATACGTGATCCATGAAGCAACTAAAGTATCCATGCCACATGAAGCAACTAAAGTATACGTGGTCCATGAAGCAGCTAAAGTATACGTGGTCCATGAAGCATCTAAAGTATACGTGGTCCATGAAGCAGCTAAAGTATACACGCCCCCATGAAGCAGCTGAAGTATACATGGTCCATGAAGCAGCTAAAGTATACACGCCCAATGAAGCAACTAAATTATACACACCCCATAAAGCAACTAAAGTATACACGCCCCATCAAGCAACTAAAGTATACGTGCTCCATGAAGCAGCTAAAATATACATGGTCCATAAAGCAGCTAAAGTATACGTGCTCCATGAAGCAAATAAAGTGTACGTGCTCCATGAAGCAACTAAAGTATATACGGTCCATGAAGCAGCTAAAGTATACGTGCTCCATGAAGCAGTTGAAGTATACACGCCCCATGAAGCGGCTAAAGTATACGTGGTCCATGAAGCAGCTAAAGTATACACGCCCCATGAAGCAAATAAAGTATACACGCTCCATGAAGCAGCTAAAGTAAACACGCCCTATGAAGCAAATAAGTATACGAGGTCCATGAAACTGCTAAACTATACACGCCCCATGAAGCACCTAAAGTATACCCGCTCCATGAAGCAGTTAAAGTATACACGTCCAATGAAGCAACTAAGGTATACACGTCCCATGAGGCAGCAAAAGTATACGTGGTCCATGAAGCAGCTGAAGTATACGTGATCCATGAAGCAACTACAGTATCCCCGACCCATGAAGTAACTAAACTACACGTGGTCCATGAAGCAGCCACAGTATACACGCCCCATGAAGCAACTGAATTATAAGTTGTCCTTGAAGCAGCTAAAGTATACGTGGTCCATGAAGCATCTAAAGTATACGTGGTCCATGAAGCAGCTAAAGTATACACGCCCCCATGAAGCAGCTAAAGTATACGTGGTCCATGAAGCAGCTACAGTATACACGCCCCATGAAGCAACTAAATTATACGTTATCCATGAAGCAACAAAGGTATACGTGGCCCATGAAGCAGCTAAAGTACACACGCCCCATGAAGCTACTAAAGAGTACGTGGTCTATGGAGCAACTAAAGTATACATGCTCCATGAAGCAGCTAAATTATACACGCCCCATGAAGCAACTAAAGTATATATGGTCCATGAGCAACTGAAGTATACGTGACCCATGAAGCAACTAAAGTATACACGCCCCATGAAGCAAGTAAAGTATACACGCCCCATGAAGCAACTAAAGTATACACGCCCCATGAAGCAACTAAAGTATACACGACCCATGAATCAACTAAATTATACGTGGGCCATGAAGCAACCACAGTATACACGCCCCATGAAGCAACTAAATTATACACGCCCCATGATCCAAAAAAATTATACATGGTCCATGAAGCAGCTAAAGTATACACGCCCCGTGAAGCAACTAAAGTTTACCTGCTCCATGAAGCAGATAAAATATACACTGTCCATAAAGCAGATAAAGTATACGTGCTCCATGAAGCAAATAAAGTATACGTGCTCCATGAAGCAGCTAAAGTATATATGGTCCATGAAGCAACTAAAGTATACACGCCCCATGAAGCAACTAAAGTATACACGCCACATGATCCAAAAAAATGATACATGGTCCATGAAGCAGCTAAAGTATACACGCCCCATGAAGCAACTAAAGTATACACGCCCCGTGAAGCAACTAAAGTATACCTGCTCCATGAAGCAGATAAAATATACACTGTCCATGAAGCAACTAAAGTATACACGCCCCATGAAGCAACTAAAGTATACGTGCTCCATGAAGCAGCTAAAGTATACACGCCCCATCAAGCAACTAAAGTATACGTGCACCATGAAGCAGCTAAAATATACATGGTCCATAAAGCAACTAAACTATACGTGCTCCATGAAGCAAATAAAGTATACGTGCTCCATGAAGCAACTTAAGTATATACGGTCCATGAAGCAGCTAAAGTATACGTGCTCCATGATGCTAATAAAGTATACACTGTCCATGAAGCAGCTAAAGTATACGTGCTCCATGAAGCAAATACAGTATACGTGGTCCATGAAGCAGCTAAAGTATACGTGGTCCATGAAGCAGCTAAAGTATACGTGGTCCATGAAGCAGCTAAAGTATACGTGGTCCATGAAGCAGCTAAAGTATACATACTCCATGAAGCAACTAAAGTATACATGGTCCATAAAGCAGCTAAAGTATACGTGCTCCATGAAGCAAATACAGTATACGTGCTCCATGAAGCAACTTAGGTATGTACGGTCCATGAAGCAGCTAAAGTATACGTGCTCCATGATGCAAATAAAGTATACACGGCCCATGAAGCAGCTAAAGTATACACGCCCCATGAAGCAGTTGAAGTATACACGCCCCATGAAGCGGCTAAAGTATACATGGTCCATGAAGCAGCTAAAGTATACACGCCCCATGAAGCAACTAAAGTATACACGCCCCATGAAGCAACTAAAGTATAGTTATACTATACAAAGTATACGTGGTCCATGAAACAGCTAAAGTATACGTGGTCAATGAAGCAGCTAAAGTATACATGGTCCATGAAGCAACTAAAGTATCCACGACCCATGAAGAAACTAAAGTATACGTGGTCCATGAAGCAGCTAAAGTATACACGCCCCATGGAGCAACTAAAGTATAAGTGGTCCATAAAGCAGCTAAAGTATATGTGGTCCATGAAGTAGCTAAAGTATACGTGGTCCATGAAGCAGCTAAAGTATACACGCCCCATGAAGCAATTAAGGTATACGTGGTCCATGAAGCAGCTAAAGTACGCACGCCCCATGGAGCTACTAAAGTATACGTGGTCTATGGAGCAACTAAAGTATACACGCTCCATGAAGCAACTAAAGTATACGTGCTCCATGAAGCAACTAAAGTATATACGGTCCATGAAGCAGCTAAAGTATACGTGCTCCATGAAGCAAATAAAGTATACACGCCCCATGAAGCAACTAAAGTATGCACGCCCCACGAAGCAGTTGAAGTATACACGCCCCATGACGCGGCTAAAGTATACGTGGTCCATTAAGCAGCTAAAGTATACACGCCCCATGAAGCAACTAAAGTATACACGCTCCATGAAGCAGCTAAAGTAAACACGCCCCATGAAGCAACTAAAGTATACGTGGTCCATGACACTGCTAAAGTATACACGCCCCATGAAGCAACTAAAGTATACCCGCTCCATGAAGCAGCTAAGGTATACACGCCCAATGAAACAGCTAAAGTAATCACGCCCAATGAAGCAACTAAAGTATACACGTCCCATGAAGCAGCACAAGTATACGTGGTCCATGAAGCAGCTAAAGTATAGGTGGTCCATGAAGCAGCTAAAGTATACGTGGTCCATGAAGCAACTAAAGTATCCACGCCCCATGAAGCAACCAAAGTATACGTGGTCCACGAAGCAGCTAAAGTATACACGGCCCATGAAGCAGCTAAAGTATACGTGGTCCATGAAGCAGCTAAAGTATACGTGGTCCATGAATCAGCTAAAGTATACACGCCCCATTAAGCAGCTAAAGTACACACGCCTCATGAAGCAACTAAAGTATACACATTTGTGCGTGGCTGGACGCCATTGTTCTCCAAACAATAGCATACTGAAATGGAGCGTTTTGATTGGTTGAAAACACATTCCAACGAAAAGAACAATAGCGACTATTCCACACACCCCCCCCCCCCCACACCCCCATTACTTCTTATGTCGACATCCAAGGTTTTGATTACATTTCTCGGGCCAACCTTTACAGAGGAGGCTACAGACCTCCGCAATCTGACTACAATGACAAACCGCCAGCCAATCTGTCGGTTCACTCCTGGGAAGCTTCGGCTTCGCTGGGAAAAGAAACAACTGAGAGGAATAATGTACCGGATACCTGTTTGGCAATCCCGATACCGTAGGAGAAGTCTCGTTCCCGAGTGCATTAACCAACATTTCCATGCATTACCCGTCCACTATATCATCATTACAATTGCGCAGCGAGGCAATGGTTGGAACACGCGGTCACACAATCCGAACCAGTATAGCTTTCTTTACTGGGAAGATACAGAGCCAAGATTATCAAGCACAGTTTATGACTGGCATACTATTTCACGCACGCACGCACGCACGCACGCACGCACGCACGCACGCACGCACGCACGCACGCACGCACGCACGCACGCACGCACGCACGCACGCACGCACGCACGCACGCACGCACGCACGCACGCACGCACGCACGCACGCACGCACGCACGCACGCACGCACGCACGCACGCACGCACGCACGCACGCACGCACGCACGCACGCACGCACGCACGCACGCACGCACGCACGCACGCACGCACGCACGCACGCACGCACGCACGCACGCACGCACGCACGCACGCACGCACGCACGCACGCACGCACGCACGCACGCATGCATGCCGATAGGATGACCACACGATGATAGTTTATCACCAGCGCTTTTCAGCTCCTACCTCAACACTAGTATCTGCTCGAGAACACGCTTCAAGACCAAACCAGTCAATCTCAATGATAGTTATGTCACTAGAGATGGAGTATGCATAGGAGGTTGACTTTATCGATGGGGGAAAACGTTCCCTTTAATAAACTACTTCGAATAGTTTCAGACGGCACACCTCTTGATTGAAACCCAAACACTCGTGTACAACTATCAGACACCACCGACATGAATGATGACGATACAACACATCGGGAGAACTGAGAAGTTGAGGAATACCAGAATCTCGGGTTCGCTCGTCTGCAGCCCTAAAACATTGGATCTCGCTGTGTAATGGAAAATGGCGCCTTCTAGTCATTTTGAATGTTGATGATTCGTGGCTCTAAAGTCCCCATGAAAGTCAAGATGAAACTTACCATAACCTGCTATTATGCGTTTGCATAATGTCATATTATTAGAGCCGCTGGCAGCTCCAAAAACCTCTTGAGTAAATGTGATGCATATCACCGCAACGAACCTGAGGAAGCTTAGGATTTCGGCTGAGGGCAAGCCACAGTGGGCAATAGCGAAGAAGGACTGATTGCAGCTGTAGGCTGTTTCTACTACTACAGCCGCAGAATACAGTAATCATACATATCACCGCATTCATCTGTGAGACCCTACAGATGATCGCTGGCAACACAGTCTAACAGAAAATGCAGCGCTTTACATAGGTAAATACATTTTATTCTACAATAGGCTATAGGCCCTTGAGGGTATACATTGTAAATATGCGGATACTAGTGTAGGTATAAACTATCATCGTACCATATACATGATTAATTTGTATTCACATATTTATATATATATAATTTAGCGATAACTTAACAGATATGAATATATATACACACTACTCATCTTACAGTTAAAAGAGATTCAAAAAGTATTTTCATCACTTTCTAAAGACTTGGGTTTTCTGTAGAATCGTATCCACGACACAGGCTACTTGCATTGTTGCCCCCTTCCTATGGTGTGCGCCATATGAAAACCGCAACATTACTGGGAATCAGTATCGCGGACAAGAGTCCACGAGATTTCCAATAGGTTCATGTTTTACATCAGCCTATCAAACGTGTATTGATTGTATACGTTGTTGCCCTTTAAATTGGTAATATAGACCCGGATATTGTTGAGTATTTGGAGATTGAATCGATAGAGCCGTTGCTGCAAAAGCTAGCGGTGGCTCTCAGTCGAGTCAGCCTCAAAACATCCGACAAGCTAGTCATTATGTCAAACAAAATAAATGGATTAGTTAACATAATATACGCTGTACATGGCTGTCTGGATTTATATTTCTACGCCACAAATGGGCATGTTGTTGTCAAATGGGATAACTGTAGAATTTAAAGGTTTTTCACTTGACAATTGATCTATGGTCATCTCTCCTCGTTTCCTGGCACACGAAATGGAGACGAGGAGTGAGACATGGTTCACCCCCCCCCCACTCCCCACCAATTGTCCGCGATTATCTCTCCTCGTTTTCTGGCACGAAAGAAACGAAATGAAACCGAGGAGTGAGACATAGTTTCCACCACGTCCCCTCCAACCCCACCCCAACTGACCCACCTACATCAGGTACACTCTCCCACCCATTATCACCGATGTCTGGACACAATTCTCACAGTAAGCTTCCACTGCACATTTTAAAACTATGAAAAACAAATGCTGCTGGTTTTTGTTGGATGCTTGTGCTGCTATTTTGAAGTAATTCGGTTAATTTGAATACGCTAGGTCTTTTGAAATAATATGGCTTGATAAGAGAATTGCGCAAATTACTGTATTTAGGACATAATAAAATGAGGTGGTATTCATCTTCTAAATCGTTAATGCAAAATTGACATATTCTATCAGACAGGGGCGTGGGCATTGGTTTATGCCATATGCCTGTTTCTAGATGTAATGTGTGGGACCCTATTCGTATCATGGCCAGTGCGTGCCTGTGCTTTACAATCTTCACTTTGTCTAAATAACATTTGTAATCGAGCTCGACAGAGATGTGCTTATATAACCTAGTCCTACTGTTTGTTTATAATTGACCTCGCCATTCTTGTAAATAATTATCATGCACCCGTTGTGTATATTGCATAATACAATTACTTCTATTTTCAATGGTACCGTGTAGCAACCAAACATCATTAAACCCCCTTTCAAAATCATATTCCTTAACCTACTCGCCCATTTCTCACAGCGATTATTATTCTCCCAATCTACATATAACACATTGTATACAATTCTAATTAACCTATTGGGTTGAGAATCTAATATTTTGAACCGACACTTCAAGATTCTGATTTCCCTAGTTAATCTAAGCGGAACTCTATAATTCTCCATAGACAGCGCAACCAGAGGAACTCTGCTTTACATTCACTAATTGTTTACAATATTTGAGATTACCTTTTCCAATATCAAAGCCATGATGGCATTCCCATACCTCACTAGCATAACAGATTATTGGTGATAGTAATTTGTCAAACAAATTACACTGATGACTTGTTGTCAAGCCTACGAATTTATTGCAACATTTCTTCAGTGTAAAGCACGCTTTCTGTGCCTGATCCGCTAACCGCTTTTGTGCTAAAGGAAATGACCCTGTAGATGTAACAACTATGCCCAAATATTTGAATTCAGTAACAACTTCTATTTCATTTGTGCCATACCAAAATGTGTCCAATTGGTTTAACCGTCCACCCCGCCTAAAGACACCTGCTTTCGTTTTCTCAGAATTTAATGATAGACACCATCTTTTGCACTAATCGAGCAACATGTTTAAACCTTTTTGTAACCCACCTCTTGTTTCGGACATTATAATTATGTCATCAGCATACAGAATTAACAAACACTTAAGCAACGTTAAGTCATCCCCCTCTGCCCCGCCCCTAATACATTCTTCTTCCAAACCATTTATATACATGGAAAATAAAAAGGGCGATAAACTCTCCCCTGACGCACACCTGTACGACATTCACAGTTCGCTGATAGTTCAGAATTCACTCGCACCCGTGTTTTTAAACCTATATACATTGATATCATACTATTAATTATGTTACCCCTAACTCCTAATTTTAGCTATTTGTACCATAGATTGTCTCGCACTACATAGTCAAAAGCTGTGGTAAAATCTCCAAAAAACACAATATAGCTTCTTTCGTTTATTTAATACATGAGCAATGCGGCCACTTAAAACATAAATGTGATCAACCGTACTAAATCCAGCTCGAAATCCCGCTTATGCTTCTACATCTACTTGGTCAACCTCCGCCCATTTATTCAATCGAGTGTTTAGGACTTTAGTAAACAGCTAGCCTAGCGTGCTTATTCACGTGCCAACTCTGTAGTTGTTCACAGCATGTATCGCCCCTTGTTTATGTAGTGGTATTAATATGCCTTCAGACCAACTTTCTGGAAAATTTCCACTTCTAAAACTTCCGTTAAGTAGTACCTGAATGTGTGGAAGTAATTGATCTAAAGCGTTCGAATACAAATCATTAATAACATGTCTGGCCCGGCGCTTTTATTGTTCTTTAGCCGCTTTATTGCTTTAATAACTGTTACACGCGGTAGGGCCATATGTGCACCTGTTTCTGTATGTGTGGTGAGTGATAGTGGTGTAGTATAGTGTGGGTGTTGTGTGGTGGTTGCTGTAAGCACATTGATCGGTGTTACCATCGGTACCATAGGTACTAGATTTTCATGTGGGTAATTTCTGTGTGACGAGAGAGACTGAATTTCTGTCGGTGCTGAATTGGTACTGTCCATCACTGGATTGGTTATCATCAATTGTCGCTGACCTACACTCTCGTTCGAAGATGCATACGCTTATATCGTACCGGAGATAGGTGGTGGCGGAATGTTATTGCCGTATGTGGAATTATTGAGAACAGTCAATGCAGTTGCAATGGCCGATTATACCGACTGTACTCTATCCAATTGAGACCTACATGGCCGACTGACCGTTTCCACGCGGGGTGCCGTCTGATCTTAGTGCTTCGTGTTCCGAATCGATCCACTCCGTTGGTATGCCCAGTTTGTGTGAAGAGTTAACGGTGGGAAGGATATTCCACCCCTGTGAAATTGCGTTGTTGGTTCTTCTGACGACGTTCTTCCCATGTAGTTATTAGCTACTTGACGATATGTCTGTTGTCTGTTTGTGTTATATGCTGTGTTACCAGGCTGAGTGGCACGTTCATGCATTACGTTATCCCAATCAGGAAACATGTTCCGTACAACCTCCCGCGCAACTACAAGTTTGGCGGGGAACCTGCTTGACGCGGAATGCCCATTTTGTTTCGCCTGGCGACACTCAAGCCACAATTGGTTACGGGCATTTACAATCTGATGAGGGTAGTCACGGCTAACGGAAACGTGGTACCTCGTAATCTTGGAGTGGCGCGGAAAATCATGTCAATGTCTATGCAGTCTCTGAAGAGGGCAGTTATAGGTCTTGGTCTAGTATTATATCGACGTGGTGCGCCTATGTGATGTGCGCGTTGAATAACCATATTTTCAGAGTTTTTAATATCCATTTTTTGTGACATGAATGTATAAATAACTGGCAACATCTGTTCATTTATGTCTTCACTTATAGCAAAGAACAGTACATTTTGTCTGCGGCTCCGTGCCTCTAAAGGCCTTTTCAGACCAGACACACGCGTTTGACGCAAGCGAATTCGCTTGCGTCAAAAGATTTATTCGCGCGAGAATTGCTTTCACACCAAACGCGATTAACGCCTGCCAACCGCGTGCATGAACTAATCGATTTTTCCCGAATAATATTCGGCAAATCCCGATGTAATTGTCTATTTCATTGAATGATCGAAAACGAGTAAGCCTATTAGTAAAACACTGTCACGGCCATTTGTGGATAATGGCTGCACAAATGTGTAGAAACTCGCTCAGTGATCAAGCTGAAAGTGATGTAGAGGAAGAACTGTTATTATTGTTGATAGTACAACGTAGAAGACTACGAAGACAGAAGAGGAGATGGGTGCATTCTATACTGATGGGACGAGAGAAGTATGGAGAGTACCATACACTGGTCCAGGAACTTCGACTGCACAGTGACCGATTTTATCGATATTTCAGGATGTCCGTAGACCAATTCACAGAGCTGTTACGCATTATTGGCCCTCGCATTAAGAAGAATGACACCAACTACAGGAAAGCAATCTCTGCCGAACAACGATTAGCTATATGTTTAAAGTAAATACAGGACATATCATTTACTTAGGCCTATACCTCATACGACAAACCATTATCACTAAATCTTTCCAAATTGTTCTTGACGTAATTATTTCATTTGTACCTAAATAACCTAAATTCATCTGAGATAGATACAGAGAGGGAGAGGGGGCGAGAGGGGGAGAGAGAGGGGGAGAGGGAGATGGAGAGGGAGAGAGGTAAAGACAGGGAGAGGGAGAGAGGGGGAGAGGGAGAGAGAGGGAGAGAGAGAGAGAACGAGGGAGATAGAGAGAGGGGGAGAGGGAGAGAGAGAGA
This sequence comes from Chaetoderma sp. LZ-2023a, assembly GCA_034401795.1. Taxonomy (NCBI): domain Eukaryota; kingdom Metazoa; phylum Mollusca; class Caudofoveata; order Chaetodermatida; family Chaetodermatidae; genus Chaetoderma; species Chaetoderma sp. LZ-2023a. The sequence goes on along the minus strand of CM067361.1, from coordinate 33,234,246 downwards.
GATGGGAAGAGGAAGAAGTGTTGGACAGAGGGAGAGACGGACTGAGAGGGATAGAGACAGAGAGACACTGGGAGAGAGAGAGCGAGGGAGGGTAAGAGAGAGAGAGAGAGAGAGAGAGAGAGAGGGAGATGGAGAGAGAGAGAGAGAGAGAGAGAGAGAGAGAGCGACCGACCAATTTACCTACGGACTAACCGTTTGACGTACCAACTAATTGTTTATTTAATTAATTAATTTATTACAAATGCCTCGGAATGTGCAGAGCATCGCTGTGCAGTCTATATGTCTGTTTGTCAGTCTGGTTATCCGAGTGATGTCCCCGGAGTCATTTTGCATCGATCTATATTGTGAATGTATCTGAAATATAAGGCTGAGTTAGGAGACCCAATTTCGATTACTCCGATAAATATGTGTCTGCATGTAAGAGTGCGCCTGCGCACACACGAATCGATGTAATCGGCCTAATTTTCATATTAACCCTTTGAACCCTTAGTTCCAAGAATCGTAATTTCATCATAGTAGCTGTATAAGCAAGCTGTTGAATATTTCAAAACTAATTTCACTGGAACCCGCTGCTGCCATAGGCAGCACCAGCTTCCAGTCAAATTATTTTCAAAATATTCGGCAGAATAATGATTAAATCGTAAAGAATTTTGGTGTTTTAGCCCTTCGGGATCAACGGGTTAAAGAATTCAATATTACCCAGTTCACGGGGTCAAGAAATGCATTGCGCAATATAGACTACATTTATCCCATAGCTTTACCAGATTTAACATCCCTAGCTATTACGACTGTAGGCCGATATCAGTGGTGTGAACTTGAGGTCAGCAAAGTAAACTAAATGCATTGCAAAAGTACAACACAAAGGTGTCAGTTATCATCTCTGGAATGCACAGCCATTCATTTATTCATCCTTCCTTCCATCTATCCGTCCATCCATTTGTTTATTGGTGCCGCATTAAGTATGCATACTGTGATGTGTTATTGAATCAGTGGAACATAAAATCCAGTTTGTTTGATATGTGCTAACTGGGTATCTCTTTATATGATAAGACATCCGATTGGTGGCACTGACCTATTGGATATGATCGCGAATGATCAGGCTGGCGTATATGCATGCTTTTATCTTTGTATCTGATGTTTATGATCGAGATACATTTTGTATCTGTTATTCATGTCAACCTAATACGTGTACATGTATGTTCAAAATTAAACACACATTATAACCAGTCCAAATATATGATATCACGCGTTAATTGGCATACGCACGCACAAACACGCACACGCATACACGCACATACTTCAAACAGTATAAGCATAATGAACCATTTTTTGTTATGTTTTAGGTTTCTTGCTAGTGGAGACACGTATACAACAATAGCATTTAGCTACAGGATTGGAATTAGCACAGTCAGCACAATTGTTGAAGAAACGTGTGAGTTTCTGTGGATTTGTCTTCAGGAAAGATGTATGCCAATTCCCACTAAAGATTTGTGGCTCAATATATCCAACAGGTTTCAGCGTAATTGGAATTTCCCGAACTGTATCGGGCCATTGACGGCAAACATGTCGTTATTCAGGCACCACCAAATTCGGGTTCGATGTTTTACAATTATAAGGGGACGTTTAGCATCGTTTTGTTAGCGTTGGTTGATGCGGACTACACATTTGTGGTTATTGATGTAGGCAGTTATGGGTCCAGTAGTGATGCAGGAATCTACTCTCATTCGCCATTGGGAAGAATGCTTGACACGGGAACACTGCATGTTCCAGCTGCGGTTGAGTTGCCAGGCGCCGTTGAAAGGGGTCCATTGCCGTATGTGGCCGTGGGGGATGAGGCATTCCCATTAAAACACTATCTACTTCGTCCTTATCCGGGAAAACATCTACCTGAAGATAAGCTGGTATTTAATTACAGACTGAGTAGAGCTCGACGCATATCTGAAAATGCCTTTGGTATTCTGACCCAGCGATGGCGTGTGTTCCAGCGAAGAATCCAACTTAATCCAGAAAGAGTTGTTGCTGTCGTGAAAGCAACGTGTATTCTCCACAACTTCCTTCATAAGTCTAAAGAACTCCAAGAGGGTGATCTTCCAAATTTGGACGAGCATGGGCTTCCCGACATCATAGGCGCAGATGGTCTACAGGACATTACACGTTTCGGTGGAAACAGACCAACTGCTGAGGCCATCGCAATTAGGGATGCGTATAAAGCTTATTTCTCCTCACCTGCTGGAGAAGTACCGTGGCAATATGCAGTTGTGAGGCGTGGTCGTCCAAACATGTCCTGAATAAAAACATGTGACTGCTTATTTGAACTATTTATGCAGGGCAGACAAAATATAAGATCAAAATCAATTTCTAAAATATTCTTGCGATATTTTGAAACTAGTCTTGCTGGTAGCTGTTGATGTGTATATTTTGATTATTCTCTTATGCACATGCTAGCCAGTATCGCATCATTAAAGTTAACACGTTGACTGCCGAGTTTTGCAGACGACATTTTTCATATTCTATATCACTGACTTGACTGAAAGTTGTTGGTACCTAAGGCACCAACAATTTCAATCAAATTATTTTCAAAATATTTAACGTGAGTTATACCAACAGAAAAATGTCGTCTGCGAAAACTCGGGCAGTTAATGTGTTAAATACAATATACTTGATATGTTGCATACTACGGGTCATATGTTTGACCTCTTTAAAAGAAAATGCAGTTGCATTCTAGTTAACCGCATGGCATATAACCAGGGTATTGTATGTCTAGTCAGTTGTGCGTGCGTGTGTGCGGATGGGTGCGTGTGCGTGTGTGCGTGATCGCAACTACATTGTTTGTATATATCTTAGAAACTATTGATCAGATGATAAAAATGCGATATGACCTCAAATCCACACGTTTCGCAATTTTGACCGATTTCCCCCCCCCCCCCCCCCGCTTTCTCCACCCCTTATCCCACACCCTACTAGGGTCGTCATGCAATCCGCGACCATATAGGTAACCCACATACAGACTTTGTTTCGATTCTACCAACTGGCTTTGGAGGAAATAATGTTATAGACAGATACTAAGATATTTGACCTTTTGACACCACACCTGACCTCCAAATAGAAATGGTGTTTTGCAATATACAATCATATGGGTAATTCATATACCAAATTTGGATGAATTCCACCCAACGGTTTGAGAGATGGTGGAACTGCCGGACGGACAGACATGCCGATAAACGAATAGCAAGGCGAACTGACGGACGGAAGCGATTATAATATCCCCTAACACCCCACCACGATTTTTTTAATGTGGGGATTATAATCTGATTTAACTGAAAATTTAACACAATAATGTTGCTTACAATAAACTAGGGTTTGAAATCACTCAGACGTATAGACCAAATCGAACAGACCGGGAATATGAAATTAAAACCAAAATGGGAAGGCCGGAGACTGTCATCTCATATTGCTCTTGTTTAGAATGTATAACAAACACATTTAGAGCCAAACTCTATATACACCTAACAAAAATACACCCCCCCCCCCTCTAAATATGGGCTAATATTTTACAAGCTATACATCTGATTGTAATGAAATTTCACACCGACCATCAATATGACTATAGAAACTGTGAAAAGGATTAACCCATAAGTTGTGATATGCCTGATTGAGCGTACATTAATTGCAAATTTCCTTAATTTCAAAAGTCGCAAATGCATGTGTGCCTATTAATGGCTGACAATCAACGCATTGAGCAGTTGGTATGGTCTGTTTCCAAGTTTTACGTATCTCCATGTCATTAAGCATTTGTGGGGATGTCTAAAGCAAACCCTGTAACGCACAGTGCTTGATTACATTACACTTGCTGGCATTCACCATCTGCTAAAAGGCGTGTGTGACTATACTACAATCTCACGTTACATGTCTCATCAACATTGCGCAAGATCGATGCCATCCAATATTGCCCACAATTACTAAATTGTTAAAATGTGTGATTGAGTATGGCTGTCTGCATCTATCTGCACTATGATTTGTTTGTTAATGAATACAATCTGTTTATGTACTGGCCCAATAATGTGTTTTGCAGCTTTTGAAATTGAGTAAAGTTGCGTTTAGTGTACGCTCATTCAGGGATACCACCACTTATGAGTTAATTGTTTTCACATGTTGTTGCTATAGTCATATTGATGATCTGTAGGAAATTTCATTACAATCAGATGTATGGCTTAGAAAATAATATCCCGTATTTAGAGGGGGACTTACTTTTTAGGTGTATATTTTGGTGCAAGGCAAAAGCCTGATGCGCATGTTTTATTGCTTGTAATTACGCATTGTTAAGTTCAAATAACCCACAGTCTCTCTGTTAGTCTAGCTCTGACGAGAAAGACAACAGTCGATGTTGGTGGTGGATACGCTGCTGCTGTTGTTGTTGTTGTCGCTGCTGCTGCTGCGGTGGCAGCGGAGGCGGTGACGGCAGCTGCGAGCGCTGGTTCTGGTAGGGTGGTTGGTAGCGGGATTGTACCTGCTGTTCACCATATTGACACGATTGACCGTTCTGGGAGGATATTTTGTGCGGAAATTCTGTATCGTGGATTAGCTGCTGGATCCTGATTTTCACAAGTGACTTGCGTTCATGATCTAGCCGTTTAATCGATGGAAGCAAGCTCTGAAGCCACATGCTGTCTGCATCGGGTTGCTGCGGCTGCGCTGGCGTAAGCTGTGGATTCGTGCTTTTGCGACTTTTCAGGTAGTCGATTATCTTTACCGATGCTGGATCGCATGCACCTTCCTTTTTCTTTCTCTTCCCGATTGGTGGCGGGTGTGAATCTGTAGACGCGGTTGATGGGACAGCGGATCTTAAAGTCCCGATTTGACCATCGCTATCATCTGTTTCCCCATCAAACCGGTTCTGGCTGGTTTCACTTGCCTGGAGTGGAGACCTCTGCGACTCATCCAACCCACTCTCCTCGCCATCAAATATACCGGCGTCGTTAGAGGTGCACGGAGGCTTCAAATTGCCAGAGGTTCTGGAATAAATAGATGCATTAAGAATGTATAGTGATTGGCTAAGTCGTATTTAAATTCAAACGAACTTGGCTGATGTAATAGTTAAGTGGCATAACAATTATTGTAGCATGTTGTACATATTTAGACATACGGTAATCGATTTATTATTGATTTATCTAGAATTTGTGCTGAGGGATTAAGAGTCTAGGCACGTGATATTGTTGGATGGGAGTGTTGATTTGCTTTTGATGTATACTCGTATAAAACTCCGGATAGGGATACCGATGAGATGCTAATGAGGCCAAGACGATGCAGTAGTATAATGTACATATCTACACAGATTTTCTTAAATGTTCTAAGGAAATACCAGATATTTTTACTAACATTATCACTGATTCACGTCACGAGAATTGCTGTTATTTTTGGTATGGGATGCGCCATACGAAAAAGACCCAACAATTCCCGTAACGAGAATCATGGATAAGGTTTCTCAGGATGTTCGAAAAGCCTCTAGTCGACCATGTTTATAATGATATAGGCCACCATACGGACATTAATGTATTTCGGCAAAGCATATATTCTATTATAGATCTATTCCAAAATGTTTAAATAAATATCTCGATGTAGCGTTCAAATACCTTGTGTGCCCCCCCCCCCCCCCGCATATTTGTGCGTGTGTCAGTGAATGCGGGTGTGCGTGGGTATATACGCGCGTGCGTATGCACATGCGTGTGAATGTGCGTGTGCGCGCGATGGGTGTTTGAGTTTGTAGTTATGCATACTCTCGATTGGTCGTGTGCGGCAAAAGGAAATGCATCGCCTCAAAGAACTTCCATCTTGGGTGTTGTTTGGCAGCTTGGCCACTCACTACCTGCTCATCCTTCTTGATTTTCAGGTAGGCATCACGCAGGTTTTTCCACTGCTTTTTTAGCTCGCCCACTGAAAGAAAATGGTGGTAATAAAGCGTTAACCCTTTAATGACGAAATTTTATCAGTAAAATTTCTTTTTTCTCCAAATAAATTATCATTTACACGTCAAGCGAAGACTATTTTGAGATTTTCCCAATGGAATGACTGTCTCGTTTATTCGAGCCAGTCATTCCAGTGGTAAATATAAAAACTACTCTTCGTTTGGCCTGTACATGGGCATTTCATAAGACCACTGCACAGGCCGGTTTCGGCCGGCTCAGACGTGACAGGGTTAAACCCAAATGAAAAGATATGTGTGAAAAATAAATAGTAGACATAGCGTGTGTATATAGACTATTTTTGTTCTCTTGGTAGGCATCCATTTAATAAATGGTTTAGCCGAGAGATGAACAAATACTGTAATAACTTGCAGGATCTCTACGATGTTATTGCGGGTACCTGGTAATGACTGTGCACACCATCCATGATCAACATAATGTGTCAATCCATTTACACACCCCTCCTATATTGAATAGTTTGGAGGAACTTTCCTGATGAGACCCGGAAATCTACATACTATACGATTTGTGTCATGGTCTCTACTAATGCTAAGCATATATTCATAGACTGAGGATTAACATACCCATCGAGTTATTCGGCATTAGAATCAATTGGGCAAAGTAGGTGATGTGTTATGAATAAGAGGAGATGGTGTTGCAAACACTTCTGCCAAAAAGCCTACACCTATGCACAAATTAACACGATTCTATGTATGCTATGGATGCAAACAGGAAGCGCAGTAATTTGTACATATGTATTGCAAGGAATGCAAGAAATGGCCGTTCACGTTCGCTGATTTGTGATTTGTGTAAGAATAGTCCAACAATAACTCTAGATATCGTGATAAAATCACCATAAGATGTTTCGAAAGCACCATATAGATATTTTTATCCAGACAGCCATTCAAATTGTAGATTTTTGACAAAATTTCCTACAAATGTACATTTTCTAAATCATAGACTTAGTGCAGAGATTATTTTAATGATGTGCGTGCTTAACCCTTAGCACTCTGAAGATTTAAATTTTAAAATTTAATTTAATTTAATATTATAGCTGATGTTGGTTTTAGAAGCAACAGGTTTCAGCAGCAATTGTTTCCAAAATGTACACCAGCATTTCTTTTCCTGACTCTGTAACTATCTACTTTTTGACATCAGTGTGCTAACGGTTAAGGCTTACACCAGGACCATGACAGTTTCATTACTCTATTATGTGCTAACTAAAGATCAAGATTGAAAGGAAAAAAATTAAAGATGTGCCTGGTGGATAATCCACTGCTGTTACCAACCCTCTCACTTTCATGTATGCCCTCTCCATCACCCACAACAGTTACTGTCTTATCTATTTATAACACAAAAAGTGTACGTAAGACTCGGGTAACAATACAGTGAAACATGTTCTTAACTCAACCTTCAGATAAAAGACATCTGCATATAAAGACCACCATTACCCATTGATAATTACATTGAAACAATACATTTGACCCTGTATGCAAATGCCATCTGTCTATAAAGACCACTTATGCCTAGTCCCCTAGGTGGCCTTTATAGACAGGTTCACTATATACATATGCAGACTACATATGTGCAAATGCGACTGGGTAATGGTTGCCTTTATATATAGTTGGCCTTTATATAAAGGCCACGTCATGTATATAAAGGCCACCATTACCCAGTCCAAAATGCATTAGATCAATACAGTTGCTCCTATATAAAGACAAACTGTCTATAAAGGTCAATTTTGACTGGTTCCCTAGGTGGCCTTTATATGCAGGTTTCACTGTACACATATGCATACTATATATGTACAGTTGAATGGCTGAGCTGCTTACCTTCTATTTGCAATTTTGCAGCAATTGAGAGCCATATTTGGTCTTTCTGTTTGGCATCCTTGTACTCTGGCAGGGCTTTATTGTAAAGCAATTCGGTTTTTTGAACTTCACTAATTATCTCTTCTTTCGAGATAGGCCTACTTGTTTTACGTTTGAGCTCAGACATCTTTAATAAAACGTTGATTCCCACACGGCGACACACACAAGTCACTAAACAATACACTCAAACTGTAATAATTCAGAACACGTTAACTTTGAATATTTGGAAAAAAATTGACTGAAAGTTATTGGTTCTTCGGGCACCAACAACTTTCAGTCAAATTGTTTACAAAATATTTAACGTGTTCAGGGATATACCATTAGGAAATTGCTGTCTGCAATAACTCGGCAGTAAACGTGTTAAATACACGTATCGTATTTGCATGCTCAAGCTAGACCTACGTCATGTGATTATATGTTATTTCTCCGCTCGATGTCCGTAGCGGCGCGGAAAAAATAGGATCATTTCTATTTTATAAAATCGCCCGCTTTGAAAATTGTCCGCTCGAGATTCGCCCGCTTCTGGTGTGAAAGCGTGGTGATAAAAAGTAGTATTCTATTTTTTTTCGTCGAGCCGCTCGAAATATCGCGCGGCAATTCGCTCTTGGTCTGAAAAGGCCTTAAAGCCGGGTTTCCATTACACGCGGTTTTGCCGCGCGGTAGAGCCGCCAGGCGGTAGACGCGACGCTAGTAGTGTTTTCATATTTGACACGTCTGCATGCGGCGTGGCTTGTGAAGGCGGATTTTCGGTAATATTTGTATTTTCTCTGATAGATAAGGGTGTGTCAGAGTACAGTGTACAGCGGACCTACTGATCTGGTAAATGTTGTTTCGATATTAATATTTAAGATGGCACCAGTGTTTTCGAAACTTGTTTTGCAATGTCTGATGGAGTACATTAGTATCCGGTCTCTGGAAGATGGTGAATAAAAGAAAGCACAGGTTTTGGGTGCAAATTCATTTTTTATACTGTTGTGTAGGCGACACACAGAATGGCAGCAAATATCTTGGATGACATTTTAGAACGTTTAATCGAAAATGTTCGTCAGAATCCAGGTCTTTACGACCAGAAATTAAATCAATACAAGGACCAGTCATGGCGCAAGAACTGCTGGCACGCGGGGTGCGGAAACCGTGTGTAATGGAAACCCGGCTTAACTCGTCCTGAATAGAGTCGAGAGTATTTAGTCGCTCCATAATCCTATCACGTTTCTCTTCTACTGTCATATTTGAATGGTTGCCAAGATTTCTGTGAGCGTTGTTATCATGCGTATTATACTGGTTCGTGTAAGCGTTGTGTATTGTCGACTCGCCTTGTTGGCCAGTTTCGTCCGCGCCGCGACGTTGACGCTTCTGCGGTACATTCTGCGGAGCATTCTGTCGGAGCATGGGCATGTTCACTACCAGTGACTGTCTAACATTTGGCGGGTTCTGGTGACTGTTGACTATTTTGAAACTAATTCGACTGGGTGCTGTTGCTGCCTATTGCAGCACCAGCGCCCAGTGAAATTAGTTTCAAAATATTTGACATAATGTGTATTAAATAGTAAAGGCATTAGGCATACAATTAGTACAACGTGTCGAAATATCAAGCTTTGAAGAAGGAATAAATCGAGTCATTCGGGTTGTAATTTATTATTACACCATCCCGCACTTCCCGTAGTTGATTATGACGTCATATGACGTTATATGATGGATGGATACACTTGAAAGTTGCATTGGCAGTGGCATGTGCCAACGTGAATCAGACACGGAAAGGACGCCACACCATCAATGTGCTAGATGTTTTGCAATTAGGCCTCAAATAAACGTAATCAGGGTCCACATAACACGAGAATAACGTATAAGACCTCAGTATGTTCGCAGTGGGCAAGACATAGCGAAGAAGGGTGATGGAACACCTATTGCAAAGGAACCCCCTTTCCACTTCCTCAGCTGCAGAACGCAGTCATACATTGTCATCATTATATTGTATAATCCAAATAGCCAGTTTAGTGAGTTGTGCGCCTCACCTAAATTCCAGTGCACGCACGCACGCACGCACGCACGCACGCACGCACGCACGCACGCACGCACGCACGCACGCACGCACGCACGCACGCACGCACGCACGCACGCACGCACGCACGCACGCACGCACGCACGCACGCACGCACGCACGCACGCACGCACGCACGCACGCACGCACGCACGCACGCACGCACGCACGCACGCACGCACGCACGCACGCACGCACGCACGCACGCACGCACGCACGCACGCACGCACGCACGCACGCTTCCTGTATGTCTGTCTGTCAGCCTGCCTCTATGCTTGCTAGTCCACACGGGGACTACCAGGGACTCGCTACGGCTGAGCTTAGCGAGTCCGTACGGTAGTCCCCATGTGGACAATCTGCCTGTCTGTCTACCCGCCTGCCTGGGCGCCCATCTGTCTGTCTGCCTGCCTGTCTGCTTGCCTGTCTAAATGTCATAATATAGGTTGACCTACCTACCTACCACTGCGCTGCCAAGCCCGTACTAATCAGGTTCTATCTAGAATAGTCTGACGTTTCATTTATGCAAAGTCATTGACGCGTCAGAATAGACGACAACAAGGACCAAGCTTACAATCTTAGAACGCGGTCGTTTATTTCTAAGACAGTAACGTACCCGTGTTTAAAACGTTAGGGGACTACATACTACGTTGACCCAAGTAAGTTCTAATGTTAGTTTAAAGGTTTTACTTTAGCTTACTTCGGTTCTAAAAGTGCGCCATTATATCCATTACCGTGGACGTAGGCCCCTATTAGTTAATGTATTTGACAATTATTTGACTGAAGGTTGCTGCAGTCAGATTGTTCTTAAATTATTCACGAACCTCACGCGAGACGCTAATGAAACGCTGTGTTTGAATTCGGGACAACACTGTCCAACAATTTAACCATTGCTGTTCCCGCGTGTCAATTTTAAAACATTTCTATGCATGTGAAAACTGGCGAATATTTTGAAACTAATTTGGCTGGGCGCTGCTGCTGCCATATGCAGCACCATCTCCCGGTCAAATTAGTTTCAAAATATTCAACATGATATTCATTGCATTTATATCATTTGTCGTTCTTTATTTATGTTTAAATCTTTTAATACTCGACGATCGTGTTGGTATATAATTCGCGTCCTACTCCACAATACAGCTCATAAATAGGTTAACACGTATCCAAAACAAAGACAGAAGCATGTTCGTTAGCACAATTCTGGAGACGGTTTAAGAAATATTCTATTGAATATTTTTGGAATTATTTTGATTGGATAGCATCACCCCCCCCCCCCCCTCCGGCCATCCTTAGCTAAGCCCTCTCATACGTCGCCCGTGTTGGGATCGACCGATCCTTGAAGTCCATAGCTATCAATTTCCAGCGTACTATATAGGTAAGCTGTTGACTAGTTTGAAACTAATTAGACTGGGTGCTGTTGCTCCCAGTCAAATTAGTTTCAAAAAATTCAACAGCGTGTTTATTAAATAGTAAATACATACACTTCTTGCAACAACGTTTATAGTCCGTCATCAATCAATCGTTCGTGACGAACTTAGCTACGTAATTCATGGCGTAATATATTATGCCGCCATCATGTACGTCATGCAGTTGAGTATGACATCATGTGGTTGACTGAGAAACTGGAATTCTCCATTGCGTCCAGAGTGGGCAATGTCTACTCATGGACTTCTGATCAGATATGTTTGTCATTGTTTGTTTGTCATTGCGTGTTTGTCAATGATACACGTGGTTTTAAAATCCCCTTATGATAAGATCATTGATCCGTAGTAAGCGGGGCCAGCTTTTACCATTCCCTCGTGCTATATAGATCCAATTTCAGCAGACGTACATGTTACAAGTTATAGTTTAAAGTTGAACGTTCGTTTAACCCTTTCTTCGATGAGAACAACCCCCCCCCCCCCATATCTTAAATTCAAGATAATAATACAGGAAACATTTGAATTTTTTGAAATTAATGTGACTGGAAGCTGTCTCTGTCTTAGGCGGCAACATCTCATATTGTGCAAGTTCTGCAGTAGACTCTTGCACACGCACGCACCCACGTAATCATATTAACGTCAAACTATTCAATAGGATATGACATACATTGGACAGAGTTTTGCCAGAGAAGACGTGTAATACTGCTCAGCTTATAGCATCGGTGGTCTGGCCTTGCTGATTAAACACGGTGCCATTCAGATTTGAGTTCGAGTCTCTGGAGAACACGTACCACACAGCAATGTCGGTGATCGTTCTCGTTATTTTCTTAAATAGTAAGCTTTATTTGCGTTTTCCTAATAGAGCCGAACCAGTTCAAACGACCACTTGGCATCTGGAGCCAATAATACGGTGGTACTTTAGAACAGGTGGAGGTAAGTCCATCTGTCTTAACCTTGCATTTAGTAAACACTTCTATATATCAACGTATGTACACGTGCTCCTAAAAGGTGGTCGCTCAGGTCAGGTTGTGCCGTATTGCCAAACGCGCCTGTCATTGTTTGACCGCGTTGGAAAATCAAACGCCGTCTACCTACCAACGATCATATGCATATACACCGTTTCACGTATCTTGTCGACACAGTCCTTTGTCGAGCCCTGTTAACGGTCCAATTCCTCACATAAATATCCACAAACACAGCTCAGATTATAAATAGCTGGGGGTTGATATAAATAGGGTGGTTATATTGATATTGTCGGTGTTAGTTAGATTACAACGTAACACGAATGCTAAGTAAGGAGTGTACTGATGAAGCGCCTAAATTGTACAATTGAGAGTCCGTGACAGCGCTTGTGAAAAGGGATTTTAAATAGATTTCTATATATTCCAACGACATGAACACGAATCAGACGGTGCACCAAAATCTAACCCCCAATTAAGGTCGTGGTCTTGACCTTTTAAGATCAGTCAAGGTCATAGTATGGTGTAAAATAAGAACGGCTTGTTATATGAAGAATATATTAGTGTCAAATGAAAGCTCTCACCAAGTCAAACAATTTTGCTCTAGTTGATAAAGTAGTAGGGACAACCATGTGATGGACAGAGGTCATTAAAGGTCATGCGAGGTCACTGATATACAAGTGGAACTACCAAGTTTGTGTCTGATGACGATGATATCGGTGAGAAATGAAAGCTGTCCAAACAACGTTGGATACAGTGGTAGATAAAGTGGTAGGGTCAGTCATGTGAGCTGCCGGCGTCATTAATAGTCACTCAACGTCATATAAAAGGTAAACATGATTAACAGAAAACTGTACAACCACTATAGGTGTACTCAATGCCCGTTCTTTGTCCATGTAAGATAGCACAGACATTCTCTGGTGTGTAAATTACGTACATGTAGCTCAACCACGTGGTGTACAGAGGGAATGCAAGGTCAGATGTTGAGATTAAATGAAAATAAAAATAGAAAATGGCAATTTGGTAATTTGAACCTCTTCGCAACATAGGTTTTAATCCCGTGGTAAAATGCACGATAAGGCATTGAAGGTTACTAAAGGTCAAGGTCACAAAGTCAAGTCCAAGGTATACGTTATGCACGTCAGGTCACAATAGCAGTGCTAGGCATCCTTCTTCATGATGTGTGCAGGTCAGTAGCCGCATACCTAACAATAGCTGAATGGAATACCAAACACTCAATTAAGGTGCAACTTTACGTTCGGAATCTGGATCCTCACCAAGTACTATCAATGGTGGATCCTTCTCTTCTCATGAGCGCATATACATCATTGACGTTCTAGTCAGACTTTTATATAACCATGGACCTCCAAAGTTATGTCAAGTGGATTTCACTCTTTATTGCTGATCTCGAAAGGTTGCCAACCTCCGTTCTACAAGGATATTATGGTCATGGATATTGAAGGATCAACTGCACACTGAACATATTCTCTGCAATGGACCTTTCAAATTTAGTCATCCATCATATGACGTCAACTACATGACGTGTATGATAGCGTCATAATCAATGTCGTCATGAATGACACCGATAAGCGTGGTGCGAACGCATACTTCTTGAAGGACTAGGCGCTGATGTACGACTTGGTTGTCTTTACTATTTAATAATCAATCGATCCCAGCACAAGTCAGGTGTGGCTGAAACTTAGCTAGAGATAGGCGGGGCATAGCTAACACTAGAAAGGTCCATTGCCATATACCATGCACAAGAACAGAGCAACAAATTAGTCAGCGGTGTCGAAAGCATCATCGGGCTAGCCCAACATTCTGCATCACTGACAGAATGGATAATTATCAGTTCAATTCTTGCCCGCTCAATAGATGAAGTCCAGGGTACTTGTGTTGATTCACAATAACAGTAATTTCTTCCACACGATCAGAAGATTAATTCATGCCAAATGCGTTTCCTGGTGGACATCAGTAGCATGATTCGCACAGTTCTGCTACATGGAAATCCATATTCAAGTAGGAGAAGTGGAATTGGTTGCTCTGTGTGGCCGTGTATACTTATTACCATCAGCACTTGACTAAGTTGAAATTTACTCAATTGGTCTCTCCCACTATAAGACGCCCGTTTTTGGAAAGCCGAACGCATGACAGACAAGTCCCAAATAAATGTAACAATTTGAAATTCCTCAAACAGGCCACAAGACTGAAAGCCTGAAAACACCGCCCCTCTTCAAAGATCAGACTTCACTGTATGGCCATCTCTTTGTCTCGCTGCACGTGAGTCTGGGAAATTCTGCTTTTTTCTTCCGAGTACAAATGCGTACTCCCCCCCCCCACCTGCAAGTCGACAACATATAAGTCTGGATTATAACACTGTATCCTTGAAGTTATCAGTGATAAAAGAGCATGTTCAGTGGAGGAAAATGAGGTTCCATCCAAAAGCTATTGTGTGGTACTCATAGATGGCGTGGTCTTTATCCATCCAACGCAATGAAAGCTGCTGTGTTCTCTTCGGCTGCGCGCTGAATTTATGCCCTTTGTTGTTGACGTGGTACGTGATCAATACCTCATAAAACGTTTTATGAGAAATATGCGTAGACAAAGAGCTGACGGGACTGGTGAAGGAACACGATCATATGTTGGTGGATGTACAAAAGTTGCTACGTGTTAGAAAATGGGGAAGAATTCCGAGCAGACTCCTCAAACAAGGAACTCTTCATATTCTTGACAAATGAATCAGCTCAATTTACACTTACGGCAAGGCTGTTTAATTGACTGTAGTTAATCACGTAGATTTCTGTAAGCACATCGAAGCAGTCATTAAAGTCGCTGTGTATCTTCTTTTGGCACAATTCAAACGTTTACACTCAATAAATCATAATGTTATAATATGGTTTGCCTTCGGAACGAGAACACAGCAATAGTTGCTCTATGCCAATCTGCTCTATCAGCACCTTGGTCCAGAGCGCTGCATTTGGTTATCGATGTGCCATGCCATGTCTGGATGTGACACAAGCCATCAGAGCACGCGTAGACGTCTATAATGAAATATATTGCAAAACACGCAACATATGGATACACTCACAAACGTTTCCCGTGTCAACTCCAGGATTAGGCAGATGATAAGCCGGCTATCATCGAGTCATTCAAATGTTGCCTATATGACGAAAACTCATTTATTGACGATGTGAATGCTCTTAGAATGAATATGTTCAGTCATACACATGGTGTTCAATATATTCCGCCAACTCAGAATGCACTTCAACTGCCTCTTTTACAGGCGCTGTGTCAGGCACCGATCTGGTTGAGCACGTTACTAAATGCGTTTCTCAGATGAAGGGCTATGTGCCTGCAGCTGGAAGGGGACACTGCCACTCATGTCTTTAAGCTCACTGTGAAATGTGGGCGCTGCAATCTGTACTTAATTCTCTGCAAAAGAAAACTCACTCGTACACAAATGTACGAATGCTCGTGCTAGAAGTGACTCGGAGAAAGTGTATAGAAAATATTAAGATATGACTTGAATTTATTTCATGACGTATGAACACGTACCGATCTGATGGCCAAGTTGTACGTTTAAGAGACCCCATATGAGACAACCAGTCGGCACACTCCTTTCGAGAACAAAAACAATGCTGTACTACACCAATGTCGTTGACATATTTTACAATTTTGCTATAGGGATGTGTAAATAGGCTATTTTTGGAAACATTTTTGCTGAAAGCTGTTGCAATTAGGTTTTAGCTTTAACCCCGACATTGGCACACGTCTTCCGGACGACGTGACTGGAATTCAGGCATTATGCAATATAATTTCTTGCGCATGCGCGGATAATGTACGCCTACGAATTTTGCTCTGTGGATTTTCGTGTGTTTATGGGTTTTTTTTACTAATTCAACAAGTATTAGGTGCTGTTGGATATCGTAGATTGTGAGTAAGGATCCTGCATAAATTGCAGGGCGTATAGATGCCTGTATCTCCAGAATAGGTCATCTGGCGAGAGAAATTAACATACGGTAATCTGGGCCGCCCTGAGAAAAAATGGCGACTACCGCGACTGCCTACTAGTATCCATGACTACTACATGACCTAAGTGTCCAGTAAATAATGTGTGCCTACGCCACATTAAATGCAACGTACGTATGCCGACTCGGTGGTAACACACTACCAGTCAATTAATGTCTTAAACTCTTACCGTGCAACTACGAAAGATATGACTATCACAGACACACCAAGAGCAAACCATTCAAACTTAAATTAGCAAACTATACGAATGTAGCGTAGAGTTACTATTCAAATGCATTGTTACCGAATTGGCAGTGTGTATTGTGTTGTTTAACCTATATAACAATACATGAGTGAAAGAAAGCTTAGCAAATTCCATGCACAGCCTATGTTACGGGCTGTCTGTCTAGGTGAGAATACCTGACCAGGCTAAGCAAACGTCACGCCCGCAACAATCAAAAGAGCCTGTGGCATGGGGTGCCATCACATAAATACAACAAATCACACAGTACGTACTCCAGGAATCCATGTAAGTACGATAATACTCTAATAATTAAGGACAAATCTAGCAGATTTTGGCATAGCCAACGTGATTACTTGTGTTGTCCAAAGCAATAACAACACTAAACCAATGCTAAAAAGTAATCATGCCTGATACACCACGCGTATCAAATCGTTGTATTGATTGCAACTGCACTACCAAACCGGTCGATAGTTGCAGCGACGAAAAAATCTAGTGTATCCCATGCAAAGAAAAGTGCTATCCGCTGAAGGCACTAAGACCTAGAAAATACTCCACGCCAACACCCACCCCCAACAAATCAAATGCCGCCTGCAGCCACAAGTTAGCAACTCCGAATAGCGCAGCCAGTGCACTACAAAGCCGACCAGAAGGACGTCATTTATGTCCTGACTGGGACCATCATGTCAAGGATAAGAGGGTAGAATGCGATATCTACAAATATTGGTTCCCTAAGGAATGCCAAAACATATCTGACTCCCTGCACGGGGTACTAAACAGCGAAGAAAATGATCAAATAAATTGGTTTTGTAAATTCTGCAAATGTGGTGCAAAGAGATTAATTCAACCGTTACTCGTCATGAATGAGAGACAGGATAGAATGGAAGAGGATCTAGGTGCATTAAGTGTGAGCCACACATCGCTAAAAGCAGAAGTGGACAGCGTCACAATGTGAGTCGAAAAACTCGAGACAGACAATGCTAGCAAACCAGCGGAAAACTTATCGTCACCTGACAGCCTACTCCAAGAAATGGATGACAGAAATAGTAGAGAAGACAACCTCATGTTCTTTAACATACCTGAAAATCAAGAAACTAGAGCGGCTGCCAGGAAAAGTGCTGATACCGAAGTTATCAACAATTTATGTGCCGGTACACTTCACACCCCAATAACAGAAATTGCGGACGTAAGCACGATTGGCGTCTATACGCCTGATAACACTAAGTCAAGACCTATCAGAGTACAGATAACAGTCAAGAAAGGGCGTGTCGCAATATTAAAAAATGGCAAGCTGCTCCGGCAGGAGGGGAAAATGCGAAAGAGCAAATATTCATCGCACCAAACATAACACCACTGCAGAGACAGGGGCAGCAAAATCTCTGCCAAGAAAGGGACGAAAAGAACAAACTACTACAGGAGGAGGGAGAGATAGATTACGTTTGGACTATCAGGTTGCACCGCCTGACAAAGACAAGGAAGGGAGGAGGGGACAAGAGAGACTAACAACCTTAGGGCGTAAATCTGTAGATATTGTACATAAAATTAGCACACCTGATATTTATGGCCTAAAGTGTATGTATTCCAATCTTGACACCTTCCACAACAAGCGGGAGGAGCTACTTATTTACATTGAAGAAAACCCCCCTTCTTCTTCTTCTCAAGATGAAATCTGTGGGTTTCTTCAGTTCTTCCACAGGCCCATACAGCTTTTCAAGTAAAAAGGTTGACAAAGGCCAGATCTCTTCTCTCAGCAGCTGATACGTACTGCACCATTGAAGTATGTGCTCTGTGGTCTGTTCTGCTTCTCCACAAGGACAAGTAGGCGATGTCGTAAGGGGGAACCACCTGTAAACTCCCCTGGTATTATAGGATTTACGGAGCTTAAGCACAAAAAAACATCTCACCAATTAACACATATAGAATGTGAGCTTCCAGGGTACGACAGCTGGCTTACCATAAACTCTCAAGGTCGTGCTATACGAAATGCTACTTAAAAGCTTCTGAGCGATCATTTCCCTCAGCCAATGACTACCAAGACTCTTCTTGGTGTAGCATTTAACTAAGCAGCAGTACCAAGCTACTAATTAGATGTATTTACTGGTCCCCTAATAACCAAGACAATACCGACCTACTAGAAATCCTTATAATAGAAGCATCACCATCACCTGACTCACATATTATTATCATGGGGTATTTTAACTACCCCGGCATCAACTGGAGAGACAATATCATCATGTGTAGTGAAAGTCACGCCTCTACAAAGTTTCTAGAACTAATACGGGACTCCTATCTTTCGCAGCCCATTACATTCCTGACACACTTTCGCGGTGATAATACATCCAACACCCTAGATCTTCTGTTGTCAAATGAGGAAAATATGATTGAAGACATAATCACACACCCACCATTCGAGGCATCCCACCACATTACTATTAGCTTTACTATCCGTTGTACTTACCCGGATGACCCTAAACCCAGAAGTGTATTTAAATGGGATAAAGGTGACTATGTAATATTCAATTCATACATATCGGAGCTGGATTGGCAGGTTGGGCTTCATGGCAAACGAATTAATGAAAGCTGGGACCATCTAATTAACAAAATTGCAGCAGGTGAAGAAAAGTGTCTCCAGTGCACACATAGACCGGCAACACCAGCTTCGATGAATGCCAAAGCCCTATCCAAAGTCAAAGAGAAGAAGCAGGCATGGAGGGCATTTCATAAGAGCTGCGATAGAAATGACTATACACGCTACTGTAAGTTAAGAAACCAGGCTCGCCGTGCTACACGGCAGGCAATGAAGGAGGATAACAAAAGCATAGCAAAAGAAGCCAAACTCAACCCTAAAGCCTTCCATAAATATATTAAAAGCAAGCTGAAGACAAGAGCTGGTATCGCTGATCTAGACCATGATGGAGGAATAGCAACATCTGACACTGATAAGGCTGTAGTGCTCAATGACTACTTCGTTAGTATTTTCACCAAAGAAGACGATGCGAATATACAATGTAGCCAACACCCAGTGCAGTCACCATTGCGTGAATTAATTGTGCCAGTAGATACTGATCGAGACAAACTATGTAAACGCAACACAAATAAATCTGCAGGACCAGACAATAAACACCCAAGGGTACTAAAAGAACTTAGTGACACACCATCATTGCCACTCTAGATCATTTTTACAAAGAGCCTAGAAGAAGGCAATGTACCCAATATCTGGTGGCAAAGCAATGTAACGCTTATTTTCAAAAATGGTCGCAAGAGATAAGCCGGTAACTATAGGCATATCGGTTTAACTTCAATGTGTTGTAAACTGTTAGAGTCCTTAGTCAGAGATAGCATAGTCAATCACATGCCCTTTAAGAACCTATTCGCAGACCAGCAGCATGGATTTGATGCAGGACGTTCCTGCACGACGCAGCTATTGACAGTAATAGAAACGTGGACAGAACTGCTGGACAAACAGTTTTGCATAGGTGTAATCTATTTTGATTTTCAAAAAGCTTTCGACACTGTGCCACATTCAAGACTCCTCACTAAACGACGGAGCTATGGAATTGGAGGCCAGGTCTCTACCTGGATCCTAGCCTTCCTATTGTCCAGATACCAGAGAGTCTGCGTGAATGGGTCGTATTCACCATAGGATGATGTCATTAGTAGAGTCCCACAGGGCAGTCTCCTAGGACTCATCTTGTTTTTAATTTATATCAGTGATCTGCCGGATGTTGTCCACAGCTACATAAAATTGTTTGCCGATGACACTAAACTCTTCTGGGCAATTGCATCAGTAGAGGACTGCCATATCCTACAAACAGATATTGACAATCTTCAACTGTGGTCAGAACAATGGCTACTGAAATTTCATCCACAGAAATGCATGATAATAAGGATTGGTATGTACCACCCTTACTATACATATTTAATTGCTGAATCTGGAGGCAAAGTGACTTAACTGGAAGTGGCGGCATGCGAAAAAGATCTTGGAATCCATTTCGATGACAGTTTAACCTTCCACCAACATGTTGAGATGATGCTTAACAAGGCCAACCAGGTAGTTGGGCTAATTAGGCGGTCAGTCCGTTATCTAGATGGATACATTTTCTGTCTACTGTTTAAATTTTGGGTGAGGCTGCTACTAGAATATGCTAATACAAAATGGAGCCCGCGCTTCAAGACCGACATATCCAAAATAGAAAATGTCCAGAGGAGGGCCACCCAACTACTACCGGGATTGTTCGATATGAAATATGAAGAAAGACTCAAACAACTAAACCTTCCGATTCTTGCCTACTGAAGAATTGGAGGTGACATGATCGAGACCTACACATTCTTCAACAATAAATACATTATAGAGCTACATGGATTGGTTCTGGATACGTCGACCACAACACGTGGACACAGCTGCAAGCTTAGGAAGCACCACTCAAATAAATCACTGCGCACACACACACCTTTAGCAACATAGGTATCAGCATACCGGAACTCTCTTGCTGATGATATGGTGGTGGCACCCCCCCCCCCCCCTTAAATGCTTCAAGCACCGACTAGATAAACACTGGTCCCAATATCTCTATACCGTCGACCTCCCTCAATTTCTCAGTAGCCAGTACCAACCAGAATGCGATTCAGAGAAACTTGGTACTATGTAATACCTTCAAGAGAACGTTATTCCAGGCGCACTGATAAACATAAACCTAACTTCCCAAGTATATCGACAAGGTGGGTCAGTCCTACCAATCATGAAAGAATACACCGAACTGAAAATCGTAACTGTCTCAGTCCTCCAAATAAATTGACAAGGTGGGTCGGTCCTACCAGTCACGAAATGTATTAATGAGGCGGGTCCACCCCACCAGCTAAAACTTATATGCTGTTCCTGGTCCACGTTCTATTACTAGTCCACAGCCAACCTACAATGTAATACTCTCATTCGCAACAAGCCGGGCCAGTTGGCTGTGCCCTACCAGCTCCACAAGCACATACACAACTATTGTAATAAGGTTAACTCACTGCTACCTGGGTATGCCCTACCATTTAAGTAAGCTAATTATGCGAGTCAGCCTTACCAGCCCCAACAGGTCGCTAGGTGAGATCTTGCTGTATTTAGGTCCTATGTTTTAGTACCAGGTACCATCCACCATATTGCATATATCTCCACACATATTCGTCTGGAAGAATACATCGAACTGAAAATCGTAATTGTCTCAGTCCCCCAAGTAAATTGGCAGGGTGGGTTGGTCCTACCAACCACTAAATATATTAATGAGGCGGGTCCACCCCACCAGCTAAAACTGGTATGTTGTCCTGTTTCACGTTCAATTACTAGTCCATAGCCAACCTATAATGTAATACTGTCATCCGCAACAAGCCGGGTCAGGTGGGCTTGTCCTACCAGCCCCATACGCACATAAACAACTATTGTAATAATGTAAACGTGCTGCTAAGGTGTGTATGCCCTCCGATTTAAGTAGGCTAATTATGCGAGTCAGCCTTACCAGCCCCAACAGGTCGCTAGGTGAGTTCTTGTTGTATTTAGGTCATATGTTTTAGTACCAAGTACCACGAAACGTATTAATGATACATATTGTATATATCTCCACACATATTAATCCAGAACAGGTGGGCGTGTCCTACTATCCATATGAGGCTACATGTGCACTGATAAGGTGGGTCTGTCCTATCTTTCAATCAAGCTTGCAAGGAGGAAGGAGGGTCAGGCTTTCCACTCACACGATGTAAATATATGTATATATTGTACATTTGAATAATTATGCTTATTGTAAGTGGCTGAGCTAGGTGGGAATGCCCTACCAGCCCTTAAATCCACATCATGAAGAACCAGAGGTTCCTGCATCGATAAGGTGGGTCTGTCCTATCAGATCAATGATATAGATGTGTACATTGTAAAGTGTACATATACCACAGCAACCCTATAATACAAACAGTAAAAAAAAGAAGAAAAAAAGAAATTCAACCATTATCCACGCATTGCGCAATCAACCACATTAATGAACAAAAAATTAGATCGGCAATAGGCCAAACATGGCCTCCAACGTCGCAACAGATGATGATGATGATGATGTTCAACATATTCAACATAATGTTTTGATTTGATGTGGACACATTTAAGTTATGTTACAGTTTCGTTTTAATGTAAATGAGGCTCTAGTTTTTGACAATGTAACTTCTTGCCAAAAGGCCTATTTGGCAGCTACAGCTGATGAACTGCGAATTGTGGGTATATAGTGTATTCACTGCAGTTGGCGAGTCTAACTGATATGCTAGGTACATAGTTAGATGACCTTTACAATCATATATTTGACACGTATCGTGAGCATAGCATAATCAGCACAACAAGGAGACCCATATTCATATACCCATGTCAAGTCTGTAAGCCAACACTAACGCTAACTAGACCTCTGCCACCACAAAATATTACCACTCATTGCTACAGAATTAGTATTTGCCTCTTACATTATTCATTTTGATCGTGACGTCAGCTTACACATGACGTACATAATACTAATTTCGTATACCGGAGTGACGATCCGGGTCTCTCGATAGCTGCCTTGACTAATCGTCTTGGAATCCGTGGTGTACGGTCAACTGAGTAATGGGTATTTACACGCTAAGTTGATGATGAGATAGTCAATGCTTCTGCTGAATTCCACCCACACCTCGCTCGTGTTCTCATCGATCGATCCTTGAACTCTGACAATCAATTTCCCGGAAATTATACAGGTAGGCTGTTGAATAGTTTGAACCTAAATTGCCAGGTTGCAGCGCGCAGTCAAATTAGTTTCAAACTAATCAGCATCATGTTTATTAAATAACAAAAGCATACCATTCATACAACAACGCTTGGCCCGTCACCAAGTATGCGTTTGTGCTGAACTTATCGAGGGAATTCGTGACATCATTGATTATGACGTCATCCTTTGCACGTCACCTAGTTGATTATGACATCATATGATGGAGGACTAAA
>CM067361.1:33048269-33208269 GCA_034401795.1 Chaetoderma sp. LZ-2023a | reverse complement strand
AGAAATCGTAATTTATTTTAGTATCATAG
Organism: Chaetoderma sp. LZ-2023a; assembly: GCA_034401795.1. NCBI lineage: Eukaryota > Metazoa > Mollusca > Caudofoveata > Chaetodermatida > Chaetodermatidae > Chaetoderma > Chaetoderma sp. LZ-2023a. The sequence goes on along the minus strand of CM067361.1, from coordinate 33,208,240 downwards.
TGGGCGCTTTGCGGCGCTGTTGAGTTGCAACGGGTTAACAGACGAGACGCTAACTGTTGATGGTCAGACGCGACTCAGGTTGCACATCTAGCACACATAAATGCATACCCTAATAGATGCACATCATTATCACAATTTTAAATCGTTAAACATCTGTTTTATACTTGCATATACATGTTATGTTATAGAGTAAATAGTTGATTGGCTCGCCTTTAGCAATCTCACAATCTCACACATTAAACTGAAATACACACGCGCGCACTGGCATGCATACACCTACATCCGTATGTTACGCACACGCATATGATCATCCGCCTACATACGCACACATAGATATAGGTTATGGAGAGATCCATTTCTACCTAAGCTCCGCCCATTTCTAGGTAACCTCCGCCCATGTTTAGCCAAGCTCCGCTCATTTCTAGGTACGCTCTACATATTTCTAGCTAAGCTCCGTCCATTCCTAGGGAAGCTCCACCAATTTATAGGTAAGATCCACCCATTTCAAGGCAAGCTCCGCCCATTTTTAAGTCAGCTCCACCCATTTCTATGTAAGCTCCGTCCATTTCTAGCTAGGATCCATCCATTTCTAGCTAAGCTCCGGCCATTTCTAGCTAAGCTCCGTCCATTTCTAGCTAAGATCCATCCATTTCTAGCTAAGATCCACCCATTTATAGGTAAACTCCGCCCATTTATAGGTAAGTTCCACCCATTTATATCTAAGCTCCGACAATTTCAACTTAAGATCCACCCATTTCTCGCTAAGCTCCGCCCATTTCTAGCTAAGCTCCACCCATTTCTAGCTTATCTCCGTTCACATTGTATGTGCATGGGAATCAATTTCTAAACTTTGAATCATGAATTATCAGAATCCTAAAAATCAAAGTAACTATACAGGAAACTGACTGGTGAAAATAATTTGACTTGGAGCGGCGGTTGGGCCACAGCAATAACTCGCAGTCAAATCAGTCCTCCAACAGAACAGTTAGTAAATTCTAAATCAATCAACAAATGTATAACTCGTACACTTAATGGAATGTTCGGTGCTCATAACTGAGCTAGATACGTCATTATGAGTGTGATGATATTGACGTCAGGTAACCAGTGACGTAATAGATTGTCATAATACTGTCAGATACTTGATTGGCAAATAGGATCCATCGATTCGTGACGTTCTTGCTTTCCAATGCTGTCCGTGTACTTCCGGTGTTGTTTCAATACCTAGTTGTGATGGAAACACATACTTGATGCGTGTACAGGGTCGTTATGTGGGTCTTACAACTGATGAACACATAACAAACATCAATATGTACATTAATGCACGTGCCATTTGTACAGAAGCTTAATATAGATATGGACCTCTCATAACCCCGTCCACCATCTGGTCGCTTAAAGGGAAGTTATTGGTTTGATTCACGTCTATCGAGTCCCTGATTTCAGGTCCCATTCACGCCATTCTATCCTGGGCTTTTTATTTCACTATATTATTGGTAACTTCCCCAGTTTTTACACCGGTACCCATTTATACTCCTGGGTGGTGAGAGGCAAGGAGAAATGAAGGAGATTGCCTATGTTTCCAGCGATCGTTAGCTGGCCGAGCAAATACGCGATACTGGGGTCGCCAGTTGCATAGCTCTGCTAGTTACCGCCTGAGTGTGTGTGTGTGTTGTAATATTTAAGGCGTTTATATGCTAGTTCCCAGTGCTAGGGTTTAGACTCACGCCTGGGTTACCGCCTGAGCTACCGCCTCTTCTTAAATGGCTTGGATCCAAGGTCCTTTATAATTTATGTCCTTTCAGGACGAAGCCGGCTCAAACCCATCGTACTAACATAGGCCCACTGGCGTCACGTCGCCGGTCGAGGCCGTAGCCTACTTGCAGACCGTTGATCATCATCTATTGTTATGTGAAGTAGCATTACGCTGGTAGGCTTGGGGAAGCCAATCAGACGTCTGCCTACTTCAATCTAGCAATCGGATTCTAAAGGTAGAGGTGTGGTTTCGTGCCAATATCGACCGACAGCTCGCGAGACACGAATGTGAAACGATGCTATTTGGAGTAGTAGTTTCATAATAACGGGCAATGTTATTGAGCGGTAGTTGACTGACATCATTTATGAAGTTTAGTGAACTTAGCGCAGGACTCGATACAGGAGCGGAGTGGGAGGGTGAGGCCCCTGCAAACGATGCAATAGGACGATGGCTCAAACCGGCTTCAGCAGTTGTCCTGGGGGAATATCCATTTATAGGCCAGCAGAAGACTATTTTTGAAACGTTACCACTGGAAGTGAGTCGAGACTCATTCCAGTGGTAATTTTAAAAAAGTAGTCTTCTCTTGACCTGCAAATGGGCAATTGATAAGTAAACATTTAGATTTTCTTGACCACATTTAGCCATTAAAGGTTTAACAAATTGAATTGAAAATGCTGTAATTCAGCGTTCAAGGTAGTTACATGCGTTTAATGAATGGCTATTCGTACGCCACGAGAATGCTATTTTCATGTTAACCTTGTAATGGCTGGCTCAGTTAAAGAGACTTTCATTTCAGTGGTAAAATTTCTAAAATAGTTTTCTCTGTGCCTTTGAATGGGCATTGCTCAGGACCACCACACGGATCATGACTATGTGGGCGGCTGTGCCATCACCGAGTGTATACGGTCTGTGAAAATGGTACAACTTCTGGAAATATCCTTAGAAATGGTTTAACCATGTCAAGACGAAGCCTGCCAAAACCGTCCTCTGCAGGGGTCATGGAGAATGGCAATTTGCAGACCAATAGAAGACTATTTTTGAAAGATTATCACTGAAATGGCTGGCTCAGTAACCGAGCCAGCCACTCCAGTGGTACATTTTCAAGAATAGTCTTCTTTTAGTCTGCAAATGAACATTCAATAAGTAAATATTATAATATTTTGAACAAGTTAAGCCAGTAAAGGGTAACAACGTCCATACACGTGCTAGAACTTACACTTGTCATTCCACAATGAACCCTGTATTGCCATGCCGACGCGGTCACGCGAGAAACGCAATCTAAATGATTCATCAAATATGCGAGCTGATTTCTGATTGTCAACCCCCATGCCGTTTTTTTGGCATATTTTTACGTAAATTGAATTGAATCTATCACAGCAATCTGCATAGGATTTACAAATCAGTGTTACACGTATGGCTAATATGACGTGAACACTGAACACGTGATAGCTAACGCCGACTGCGTCTTCTGTTCGATTTCTTTTTAAAAGAAATCAAATACCGTGAAACAGGATATGCGCCACGCCTTACGTCGATATATGTGTTGCTAGGATTAGTGCATTACAGCTCAGATCGAAATAAAACGCACTGTTCAATATTTTGGATTTTATTTTCTTGGACGCCATTTTTGCCTTAATTGAATGTACAAGACTCTAGATCTGATGACTAGTCCGTTTTATTAGGCTGATTAGGGTGACGTCTCAAAAGTTCCCCAGGGTTTGAAGAGACGCGCGTTGACTTGCCAACGGTCCAAACAGTTATAAAGTATTCGATGCAGCTTTACTTCTTAGTTGCTAATGGTTTGCAGAAAAAATTTCTAGACAGACCAAAACACATAAAGTCTGGTGCTTTCGTTCACTAAGCCTAGTCCGTGTTCTCACTAGAGAGTTAATTGGGAATAACGCCATTCTTCAGTATTATTCCGGATTAAATCTTTAGTGAGAACATGGCATTAGGCGCTGTTCACACTAGAGGGATAATCCGAGGTACGTCTGGTTGATCGCACAGATTCCTTTACTTGTCATAACTTATGTAAGCACAATAAGTGTGACCGACTACATGAGTAAAACGAAATTTTGTAATCGATTGGACTTGCATCGGATTATTTCTCTAGTGTGTACAGGACCTCTGGAAGGACAATTTGCGTGAAGACGTCCACCAACGGCCAGTCAAATTAGTTTCAAAATATTCAACACGTGTGTATTAAATAATAACGCTATATAATTCGTACAACAACGCTTAGACCGTCATCAATTAAGCGTTCGTGACGAACTTAACTGTGCCCTGCATGACGTAATATGATTGATGGATAAACGGGAAAGGCCCACTAGCAACACCCGTGTTTAACGGAGCACAGTCTTCATCAACACGTACGATGTTTGTAAATGACATTACTATCTACACGTTGCATAAGGATGTCCATGTAAGGTCTCTGCTCAGAATTTGACGTGACGTGTATAATGAAATCATGGTGAATGACGTCATTATGATATCCTGAATGACGTAGATAAGTACGCCACGAACGCATATTTGAAGACGGACTATGTATTTACTATTTAATAAATATTATGTTGATTATTTCGTAAGTAATTTGACTGGGCGCTGTTGCTGCCGCAGGCAGCAACAGCACCCAGTCAAATTAATTACAACATATTCAACAGCTTACCTGTGTAGTTTTCAGGAAAGTAAAAGTTAGGGCAATCGTTGATCGATCAATACCAACATGGCAATGTGTGGATGGGGCTTAGCTAGTGGTGGACAGGGCATTGCTAAAACTGGAAAGGTTCCTTGGAAGACATTGCTGGTCGCACAAACACAATATTCTACGAATTAGACTAGCTAAAGTAAACAGTACTTTAAAGAAGCAATGTGTCAGCAGAAATTAGGTACACCATTCATTGAACATTTGAATCTGTTAATGCGTTTGCCATGGGACGTGTTAAGTTGTCATACTGGATGTTATTCTCATCTGTTCGCGCGAGTACGCGTGATCAGTTTCGGTGCATTATTGGACTCAGGCCATCCTCGCGATAGCGTATGAGCGAAACCTTTTTTATTTGATAATACATTATGGCGGTAGTTACTGTAGAAGTATAAACTATACATACATACAATGTACAATATTAAAATACAGTCTAGTCTGATTACGATGATGTAGTAGTAGTAGTAGTAGTAGTAGTAGTAGTAGTAGTAGTAGTAGTAGTAGTAGTAGTAGTAGTAGTAGTAGTAGTAGTAGTAGTAGTAGTATAGTAGTATAGTAGTAGTAGTAGTAGTAGTAGTAGTAGTAGTAGTAGTAGTAGTAGTAGTAGTAGTAGTAGTAGTAGTAGTAGTAGTAGTAGTAGCAGCAGTAGCAGTAATACTAGTAGATCATGATAATAAATAACGCAAATATATTACTAACCCGTTAACACCCAGCATTCCGATGCCTCATTTTCAAGGCAACTAACTATATAGTAAGGATGCTGGATATTTTCAAACTGACTTTACTGGAACCACTCGCATTCGCTTCATAGTAGTCAACATCATATTTCTTAGATCATAAATAATTTGTGATTTATGGTCTGGTCGCGAAGCCTTACAAATAACCGTGGTAATGGATTTATGTCTAGCTAAGCTCCGCCTATTTCTACCTATGCCCCGCCCATTTCTAGTTAAGGCCTGTCCACGTTTTGCATGCGTTAGGATCGGCTGTTATACCTGACACACTTACGTCTCAGAATCCCAAATTCAAGACAATTTCTCAGGTAGGCTGTTGAATATTTTGAAACCAATTTAACATGGTGCTGTTGCTGCCTATGGCAGCAACGGCGCTCAGTAAAATTAGTTTCAAAATATTCAAGAGAATGTTTATTAGATACTAAATTCATCCAAGATATACAATTCGTACAGTTGGCGGACTTTTCCATGTTCATGACGGAGGTAGATACGTCATTCTTTATGTATTTCAAGTTGAGTGTGACGTCAGCTTACACGTGACGTCATCGATTATGATGTCCTATACTTGAGTAACACATCGGAGTGGGTAACTGTTGCATTAGTCGTTTTAAAATAACACCGCTGTGTCACCAGGTAACCCCGCCTTGCACAGTGCCACTGGCTACACGCATATTGTCCTAAGTCAATGCCATCTGAAGACATATGGGCTCAAATTTAAAATTTCAACTATCCAAAGCAATAGCGACTTAAATGTAAATGTTCAAAATAAAAATGTTAACATTGTTCACTTTTACAGGTTTACAGTGTGCCTAGATGTAATGACACGAAAATAATCTTAGCATATAATTATTCGTTCCATAAAATTTAATATTTTTTTTTAAGTTGCGAAATTGAATTAGAACCACGAGCCCCTAATTCAAATTCACAACTAAAAGGGTATTGATTTCATGTAATGAAATCGTCATACGTTAAGATGTAGTTCGTTTCAATACGTCTAGGAGAACAATTTAAGCCTTTAAAAGTATACAATTTTGGCAATTTGATTTTCAGCCATTCTGCTGTGAATATGCACCTTTAATGATGGAATGCGACATATATACTATGCCAAAGATTATATGTCAGGTGATGGCACAACCATGTGGCATAGTGTCTCATGCTAGATATTATATATGTCCGTTCAATGTCATGATTAAGATATAGAAACGTAACACAGCATGCAAAAACTCCACCGATATCCAATGATATGCTCATTTCCTTGGACATCTTAGCACAATCTCACTCATTTGCCCAGGAAGTGCCTGTTAACAGTTTGAACCATGATTTCCTAGAATCGTAATTTTAAAACGCTCATACAGGTATGCTGCTGATTATTTTGAAACTAATTTGACAGGAATCTGTTGCTGCCATAGGTCTGTGTTCCATGGTGTTCCATTAACTACCAGTAAAGTTAGGTTCAAAATACCCAAAAGAATATTTATAAAATCGTCAAGGCTTTTTGGTGTGTTAGCCTTTCTGGTTCAAAGGATTAAATGAAGGCATTACTGATTTCATAAACAAGCATGGTTGCCACCTGCCGGAATCACTCAATATACTGATCCCTGGTGAACTGTTGCTATGACACAGCTTCCGTGTCGAAAATATAAAAAATGAACACAGAATGCACAGATTTTAAAGCGATGCTAATCTCATCTCAAATGTTATACTGCACCGATAGATTATGGTTTATAGATTCCAGATCATTCATATCCTGTCACATTCCCGTTTCTGTATCACAATTATCTGCTTTGTAATATCGCGTAAATGTTGGACAGTGGTCGCCACCATTTTGTCTCCTCAAGAGATAGTGTGTGATGTCATGTAAGTGCCAATGCATTACATTCTTTATTATGTAATATTCATCTCGTTGAATATTTTGAAACTAATTTGACAGGAAGTTATTGCTGCTTACCTGTTTGATTGCTTTTATACCGCGCTGCCAAACTATAGCTGGCGCCTCTGTGACTGAGCTATATCCCGAGGCAGGCGCACTAGGGTTTTTCTGATTGGCTGAAAAGTAAATCATGACAGCCATCATAGGCTGTAGAAATGTAGCAACATTTAGCTATAAAGTCTGCATATCTTTCTTTAGCGGCATGATGAAAAGATTAACATTACCTGCATAGTTTATGACTTGCATATTAGATTACCTGAATAGCTATCAAGAGTTCCGATTTGTTATCCTTTAAGGGTATATCCAACTTGTGTGTGTTGTAATATTTGAGGCGTTTATATGCTAGTTCCCAATGCTAGGGTCTAGACTCACGCCTGGCCTTTATGGTTTCTGTTGAATTCTTGTGAATTCTTGTGACGTCGGTTTGTGCATTAGCTTGTGTCTCTCTCTGTGTGTGTGTGTGTGTGTGTTGATCGTTGTCTCTCGATTTTGTCTCATGTTGCTGTTCTTTTCCATGGCTTTTTTTGTTGCTCCTCATGCTTGGGCGTGTGTAATGGGGATGGCCTAACCTGGACCTAACAGGGGTGGGTAAGGGATGGGGTAGGTGTTGGGTCGGGGGAGGTGCGTACGGTCTTATGACCTGATGCACCCAAGGGGGGGGGGGCTTTAGGTCAGAGACCTCCCGGCCCCTTTGGGGGGAGTGGGGAGGTTGGGGTGTGGGGTCTTTCGGGTCCTGGGACCCATTTGGTCTTCTGGCCATCATCCGAGCAGGCACCAGCGCGCACTTGTTTGATTTTGATTGGTTAGGTAGCCCGTATGGTGACTGTGTCCGTCCGAGGACGAACTCGGTCAGTCATCCGGGTTACATCCCTCCATAGTCCCCTCGAAAATTCCGAAAGATTCTAATTCTAGCAATTTGGTTTTGGTTTTGTAATCCGTATGTTGCGTGGTTCCATCCGAGGAGGGATCCATTCAGCATCCGGTTTACTTTGACTATGCCGAAATTTCTTGCCTACCTAACCCTAGCTCACGTTCACACAGTGATGGGCACTGTGTGACGGGACCTCAGTTTAAAGTCCCGTCACACAGTGCCCATCACTGTGTGAACGTGAGCTAGGGTTAGGTAGGCAAGAAATTTCGGCATAGTCAAAGTAAACTTCGTTGACAATATTAGCAAACTGTTGGCCCTCTACCACCACGTGGCGCTATCAATCACGAGGGTTATTAGTGGAGAATGTGGCTATGCTATACTCGCATAGTCAAAGGCATATAAACTCGAGCCACGGTTAACCCCCCTTGTGTCATCTTGCGGTGTATACTGGTAATACCGGTCAATACTTCCTCTGCAGTTGTCTTGAGGACTGTCTATTTGCAGGCTAAGAGAAGACTATTTTTTAAATATTTACCACTGTAATGAGTGGCTTGGTAAGCGAGCTAGTCATTCCAGTGATACCTTTTCAGGAATAGTATTCTCTTAGCCTGGAAATAGACACTGACTAAACAAAGATTTAGATTGTATTGGCCATTAACCATTTAATCGTCACACCGGTCAAAAACATCTCTTGAAAACGATTTTCCTAAATTCCAGGTATACACTTATACAAATCCATTCTTCGCTTGCCCAGTAAATGGTCATTCACTGAGCAAAAATTTCAAAATTTTTAAAAACTCTTGACAAAGTAAAGGCCTTATTGTTAATAATCGTTTTTTAGCGTGTTGAGGCGCGTTTGACACACGAGGGGTTACACAATTCTAACTAAATACACAGTTATGGTCCTTTAGTCGAATCAATTAGCGACTTAAGGCAGGTCTGTTACGAGTTGGCGTCACCTGCCACCAGGGGTGGGCAGGGTTTGCGTGGTTTTTTTAAATATAAAAATGCATCCTATTCACAATACATCGACGTATGTCAAATTATTTTTTTGTTTCCAAAAGTGCGCAAATATGTCTATTTTGGTGGTTATCCCGCTGTACGAACAACCATAGGTTTATGCAATCCATGAAGACATGTTAAAGTTAGTCAAGCCTGCTTTAGAGACGCGCCAAATATAAAGGCTATTTCTGTATAAAGACCACCTTCATGGCGTACCATGAGCAATGAAACAATACATTTCACCGTCCATAGAGAGACCGCCTGCATATAAAGGCCACTTTTGTCTGGTCCCCAGGATGGTATTTATATAATTAGTATTAGTAATATATTGGTATTGCCCAGAGAACGCAGCTTACTGGACCGATGCCGGGCCGGTACCCTAGTATCGGTCCCAGTATCAGGCCAACAACGGGCCCGTAAACTGCATTGTCAGCGTACTTGTGGTTATAGAATAAATTGCCCAAAATGAGATCCCATGACTCCGATCTGTCAATCAAACAGTGTTCCATTAACTCACTGACGTTACATTCTCAGAGAAAATATATCTAAATCGGACGTTGCCAATGGACCTTCACAGTTTTAGCTAAGGCCCGCCCATCACTAGCTAAGCTCCAGCCACACTTCACCGTTTTGGGATTAATCGATCCCCAAATGCCCTGACTATCGCTTTCCTGAAAACTGTAGAGTGGTGTTGGTGAGTATTTTGTAACTAATGTAACTGGGTGCTGTTGCTGTCTATGGCAGCAACAGCGCCCAGTCAAATTAATGTCAAAATATTCAACATGAGAATTATTGAATGGTAAAGACGTATATACAATTCGTGCAACAACGAATAGTCCATCTTCAACTACGCGTTCGTGACGTACTTATATACACCATACATGACGTCATAATGGAGTAATCGATTGTGATGCCATTCTATTTGTCACGCAGTTGCTTATGACGTCATATGACGGATGGCTACAGTGGAAAGGTATATTAATACTTAGACACGTAAGTTGTTGATTATTCTTTAAATAATTAGACTGTCGATGTCAAAAACAGCTCCAAGTCAAATTAGTTTCAAAATATACAGCAAAATGTTCATTAAATTGTAAATTCATCAAAGACATACAATTCACGCACTATGGTAGTGGCAGAAGATTTCACGACGGAGCTACACCACGTTGATTGTGACGTCAGCTAACATGTGACGTTTTGATTATGATGTCATATACTTGAGTGACAGATCTAACCTGTATATTGATTGCTATGAAACATAGGTCGAGATAATGGTTATTAATATGGAAAAGAAATGTCGTATTTTAGCGAGGTATTACCTCCTACTATTAACGAACTACTGAAGACAATGGGTGATGCCAGTTTATTCATCAATTACATGACGTCATAATCAGCTACGCTGCGTGTAGGATGACGTAATATTCAATTTCGTCATGAATGGCGTTCGTCACGAACGCGTAATTGATGATGGACTAAGCAATGTTGTACCAATTACATGTACTTGCTATATGCTAAAGATGCCGTTGAATATTTGGAAACTAATTCAACTGGCCGTTGTTGCGACGGCGGCCGGTGGGCATGGGGAGTGCTGGTGGGCGTGGGGTGTGCTGGTGGCAGGGGCAGCTGCTGGGTTGATGGCGGGGAAACATGTGCAATACTGACCTATAGTCATTCTTCCTTATTTCAGGACGTCAACCTAACCTGGCTTGGACCGAACATAACGTGGCCTCAGTTCACTCCATGTTTCCAGGAGACGGTATTGCAGTGGATACCATGTGGCTGGCTCTGGTGTACACTGCCAATCACCCTAATATGGATGTTCAGCCAGAGAGGGACACCACTAAAACCCTCCAAATTGAGAATTACAAAAACGGTATGGATAATGTTGTAGTAGCAGGGGCTAATTAAAATGTAGATCACAAGTCATGGCCAGTGTGGAAGAATATAGCGGCAGTAGTAGGAGTCGCGATAATTGGAGCAGAAGCAGCAGCAGCAGCAGCAGCAGCAGCAGCAGCAGCTGTAGCAGTAGCAGCAGCAGCAGCAGCAACCATAGTAGTAGTAGTAGTAGTAGTAGTAGTAGTAGTGGTAGTGGTAGTGGTAGTGGTAGTGGTAGTAGTAGTAGTAGTAGTAGTAGTAGTAGTAGTAGTAGTAGTGGTAGTGGTAGTAGTAGTAGTGGTGGTAGTAGTAGTAGTAGTAGTAGTAGTAGTAGTAGTAGTAGTAGTAGTAGTAGTAGTAGTAGTAGTAGTGGTAGTAGTAGTAGTAGTAGTAGTAGTAGTAGTAGTAGTAGTAGTAGTAGTAGTAGTAGTAGTAGTGGTAGTAGTAGTAGTAGTAGTAGTAGTAGTGGTAGTGGTAGTGGTAGTAGTAGTAGTAGTGGTAGTGGTAGTGGTAGTAGGAGTAGGAGTAATAGGAGTAGGCGTACGAGTAGGAGTAGGAATAACAGTAACAGTAACATTAACAGTAGCATGATAAGTATCAGTGAGGTAATGTCAGCAGTAGTAGTAGCAATAGAAGTAGTAGCGGCAGCGGTAAAGTAGTAGTAGTAGTAGTAGTAGTAGTAGTAGTAGTAGTAGTAGTAGTAGTAGTAGTAGTAGTAGTAGTAGTAGTAGTAGTAGTAGTAGTAGTAATAGTAGTAGTAGTAGTAGTAGTTGAGGTAGTAGTACCAACAGTAACAGTAACAGTAACAGTAACAGTAACAGTAATAGTAACAATAACAGCAACATTAACAGTAGCAGTAACGTGGTAATAACAGTAGCTATAACAGTAACGCTAACACTAACACTAACACTAGCAGGAGCAGTAGCAGTAACTGCAACAGTAACGGTCAGGTAGTAGTAGCAGTGGCAGTAACAGTAACAGCAACAGTAACAGTCAGGTAGCAGTAGCAGTTGCATGATCAGTATCAGTAAGGCATTAGTAGCAATAGAAGCAGTAGCGGCAGCGGTAAGTGGTAGTTGGGGTAGTAGCAGTAGTACTAGCAGTAACAGTAACGTTAATAGTAACAATAACAGTAACATTAACAGTAGCAGTAGCGTGGTAATAACAGTAGCAAGACGAGTAAATTAGCATTAGCATTGCCAATTTAGGTAGCAGCAGCAGCTGCAGCAGCGGTAATGTGGCATTAGTAGTCGTCGGCGTCAGCTGCAACAGCGGCAAGATAAGCGACGGTAGTTTGGATAACTGTGTGTGACTGGCATGGACGAATCAGAGTTCCACAATTCCAGCAACTCACAGGCGGAATTATTAAATACAAATCAATCATTAAATATGTATTTAGTGTTTTCTCTTTTGCAGCTGGTTGGTTTCATCCTGATTCTGTTGAATATAGTGGAGATTATTCTGGCTGCGACTGGCCATATCTATGATGATCCTAATCGTAGTGTACCTTTGTCGTGGTACATAACGCCAGGGATAAAGCTTCTCACATTCGTAAGTACGTTTGGAGGTGCTCTGTGTGGCAGTCTGACATTGACAATCAGGCCGACAAGAAACGGCTTCTGTAGTGGTCTTGAGATTATTATTATTATTATTATTATTATTATTATTATTATTATTATTATTATTATTATTATTATTATTATTATTGTTATTTTATTATTATTATTATTATTATTATTATTATTATTATTATTATTATTATTATTATTTTATTATTATTATACTTTTATTATTATTATTATTATTATTATTATTATTATTATTATTATTATTATTATTCCAAACAGGTTGTATCAATAATCTTGATCCAGATGGAGCGAAGATTGGGATTCATCACATCCGGGTTCCAGTTCATATTTTATTTATTAACGATACTCACCGGCGTCATTCCATTTTACTCCAATATATATTACTTACAAGTGAGTTTGTTGCCATGGAAACCATGAATGTAGGGAACCGTATGTATATATTGTTCCAAATCTAATTAAATTAAATCCTTTAGAACTTAGTGGGTCTATATAAAGCAAATTCTACCAAGTCCAGTACACCCCATTCCGAAATGGTCTGTGGTACAAATAGATCATTTCATTCCATTTCATTGACACTTCGACGACGACGTTCTTGTTGTTATTCTTGTTGTTGTTCTTGCTATTGGCCATGTGGTAAATACATAAGCAATACCAAATTAAACTATTCGCACGTCGTAACATGAGATACAAATATATTCTTCTTCAATTTACAGGGACGAGGTCTAGGAGCAGAAGAAAGCGATGCTCCTATTATTGTGTTTTATGTGGAGTTTGTGTTCGTGGTTATACTTTGGCTTCTCCATTTCCCGGCAGAGACTCTACCAACAGAGGAATATGGTGTCACGATTAAGGTATACAAACTACTAAAATATGTGCTAAGGAAATTAGTACAGCGTTATCAGGGAAGGCATGCATTAATACATATTAGTTAGAATATATTTTTAATTTATTTGACTGCAAGATATTGTTGCAAGGGTATATCATGAAAGAAATCTCACTATGTTTAACCCCATATTATAGCAAACGCGCCTCAAAACGCTCGAAATGCTACTTATATCTATTATCCCTTTATCCCTTCTTGTGTTACCTTAACCTGTAATGGTCAATTCGTCAAGAAACTCCCACTGCGATGACCAGAATGTCCAGTTGCAGGCCAAGAGAATACCATTTCTTTCGAATTTACCACTGGATTGACTGGGCCATTCATTTCAGTGGTAAATTTACACAAAAAATACTATTCTTTTGGCCTGCAAATGGACGCTGGCTAATAAAAAATGAAATCTTCTTAGCAATTTCCCCTTTGGCGGCCAACCTGGTAATACACGCTTTGTGTCGTTGTCTTGAGGAAAGAAACGGATTTTTGTAATTTTCAGTGGTAAATTTACACAAATAGTCTTCCCTTGGCCTGCAAACATTATAATTGTATTGAAAATCTTGGCAATTAAACGGTTGATTGATATCAGTTGCATCATGGGAGCTTTGAGGCGCAGTTGACATAAGAGGGATTAATTGTCAGTGGCAAAATTACCTCTGAAATTTCCAAAAATAGCTTCTCTTGATGGCCTGTACATTGATATTTATCTAGACCACCGAAGATGCTGTCTTTGGCAGGCTTGACATTAAATCAGTTGATGGTAAACATCCAATTTGTTTGCATGGTCTCTGTCTACTATGATTTAGAGGCCGAGAGAAGATTATTTTTTGAAAACGAGCCAGTGATTTCAGTGGTGAATTAAAAAAAAAGTATTCTGCTAGGAGTAACCGAGGCAGTCATTCCAGTTTAAAATGAGCAAAATCATGTTCTATTTGCCTGAAAAAGGGTATTTCTCAAGACCATAGCAGAGAGCCCTTAATCCTTTAGCCCTCGGATTTGTTAAATACAATTTAAATTTTCTTATTGAAAGTGTCCATTTGCAGACCAAGAAAATTCTATTTATTGAAAAATTACCACTGGAATGACTGCCTGGGTTACCGAGGCAGTCATTACAGTTGTAAATTAAAAAAGGTATTCTCTTGCTCTGCAAATAGACATTTTTCAAGACCACTGCAGGTGCCGTTTGTGCCTGATAGGAGTTTTAAAATGTAACCCTATCGTGCCGAAGCCGGCCTAAACCGGCCTGTGTAGTGGTTTTGAGTAATGTCCATTTACACGCCAATAGAAAACTAATTTTGAAAATGTTTCACAACAATAACTGGATCGATAAGCGAGACAGTCATTCCAGTCGTAAGATTTCAAAAATTGTTTTCTCTTGGTTTGCAAATGGACATTCCATGAGGACATATTTTGATTTTCTTAACAAAATCTGATCAGTAAAGATTTAAGCTGCCACACGACGGGATAACCACCTCAACTGTATTGCTAACATATTTATGTTTCTCAATTTCAGAGTCCATGTCCAGAGATTTTGTCATCATTCATCTCCAGAATCACGTATTGGTGGATAAACACGTACGTATAATACGTATGTATAAGTATATCTTTAAGGATATAATGAGGATTTCAAACGAGCTACAATTTCGTATCACCTTTATAACATGATCTTAGTAACATCTCATTTGGCAACGAGCCTGTGGATATGTCGATGTTAAAATGGACCTTTCTAGTTTTAGGTACACCCACCGATCTTTAGCTAAGCTCCATCAACACCTTGCTGGTGTTGGGATCAACGATTCCTGAACTTCCTGACTCAATTTCCAGAGAACTATACAAGTAAGCTGTGGAATATTTTGAAACTAATTTGACTGGTTGCTGTTGCTGCCTATGGCAAACTTGTTTCGAACTATTCAACATAATGTATATTACATAGTAAAGACAGGCAATTTGTACAACTATGCTTAGTCCTTCTTCAAGTATGTGGCCGTGAGGTACTTATCTACATCATTCACGACGTCATTGCTTATGGGGGCCATCATACACGCCACGTAGTTCATTATGACCTCATATGAGTGATGGATAAACTGGAAAGTTCCATTAGAAATTAGCAGATGCAATATATATCTGTTTGCAATTTGTATCATCTTTATAACTCTTGCCTACTTAGATCTTGTGAGTTGGGATTATATTTATGATATATGCTAATATTTCTAATATTTACAACATAACTAACTTTATTAAAGTTGTATATTCATAGCAAAATGCTTGAAAATTATATTATTTACATTGTGTACTTTTAGAGGCTTAATGCCCAAATGCAATGAAACGAAATAAATCTCAATATATGATGAGTTCCTTCAAGGTATTAATTATTTAATATATCTCTTAAGTTGTGGAACTGAATTCCCTAATTCCAATTCCCCCAAAAATATTATTATAATTTATATGGAATGGAATCATCATATGTTAAGATTTGTTTCATTTCATTACATCTAGACACCCGATGTACGCCTCTGAATGTATGCGATTGTATTTTCGGTCATTCTGTTGTGAATACCTTTAATCCATAACTTATCTACATATGTACCCCCTTGACACAACGCTGATGACGAGAAGAAGTCGATGTTCTCAACCAATAAAACGATTTAATTTCATTTGGAAAGACACAGGCTGCCTTTATCCTTCGGTGAAACGATGTAGAAGCCAATGAAGTTGCTGTTTAATCTTATGTTGCATGATACCATTCAATTGATGGTCCTTTCCAACGATACCACAAATGATATATTTGACTTCTAAAATATAAAATATTGAAGTCGTCCCTGGATAATGGGGTAATTGTTGATATTTTACTTTACTTATTATACAAACTACTGTTGACTAATATGCAACACGTTCTATGGGAATACACTTGAAGTGTTATGGATGTGGGTGTTACTTTTCTCTTACAGTTAACTGTCTTTGCCATTTTAAAAGATAATATTAATATGAGCCTGTATATGACGATGCATGTATTGATCAATCTCATGTTGAATTTGCCTATGGTTTGGTATTGACGTTACAGTACTGCTACAAATAACGAAAAATGTTCCCAAAAACAAAATAAAACGTACTGTTGGATATTTTGAACAGACTTGGATTGGAAGACATTGCTGCCCAAGGCAGCAATGTCTTCCATTACAATTATATTAAAAATATTCAACATAGCATAATTATCATACATCATGTACAATAGTATACTAACTACCTGTACTGGACTGTGCTACTACTACTACTACTATTACTACTACTACTACTACTACTACTACTACTACTACTACTACTACTACTACTACTACTACTACTACTACTGCGACTACTACTGCTACTACGACTACTACTACTACTACTACTACTACTACTACTACTACTACTACTACTACTACTGCGACTACTACTGCTACTACGACTACTACTACTACTACTACTACTACTACTACTACTACTACTACTACTACTGCTACTACTACTACTACTACTACTACTACTACTACTACTACTACTACTACTAATAATAATAATAATAATAATCGCAAAACTACTGCTATTGCTAAAAACCTGCTATAAACTTGTACATTTGGACACCACTAGTGTCTATGTTACTGTAAATATGTTCACGACTTTCTTTGTATAAAGTGTGGGTGAGTACCTTGAATTGAATTCTACGTTGTCATCTCCATTGTGCCTACAGCTTGGTATTGACAGGCTACAAAAAGTCTCTGGAGGAATCTGATATTTGGGATCTGAATCCTCGTGACAAATGTGCAAAAATTGTTCCGGAATTTGATGTCGAATGGAGAAAGGAGGTCATGAGAACAAAGCAGATTAAGTAAGAAAGAAATAGCGCATTACAGTTTATCCATCAATCATATGACGTAATAATCAACTATGTGACGTGTACGATGTCAAAACCAATTAGTTCATGAATGTTGTAGATACGTTCGTCAGTAGTGATTAATTGATATTGGTCTAAGCGTTGTATGGATTATATGTCTTTATTATTTAATTAATATGTTGGTGACTATTTGGAAACCAATTTGACTGAATGCTGTTGCAGTCATAGGCAGCAACAGCACCACGTCAAGTTAGTTTCAAAATATTCAACTGCTTATCTGATTATTTTTCAAGAAATTGATAGGCAGAGAGTGCATGGATCGATTGATTCCAACACGGGAAAAGCGTAGGTGGAGCTTATCTATGGATGGGCAGGGCAACGCTAAAACTGGATTTCATCATTAAGTTCACATCCATCTGCTTTTACCCTTTTTATCAATGTGCATCTTATTCATATAACCTATTGCAATATAAAAATACCACCGTGTAAACTAATTATAATCAAATTATTGAAGAAAAATAATTCAGCAATATATTCCTTGAACTGGATACAGATGGATTTCGTAAAAGATCGTTAAGTTATGTTGATAGTGCTATGCAGCATTTGCCAGTTATCTGGGCAACTAAGACGTGTTGCCCTTGTCGTAAAGATGTTGCATTACTTACATATCTGCTAGAATAAGCAGAGTTCTGAGACAAATAGCAGTTTACAAATTTATAAGACAAATGCAGTATGTTTAGCTCAGTTTAGATTTGCCACATGCCGTTGATTGACTATTTTGCATTGGTAGTACATTTGCATTAGAAATTACGTGGCTATACCAGTATTGTTTATAGCGATGCCAACATGACACCAGAGGAAAGACGGAGGGAGCATTACCAAGCGAATTTTCTGTTGCAAAATTCCACAGAGAAAACACCTCTTCTCGGAAATTCGAATGGGAAAGTCAATAGCTACAGCAGCAACACCGAGATAAAGACTGTAGCACACAGTCCTGACGAGCCTGTGGAGGTTAAGAAAAAGGAAGCGTCACTCTTTAAGGTTATGGTGAGTCTTTAAAATTCACCTTTCCAGAGTATCATCTATCATCTGTCATCATATGACGTCATAATCAGGTAAGCAGCATGTGGGATGATGTCATACTCATTATGTCATAAATGATTCTATATTTCGCCCGTCTTTAACTCTTCATAGTACGACACGTTGTACGAATTGTATGTCTCTACTATTTAAAACACATGCTGTTTATTGAAACTAATTTTACTGGACAGCTATGGCAGCAACAGAGCCCAGTTAAATTAGTTCCAAAATATGCAATAGCTTACCTGTATAGTTTTCTGGAAATTGAGAGTCAGGGAGTTCAACGATCGATCGGTGGAGCTTAGATTGAGATGGGCGCAGCATAGTGTAAAGGTTCATTTCAAAATCAAGTTTATTCTGTAACATTTCAGAAGTACAAGTAACATACATACATGAAACGTACATACAATGTCGTTGGCAGATGTTAATAAATGATTGAATCGTGTACGTAATTTCAGAGATAAATAACACTTATATAAATAAGTAGTGACGATAGTAGTGTCTGTAAACATGATGATGCTGCTGATGATGATGATGACATCGTTTTCCTTTCTAATTATCCAGGGAAAGTTGTATGGTTCAACCTTATTTCAAGCATTTATGTGCAAATTTGTCTACGATTTGCTGCAGTTCGTCAATCCCATGATACTCAAGTAAGTACCCAGGAACCTGCCTATAAAGACCACCTGCGTTTGGTGTCAAAAGATGGTGGTTCTCTAGGTATCTAGAGATAGGTCGGTATCCGGCTACACTCATTTATCATTAGATACGTGCTAAGCAGTAGATTTGCTAAAATAGCAATGCTGATCAGTATTCTTGGCCAAGAATCATTCTGATAGTTTGTCCCTTGTTCTAACTGTATAGAGTTAGCATTCACTGCATCAAAATAAGATGTCATAATCATCTACGTCACATGTAGGCTGACGTCATAATCAATTAGGTCATTAATGACATGATTTTGTCCGTCATTTAAATCTTAAACGCGTATTAGTCCATCAAGTTGTCTTTACTATTTAATAAACATTATGTTGAATATTCTGAAAAATAATTTGAGTGGATGCTGTTGCTGCCATATGCAGGAACAACACCCAGTCCAATTAGTTCCAAAATATTCAATAGCTTACCTGTATGGTTCGCTGGAAATCGATAGTCAAGAATCGATCGATCCAAATGCAGGCAAAGAATGGGTGGAGCTTAGCTAGAGATGGGCGGGGCATGGCTACAAGTGGGTTAATCCATTATTACTCCATAGCAAAGGAGCTTGTAACCATGTGGGTGTTGGAGATTTTAGTCGATTGGCTGACACCTGACTTTGTCGATCCGAGACCACGTCGATTGCTTTTATACATATGCACATGTGTGTGTTTGTTGTAGCTTGTTAATTGCATTCACGGAAGACAAAAGCATGCCGACATGGAAAGGATATATCTACATGCTGGGCATGTTCTTGACGTCAATCTTTAGCTCTGCCATGTTCCATCAAAATTTCTTCATCGGAATGTCTCTCGGTATGCGCATTAAGGCAGCCGTCATTGCTGCAGTTTATAAAAAGGTACACATCTCACCCACACCCACACGCACCCTGCTTTAGATTTTCCGCTCTCTTTGTCACAACCCTCACTTTGACCATCGTTTCTCTCTCTCTCTCTCCCTCCCTCTCTCTCTGTATATACCCTTCCATCTCCACGCACGCACGCACGCACGCACGCACGCACGCACGCACGCACGCACGCACGCACGCACGCACGCACGCACGCACGCACGCACGCACGCACGCACGCACGCACGCACGCACGCACGCACGCACGCACGCACGCACGCACGCACGCACGCACGCACGCACGCACGCACGCACGCACGCACGCACGCACGCACGCACGCACGCACGCACGCACGCACGCACGCACGCACGCACGCACACACACACACACTATCGCATGGGCTTTCTCATTGTGTGCTGTACATAGCCATCAATTCGATGGAACGAGATAAGAGACATACACATCTCCATAACGCACAAATATAATCTAGGAAATCTAGATTCAAGGCCAGTGTGATGCTCCCCGGCCATACTACTATTTGAAACAAATCACATGGCATGTCGGTTTTTAACCATCGGAGCTAGGTGAGTTGGCCAAAATTGCATTGTGGCAGTCTCCCACTATCCACAGTACTGCAGCTAAGCAGTATTTTGAAGGAAACAGACACATACGTGTTGCTGTACCACGATCCGAATCTCACAGGCGAATCAATCATGGATGTCAAAGGGATGGTCGTGGATTTAGTAAATGCATATCAGGTGATTGTTTGCATATCTTACTAGTGGACCAGTGTTATTGACAAAGAAACATCCAGAAAATGTACTTATTACTGAAATCATATCACATATGGTGACACAGATTCTGGGTTGGTTTCTAGTCCCCTTACTTAAGATGTATAGCAACCAACTGACTGGAAATATGGCTACATGGTGTTCTAGTTTTGTTAGATGACGCATCGTCAGAAATCACCACTGCCGTGGATGCTATTCAGATGAATCATCAGTCGCCTCTTGCTCTTGAAGGAATCCAGTTTTAGGTATGCCCCGCCGATCTTTAGCTAACCTCCAACCACACTATGCCCGTGTTTAGATTGACGTATCCTTGATCTCACTGGCTATCAATTTCCCGAAAACTAAACAGGTAAACTGTTGAAAACTTGCGCGAAATTGCTGCCATGCTGCCCTAGGCAACAACAGCACCCGGTAAAATTAGTTTCTAAATATTTAACAGCTTACCTTGACAGTTTTAAGGAAATATTCAACAGAATGTTTATTAAATAGTAAGGATATACAATTCGTACCCCAAAGTCTGTCATCAATTAAGCGTTTGTTACGAATCTAACCGCGTTATTTAGGGCGTAATTGATTTTGACGTCACCATACACAGCACGTTGTTAATTATGACCTCACATGATTGATGGATAAACCTGAATCCTCCATTATATTCACCATCTGAGACAACCAGACATATACCACCAACCTTGCTGAGGTTTACCATCATCGATCCATGCTCATGGCTCAAGTGAATATAGAATTACTTACACATGGATTGACCATAGTAAGAAAATGAACTTTCCAGTTTATCCTTCCATCATCTGACGTCATATGATGCCATAATCAATTAAGTGACCATGTAAAATGATGTCATAATTAATTATGATATGAACGACTCGATTTAACCCATCTTTAATGCGTAATAGTCCAACAGGTTGTGCGAAATGTATGGCTTTACCATTTAATATACATTCTGTTGAATATTTAGCAACTAATTTGACTGGCCGCTTTTGCTGCCATGCTGTCATAGGCAGCAACAGCACCCAGTCAAATACGTTTCTACATGTTTAACCGCTTACCTGTACAGTTTTCTGGAAATTGATAGGCAGTGAGTTCGGGGCCCAATCGATCTCAACATACGCGAGCTTAGCTAGAGATGGCGGCGACATAGATATAATTGTAAAGGTATATTGCAGAACACAAATGAAGCAGTTAACATCCATCTTGACTATGATGGCAAAAATCCTATTGACCACGCTGATATAGCACACGGTGGTTTGTATGCTGCATCATTTACTGAAAATTTGTTGAATAATGCTGTATAATTTGTTTTGTATCTAATGTGCATGTCACATTTTTGTCTTATTTCTCTATATTTTCTCAAGGCTTTAACAATGAATAACGAGGCCAGGAAGACTAGTACTGTCGGAGAGATCGTCAATCTCATGTCTGTTGACGCACAGAGACTGCAAGATCTAACAGGGTAGATAGACTCGTAGTATTAGGTTTAACTTGGTAACTAGAGTAGTAGTAGTAGTAGTAGTAGCAGCAGCAGCAGCAGCAGACTTAGTAGTAGTCGTTATTATTATACCGGTCCCGGTCCTGTCACCATCCTTGAGATGTCGCATCACGCCAGTTGACAGTCTGGTTATTGTAATAATTGTGGCCAATGTGCGGGATTCAATTTCCAGTCAGTATTCACGATGTGTAAGTAGTGTGGTTAGTGTCGTCTGTCTGCATGTCTCTGTCTGCGGATGTTTGCATGCATGCATGTGCGCACGGGTGCGTCTGTCTGTCTCTCTGATTATCCGAAGCATACCTCGGGAAATCACTCAGGAAAAATCGCCAAATTTGGTATATATGTTGATATTATGAGTGGCTAGAAAAATCACTTGATTGATGTCAATATGTCCAAAATCAAGGTCACAGGGTCAGATTTCTATCCATAATTCCGGAATGCATGTAGGTAGAAATAACAAATTCAAGTACATTGATATTATGTGATGCTAGAAAATATCTTATGTTTGCGTCAAAAGATAAAAATCAAGGTCACGAGGTTACTTAGTATGTATGATTACTGTAATCTGCGGCTGTAGTAGTAGAAACACCCTACAGCTACAATCAGTCCTTCTTCGCTTTTGCCCACTGTGTCTTGTCCTCAGCCGAAATCCTTAGCTTCCCCAGGTCCATTCTTGACTTGAGTGTACTGAGTCCTGGTTTCTTGAGGTCACCTCGTAGCATGCTTAGCAGATTTATGCAATGACGTCCTCTCCTGCTTTGTATTTGCTGGCTCGGAGTAGGGCGAATTCCAAGGCCCTCTGTGCTGGTGTCTCTTCTGGCATCGATGGTCTGGAAAGCTATGTTCCCCATGACGCGGCGTGCAGAAATGTCAGCAGTACTGCAGAGCAGTGAGGCCAGGATTTCACTTTTCATCCATGGTTCGCTTCCACGAAGTGGGTCGTCATTTTCTATAGTTTCATGCTTTGTCGATAGGTACATGTGGGAGATTCTCAATTTTAGTCTGCTTGCAGCTATTGGGAGAAGTTCGTCAAGGGGTTTCTTTTCCTCATCTATAAAGTCCACATCATCTGCATATTCCATCTCTAGCGGCATGTCCAGTATTTACACCGGGGGTATGGTCTTGCAGAACTTTCCCACACAGATTGTAATGTAGTTGAAAAGCACAGGAGATAGACCATCTCCCTGTGGGGAACCGATTGATGTCTCAAACTCTACAGACTTCACTGACTTGACTCGTACTCTCAGCTTGATGTCTGCAAGCAGTAGTCTCACTAGTCGTAGCTCATCTTCATTGCAACTGGCCTGGCATAGTACATCTATGATCTCTGAGCGTTTACTTGTGTCGAAGGCTCATGACATGAAAATGCCCATTTTGTGGAAATCTCAGTGTTTGGACATGACTACTGACGCAAGCATGCGTTGAGCCCATACAATGTCTGTGCAGCTGCGCCCAAGTTTGAAGCCACTTTGGCATGATCCGGTGAAGTAATCGATCTTGTCTCGGATGTGGCATAGAGTAACATTGGATAGGATTTTCCATATGCTGTTGAGGAGCACAATGGGCCTCAGATTGGCTGAGGGCCCAGGTGGCTTCTTGGGCGTGGGTAGTGCAATAAGGGTGCATTGGCCGACAGCGTCGATGGGAAGGTGGTGCATAAACACTGAATTGATTAGGTGTGTGAGAGGTTTTGAGATAATGTTACTTGCATATTTCAATAGTTCATTGTTCATGCCATCAGGTCCAGATGCGCGTCCATTTGTCAGGGCTTTAATTGCCTTCTCAACTTCTGGTGTTTTAATTGGTGTTAGTAATGGCCTGGGGTCTCCTGAGAACGAGTGCAAGGGCTCATCATTGTTGTCAGTGAACTGTTCCTTGAACCATTCTCGGATCGCCTCAGCTTTTCCCTGGTCAGTCCCAATAAAGTGTCCTTCAGAGTTGTGTACAGTGAGTGTTGGTGTGTAGTCAGTAACTCTCAGGGCTCGGGCTGCCCGAATCATTTTGTGACAGTTATCCATGGCAGTGGTTTAATCTGCTAGGGATTCTGCCTATTGAATAGCAAGATCTTTTAAGTGTTCACAGTGTGGTGCAGAATAATATTGCACTCTCGGCGTAGTTTGGTGCGGTCTTCCCTTTGGCCACTTTGATAGATGCACAGCCATAACACTCTCTGCTCTGCTGACGGTATACCTAGTTTGGTTGTTTTTAAGAACACCTATTGTGCTGATAGCGGATGATTCCATAGATTTCAGTATTTTGAAACTAAGTCTTCAAGAATTGCGGGCTGACATCCGCATACAGAGGCAACTCTGATTATGTCTGCCCTTCTTCACACAAGAAACTGTGCTCAACATCCTCAGACGACGCAGTCTTCCAAGCTGGTTACCATAGATACGCTGAATGTACTGGCAACATCAAAGAGGCAAACCTTAGGTGCAGACTGTGAATACTATAGCATCGATATTGCTTGCATTCAGGAGACTAAAGGAGAAAGAGGAGAATGATGATACCTTTACGCCAGTCTCCTCCATAAGTACCAACTTTGTTGGGAAACTAATCATCAAGGTTACTTAGTGCATACCAGAATAGAAATTTATTTTCGGCAATGACGTTGCAGTACAAGCAGGTAGATTTACCAAATCGGCAACAGCCATTCACTTGCTTAGTCTCCTAAACAACAACACTATGTTTGTAACTAATATGTAGATCATATGGAAGAATATTTGGTAATCCTCTTCTTTTTGCACAGGTATTTGTGGATGTTGTGGTCAGCCCCTGTACAGATCTCATTGGCCATGACACTGCTATACTTCCAAATGGGCCCTGCCGTGTTCGCTGGGTAAGTAATGGTAATGCCACTAAGAAGTTCTACTATTGCTTCCTGTTACAATGGGACATAAGGATCCGATCTGCCAATTGAGAATATGATGTCATAATCACATTCGTCACAAAAATCTTAAAGTATGACACGAATTCGTATGAATTGTTTGACTTTAATGAATTTACCGTGTAGTAAACATTATATTTGAAAGTAATTTGAATAGGAGATGCTACAGTCATAAGCAGTATCAATTCCCTGCCAAATCCCATTTTAAAATCTACCACAGATGACCTGTATAATGGAGGAAATCAGTTTTAGCTATGGCCCGACCCTCTTTAGCTAAGCTCCACCCACACTTCACCCATGTTGAGATTGACCGATCACTGAACTCTCTGCCTATGAATTTCCAGAAAACTATACAGGTAAGCTGTTGAATATTTTGAATCTAATTTGACTGGGTGCTGTTACTGGATAACTAGAAATGTAACACATATTAGCACAAAGATAGTGAGCAAAAAACTAAAATCTCAAGTCACTAATCATATTGGCGCCATATATCTTATACGTGATTGTATCACACATGCACTGCATTCATATGGCGCATGCGAAAGTCCCCGATTTTCACTCTTTTCTGATAGGCTATGAACACTATAGTATAGCATATCTCACATTCATACCTGCACATTTGAAAAAATGTATTTAAATTTTAATTGTAATTTCTAGAGAGTAGCAGAGTCGGAATTAAAATGATACCACCTCCCTCAACTGGCAGCCGATCAACGATCCGTGGACCCCACTGCCCTCTTAATCCCTGGGTACGTAGGGTTGTTGAGACATGTGGTTGGTGTTTGCCTTTCATTCCGGTCCTGATCGGTACCACGAGAATGAAGTGATTTAATCCTGGTCGGAATTAAAATGATACCACCGACCTCAACTGGCAGCCATTCAGCGATCCGTGGCCCCCACCGCCCTCTCAATCTCTGGGGCATAGGAATTTTAGACTAGTGTATACAACTCCCGTGCGGACCCCACATGTCCGGGAGAACATCCGCAGGATACGGGCCAGTGGCCAGACTCCTTTCTATTCTGACCAGTATCCTGAGGATGTTTTTCTATCTGTGTGATATTTTTGTACCTATCCTACCTATCCTACCTATCTTCTACCCCACCTATCTTCTACCCCACCCTGTTGATATTCCAGCTGGCTAGTGCGTGTGTGTGTGCGGTGCTTTAACCCCACACTGGGGAGTGTCACGATGGGTCTTTATCTAACCTGGTCATATTACCCCAGCCCTAGTGTCTTACCTAGTTTCGAAATTTCAGGCAAGTTCTAGCGAGGTCGTTTAAGTGAGATTTGAACCCAGTCTGCAGCCTGGGATTCCTATGCAATTACACAACTATCGATCGACCCACCACAACACCACTAAAATCTCGCCTCTTAGTAATCGTATCTCTGAGCGTGAATTGTACAATCGCTGTGTGCACCAACACAGCAACGTGTGAACCCATAACTTATCA
Source organism: Chaetoderma sp. LZ-2023a (assembly GCA_034401795.1). Taxonomy (NCBI): domain Eukaryota; kingdom Metazoa; phylum Mollusca; class Caudofoveata; order Chaetodermatida; family Chaetodermatidae; genus Chaetoderma; species Chaetoderma sp. LZ-2023a. Next base: position 33,181,791 of record CM067361.1, on the reverse strand, counting down.
GCTATAATAATGCATACATAGTTAATGTGATGCATACATGGCCGAGACAGCTAATGCGTATTATACAATTGTTGCGCAATAATAGCAAAGATCTGGGACTGATAAGCGCAGCAATGAGAACACATAGCTTATCAGCTATATTTACTAATGCATACATGGTCGAGGTAGTTAATGCATCGGTTCAACTCCTTCTTTTGTGTTATTAGCAAACTTAAAATCACAGGTTCAAATCTCACTATTAGAATTGGTCCGATTTTAAAATGGTAAACAGTTTTTAAATTCTTGCTTCATTTCGGTCCTGATCGATACCATGAGAATGAAGTGATTTAATCCCCAGTACCAAGTCGGTATAATACAAGCATACACTCTCTCGCAATACTGACACGTGTTGCCAAGGATGTGTGTGCATGCGTGCTATGCATTCTTACGGCTTAGCCATACCTCTCAAAATCACAGGTTCAAATCTCACTATTAGAATTTGTGGATAACTCGGCCATTTCTGGTCTGATTTTAAAATGGTAAACAATTTTGAAATTCTCACTTCATTCCGCTCCTGAATGAAGTGATGTAATCCGCGGTACCAACTCGATACAATACAAGCATACACTCTCACAATACTGACACGTGTTGCCAGGGACACGTGCGCATGCATGCTACGCGTTCTTACAGCTTAGCGATACCTCTCTCATAGGGCTTTATACACACGTACTATCCGATCCAGGGGGCATGCTTGGAATGCACGGTCGTCCCATACCCGGCATAGCTTGGACGGCCCGTTCCCATCACACATCTGACGCCCAATTAGAGACAAGCGCCTTGTGATCAACCACACATAATAGGGTCTGAACGCCCGTTTAGAGACAGGCATCCACAGTAATATACACCATGATTACTGTTGCACAGCTTCGCGAGGTTGCAAAGCAATTCGGCCTTAGAGTAGTCTCTCAGGCCAAGAAAGCCGACCTGCTCCAGATGATCTGACAGGCCCATGCCGAGGAGTCACAGAAGCGTCTCTCCCGAGCAATGAAGATGGAAAGGTTTCCAGCGCTAACCAAAGATGATACTTTGAATCCCCACACGAAAGCGCAGCGGCTCTGTGAGCTTCGGCAGGTGGACAAGGAGGTGACTGCTAGCTTGCGAGCCAAGACTAGCGAGGCGGATGGCGGACCATCCACTGGAGCGCTTACATGTGCAGAATCGCTAAGCGAATGATGAGGGGGCCAAGGTCTGAATCCTTAGCCCAGAGCATGAGGCGAGAAGCTTAACACATTCTCGACCCCCATCTCGGCGAAATGGAGACATAGGATAGAGGACGCTGGTCAGTACGCTGGACATTCTTCAGAGGTCTAGAAGGAGACCTCACAAGCCAGATAATGCAAAAGATCCAGCAGACAGTCCAGAACACCTTCTACCTCCGCTACACCCATACCTATCGCATCCGTCATATCGAAGATGGTAGGGGGATGCTCTTCCACAAGAAAGCTCCAGGGAGCCCAAGGCTGAACACGATAGGGGCAGCTCAGGACAGGGTGGCTGCAAGAGAGCAAGCCTGCCTCAACACAGACACGATCGACCAACACCAAGTGGGCTTTCGTTTGATCAATCAGCTGTCATCGACCACAAACCTCTGCTTGTGACAGGCCCCCCTCCAGACTGGCGATGACAGAAGAAGAGTATGACTGCCCTCGACACCTACAGGGACGGCATGTATCTCTGGAGATGTCTAGCAGTCCACCGAGGAGCGAGAGCTGATAGAAGTACAGCTCCTGCACGGGAGCTTGCCACACAGTTCTACGGCAAGACAGTACCTGATGTCTGCAAAACCTCGCTGGATTAGCTGGACAAGGTAGAGTTCTTCGCCAAGATTGGGATTCGCGTGTATGAACCAACCGAAGAGGGCACCTGGCACTTGATCAGGCAAGCAGCTCACTACCGTGACACCATGACCATCGGAGTGTGGGACCACCACGCCTTCTACATCAGGAACATCTCCAAGCTGGCACATACACTAGTCTGCAGTCACTGTCAGCAGGGGTGTACACAGGCATGCAGTCTTCAATGCCACGCTGATCACTGTACAGGCAGCAAAGCAACAATCATGTGTCCTGGCGAGAAGGTTGAGGTCACACAGTCTGCGTATGAGAAAGCCTTCTATCCGCCCCAACCATCCAGTTCAGTGGCTACTCGTTTGATCGAGTATGAGTTGATAAACAGAGGCATACACATACATCATGTAGAGTGTGGGCATGGTGGAGCATGTTGGATTGAAGGTTCTCCCGTAGATGGTTATGATCCAGCCACCAACACCGTTTACCAGTTCCATGGCTGTGTCTGGCACGGGTGTACACAACACCAGCGGGATGAGGATGCTGAACAAAGATACCGCAAGACAGTCCTGAGAGAGGAGAAGCTGAGAGCATCTGGATGCACGCTTGTGGTACAGTGGGAGTGTTGCATAAAACGCTGTCCAAGCATCCCTAAACGAGTTCGGATTGTCCCATACCAACACTTCATAGTTTACGATTTCCAAGCACTCCTAGATGGTATCAAGACTCATGCTACGGAGACTCTCACGATCGAGAGTACTCACATACCTATCTCTGTGTCAGTTGGCTGCTCCTTAGAGGGCGCCACGAGTGAGCCCACTCACCTATGCAGGCCTGATCCCAAAGAACTGATCAGAGAGTTCATGCTGGAGATCCAAGGACGAGAATATCTAATCCGGACAAGGGTTAGGGCACAGTACATACCGACAGACCTGGACAAGCTCCCAAAGCGACAGCAGCGACTGATCAACGAGTGGTGTGACCAAGTGCCTGTACTGGGGTTCAACTCTGGGCGGTATGACCTGAACCTCATCAAGAAGTACTTTGTCGATGAGCTGACTGACAGTATAGGTACAGTGAAAGTCGCCAAGAAGGCTAGTCAGACCATGTTCCTCATAACACCTGAGGCACGGTTTCTCGATGTGCTGAACTACCTCGGCCCACGAGTCTTGTATGAGGGTCAAAGCTTACTGGTGTACACAGCAGACGATCTGGTTGCTGTATGAATGGTTTGACACACACGAGAAGCTCAACTATCTAGGGCTTCCTGACTACTCAGCATGAACATCTAAGCTCAAGGATGGCTACCTCTTGAGGCGATCAGAGTTTGAACAATGTAACCAGACATTCAGCGAGCATGGAATGCGGACATTCGCTGACTGGCTGCGATACTACAACAACCTGGACGTCAGTCCATTCAGCGAAGCCCTAGAGCGGATGCGGGAGTTCTACACAGAACGAGAAATAGACACCCTCAAAGTTGCGCTGTCTCTCCCAGGTGTGTCACTGCAGTACCTCCTATGTAGAACCGCTCAGCACATGCCAGATGTTAGCCTCTACTCTCGGGGCAAGGAGGCCTATGAGATGCTTATTTACGCAGTTGACGGAGGGCCCAGCATCGTGTTCACCAGATACCACGAGGCAGGTGTGAACGTGTCTGCCAACGTCTACTCTGCTATGACGCAAATGCTATGTACCCATTAGCGATGGCCAAAGAGATGCCCTGTGGTAAGTGCGCTGTTGGTCCGATGCCAGTGGTGTAGTCAGCTTTATGGAGGAGCTCCTAGCAGACCGCTTCTTTGGATTTGCTGAGGTGGATATAGAGGTCCCTAAGGCTCTGTGGGCACAGTTCGAGGAAATGCCCCCGCTCTTCTATAACCACGAGATCCCAGTTGAGGCCGTCTCTTCTGAGATGCAGGCATATCTCGAGTGTACAGGGCGGAAGCGACCCACCACCCAGAAGCTGGTCAGCGCCATCTCTGGCAAGAAGTGGCTGCTGTACGCACCAACACTCAAGTGGTATATAATCCATGGCCTGGACATCACTGCTACTGCACCATAGAATATGAGGCCAAGCGCCCATTCAAGTGGTTCGTGGAGAATGTTATGGAGGCCCGCCGCTCGGGAGACATAGATAAGAGCAAAGCGCTCTTGGCAGATCTCTTCAAACTCCTCGGCAACAGTGCCTATGGGAATTTCATCGAGGACCTAGAAAACCATAGCAACACCAGCTTCACGTGTGGTAGACAATGCCCTGCGTAGTGCATGGTTCGAAGATCTCGAGGAGATTGGTGAGTCATACGAGCGCCAGAGTCCCAAGCCGAGAATCACTATTCGAAGGCCCTTCCCGGTGAGGATAGCCGTTTATGAACTTGCAAAGCTGCAAATGCTGGAGTTCTACTACGACTTCCTGGATCGCTACATAGCTCATGACAGCTTTGAGTACCTGCAGATGGACACTGACTCTGCGTATATCACTATAGCAGGCTCCAACCTCGACGATGTCATTCGCCCTGAGAGGTGAGCAGCAGGACTGTCTGGCTTGGGACAAATGATCTGGATGGAATCCGGGACTGTTCAAGTTCGAGTTCGAAGGCTCTCATGGTATCGCTCTCTGCTCCAAATGCTACTACGTGGATAGCACAGCTGCAAGTAAGTGCTCGGCTAAGGGAATGTCAAAGCAGCAGAATGAGGTCTCTCTGCAGAGGTTCTACAGTACCCTACATGGCGGGGTGGACAGAGCTAAATACGGAGGCCTATGCATGCGCAACCAGGGTATGGTGACGTATGAGCAGGAAAAACTCGGACTCTGGTTACTATGATAAGCGCCATGTGCTGCCAGATGGTGTCCATACCGAGCCCATCGAGTATCATGTTAGTACCCTAGGGGGTGGTAGCTGTGTGTCTGCAGGGGCTAGCTGAAACTCTTCTAAGACAAATGGTCACCTAGGCACCCCGTGCTGGCGTAGGCTGCCCCTCCGCCTTCACATACCTGTCAGGCCTGTGAACACCTATCGACCAGTCAGGATCTATTGCTCGCCGTCGACCACATTCCAGCTCACCAGGCTCAAACATATACCGAACCAGAGCATCAGGTGGTAGGCACTCCTCTCCATTGTTCGCTCCTCTAGAGCTGTGACTGGCAACAGCAGAGTGTCTGATAGCCTCTACCGGCTTCTTCCCGATTAGCTTAGTAACCTCTGCATTGGATCTCTCCACCACAGCAGGCAGCCCTTTCACGCAGACTCTAAAACGTTCACTCGACGTGGCCATTTCCTCGGTGTATAGGTGTGGGAACAGTATCTCTGCCAGTGTCCGATTCCACCGCTCAACGATAGCCTGGGCACGGTGATGCCCTACCTCGCCTCACCTAACTGTCACACCATGTTTCCGCATGAGGGCTGCAGTCTCACCTCTGAACTCCTTACCCTCATCCACCTGCAACAATTTCGGCCACTGGAAGGGATTTTCCGAAGTCTCGTAGACACTCTGGAATGCCTGGGACACCTGGCCAGCTGACTTGTCTGTGAGCAGTGCTGCAGCCTTGTACCTGCTGGTGACATCGACGATGGTGTGGGCATACTTGTAGGTCTTATGACCAACCAAGTCGTGTGGAAGGAATAGAACATCTGCCTGGTGAACTCTGTTCGGGACAGTTTCATCGAAATGGGCATGCCTGATGTGCCGTGAATGAGGTCTGTATATCTGCCACATCACCTGGCGGCTGAGCCACTGGCTAACTGTCTCCAATGTGAAGTTATAGCCCTTGCGACGTGCAGCCTCGAGTAGTTTATGCGGCTCACGGTAATATCAACCAGGCTGATAGTAGAGTTCCTCAAGAAAGACAGTTGATTTCATCACTGACGTCCACTCCCGCCCTGGCACGCACAGCCTGGGTGATTTTACCACTGACGTCCCCTCCCGTCCTGTCACACACGGCCTGGGCAAACTGTAAACAGACGAACAGATGGCCGTCATTCATTCGACAATCACTGAAGGCCTCCTCAAACACCGTACACTGGCGTCTAGTCTCTGCTGGATCCTCACTGAACAGTAGTTTGTCGATTAACCCTCGGAAGTTAAGTATCTTGACCAGGTTGTACAGAGACGCCATCCTTATATAGCACAGCTTAAATGTTCGGCGGCCCAGATCGCTGTGAGTGCTATGGCAACGTAGGGTAGCCAAGGGCCTGCGACGCCGAAGAACATACCTACTCCTGAGGCGATGGCTGGTATGACTTCAAAAATCTTCTCCACACCATGGAGAGCATTGTTGTCTATCTTGTGGACCGTCTCACCAGCCTTCATTGTGAACAGAGCGATCAGAGCCCCAAATGCTGCTAGCGGCCCGATAGGACCTTTTATGTAAGTGTGATAGATTCCTTTTGCTCTGTGTACTAGCTTGCGGGATTCAGGCTCTACATCATCATACTCACCACCGACCTCATAGTCTGCATCATAATCCTCCTCATCATAGTCCTCCTCATAGACCTCGTCATCTATATCCTCGACTGGATCTTCATAAGCCTCTGATTCATACATATCCATCGCTGGGGACAGCTATATAGTAGCTTTAAACTGTAGACTATAGCGTGGCATCTGCAAACTTGAATGCTGACGTGTTTGCCTTAGCGAACTGGGGACTCAGCTTCACCGACAAGAAGGTGGCAGAGGTCGAGCGTGAGCGTCATAACCAGGCGATGGAGAAGCTGAATACAGTAAAGCAATCGAGCATATGCGCCAGAGGGAGGCGCACCGACGACAACTGCGAGCTCAGGCCAACCAGAGCATCAAAGAGGCAGATTAAAGTCTCGATGAGTACTACAAAGCTGTATCTGAGCCAACGCTCGACTATGAAGCATCGACAAGTCGGAAGACAGCAGAGCTTATGGTAGTGGTGGCAGCTGCAGCTGTGACGACAGCAACCACAATCTTCCACCTGTTCAGAACCTGCGGGAGCTCTACCGTCTGTTCTATTGTGCTCTGAAGCTTGAACTCGAGTGTCATGCTCTTGATCTCGTGGATCTGTGCCGAGATTGCAAAGTCGATGTACTTCCCAGCAGCAGACAACGGGTTCTCATCGTGTATACTGGCCGAATAACCTTCAGGCAGTCCATCCAAGGATCAGTGCGGTGCGAAGTCCTGGCTTCAATGGCCCCGTCTGGATGTTGCACATACTGCAGCATGTTTAAGGTCTGGGTATATAGAGGATTTAAACGGCTGCCATGTTTGGTAAAGTTCTCCAGCAGATTGTCTATAGGTAGCAGGACAAGTTGGCATGACAGTCAGCACGACAGCCATGGTGTGCACTGTCCCACTGTGACAGGGTCCGAGGACTGCTTCGTGACATCAACATTATCACAAGTGAGCCAAGGTTACACCTCTGTCTGATGCTGAGAAACAGGCCGCCATAGAGGAAGGAACGCCAGCTCGTAGTACAAAGGATCTCCTGACTCGGATAGTCTACCGGAAGTTTGCCAGCACCCAGGGGAGGGCACTCAACCTACCTGTGGCCCAAACCGACAGTCCTGTTATTCTCGCTCTCCAAAGGGTGAGGGTCGATCCCAAATATCTACTAACCATCGGGAAGTGGGCTGCCGTATTTAGCCTCCATAGCCGGGAAGAGCGAGTTATGCTGGATAGCTTCCAGTCTGGAGCAAATGACTACTTCATGGAGGAAATCAGTGCCGCTGTAGCGGAGAGCCCGACACTGGTCATGCAGAAGGTACTCAGAAGGGGCTCACTGTTGGCCGCAAGGAGGCTGTTGAGCACATCTTCAATGAAATAGGGCGCAGGAGATTGGCCAGTAATCTGCCAGCATTCCTGAAATTACCAGATAACTACCAGGACTACCTCATCAAATCCGCTCGCAAGTCAGATGCTCGTCGCGCATGGACAAAGTGGATCGTCCATTAGAAGTTCCTGAAGATGAGACTCCTACCATCTGACCCTCAGTGGATAGAGTTTCAGTGACAGGCTCCTGACGAAACTGACGAAGTTCCTGAAGCTTCTAACGAAGTTCCTCTAGCTTCTGAAGAAGGTCCTCAAGCATCTGATGAAGTAGCTGAGATGGACGAAGTTCCTCAGCCTTCTGATGAATGAAAAATGTTACGGCCAACAGTCTGTCAGTGAGGACGCATAGAGCAGGCTAGTTTCCTGGCTGGATTCAGCTTGTAGGTGAAGGTCTGTGCCTTTTCCAGAGATGGCTTGAAGTGTGACAGCTCACCTGTCTCCTTGTTGCTGAATATGAAGTGGTACACCTACGATAAAGTCCCCTTTGGTCGCCTTGAGGGTTAGGCTGTCATATATGGTCTCGAGCAGGGCTCATCCATACTTGGAGCTGAAGTATAGCAACCGGGCATTGTGATCAGCACCACCTGGCCAGCATCGGCTGGCCTACTGTCGAATGGTACAGACATGCATGCGGAGGACGGTTAGCACATGGTCGGTGGTAGCCTCGTCTATATCTGGGAGACTAAGCGGCAGTACGCTCTGCACCAGCTCTTTTGCTTGCAGAGCGGGGAATCCTACATCTCCGGCGGCTACGAAGGATCCGATGGAGGCATCAAGCATGCAATCCCAGCAGCAGCTGAGAAGACAGCGTAGAGGGCCTGTGTCCGCACCCACAGTGTCTAGTATTCCCAGTAACTGTATGATACATGCACAGGAAGCCATGACTATCCTGTGGTCTTAAACGGCAAACCAAAGAACCCTGACGTCTTCACCTCTGGTAGCTGGAGGCTGGCGGTAGCACCCTCTGCGCCATCAACAGTGATCTTGCTCAGCCTGATGGAGCCTACCTTGAGATTCTCTCCATCCTGTTGGAATGAGCTCCGTGGTTGCAGGAGATCCTAAACCAGGTCTTGTGCATAGGACTCAGCCATAACCTTGATGGCTCTAGTCTCATCGCCTCCGAGCATACCGAGCATCGTCGCCCTGTCCTTGATACCCATCCCCTTGTATACAGTCTTGGCCTTGTTAATGGCTGATTGTCCTGCCGTATAAGTGTTCCCGATGAGATCTCGGGCTAGGATGGTACCGCGGATCTCCCGTGGGTCTCCCTTCTCATCGAAGTGTAGGAAGGAGATAGCGGCAACAGTGTCCTCTGAACAAAGGCATGCCTCACCCACATGAGCAAGATCGCCTAGCTCTTTGCTTTCTAGGTCTGTGAGTGACATAGTCATAGTGCTATATACACGGCGTAAACCTACTAGTCATACCCCCAGTGAAATAGTTGGGCATAGGAGGGCCACGCAGTCGGCCAAGGGAATAGGTAGCCGTACTTAGGGTATTGGCCCTCTCTGCAGGGCATGCCTTGTGGGCATTCCACCATTCCTGGGCATTGGCAATCCTCAGTCCGCGTGCTCGACTATGGGCTCAACGACACCCTCTGGCATGCAATGCCTCATATGCTGCATGGGTCTCGTGATCCATCTCTCACTATTCAGAGTGGTTACACGTAGGCGATGATGATCTAAGCCATTGCACTCGTTGCTAGCCCTAGAACCGCGGCCTCCATTGGTGTAACACGTTCACCAATGATCTTGGCGGCGGCTGTGTAGGAGGCACCACTGATGTCGATCTTTGGCATGGGGTGAGTTATTCTGAGACAATGCTCGGCCACCCCACTCACCACTGTAGCGAGGGCAGCCACAGCGGCGGCAGGAAGAACCTCATTTCCACCTGTCATCTTCACTACAGCCACATTCGCTGCCATGTTACTAACGATATGGACAGCCAGGGGCTTAGCCTTTGTCAGTAGCTTCTGGGTTTTGGTTCACAGCAGGTTCTCCTCCTTCGGAAGACTCGCCTGGCTCTCGAGCAGTTGCTTCACGAACTGTACCGTTGACGTCATTGTTTAAGCACTGAGTATATAATAAGATCTTCCCAGTCTGCATCTGCCAGGTGTCAGGGTTGAGAGATCCTAAACACGTCCAGGCTCACGCTTTGTGAGAAGTACTGTGAGGTCTTCCAGAGGGAGTTGAAGGACTACAAGAAGAAGACACCAGATGATTTGGTAAGTGGCCTCACCTGACTTAGAGCTGAACAAGGCTCTGCGCTCCTACATGTTGGAAAAAGGATGCACTGTGGAACCATCCAGCCCTTGGATGTGCATGTTGGCAGCGTGTATAAGGGCTGTAGGGCAGGCCAAGCTGGTTCAGTGTCTCACCGTGGTCCCCACTGCTACTGTAGAGAGTCGGGATAGGCTTATAGCTGATATAGCTGATGTGCTAGCGGCGGAGTAGGTTGATCTCGAGCGCCAGGATAGCTAGGCCTGGCACCACTCGCAGAGCTACGATGGGAAGTGGTGTCGTGTCAACTGGCTGCAGTGTCGGGGTCTGAGCTTCCATGGGAAGTATCGTGTCGACTGGCTGCAGTGTCAGGGTCGGAACGACTGTATGGCCCATACTATGCGTAGGTGTGTTGATATTGGTGTTGAAGCCGAAGTGGACACCGGGGTAACTCCCCTCGACTATCATGTTGTTATAGCCCCTGACTTGGAGGGCCTCGATGTTCATGATCATGTTGCTCGGAATCTACCGTAGGTGTGGTGAAACAGCAAAGTCAAGTTTGCAACAGGCCTTCTGCAACCCCTGCTGGAACTTAGCAATAAGAGTGCTGGGATCTGCCACGATGATCATATCTCCAACCAGACTGATGACCATGGTCTGCACCTCTGCTCAGCTGACACCATCTAGTGAATGTCACAGTTTGGTCTGTGCTGTATGGAGGCAGTAGCACAGTGCTTCCAGGGACTGGTTGATCCGAACGATCCATGCTGGTGTGCGGCCTGAGGTGGTGTGTGGGACAAGGTATTCCACACATCTGGATAGTCCTGCCGCAAGCCAGTAATGTGCATATTTTTCAACAGTGCCCCAGGGTCAGAGTCTGGATCGAACAAAAATGTTGCTGTCCTCCGACGGCCTACTCGTTGGTGTGTTCGATAGGGGATTCCAGAGTAGTCACATCTCTGGTCACTGTACATAACCACTAGACCGCTGTTGTCACCACCAGAAGCTGGTTTGCGACCATCCATCCACTGTGATGGAGAATGGTGTTAGCTCTGGTATATCATCCAGTAGATCTCTCCGGCCAGTCAAGGGTGTACCCAGGAGGGGCAGTTGGCTACGGATGACTGTCGTGAGGTTCAGTGGGAAGGCCATCTATACTGGTGTTCTTAAAGCTACAGCACAGGCAGCACACTATTTGTAGTCGTCTCGACTCCAGAGACCAGCGAGGTGACCTCGCCATAACATCTCCTTTTTTAGCTCCTCCATATCAACCCACCTGCTGGAGCCTTTGAGGTATTGCTGTCGCACTTTAGGTTTATCCGTGCAATACAGGGCTTGTACCTTCAATATATGGTGGTACTCTTCATCAGTGACCTGGCCATCCTCGAGAGCTTTGCTGACAGACTTGTCGATAGTCCATAGCATACTCTGTGCCTGTGTAACGTACTTAGCATGCTTCTCCAGCCTCTTTGTGGTCTGCTGCTGCCCCACGCCCAAGCCTGTGGCCAAGCCAGTGGTGGCTAGTGTCAGCCCACCCAGCGGGATGGGGACGATGGCACCCACCCCTGTAGTGAGAGTGGCAACAGCTGCTACACCAGCACTGGCTCCAATTACACCCACAGCAGTGGCTGTATGCGCGAGGACATTGTAGGCTGTCTTATATCGCCTGCACATTCTGCTGTACCTTTCTGCCTCATGGACGAGATCCTGCCTGATGGTATTTATCTGCTGGAGTCGCCAGCCGTGTATGATACTGCCCTCGTCAGCAGTCAGGGAGGGGTATATTTCTGGTTGCTCCCACCACTCTGAGTTTGCCATAGTATACCTCGAGATTAAACCTGCATCACCTGCAGAATCTGCTCATGTGTCATAGAAGGGTTCATTTTGGAGAGCCTGGCGAACCATACCAGCTTGTTGGTGTTGAGGCAGACGTCTTTTTGACAGTGGTCATCCAGCACTATGTTGGGTGCCAGTAGCTTTCTGAGACGTGGCATCTGGAACTTTGTCTTATCACCAAGATAGTAGGTCCGCCGCTGGATAGCTTTCTTGGTCTTACACTTCTGTGCCATCTCCTCTTTCCACGGTATGACATCTGTCTCATCCTTGTCTGAGAAGACACCTGACTCATCCTCGTCTGTGAAGACCTCTGGCTCATCATCGTCTCTCAAGACTCCTGCATCCCACTTACTCTCCTCCAGGAGGGCCTGCCAGTATCGGAAATGTTCACTGTTACTGCGCCTCCTTGCAAGGCTCGCGTTCTGTTGATACCAGTTCTCTCGCTGTAGTCGCTTTCCTTCTTGTAGCAGTGCGGGCCTCTGTTCGTTTAAGGCCTTTATTTGTGCAGGGGTCATGAAGGGGCGAACCGCTTTCTTCATCATCTCGGCCAAGGTCAGATAATGGTGGTATGATATCATGTTGTCATCAGGTCAATGAGTAATAAGAGTGTAAACTCTAAATGGGCATCCGATATCCCATCCATGCTGGCATATATGTTAATGGAGGGGCTGTCAAACATGGGATTTACAGGTGTGAACAGGCTAGGACTGATAGCTTTCCATAGGTTGCTGTTGGCACCTGGGAGATACGCTATCACGTCCTGACCGCCTTCTCCCAGTGAGCTGCAGTGTGCACTGCCCGGAGGTTGATGTAGCACATCGGTGTGTATGTATGTTGTGCCCCACTCGGGCACCTCGGAGAGGACCCATTCTACATGGTACTGTACCACCCGTCTCCCCTCCAGAGAAGGTGAGCTTACGTTCTCATCACTGGAGAGCAGCACTCGGACAATCGGCATGGTTATATCTCCTGTTTAAACCCTTCTATATAGCGTGCTATGGAAGCTATATTTGCTCACTCGACTGTTCTTGCTGACCTGGCAGATGTGTACGCAGTTGATGCTGCCAAGGTAGAAGAGAGCGATGGCAAGTCATTCACCCTACAGTATGAAGCAAACTCAAAGGCATTCTCCCTCCACCCCATTGGTGGTGATGGTGTGGAGCTGCTCACAGACCTCAAGGATGTGTCGAAGGAGCGCCTGGGCCGCAACATAGATGGTCACAAGATCGTGGTTCGGTACGATTTCCCAAAGAGGAAGTACATCCTCGAGCCGTTGATTGAGGTAACATGTGAACATCCCAGAGTCTGCCGTGAAAACTATTTTTCTCTTGGTTTGCAAAAAGACACTTTCTATGAGAAAATTTAAATTTTCCTGAAAAAAAGTCAAGCATTAAAAGATTAAGGACTGAATTCCCTAATTCAAATTCAAACAAAAATGGTCCACATTAGTATACAAAGAAATGACCACATGATAAGTTTTATTTTGTTTCGTGACATCGAGGACACAATTTAAGCTTCTAAAAGCATACAATTTAAAACATTTGATTTTCAAGCATTATTTTTAGTTTTTAGCAAACTTCATTTTTTATAATATCTTTACCCGATCATTCATACTAATATTAATTGAGCGTGTATTAAGTGGTCTAGTTTTTAATTTTTCTCTTTTTCCATGGGTTATTCCTAATTTTGTTAGTATAACATCAAAAGACACTGAACGATTATCAAATGCCAGATTCAACTTACAGCTCCAATGCTCCATTGGAATCTGTGAAATAGCCTGCATAAGAAGCAAGCAAACAAGCAACTAACTGCCCCCAATGAAATAAGTTTCAAGTACATATGTGTTTTATTTTTATTAGGCTGGGTGTTATGGTGATTCTACTGCCCATAAACGCCATTATCGCCATCAAGACCCGCGCTTACCAGGTTGAACAAATGAAACAAAAAGACAATAGGATCAAACTTATGAATGAAGTGCTCAATGGAATAAAGGTACGTTTCTAAGGATGCCTATTGTTGTTATCAAGTCTAGGACATCTTTACAGTACAGCTAATAAACAAGTTAACATGTTTCCAAAACAAAGAAAACTCAGGAAACATGTTAGTTACTACAATTTTGAACATGATATAAGAATTGGTTTGTTGAACATTTTGAGCAGCAATGTCTTCTGCACCAGTCCCAGCACCACCACCAGCACCACCACCACCACCACCACCACCACCACCACCACCACCACCACCACCACCACCACCACCACCACCACCACTGCATCGCCAGCACCTCGTTATCAGCACCAGTACCAGCACCAGCACCACCACCACCATCCCACAGCCATCGCCATAGTGCCAACACAACACCAACACAACAAACACCGCAAACACCACAAACACCGCCAACACACCAACACCACCTATGACAACGACAATGACGACAACGTCGTCGATGACGATGACGACGGTGACAGCGGCGGCGATGGCGCCGACGACGATAACGAAAACAAAAGCACTAAATAAAAAATCCATGTTGGCAATTAGGTCACTAATGCATAGACATGTATGCCTATAAATGTGTGTATTGTAGGTTTTAAAACTCTACGCGTGGGAGCTGTCGTTCCAGGAGAAGATCGCCGCTATACGGCAGAAAGAACTGGATGTGTTAAAGAAGGCTGCATATCTGGGAGCTTTTAGCACATTCGCCTGGACATGTGCACCTTTCATGGTATTTAAATGATAACTAACCTTATGTTATGAGATCTATGCAGATGATCTAATATGCCACTCATAACTTATGTATGAGCTATTAAGCTATGTATCACCCTAGCGTGGCTAAACCCGGATTCCTCCATTCCTTGATGTCACGTGAAGACTACAGTCCGTATTAAAGGTGTTATCTCATCAGCTTCCTCTGTAATCTCGTGTAGTATTGATGTACGCCTCGTATGAAGACATCGTGAATTATGCTGCACCAATGGAGTGGATTTATCCTCACATGTATTACGTCATTATAAATTACTCCACACGAATGCTGAGACAATCATAGTAACGTATTATAGCTCCATGATGGAGCCAGCTCCAAAAGTCCACCAAGTGTACGAATTGTATAGTGTGATGACTATGCAATTTAGTAAACAGTATGTTGAATATTTTGAAACTACTTTGCTTGGGCAACAACAACCAGTAAAATTGCTTTCAAAATATTTAACAGCTTATATGTATAGTTACCTTGAAAGGGGGATAATGGGAATTCATGGAGCAATGTATGCATATCGATCCAATCAAGCACACAATGTGGGCAGAGATTAAATAAAATGGGTTGGGCATAGCTAGAAACTGAACCCTCTGTTCATCCTTATTTCCAGGTAACGTTGGCATCATTTGTGGCATACATTCTCTCTGATCCTGAGAATCATCTGGATGCCACGACAGCATTCGTCAGTCTGACGTTGTTCAATATCCTGCGATTTCCAATCAACTTATTACCCATGATGATATCGTATGTTGTTATGGTAAGTCATGATATATAGCATTTTCATGAACAGTAATGCCAGTGATAAATTATCAAAAATAGTCCTCTCTTGACCTGCAAATGGGCATTCACTTAAATCTCATGTTATAGCATATAATGGACCATTCCAGTTTCCATCCATCATATCGCATCATAATCAATTATGTGACATGTAGGATGGCGTCACAATCAAAGACATCATGAATGACGTAGGTAAGTGCATCACGAATGCATAATTGTTGACGGATAAGCGTTGTTGTTCGAATTGTATGACTTTATAATTTAATAAACATGCCGAATTAGTTTCAAAATATTCAACAGTTTACCTGTATAGTTTTCTGGATATTGATAGTCAGGGCGTTCGGGGATCAATCGATCCCAATACGGGCGGGGTGTGGATGGAGCTTAGCTAGAAATGGGCGGGGCTTAGATAAAGTCCATTATTGAATCTTTAATACCTAAAATTCAACTGTTTTCATTTTTATACAGGTAAGATGTTGAATATTTTAAAACTAATTTGCCCGGTGTAATTAGGTTCAAAATTACTGAACAGAAACGACAAATTCTTTATTATGTAGGGTCTATATATGCTGTTGAATAATCTTAAATACATTTTACTAAGAGCTGTTAAGCTACTTAACACTTTCAAAATACTCAATAACTTTCCTGTATTTAAAATCAGAGTGCTGGAATAAGTGGGGATTTCAAGCGTTGTGCTAGTGGTGTGCCTGAGATAACATCGCGATATATAGTGTATTAAAACACGATATATCGATAAATCGTACATCACAATGGTCACGAAAGTCTTTTGGTGTGGGGTGGCGTAGGGTGCGCTAATTGGGGTAAAACATTAAATGAGAAGCAGAGTCAAACTATTGAATATTTTGAAATTAGTAAACTGGGCGCTGTTGTTGCCTCAGGGTTCAACAGCTTCTAAAGATCGAATAATCGTGCATATGTATGTTAATCATCGTTATAATGTATGTAACACATGCCCTCATCTCTGTAGGCCCAGGTGTCTATCGGACGCATTGGTAAATTCCTACGATGTGGAGATCTTGATCTAGAGAGCGTAGACCATAACCAGAGCTCAAGTAATTACTACTACTACTACTACTACTACTACTGCTACTACTACTACTACTACTACTACTACTACTACTACTACTACTGCTGCTGCTTCTGCTGTTGCTGCTGCTGTTGTGGCTGCTGCTGCGGCTGATGTGGCTGCTACTACTACGGGTACTGCTATTGCTACTGCTATTGTTATTGCTATTGGTCTTGTTTCTTCTACCAGGTGCGTTTTCTATATACATGCTTGCCATGATTCATTCGTTTGCTCCTTCATGTATCCCTTCGTTGATGCATTCGGCGTTTATTTGTTAATTGCTCACTTTTTCTATCCATCTACCCACCCATTCACCTGTCCATCCATCCATTCATCCACCCAACCATCCACTGACACACACACACACACACACACACACACACACACAAACAAACAACACACACGTACGCACGCACGCATGCACGCACACATCCACCACCCACACGCTCACCAAGCAAACATCCATCGATCCAGCCATCCATCTATTTATCCACCCACCCACCTACCCACCCACGCATCTGCTTAATCCATCCATCCATCCATCCACACCCATGCACCCGCCCGCTTGCCCACACCACCCTCCCACCAACCTCACCCCACACCTGCACACACACGCATGCACACACCAACCAGCTATGCACCGACCTAATCCACCCACCCAACACCAACACACACACCCACACACCTACCCACCCAACTATCCACAATCCATCGAACCATCCATCCATTTGTCGTCCGCCACCCACCCAGCCAACCACCCAACCATCCATCCACCCACCCACCCGCCCACGCATCCATCTAACCAAGCAAGCAACCAGCCACCCAACCACGTTACTACCCAACCGCCCAACCAAACACCCACCCACTCATCCATCCATCAACCCACTACAGCCATTTAACATATATGTGATTTATTTATTTGTCATGTTTTGTATTTTACTCTCTTATAGGCTATCCAATAACAATAGACAATGGGACATTTGCATGGGACAGGACAGAAAGAATATGTTTGAAAAAGTATGAAATAAACCATTACATAGTCGATTGACAGCTAATTCTAATGCATGAACGTGCTAACAGTTGTGCTACTCTTTCTATGAGACTGAATGCTGTTGAACACAGTCACTCCGAAAGACAATGGGTTGTAACGTTTTGTGCAATTTCTGCTTTAAGCCTTTCATGACTAAGCCAGCCAAAACCAGCCTCTGTAGGTGTCTTGACGAATGTCTATTTGCAGGCCAAGAGAAGGTGGTTCTTGAAGATTTAGCACTGAAATTACTGGCTCGATAACCGAGCCAGTCATTCCAGTGGTACGTTTTCAAAAATGGGTTTCTCTTGGCCTGGAAATGGACATTCAATAAGTAAACATCTACATTTTTTGAAGAAATTTTGTCATTAAAGGGTTAATAGCATTTTAATCTACACATGTTGTTGGGGATACGCAAGAACTAGAAATAAATCACAGACAAGTAAATACAAAATATTCAGCTTTGAGAAAAGCAAACCTCTGCGAAATAATAGGATCGTTCCCATTTTTAACTACGAGTCCAATACATCTGGCAAAGGAATGCGCCCATTACAGTCCTAAACTTGAATATATCCCGAAATCTTGCACTTGACCTTTGAAGACGTCGAAAAGTAAATATAATTTTCGAACATCACGTTCCATTATGTGGTAATTTCTGCCTTTCGGATGATTAGCGCCGCTTCCCATGGCACTGTCGAATACAGGGTGAGGTTACAAAGAATTTCCTATTATACACACGTTCTTCTGTGTTCTAAACAGTGTATTCACGCATGTTCGCTAACACATAGGTTGGTCATACTGGAAATACATAAATACAGTCAAATGTGTTCACCGCAGACACCTGCGGTTAGGGCACACTACGATGGTGGTGTATTCAATAAGCAATGGAGGATTCCAGTTTATCCATCAATCATATGACGGCACCATCAACTACTTGACTTGTAGGCTGGCGTCAGAATCAATTACGTCATGTATACCTACCGTAGCTATGTTCGTCATGAATGCATTAATTTATGATGGACTAATAGTTGTAGTTTTAGCTATGCCCTGGCCATCTCTAGCTTTGCACACTGTCACCCCACCCATCCCCACACCCAACCCCATCCCCACCTCGCCCATGTTGGGATTAACCGATCCCTGAACTCCCTAGCTATCAATTTCCAGAAAACTTTACAGGGAAGATGTTGAATAGTTTGAAACTAATTTGACTTGGCGCTGTTGCTGCCTAAGACAGCAACAACATGCATTCATATTAGTTTCAAAATATTCAACAGCTTAACTGCATACTTTTCTGGACTTTGAGATTCAGAGAGTTCAGGGATCGATTGAACACGTGGGCTGAACATAGCTAGAGATTGGCGAGGTATAGCTTAAACTGTATTCCACCATTCCATATGTCAGTCAACCTATATTATTTGACCACTTATTTTGCATGGCCACATTTAAATGGTCTATCCAGTATCCTGTATGGGAGAGATTGTCTTATATACATCTATTTTCTAATCCTATGGTATGTGTCCTCAGCATCAACCTGAGTATCCCTGACGGAGGTTTGGTAGCAGTTGTTGGCCAGGTTGGATCTGGTAAATCGTCTCTCATTTCCTCATTGCTCGGTGAAATGGATAAGCTTATGGGCAAAGTCAATGTCAGGGTAAGAATCTATATAATAATGTTCTCATAAATAAAGGAATCGTCTAAAACCTATTTCAAATACCTGTTTTACTTAGTTTATGGGGATTTTAATAGCCGACCCATGATCGAGTTGCTAACTGCTGCCAATAAATCCCTGTTCCATACTCTTGTGTCAGTTATGACTCCTACTACTCAGTTACTACAAGCGGAAATGCAGGAAGCTGATTCCGGGAGCATCTGTTTTTCAACCCCCCCCACCCCCATAATACCTGATGGACCAACCCCCAATTTTATTTCTGAAATCCTAATCATAATACCGTTGCATGTTAGATCACTTGTCATGCAAATGACATCTTGGTCTGTCATGAAAGAACCAGAAATTGGACAGTAACCGTTTCGAATATTGTGTCGTTCATCATAGTACTGATTCTACATTTTTTATAAATATATTTGTAGATAATATAGGGATCTATTTCTAGCTATGCCCTACCCATTTTAAGTAAGCTCCACCGACATTTACATGCAATGTAAACAATGTATATACTGTGAATCCTGAACTCCATTAATCCCAATTTCAAGATAATCATAGAGGTACTATGGTGAATATTTTGAAACTAATCTGAATGGTTGCTGGTGCTGCCATGTGCTGCTGGAAATGGCAGCAGCAGCGCCTGGTTAAATTAGTTTCAAAATATACAACATAATGTGTATTAAATAATAAAAACATCAAAGCCATATCCTTCGTACAGTTGACAGGCTTTTCAAGGGTTCATGCGGGAACTAGACTCACTATACAGTATGACGTCAGCCTACATGTGACGTAATATGGTATAGCGTCATACACTTGAGTGACAGATCAGATCACTCAATTGTTATTATTAATTCATGTTTGACAGCTATACTATTATATTCATAAGAATATTCCTTTTAATGGCAATTCTCATTGCTTAGCTTCGATTCGTGGGATTGTTCGATGTGGGCCTAGTTATCCTGGAAATGGATCCAGCTACCGAGGATCCACCATGACCATGGATTAAAACCTCTTGTCTCAACTGCGCCTCAAAGTGCTCATAAATGTGACTTATATTATATTAATTAAAGGGGCGCATTCACACCAGAATGTTAAAAAATACAATTATTTAAATTGTGTGCGTTTAGAAGATTGAATTATATACCTCGATGTAATGGAACGATATGAATTTTAACAAATGATGATTTCATTCCTGTATAACTTAATATAAATTTGTATTTGTGATGTTAAAATAGGGGCACATGTCTGTCTATAATTCAATTTCAAAACCTAAAAGAATTATTTGAATTCATACGTGATGAAATCATCATATGTTAAGATTTATTTCGTTTCATTACATCTAGCTCACAATCAGAAGTATACTTTTAACCATTTTATTTTCAAACATTAAGTGTAAATATGCATCTTTAACCTTTTCATTGTCATTGTCAAGATTTGTAAAAACTGAAATTTGTCTTCAATGAATGCAATTCATTCGAAACCTAAGTAAAGAGAATTAAAAAAAATTACAAATGGAATTTGCAAAAAAGCATTTTGTTGTCCTGCATATGGAGGCTGTTTGGACAGGTTAAACATTACAAGGTTTAGAAAATTCAAATCGTTGTTTAATCAATATCCATTTGCAGGCCAAGAGAAGACTATTTTTGAAAATGTAACACTGGAATGACTGGCTCGGTAACTGAGCCATCCATTCCAGTGGTAAACTTTTAAAATAGTGTTCTGTTTGCCTGCAAATAGACTTTTCT
Organism: Chaetoderma sp. LZ-2023a; assembly: GCA_034401795.1. Taxonomy (NCBI): domain Eukaryota; kingdom Metazoa; phylum Mollusca; class Caudofoveata; order Chaetodermatida; family Chaetodermatidae; genus Chaetoderma; species Chaetoderma sp. LZ-2023a. Next base: position 33,161,069 of record CM067361.1, on the reverse strand, counting down.
CGAGACCACTGCAGAGGCAGGCATTGGCCGACTTAGTGTTTATATTGCTATGGTGATGCAAGAGGTGGTCAATCCTTTTGCCGCGAATGACCAAGAAGGGAGGATTAGTTATAGTAGAAAATCCTGTTTAGCTTAGTACTTTGAGTTTGAAATTAACTTGAGAGTATCCTATCATAACAACCTAAAATTATTTCGTGGGCTAGTATTGAACTTAGAGAACAGTTGTCTAGCCGTGTTAGCCTGTATAGACAATAAAACACGATTCAAGGTAGTAGCCTTTAAGACCACGTTAGTTTATTCTGGTGAAACACTTATATGGGAGAAATCTCTTCAACATAAACCAAGTTAAACATAAAATATACTTCCTTTGAAACCTGTCTTTATTGTATATTGATATCGAGATTGGTGGAGTGGGGGCAGCATCATGATTGAGTGAGTCACAGCACAGTGATCGACTGTTCACAAACAGATGACCTTGATATATTAATCCGGTTACATATATGGACTATAACTATTCCTCCATTGTTCCTCCTCCTTCTTCAGGGTCGGATAGCATATGTTCCTCAGCAGGCCTGGATCCAGAATGCTACAGTCAAGGATAATATCCTCTTTGGAAAAGACATGGATGACAAAGAATATACTGGTGTCTTGAATGCATGCGCATTGCAACCGGATCTGGCTGTTCTTGCAGGAGGCGATATGACAGAAATCGGTGAAAAGGTCAGAGGGCAGGATTACATATCTAGTGTGGATGACTGTGGGATGCGACAGATTTTGGGGTGAGGTGTGGGGGGAGGGTGGGGTGTGTGTGTGTGGTTGCGGCATGGGGCTGGGAGTGGGTTGTACACTATGCAATGGAGGAATCCAATTGTAGCTATAGCCCACCAATCTCTAGCTAAGCTTCACCTACACACCATCCACGTTGAGATCGATCTATCCCTGAACCCCTACTGATCAATTATCATAAAACAATACAGGTAAGCTGGTGATTATTTTGAAACTAATTTGACTTGGTGCTGTTCCTGACAATGGCCGCAACAGCGCCTAGTCAAATTAGTTTTAAAATATTCAGCAACATGTTCATTAAATAGTAAAGACATACACTCCGTACAATCATGCTTCAGTCTGTCACCACTCATTCGTTCGTGGCAACTTTAATTACGTCATTCATGATGTTGATTATGACGTTATACGATAAATGATGGATACACTGGAAATGTCAATTAGAACGTGTTTGATTCGCAAAGCTGTATTCAAATGCAGATTGCATAGAGGGAAATTGGTTGAAATATGATAACAGTTTAACCTGACATTAATCATAAGTGAAAGCCAATGATTTTGTAATTTCAGCTAATAAGCTCAGATAGACAGGTACCAATTTTAATCAGCTGTCTGCAGCTGAAACTCTTAAAGTTTGAGTCACTGTTTCTGAGGATAATCCTTGCTAGCTGTAAATGGTATATACTGTTTAAACATGGATTCTTGTTGGAGACACTGAAGGTGTACAGGAAAACTATCCAGGGATTCTGTGAATGTGGTATTTACTGTGTTGTATTGCACTGTATTGTGTTGTAAGTTGGTGCGTTTATGACGTCACTCTCATAGGTACTCAGGTTTTTAGTTTGGCGTCAACACGTCGTGGTTTGTACACGAGTAGCTACGTAGATAGTCTGCCCATTTGAAAATGGTGCTTGGATGCCAACATATTTTGGAAATCTACAATCTGGTTCCATAAAATCGGTAACCAGCCTTAAGGGCTCATACAAGCTGGTACATTTTCAGGGATAGCATTTCACTGTGGACAATCACAGACAATCGACGAGAGTGTTCTCATTGGGAAAAATCATTGCAAATTGGTGCAGATCAGTGCAGATAATCTGTTACAAATCTGGGATAATGAATCATTTCTCCTCGATGAAATCTGGAATTCTTGTTCCCAGAATATTTTTAATCAGCGTTAATTAATCGGCGATAATCTTAGTCATTTAGAGCAGGTTACAATTTGTACTGCAACCAGGCTTAACAAACTCTAATTGCAAATTACCTTTCCAGGGGATCAACCTGAGTGGTGGACAGAAACAGAGGGTGAGCCTGGCCAGAGCCGTCTATAATGATGCTGATATATATTTACTAGACGACCCTCTGAGTGCCGTCGATTCTCATGTCGGCAAGCACATCTTTGACAACGTCATAGGCAGGAAAGGAATTCTCAGCCAAAAGGTACGGACATAGAAGACATTATCACTTTCGCTCCCGCTACCCGTGTAATGCTCAGATTCGTGACAAAAATACATTTTCTCATGGAAAATGTTAGTGTGCAGGAGAACAGAAGACATTTTCATTACAGATTTAACATTGGAATTACAGACACGGTTATAGAGCCAGCCATTTCAGTGGTAAATTTGAAAATGTTCTTACACTTGTTCTGTAAATGGAGATTTCTCAAGTCGACTACAGAAGGTATGTATGCCCAACTTGATTGTTAACACTGTAAAATGCAGCATGCGTGATTCACAATGTTTTCTGATGGTGTAGATTCTTACATTCATGCATAGATTGTGTATCCAAAAAATGTATTTGTGTTTTAGGTCACACCAATTTGATGTTTTGTTTTACGAAAATTCCCACCTAAAACACAAGATCAGAGATGGGTAACAATTAAAAACAATGCACAATTTCAAGCTCAAGTTTCAAATGTCAGGGTTGATGAAGAACCTCCAAAGCATTTTCTCAGTGACTAGCTATTTACAGGTCAAGAAAACAGTATTTTAGAAAATGTACCACTGTTAAACAAGTCACACATACCAGTAGTAAATTTGAATGGTTAACACAGCTACAGAGATCAAAACGAGTTACAGAAAAATTCTGAGGAAATCTGCATGATAAGGCTAGGGCTGGAAAGAATGCTGAAAATAATGCCTTAAAATTCCAGCATTATTCTTTTCTAGATTTGGAAAAATTACGTTAGGTGGGTTTGTGAAACCAAAAAATCAATCGGTATGGCTTTATTGACATTTTAACCCTGCCAATTCCAGTTGGTTAATTTCAAGAGAATTAAAAAGGAAAAAATGTGTATTAAATTGTAGCTCTTAATTAAATACGTATAACTCACATATACTTACGTCACATAACTTTTGTGAATGACTTACATGATTCTGATTATGACGTCATTTAACAAGTGATATTTTTGGTTATGAGGGTAGACATTTGAGTGGCAGATGGGAGCCCTTTAGTACTTAAATTTCGAATTACTCCATGCAGACTCGAATCTTGGTGACTCATGGAATACACTGGCTGCCAATGGTGGATCAGATAGTGGTTATGACAGATGGCGAGATATCTGAAGTGGGTACGTACGATGAACTTATGTCTCATCATGGTTCCTTCGCTCGCTTCATACAGACATACCTCACACAGGACATAGATGAGGCAACGCTGGAGAGCGAGGATCAGGATGGTGAGTTGCATATTTAGTGCGTGCCTGTGTGCATTTTGGCGTGTGTGTGAGAGAGTAAAGCAAACTTGCGCAATACACTACTCGAGAAGGCAAACGATCGAGGATTACATGTATTGCTAAATGATTATCTTTTGGTGTTCTTATGTCACTTCAAAGTCAATGGATGATTCCAGTTTATCCATCAACCATATGATGAAATATTCAACTACGTAACATGTAAGCTGGAGTCATAATCAATTACGTAATGAATTGTATAGCTAAGTTAGTGACAAGTGCGTAATTGCCGATGAACTAAGCGTTGTTTTATAAATTGTATATCTTTACCATGCTGTTGAATATGCTGAAACTAATTTGACTGCGCGCTGGTGCTGGTAGTAGCAACAACACCCAGTAAAATTAGTTTCAACATATTCAACAGCCTACTTGAATAGTTTTATGGAAATTGATAGTCATGGAGTTCATTGATCGATCGATCCGAACATGGATGAAGTGTGAGTGGAGCTTAGCGAGCCATTGGCGGGGCATTGCTAAAACTGGAGTCTTCCATTCCATAAAATTGGAGACAAATCAGAGATTGCAGAACAGTGACTTCACATGTTGTCACATTGTGAAAGGCTTTCAGATTTTCCAGATTATTTTCGAATTTTCCAGCTTTTGATCACACCAAAGGTTGCGGAACCATAGTGTATGCTCACACGCGTTCCTATGTTACTATCTAAACAAAATCGGCCTAGTGCCTTCCGAGATATTCACATACACAGATGCCTGATCCATATCGATCAGTTCCGAATCCTGGTACTTTTATACGGATCATGGCCAAAGCCTGGACATCCTATCGTACAGGACAAAGCAAACCACTAGTTTTCTTAGATACAGCTCAGGAAACAGAGACAGATAGACTTACATATACACAGACAGGCAGATCCGATTGCATTAACCCCTTCCACCTACTTTTCGCACAGTGGTATATCAGACAAGTGTAATAAAGTCAATGTCCAACATATTGCAATACACCTGCTTAGACTACTTGCCAGTTACATAGCCGAGCAGCAATGTATAGAACTTTCTAAACTAGTTCCTCCAAACTTCGCCACTATCTATGCTCCAGTGCAGCCCAAGTCACATAGGCAAGCAGCAATGTATAGGACTTTCTAAACTAGTTCATCCAAACGTCGCCGCTGTCTATGCTCCAGTGCAGCCCAAATCATATAGGCAAGCATTGTATTGGAAACGTGTTAACTAATGGCAGAGCTATTAAGTATCAAACTTGCACTTGTTTTAATGACTTTCAGTTCAGGAGACAAAATTACGAATATTGGAGCGACTTGACTCAGTACTCTCCCAGTCCGACGATCACACAGCATCCGCGGATGACGATACCAAAGCTAAGATATCTAGGTGAGGATACAATAATGATGTAAATATAAACAAGTAACATGATCATCGCGGTACTAGCCTACCTCATTTAAGAGTAATATTTTGCCCGGGTGAAAACGCAAACCAGACGGGTAGTCCGGTTCACCCCTCTCCCACCCCAACCCAACCCCACCCCACGCCAGATAATTCTGCACTTCTGGAGGTAAATATGTAGTGATAGTTGGTTGTAAAATTATTCTATTTTTACTCATTTTCTCATGAAGATGATACATAAGTGATATGCATTCCAGATTGGCAACACAAGGAAGATTCATGTTGTCAGCATCTTGTCGAATAGGGCAGGCATAATTTCGATGTGGCGATTTATCTGAATCATGCCCAACTCAGCTAGACATCGCCAATGTCTAGCCAAGTCAGGCGTAGGCCTGAGTAGCGGGAGGGGACTTCCTGACCCCAAGGCCCCCTCCCAGACCCATATGGCTATGCAAATAATGTAATGGACGCTGCTGCTGCTGATGATGATGATGATGATTATGATGATGATAATGACGACGATCACGGCGGCCGTGGTGGTGGTGGTGGTGATTATGGTTGTAGTTGTGGATGAGATGCTACTGTTGCTGCTGCCAATGATGATGACGACGACGACGATTATGATGATTTGGTAGTGATGGTGGGGTTAATGTAATTGGAGGTGGTGGCGCTGTTGGTGGGTGTCATCGTGATGGTGGATGTTATGGGGGCAGAGGAGGTCGTTGTCGTCGCCGTCGTCATCGTCACGTCCCTCCAGAGCATATTTTTTGATATTTCCTCCTGTCAGATCAATGAGAACGCGGAAAAAGAGCTTAGCCACGAAGCAATCCACAGTCGAGGTCATCAAATCAATAGAAGTATCTGTTGAGCTGAGCAAAAGCTTAAAGAAACAAGAGAAGGAGAAGGCCACTGAAAAGCTCATCATGGAGGAGACGTCACAGACAGGCCAAGTGAGTTCGTGGAGAGCAATAGATAGCAATATCTTTCAGTTAAATTAGTTTCAAGATTTTCAACATAGTATTCCGTACATTGTAAAGAATTTGTCGATTTTGGGATTTAGGTGTTAAATGTTGACTGAACCTTTTTGCCGAGCCCATCGCGAAGCGGATGACCGCCACATAGCGATCCAAATGATGTCCGGTGCCCAGTGTCCGGCATGACAAGAATTATGTAATGGTTAATGTTTTTCAATGGATTATATGGTACTGGTGTTGTAAGACGGGTGGGCCGGTTGGTGGTTCTTATAGGGACACATCTCGCCACCGTCTCAAACCGCATACCGACCGGGATCTTCCTTTTAGCGGAGATAGATGGAATGGATGACACAATGTTGTATTCTATTAATGATGACTCGTTTACTGAACTTTCTTAATCCTATATTTTACACATATAATTCAAAATTCTACTCAGGTGTCGCTTAGATATTCTAAACCTAAAACTAATTCTACTTAACTACAATCGATTCATAAGAGAGAAGTATTCTTAACAAAATATAACAAAGTTAACCTTACGTTTGTCACGCTAACTGATTAGCCAACAGACTACATAGCTGACAATCTCACTACTCACTAGCTGTCACTAGCGGTCAGAGACCACTGTGGAAGTCCCTCCAAGTCCGTCCGAGTCCGTAACCATAACTCTCACTGTCTAACTTTAACTTTAACTGTCCATCATCAACATTTGCCCACTCTTAAATATGATTCTGTCATTATGTCAACAAATGTGTGTGTAGTAAGTGATGTGTCTGTGCGTGAATGTGGCCTAGGAGTATAATTAACTAATTTAACTAATAATAATTAACGTATATAATACAATTGTATGACAACAATTTATAACATGGTTACATTGAATTACAGGAGTTATACTCTGCACTTGTCCATTCCGACTAATAACTGTTTGTTCCATTGTGGGCACATCGATTAATAGTATATGCATATATTTTTCCATTTATTGCTGTAAGGTTCACGACCTGTCCTATCGAGTCTGTCACGTGTCACGGGGCGTGTTGATCATCCAACTGTATCCTATTCTCCTATAGTCGCGTGTGCATGTCTGGGCGTGGCTATTGTTAAGCGTATGCGTGTGTTCATGTGTGTGTGCGTTCGTGTGTGCGTTCTTGATGCAGATGCGTCCGTGTGTGCATGTGTCTCTATGTCCGTCCATTCGTGTTGGTGTGTCCATGTGGCTATGTCCGTGTACCATAATAATTAATTCATCAAGGACTTATTAGATGTTAATAAAACTGTACAGATTTAATCTATAACATCTTTACATCTAGTCTCCATCATAATTGAAAGGATTGTCAAATTTTCTTCTTGTTTTTTCGTGGGGTGGACTTAGCTTATTTTGCACTATGAATTAGATAAATGTTAGTGTTTCAATGGACATTTAATGCAGTAAGGATTTATCTTGGGTCAATAAAACTGTGGAGATTTGTTCTACGCTATCCTAGCATCCCATCTCAATGATAATGATTGTGATCTTCAAATATTGTCCATACCTTTCCGGTGTGTGGGCTTACGATATTTTTGTGATATATATCCTGCTTAAGCCAAGAATTGGAAGGGTGTTACATTTTTTCAGTTGACATTTAATCAATCCAGGACTGATCTAATCTCATTAAAACTTTACAGTTTTGTTTTATACCATCAGTGCATTTAGTCTACATGAAATAAATAAGATTTTCAAATGTTTCCGTTATTATTACTGGGTTTGGACTTTATTTTTCGGTGATTTATTCTGCTTACCCCCAGAATTAGAGGAATGTTAAAGTTATTCAATAGTCTTTGATTTAGAAATGGTTTAGATGATCACAATGACACTTTACATATTTTTGTATATGTCAGCATTGCATTTCTTATTGTAATTCAATGACAGGACCACCAACAGACCTACACAATGACTTTCATTATCTAAATGTGCACATTACATATTTTCGATTGATACCGAGCAAATGATGCGATCAAAGCTGTTATTTCTGTCCATGGCCTCCTCTTTCGACGTTTACCTATCGCTAACCCTATTCCATCCTCTTCCCTAGTTGCCATAATTATATCCGCAGCCTCCCCTCATCTTGTATGCCTATTCATCTCTCTCTCCCTCCCTCTCCCCTCTCTCTCTCTCGCACTCTCTTTCTCTCACTCTCTCTCTCTCTCTCTCTCTCTCTGTGTGTCCCTCCCTCTCTCTCTCTCTCTCTCTCTTACTCCCTCTCCCTCAATCGCTCTCTCTCTCTCTCTCTCTCTCTCTCTCTCTCAATCTCTCTCTCGCTACCTCCCTCTCCCACTCACCCTTTCTATCGCATGTTCACGTTAACGAGGTATCATCACATTTCTAGATAAGAATTTACAATATCTGCAACTGAAACCAAAGAACACAACATCTGGTCTAATTTAATTTTCCCAGCATACTATGTTATCTCACCACCTATTCTGATTATATCCTCAGGTGAAATATGCTGTGTATTTCTCATATGGCCGCGCTATTGGTATCATCTCATCTATCTGTATCATCCTCTTCTTCACACTTTACCAAGCCGCCAATGTTGGCTCAAATATATGGCTTAGTACCTGGACAGAAGACCCACTCCTGAAGAACCTCACGTTAACAAACACATCTGAATACAAGAACAAAAACTACATGTACCTCGGAGTGTATGGCGCATTTGGAATCGGACAAGGTTATTATAATGGATTAGTCCAATCTGTCACTCAAGTGTATGACTTCATACTCAAAAGGTCACATGTTTCCGTATGCTGCAGTCATAATTAATATATAATACTCCGCTGGAAGCTGGAATGGTCCATAAAGTGTACGTCCCTAATTGGTTAAGTATTTAACAAACATTACGCTGAATATCTTAAAACTAATTTGACTGGGTTCTGATGCTGCCATAAGCAGCAACAAAAACCAAGCAAATTAGTTTCAAAATGTCATGTCTTCCCTCCTTAATTACCTTGAAATTTGAATTCTGGGAATTCAGGATTCAGTCTATAAATTGATACCATCGCACTCAACATCTGGGCGGAGCTTAGCGTGAGATGGGCATGGCATAGCTAGACATTGATCCCTCTATGTGTGACGTTCAGTTGTAATATGATTCACTGCATAACACTATATGTAAATGAACAGACCGAGCTGGGTGTAGAGAGCTTCAAGTTATGTAACCCACCCAGATTATCAGATGTTTTCAACAACATATATCCTGTGCATTTGAATCACAATATAGTGTCCATTAAAGGATAACTAATCTCATCTCTTGATAGCTATTCAAGTGATCTAATATGCCACTCATAAACTATGCAGGTCATTTTAAGCTTTTTATCATGCCACTATGGAAAGATATTCAGGCTTTAGTAGCCCAATGCTGCTACATTTCTACAGCCTTGATGGCTGTCATGATTTACTTTTCAACCAATCAGAAAAAGCCTAGCATGTCTGCCTCGAGAAATATGTTCAGTCATAGAGGTGCCAGCTATAGTTTGGCAACGTGGTGTAAAAGCAATCATACAGGTAAGTTGTTGAATATTTTGAAACTAATTTGACTGTAAGTTGTTGCTGTCTATGGCAGCAACGATCTCCAGTCAAATTAGTTTCAAAATATTCAACGGGATAATAAATAATCTAATGCATTGGCACTTACATGCCATCACACACTATTGCTTAAGGAGATAAAATGGTGGCGATCACTGTTCAACGTTTACCCGATATTACAAAGTAGATACTTGTGATATAGATAAGGGAATTTGACAAAATATGAATGAAATTGAATCTATAAACCATAATCTATCGGTACGGTATAACATTTTGAGATGAGATTAGTACCCCTTTAACGCTGACCTGCAAATCTTGTCAATGGAGGAATCCTGTTTAAGCTATGCTCCGTCCATCTGTAGCTAAGCTCCGCCCACGCATTGCCAGTGTTGTGATCAATCGATCCCTGCACTCTCTGAATCTCATTTACCAGAAAACTATACAGGAAAGCTGTTGAATATTTTGAAACTAATCTGATTGGGCGCTGTTATTGCCCATGGCAGCAAATTCACCCAGTCAAATTAGTTTCAAAATATTTAACAGTATGTTTATTAAATAGGAAATACATACAATTTGTACAACCTTGCCAACTAAATCGAGCGATGCATGCTGCAATTGATTATGGCGTCATCCTACATGTCAAGTAGTGGATTATGTAGTTGATTATGACGTTATATAATTGACTGAGAATTTGTATTCCTCCATTGCAATACAGGCATAGTGCACCATAGCCATTGCTCATATCAATGAGTATGTCAGATTTCATCTCGTAGAACTCAATATTCAGCGAGGAATCCAAGTTCCAAAATACAAATTTAATAATCTATACTATGTACTAGCTTAATGAGCAACAATGTCGTAATGAATGAAATCACACAAGCCATTTAATAAGCAAGGTTTGATGTTCTTTGTTAAAGATTTTGCCCTATTTTGTCAAAATTGTCACATGGAAGTCATTGTGCACATAGACACACTTATGTCATAATAATGATATGGAGAAGCAAATGCTTCTTTTGATATCACTCGGTGACACCAGTGGATAATGGTCGGACTAAATATGCGTACAGAACGATTTTATAAACTGAACATAATATATTGATTTTGAGCTTAGATTACGGCACCTCCGGGTGGGCTACACTAACGAAAATTACGGAACCTCTTATGATCTATTTCCTGAACTAAAATGGGTTTGAAAATATTTCAGTCGGTAATTCTTTGGTTGCTTTGCCGGTGGGACGGTAGTTCAGTCAGTGTGTATGTATCTCTTTCTCTCCGTCGGAAGGTAGATCGGTTATTTGACTGGTCGTTCAGTTGATCGGTTGGTCAGTTGGTCGATCAGCCAGTCGCTCTTTCTGTTGCAGGTCAGCTGGCGAGCCAATTGGTTGGTCAGTCATTTGGTCAGTCAGTTGGTTGGTGGGTCGGTCATTCATTCGTTGGTTCATTCATTTGTTCATTTATACCATCGGTTGGTCGGCCGATTGTGCTGTTGGTCGGTCTGTTGGTCATTCTTTCAGTTATCCATGTATTCATTCATACCATGGGTCGTTCGGTTGGTTGGTCATTCAGTCGATCGGTCTGTCTGTCTTTTGGTCGATAAAATGCTCGTCAGGCCGCCTATTTGGTTTTTTAGTTATTTAGTTATTTAAATATTTAGTTATTTAGTTATTTAGTTATTTAAATATTTAGTTATTTAGTAATTGTATTTTATTTTATATTATTATTATTATTATTATTATTATTATTATTAGTTTTATTCCCATTACTTTATTTCAGCATTCTTTGTACTTTTCTATTCACTCATCTTTGCCGTTGGGCAGATTCGAGCTTCAAAGTGGTTGCACTCTGGAATGCTTGCCAACATTCTCAGGTACATTAACGATGTGATGTTATATAAGTGTCAATACAACACATTATGTATGCGCTATACTTATTGTCTTGAAGATTTTGAAACTAATTTGTTTGCGGATTTGTTGTTGGCTACGGCTGCAACTATTCTCAGTCTAATTGTTTTAAAGAATATTCAACAGCTTACCCATGTTGTTGCTTTCTCGTTGAAAAGTTGAAAGGTAAAACATCGAGACGTCACAGAGTATTAACGGGTCTGGATCGAATATTATGCATTTGATCAGGCTGTACTTAGCTGGGTTAAATGTCTATTGTAAAAGTAGTTGATTTATTGTTTTAAACATAATCTATTTTCAATTAATACCAAAGGGATTGAGTCACAAATCAAACTGACATAGATTCGACTCTTTCCCGAGTAGTAGTAGTAGTAGTAGTAGTAGTAGTAGTAGTAGTAGTAGTAGTAGTAGTAGTAGTAGTAGTAGCAATAGTAGTAGTAGTAGCAGTAGTAGTAGTAGTAGTAGTAGTAGCAATAGTAGTAGTAGTAGCAGTAGTAGTAGTAGTAGTAGTAGTAGTAGTAGTAGTAGTAGTAGTAGTAGTAGTAGTAGTAGTAGTAGTAGTAGTAGTAGTAACTGTATAGTAGTAGTAGTAGTAACTATAGTAGTAGTAGTAGCAGTAGTAGTAGTAGTAGTAGTAGTAGTAGTAGTAGTAGTACTAGTACTAGTACTAGTAGTAGTAGTAGTAGTAGTAGTAGTAGTAGTAGTAGCAGTAGCAGTAGTAGTAGTAGTAGTAGTGGTAGTAGTCGCAATAGTAGTAGCAATAGTAGTAGCAGTAGCAGTAGCAGCAGCAGCAGCAGTATAAGACGCAGCAGCATGACCAGTAGCCATAGCCGTAGTAGCAGAGCAATAACAATAGCGATAACAGTAACAGTAACAATACTAATAACAATAGCAATAACAACAGAAGCAGCAGCTATGGGATTGACGATAAACAGCAGCAGCAGCAGTAAGAATAGCCGGAGCATAGCAGTAGCCATAAGCAGTAACACTAGCTGTAACAGTAGCAGTAGCAATAGCAGTAACCATAGCAGTAATGGTAGGGGTAGCCCTAGCTGTAGCAGTAGCTGGAGCAGTAACAGTAGCCAAATTTTATTTTATTCAATGTGTCTATTATTCCTAATGCAGGTCACCAATGGCGTTTTTCGATACAACACCAATAGGACGGATTGTTAACCGATTCTCACGAGATATCGAGACTGTGGACAATAACCTACCTCAACTCATCCGTCAATTCTTCAATACATTCTTCAGTGTGCTTAGCACCTTGGTGGCGATCAGCTACAGCACACCTATCTTTCTCAGTGTGGTTCTTCCTCTAGGAATTCTGTATTACTTGGTACAGGTGAGAGCAGACATGATCATGGCTAGACATTCTTTACATATGCATTATTACATGTGGAGATGTCTGCCGAGATCTCTCCGTACTTCGCGTACTCAACTCTCCCTACTTCGCCTACTCAACCCCTAATCTCTTTTGAGATATGCAATTTGCAGGCCGAGCAAAGGCTATGTTATAAAACGTATCACTGGAATGACTGTCTCGGTAATCTGGCTCAGAAATCGAGCCAGTCATAACAGAGGTAATTAAGAAATCGCCTTCTCTTGGCATGCACATTGAATCTAGCAAAGCTCACATTTGCTAGCCATTAACTATTTAATCGCTATGGCAAATCAGATTCTGCAGTGGTCTTGAGAAATGCCAATTACAATATGTTATGGTTTTGGCATGTAAATGAACACTTTATGAGTGAAAAATTATATTTTTCAGAAAATGTTGACCATTTAATGATTAATCGATATAAGTAGCAACTGTATAGTTTTCAGGTGCTGATGACACAAGAGAGATTAACTAGTATGTTTACATATATAGTATACAGCACCTTTGTGCATTTGACCTATAGTTGTTCTACAGAGTTCATTGGTCGAGTTTGTTCTTGTTCTAGTCGGAGGTAGATCAACGAATTTACCATCTCCCAGAAGACATGATAGTCAGATGACAAGCACGATATGTAGAGGACATCTTACGTTTCGTTAACATTTCGATAAAAATGTGTAAAGCCTTTGCATAATTTGCCACAGCACCGCATCTGAATTGCTGAATTCGGTGGGGTGAACAATTATGTTCTTGAATTAAGGGAATGCATACTTTGGTATCACATGAATACAGGATAGAACGGCAAAGAATCGAACATGTTTACTTGTATTAGACAACTCGTTTCTCTTTCAGCGGTTGTATATTCCCACTGCGCGACAGCTGAAGCGGGTGGAGTCAACGACCAGATCTCCGATCTACAATCACTTCAGTGAGTCAGTAACTGGAGCAAGCACCATTAGGGCATATGGTGTCCAGGACAGATTTCAACAAGAGTCAGAAGGGCGTGTCGATAGAAATCTGGTATTTTACTTTGCAGGTGTGGCAGCCAACAGGTTAGTAGAGAATATAGTGATACATTTGTAGCTAAGCTATAAATCTTTTTAAGTGTATTTGAATTGAGTTGCAATAACACCTGAATTTCCAATATCAAACTTCAACGTATCTATGCATCTTGTAAGGAACTTGCCTAAATTTAACCTGTGGTTGGGCAGTTGCAGCAACAGTTCCAAGTCAAATTAGTTTCAAAATATTCAACAGTATATCATTTTGATTGCGACGTCAGGTAACATGTTACAGATTTGATTATGACGTCAGATCATCGAGTGACAGATCGGATCCCTGGATTAAATTATGGTTTTGGTTGCATTGCTGTATTAATATTATGCAGACAAAGCTTTGAATATCGAGACAAGCTGCATTTGAGGTGATGAAACATCCAACTTGGGTGCCAAAACTAATTTAATTTGTAAACAAATCATAATATTACATATTTAGTGACCACACATTAATTGATTTGATAGTAGCTGATATACATATTTGTTTATTTGAATATTTGTCTACAATATAAGGCTGATTTAATGTAGCTTTACACGAATGGCTAACATTGACTAGTTCCTTCTGTTGCCATGGTGTGCACAGATATGTGCACTCATATATTTTCATTCACATGGTTGCCAGCTGCATGCAGTTTTGCTCCATGCTCCTTTGAAACTCATCCATCATCAGAGACGCATGCGCATGCATATGTAGGCATGACCGCAGACACCCACTGCATACGTTCAATTATTTTGTTTGTTTGTTATATCAGCTTAGATCTAAATCGACACAATGAGAGCAGTGATAGACTGCAGACTCTCGCCCATGGTCTTTTCCACCTGATAACTGTTTTCGGATTTGCTAGATTTCTCCGGATTATCCAAATTGTTTATATTTTCAGGATTTGTAAGGATCAGGCTAAAAATTGTGGGCTTATATATGCTCACAACCTTTTCTGGCATCTAATGTGAGCCAAATTGTATCCGTGTGTCAGCGATAGACATCGTATCCGACAAGAATGTGGACCAAATCCACATCCAGATTATTTTACCATAATCAAGTCTGGAAATCCTCTTGGAAGTCGAGTTCATTCGCTATGTTAAATTTTGCTTTGTTGTTTGCAGGTTACTGCAAATTACAAGTGAATTCCAATGTTATGCCAATAACTCTTATTTTCCAGGTGGCTTGGTGTACGATTGGAGTTTGTAGGAAACTGCCTAGTGATGGCCGCGTCACTCTTCGCTGTGGTCGGGCGCGAAACATTAAGTGGTGGACTCGTGGGTCTCTCAGTCTCGTATGCCTTGCAGGTAAGCATCCTAGCTAACCAGCTAGAGTAAGGCTATTTTTGTCTCGCCTGCGAAGCAGGATCGAGACATAGGTATTGCTTTTCCGGCGACGGCGGCGGTCACGACGGCGGCGGCGTAAACCTTTAAGTTAAGTTTATATCTCAGTAATGCCTGATCCAATTGGAACCAAACTTGGGTGCATGGTAATATACATCAAAAGGAAGTATCCTGCCGATTAAAAAGGCCATGAGGTCAAGGTTACAGGGGTCCCAGCTTACAGTATTATCTTTGTTAATATTGTGTGTTAAGTTTTGGCATTAAACAAAAGTTATTGCCTTATATATCAGCAATGCCTGATCCAATTGGAACCAAACTTGGGTGCATGGTGATATACATCAGAAGGAAGCAGCATGCTGATGCAGACATCGTGCGTTCAAGGTTATGGGGTTCAAAGGTCACGGAATAATCTTTGTTACTATTTTACATTCAGATTTTGCATTAAGCAAAAGTTATGACTTCTAGCTCAGCAATGCCTGATCCAATTGGAACCAAGCTTGGGTACATGGTGATATACATTGAATGGAAGTAGTTCACCATAAAGCGGCCATGACGTCAGGGTTATGGGGGTCAAAGTTCACAGTAAAATCTTTGTTAATATTTTATGCTAAGTTTTTGCGTTAAACAAAAGTTATTGCCTTATATCTCAACAATGACTTATCCAATTGGAACCAAACTTGGATACATGAAAATATACGTCGAAAGGAAGCAGCATGCCGATGCAGGCATCATGCGTTCAAGGTTATGGGGGGGGCCAAAGCTCATGGTATAATCTTCGTTAATATTTTACATTAAGTTTTTGCGTTAAACAAATTATTGTCTTATATCTCAACAATGCCTGATCTAATTGGAACCAAATGTGGGTGCATGGAGATATACATCGAAAGGAAGCAGCACGCTGATGCAGCCATCATGAGGTCACAGTATAATCTTTGTTAATATTTTACGTTAAGTTTTTGCGTTAAACAACAGTTATTGTCTTATACCTCAACAATGCCTGTTCCAATTGGAACCAAACTTGGGTACATGGAGATATACATCGAACGGAAACAGCATGCGGATGCAGGCATCATGAGGTCAAAGGTCACTGTGAGCTTGATACATAAATCTGCGTTTTCAATTTTAAGTCAATTTTTGGAAATTTATCACTGGAATCACTGACTGTAGGAAGTGTATTAACCATTTAACATTCATATCAGCCAAACACGGCTTTTGGAGTGGTCTTGAGAAATGTCTATTTGCAGACCTTATGCAGCAGTGTCTTCAAGTCCAGTTATGTTCAAAATTGTTAACAGTACGTTTTCTTTTGTCATGGAGACAGTTAGGTGAGGCGTATTATAAACTGTTTTCAAAACAAACACAGAAACATGTTACGCACTACAATTGTGAATGTAAGACATTGTATGTTGACTTTATTCGACATAATTTGATTTGAAATCTTCCAATTCAATTCACCTTTCTAGAGTATCCATCTCTAAACTGACGTCATATGACGTCATACTCTGCTAAGCGGCGTGCATGATGACGTCATAATCCTTATGTCATAAATGATTCTATTTGGTCTGTCTTTAATTCTTAATAGTCCGACACATTGTACGAATTGTATGTCGTTACTATTTCATAAACATTCTGTCTAATTTTTTAAAACTAACTTGACTGGGCGGTGCGCTGTTACTGCTATAGGCAGCAACAGCATGCAGTCAAATTAGTTTAATAAATATTCAACATCTTACCTGTATAGTTTTCTGGAAATTGATAGTCATGGAGTTCTGGTGTGAGTGGAGCTTAGATTGAGATGGGCGGGTCATAGCTAAAATGGAAAAGTCCATTATGCTTAAAATATTCAACAGTGTGTTCTTTGTTTTTGGAAACTCTTTTTGTAAGGTATGTCTGCTATTACTGTACTTTCTCTTGCTCTCGCAGGTGACTAGTGCACTTAACTTCATGGTCCGGGCAACTACCGATATGGAGACAAATGTTGTGTCAGTGGAACGGATCAAAGAGTATACAGAAACACCAACAGAGGTAAGGAGAATTTAGAACCTTTACAGCTGAAAAATACGATTTGAGAGATCGTTTAGAAGTTAATACCATACATAATGTGTTGACATTTTTAGACAAATTTGACCGAGGTAGCAGTCGATTCCACTCATATTATTTTCAAAATATTCAACAGTTTCGATGCATATCCATCTTGAGAATAAGATTATATGGTTTCAGTTTTCAACGAGCTATCTCTAATACGTACTAGACATGCGCATAGATAGACTGATAAACAGTTACTAATATCCCACCTTAGTTTCTTACACCTCGATATTCTATGTCGCAGTTTCAATGCATGTGTACAGGAAGGCTGTTGAATATATTGAAAATAACCTGAATTCATGCTGTTTCATGATCTCCAATCAAATTAATTTAGAAATATTAACATAACTATTCCTTCCATCACAAGGAATAAGTCATTTCCGGTCTGTAACGATTACAGTGTTAAGGGATGGCGACACTCAAGTACATGACGTCATATGCCTATACAGTGGAACCTTGCATTGTATCCATCCATCATATGGCATCATAATCAACTACCTGACATGAATGATGATGTCATAATCAATTATGTCATGAAGAACGTAGATAAGTTTGTCACGAACACTTATATTGATGAGGGAATGCATGAATTGTATGTCTTTACTATTTAATAAACATGGCGATGAATATTTTAAAACTAAATTGACTGGGCGCTGTTGCTGCCATGGGAATTAGTTTCAAAATATTCAATGGCTTACCTGTATGTTTTTTTGGAAAGTGATAGTCAGGGAGTTCAGGGTTCGATTGAGCGTGACTAGAGATGGGTGAGACATAGCTAAAAACTGCATTCCTACATTACACCACTAGTTATCCGATGTCGCAATCATAATGACGTATCTAGCTTCGTCATGAATGTCGAAATCTCTATAAGTTTTGTACGAATTGTATGTATTGATGAATTTGCAATTTAATAAGCTTTCCATTAAATATTTGTAAACTAATTTGCTTGGGACCAATTGCTGCCAAGCTCAACCCAGTTAAACTAGTTTCGAGATATTCAGAAGCTTGCCCACATTCTTACTTCGACATTTCGATTCTGGAACTGTAGGATTCCAAATTTCAAACCAATTCCCACAACAGATCAAAAGTGTGGATGATGCGTGCGTATGTGTGTGGTGGGGATAGCTCAGCTATAAATGGTCGGAGCATAGCTATAAGTGGCCGGAGAATAGGTATAAATGGCTGGAGCATGTCTAGAAATGGGCATGGCATTGCAAGAAATGAACGCAGCATAGCTAGAATGGACGGGGCATAGCTAGAAATGGGCTGGCATAGCTCGAAATGGACCCCTATTTTACTTTGCACATTTACTTCCAGCCAGAATGGTACGTTCCAGAAAAGAAGCCTCCTGCTAACTGGCCAGATAAAGGCGAGCTTGTCTTCAGGGACTACATGACCCGATATAGGCCCGGCCTTGGCCTTGTACTCAGAGGCATCAGCTGCGATATGAAAGGGGGAGAAAAGGTGAGACAATCTAACTGACGAAGTTTTTGAGTCAATTATATGACGTCATAATCATCTATGTCACATGTAGGTTGACGGCATGATCACTGTATGATATTTGTATGAATTGCATGTGTTTACTATTTAACAACTGTATATTCCAGAGGCAGAAACATCACCCAATTAAACTAGTTTCAAAATAGTCAACCGCTTACCTGGATAGGTTTCTGAAAAGTAATAGTCAGTGAGTTCAGTGATCGATCGATCCCAACACTGCGAAGTGTGGGTGGAGCTTCGCGGTGCATATGTTAAACTGGATTCCTTCATTGTCACTAATATTTGATTTCAGATTGGCATTGTGGGTCGTACTGGTGCTGGGAAGTCATCTTTGACTGTGGCTCTATTCCGGCTCATCGAGGCCACTCGAGGATCCATAGTTATAGATGATGTTGTAATCGCTGATATTGGCCTGCATGACCTCAGAGCTAAGCTAACCATATTACCACAGGTTTGTACACAAACTTTTTTGTCCAATGTTTATGTCATAGTTATTTGGTCATCGTCGTCATCGTGGTTGTCATCATCGTCGTGTCGTCGTCGTCGTCATCGTCGGGTGGTGATTATTATCGTTGTTATCAGTGGCGATGGCGGCTGTGGTTGCGGTGGCGTCGCCACCGCACCACTACCAACACCACTGACACCACCACGAACACCACCATCACCACCACCGCCACCACCACCATCACCACCACCACCACCACCACCACCAACAACAACAACAACAACAACAGCAGCAATAACAGGAACAACACTAATAACAACACCACCAGCAGCAACAACAGCACCATCACCAACAACAACACCAACAGCACCACTGTCAACACTGACATCACTAACACCACCACCAATACCATCAACAACACTAACAACACCAGCAACACCACCAACAGCAACTACACCAATAATGCCACCAACACCAATACCATCGCCATCATTTTAATAACTGATTTGCAAGCTTTTGTTGTTAATGGTGGTGGTGTCGTTATTATCGTCGTTGTCTGACCTCATTGTCGTCATCAGCATCGCCATTGCCGCCATCGTCATTACAACGACTGTAATAATATACGGAAATTTAAATATATTTTGCATGGTAAGATGGTAATTTTTTTAGGAATTGGACAATAAGTATAATGTATGAAATGGGTAAATACATTCCTGATAGCGCAGGTTCCTAGGGCGGTACTTGTAATGTTTACACTATTTTTCACAGGATCCAGTTTTATTTTCCGGAACGTTGCGCATGAACCTTGATCCATTTGACCAATACACTGATGAACAAGTGTGGCGAGCATTAGAACACGCTCACCTGAAGAATTTCGTCCAGTCACTGCCCACAGTATTAATGCACGAATGTGGAGAGGGAGGGCAAAATCTGAGGTAAGAAAGATTTATTTAATACAGTTATTGTTTCTGGCATAACATCTTGGTTGATCACCTTTGATAATACATCTCATTGAGTTACCGTAAGACCTACATGTCCTTGCTTTTTCTGTGGATGAATAGTCTTTCATATAACACACAAGACGGACTCTTCAGCCATCTTGAGAAAGGTCCATTTGCATACCAAGAGGAGATTATTTTTTTAATATTCGTCATTCCAAAAACAAATTTTCAAAAATTATATTCTCTTGTTCAGCAAATTGACATCTTATGTGGGAAAATTGATTTCGAATAGACTGTACACCAAACTCTATTTTGCATTGTTTACTTTCAAAATGAAGAAAAATACCAGAAAACGCTGCCTATTTTGATGATGACACATGCTAATGCGACATTATTTTGCCGCAACACATAAATATGTCAGTAGTTGTAGAATTGAGTCAGCAACTTTAGGTTCACTGATTCACTTCTCGGCCTGCACACCATGTTTTGTCCTTGAGCAAGCCACTTAACAATGCATTACTCCACTTATGCTAGCTGTAAATAGGTACCAGTGATAGCATAGATTTCTATGAGGCTGCAGGGCTTGCATTGACAAATGACCAGAGGATCAGATGTATAGCGCTTAGGGCATGCAATGACCCTGAGTTCAGCGCAATATAAATGCACTATATCTATCCATCTATCCATCTATGCATAAACATATACTAAGATGAGTAAATATTGTCTGTTTGTGCTTATACATCATCCTAAAAGTGGGACCCTCTTCACATCTTGTCTTCCGGAGACTAGCTATTTCGTATTCCAATTGGAGGATTAGCAGTTAATTATCACTATGGAAGAGGAATGCACCTATGACTATGACAGTATTATCATGCACTTTACACGCTTTTATTTGAACTTACAGCGTTGGACAGCGACAGTTGGTGTGTCTGGCGAGAACCTTGCTACGAAAAACGAAAATCTTGATTTTAGACGAAGCCACAGCGGCGGTTGACATGGAGACGGATGACTTGATACAGAAAACTATTAGAACTGAGTTTAGCGAGTGTACCGTCATCACAATCGCTCATAGACTGAATACAATCTTGGATTATGATAGGTAAATGATACACGCACGCACATACGTACGTATGCACCAATGCCAGGCATATGTGTGCTTTGCCTCCGCCTGTTTATGAAAGCATGTTTGAAAGCTTATATATGCATGCAGCCCAGGTGGTATGGCAACTTAGAAAATATGTTATTTTCAGGGCCTGTATACGTACGCATGGAGTGTGTATTTAGTCTGTTAACCTTTAACACTCACACTCTTATAGAAAATATCAATTTCCAGACCAAGAGAAGACTTTTTTAAATTTATCACTGGAATGACTTGCTCAGTTATCGGGCCAGTCATTCCAGTGGTAAATTTAAAAAAGTCTTCTCTTGGTCTGCAAATGGACATTTCTCAAGACCACTGCAGAATCCCTTTTTGGCTGATATGAGTGTTAAGGGGTTAAATGGTTGAGTTGGTATTCACAAGGATTATGTCGTCTGTATAGCTTACAATACTACATATTTTCAACATAATTAAATTTACAGAAATATGGCAACCTGGAAATATAGTCGAGCAACCTAAGTTGAATGGTGTATTTGCCCCGGTGAGGGTGGGGGAACAATATTTTTCTAATTTTCGAGCCCAGTAGCCATAACGGCTTATCTACTTTGACGCATGTTATTATTATGGTTACGTCACATTTAATTACTATTTATTAATATTCATTATGCCCCCCCCCCCGAGTACACAGTGGGTGAATCCAGTTTTATAGTCATGCTCCCCCCCCCCCCCACCCACCAATGTATCAACTTAAACTCTGGTCACGCTTTGCCGGTGTTGGGATCGATCGAAGGACCAAATAAACGAACGAACGACTGACCAATTGACCAAGCCACCAACCGACAGGCTGACCAACCCTCCAACGTACTGTCAAACCGACAGACCAACCGATTAACAGACCATTTGAACAACAAACCGACTAACTACCCTCGCCTAAAATTGAAGGCTATGTAATGTAAGCCTGCTATATGTGATACACCCCATGATCTTTCAAAATTATAGTGGCCACCAAATATAGGGTGTCACTTAATGCAACTCATGTAGTATTGTAATAAAATGTGTTGCAAATGATGTGGTTCTATATGATTAAACTGCCTGTATTGACCTTTTAACATGCAAACCCGCGAAAAAATGGCTTCTGCAACAGCCATGAGAATTGACCTTTCCATTTTTAGCTATGCCCCGCCCATCGCTAGCTAAGCTACACCCACACTTCGCCGTGTTGGGATTGATCATATCAATTTCCTGAAAACTATACAGGGAAGCTGTTGACTATTTTGGAACTAATTTGACTGGGTGCTGTTGCTGCCTATTCAACAGAATATTTATTAAATAGTAAAAGCAAACACTTTGTACAACAACGCTTAGACCGTCCTCAAATATGCGTTCGTGATGTACTTATCGACGTCATTCATGGCATCATTCATTATGATGTCATTCTACACATCACGTAGTTCATTATGATGTCATATGATGGGTGGGTAAACTGGAAAGGTGAATTGTACATTTGCACCCTAAGAGAGAATATCTTTGATAATGTATCACTGCAATGACTAGCTTGATAAACGAGGCTGTCATTTCAGTGATACATTTTCAAGACTAATCTTCTCTTGGTCAGCAAATGGACATTTTCTATGAGGGAATTGAAATTACCTTTAAAAATGTAAAGGTTAACGTGTTAAAGACCACCTCCATTTGTCACACACATGTAGAGGTCCATACTATTCATGTTCATTGTAACTAGCTACCGCAATGCTATGCTATAGAGGCAACCCACCTGTAACTCATCTATTTGACCTCACAATCAAAATGATGTAGCTCCCTCATGAAAATTCAATTCAATTCAAGTACATTTTATTCTATCACGAATGTGTGCGAATTGTATGTCTTTGATGGATTTACTACAAGTTACAAAATTACCTGCAATATACAATTTTCTGGGAATTCAAGTTTCAAAACTTCAAATCGAATTCAACACACGCAAAGTGGTGGGCGGAGTTTAACTAGGAAGAAAACTTTTCAGTTTTAGCTATGCCCCACCTATTTCTAGCTGAGTTTCACCCACTCCTCGTTCGTGTTGGGGTCGATTGATCCCTGAACTCCATGACTCTCAATTTTCAGAAAAGTGTACAGGTAAATTGTGCCATATTTTGAAACTAATTTGACTTGGTGCTGTTGCTCCAGAGGGCAGCAAAAACACCTAGTCAAAACAGTTTCAAAATGTTCAACAACATGTTTTAGCGAAGACATACAATTCGTACACCACATCAGACTATTACGGGTTTAAGATGGACTGAATCGAGCCATTCATGCTGTATGATAATGACGTCTTGCGACACGTCACGCAATTTATTATGATGTCATATGATGGACGGATAAACTGGAATGATCCATTGGCGGGGCATGAGAACATGTGGGTTCCTCTATTGAGATGTAACACGTTCTTATCTGATTATGTATTTATCTGATCTACTTCAGGATTCTTGTGCTTGATAATGGTGAAATTACAGAATACGATACACCAGACATACTGCTGAAGAACAAGAAAGGGGCATTCTACCTAATGGCGAAAGATGCCGGACTTGTGTAGTGACGTGTAATGCTTGATGCAGAGTAGTAACACGCTTGAATGAAGGCAAAAAGCATTCACTTAATTGTCAAAATCAAAAAACTTCTGTTCTTGCTCTCTATGTCGAAATGAACAAGGGGGAGATTCCAAGAATGACCGTTTATAAGTGCTAATGTTAGCCTTTATTCCGACAAGTACCAGTATTTTACTCGCAAACTTACTATACAGATAGGCTAATACATATTTTGAAACCCATTTCATCGAAGGATATTGCTGCCTTAACCAACCTAATATCAATATAACCAGCATGCTATTTCTTATACTGTGAAGATCAGTGTATATCTGGCAAGTTAAAGGGCAGCCCATGCTCCCTGGTATGGTATGCTTGTCAATGGCCATGCGTATTATGGCAGGTCTCGATGCGAGATATACATCGATGACTCTTCACATGCATATGCTACCAATGACACACCAGGGATATGCTGATGAAACTCTAGGGATTTTTAATAATGCATATAGCTTACTCATTGTAAGGGTCAAATGGCAGAGGTTTTGCTGACCCATAACAAAGATATAATTACTATTAACCAACAGCACTATCGATTGGTCAACCATCACTTATTATTGATGCCATATGTCAAATGACAGGATTACTGTTACCTTAAACAGTAGTCATCCACCTAATTTTCCAAGTTCTATCCACCAACGTGTACGTATTATTGCTTGAATTGGAACAGAGTGTGTGGTATGTGTGACCACAAAGAGGCATTTGCATTGTACCACAGCTTCTGCCTCATGGGCGTCATGAAATAGAAAATGATGATAGTTGCCTCATACCAATTTGTAATACACCAGCAGCACCAATTAGAGTTTAGATGGGTTACTTGATTCCATATCGTCTGATTTCTGGCAGATTCCACATAGAATAGCCATGCAAACTATTGCATTTTCCGTGAAGTGCCATTTGGTTTAAAAAAAGGTTGTAGTTTGTTTATTACTATGAATGTAAACTTTTGTTAAAGACATACTTACTTAAGTATATTACATTGTTACTGACAGTACATGTATATAAATACAATACAGTTCTTCCCAATATGTAGATGAACTTTAGAAGTAGTCGATCTGATTATTACAAAATGACCTGTTGTTTATTAGCTAATCTGAAATGAAATTGGATGTGAGCTATTGCATTGCAACCATTCATCCTGTGTCTATCATATACCATCTTCTATCTATCAACTTTTTTCTCTAAATAGTTTCATCTTAAAGGGAATCACCAGACCCTCTATACTACTGTGTATAAAATGAATCTACAGACCGTAACGTTTTCAGAAATATAATTGTAAGATATGTGCTCAAATTAGAAATGTATATCTTCGTTATTTAAATATGTGGTACATGGGTTAAATTTATATTCCTGGATGAAGGTGTATGACGTCATTAGTTGAACGTTTTTCTCGCTGTCATCAAACGCTATCGCAATAAAAATGCGAATTGCGTTTTTATAAGGGGATTCTCTTCAGCGGTTTTAGGAATATATAAACTATATTTGCAGAAATGTTGAGGAATATATACTAACAGTCCTTTGTCTGATTTCTCTGATGGTGCCAATTTTGGCATGAAGTTTTGATCTTAAGATAAATGAATGACGCGATAGTATAGGCAATTCAGTATAATTGCCACTATTGAATCAACGCTCTCACTGGGGCTACGGCAGATAATGTTATTACAGTTTCATCTATTAATATGAGAGTTTAAATAGTTTGTACATACATCCAGTCCATCTTTAGGTACTTATGTTTTCATACTAGCCTCAAAACTTCCTGAGATTTTGTAATGTTAATGTAATTGGCAGGTATCTTCATAGAAAATGGCCATCTTAAGGTTCGGCAATTAATGTCTGAAAATAACAAATACATTCCAATAAATTTGCGATGGTGTGAGACACGTCTTAATCTCTTCAATCTGTACATATATAAATGATGTCGATAGCATTATAACCGATAGAGATATCACCATCCAAATGCATGCACTGCTGTCTTCAGAGTGCCGTTATTATGGTTCTTGTCAGATGGGATTCAACCTATGACGTCAAAGGTTTAATTAACTCACAGAAAATTATAGTAACATAGCGTTTTTTTA
Source organism: Chaetoderma sp. LZ-2023a (assembly GCA_034401795.1). Classification (NCBI taxonomy): domain Eukaryota; kingdom Metazoa; phylum Mollusca; class Caudofoveata; order Chaetodermatida; family Chaetodermatidae; genus Chaetoderma; species Chaetoderma sp. LZ-2023a. The sequence continues at coordinate 33,135,240 of CM067361.1, read as the reverse complement.
ACACCATTTTTTACTCGGATTTATATACAAATGTCGGGGGAAAGCTTTATACAGTAGCTTAAATGTGGGCTCTACAATAGAACTGCGTGTTTTATGCAAACGATAATAACCCGTCTTGTGTTCCCCTTTAAGACCCACTGAGACAATTTAAATGCAATTTGGCAGAGGCAGCCGTAAAGCTCTGATTGGTCAATTTAGGCGGCGGTCATCTTGGATTTTAGAAATACGTTGGTGTGAAACTAAAAAAAAAGATCAACTACACTAAGAGATGATTGGATTTGTTCAAATGAACCTTATGGTGGTATGATTTCTTTGGTCACCATCTTGTAGTATGCAATTTAAAATAAACAAGTACTCTTCTTAAACTGCTGAAGAAATTAAGCCCACATTTGGGAAATATGAGTAGGGACTTATTGATCGGGTTAGTCAACCGAATTTGACTGGTCCAGTTGGTGGATGGTCATCTTGGAATGTGTCCTATTTTATCGAACACTCATAAGGATCGTCTCTGAAACTGATTAGCTTAGTGGCATGAAATTCAATATGTATGACAATAACTGACCCCAGTATATAGAAGAGAATCTGATTGGCTGATTTTTCTCATGACTATTTTGCATGACTTAGTACTCTAATAATCATGTTCACAGAATCAAAAACTGAATATGTATGTAACTTGGCAAATATAACTATAAAATCCCCTCACGTATGTCTGATGGAAGTTGGTAATGTAAATTTCCCAGACAGGAAACACTTTATTGAATATTTTGAAACTAATTTGACTTTGGACATGTCTATGGCATCAATAGACCCCAGCCAAATTAGCTTCGAAATATTTTTCAGAATCGTTCCTGTCCAGAACAGATCGCTAGTAAGGTGCGGCTAGTTTTAGTTGCAGTATGTTGACAACTAATCTTTTGTCTTTGAGTCTAGCAAAAATTTGGCACATTCAATCTGATTGGGCCCATAACCAACAAACATTATTTTGCTCAACATGCAAATACTTCCAGTTTGTTAATGTTAATGTTTCGTATCAAAAGTAAGTTTTATTCAATTGACTGCCCACAGTTATACCTTTCTGAGTAATTATCTACATTAATCATTCATTCACAGTATTTAGTTTTACACAGTTTGGATTTTCAAGCTGAATTCCCCATTCTATGCATAGAATGTTTTTATTTTCCTCACAGATTTTCCCGGACAAACTGTGTAGATTCAAATACTGATGTTTCAGTGAGCGATCTAGGCCCATGTGAGCATCTTGCTATAAGAGCAACATACCTTTAGTAAACAGTGTTATTCACTCTTCTATTATATGTATACAGTATTATTACGATTACAATTACTGTTATTATTATTATTATTATTGTAGATGCCATTAGTATTACTGGTGCATATTCACAGCAAAATGCGTTAAAACTAAATTGTTTACATTGTATACATTTAGAGGCTTAAATTGTCTGCCTAGATTTAATGAAATGAAATAAGTCTTACCATATGATGACTTCATTACCTAGAAAGTAATATACTCTTTTACGTTGTGAAGTTGAAATAGAGGCACGATTCCTTTATTCAACTTTGTACCTATAACAATTATATTAATTTAATTGGAGTGAAATCATTGTATGGTAATATGTGTTTCGCTTCATTGCATTTAGACACATAATGTACGCCTCTAAAACTACAGACGTTTAATAATTTTTTTGTCAAGCATTCTGGTGTGAATATGCACTTTTAAGAGACTTGAGCGATTATTGCTTTGCGTGATCATGATCGAGTATTTATGCATAATCGTGATTACTCTATTAATTAGCCTGGGTAGAAATTGCACAGATGTTGCAAGAAAGTCATATACGTGTTGAAAGTTGTAATAGCACGTAGACATGTCCATAATTTGCAGGCCACGAGAGGATTATTCAGTAGAAATAATCATGATCTAAGCCTCGCCCATTTCTTACTTAGACTCACCCATTTCGAACTAAGACTCGCCCATGTCTAGCTAAGCCTCGCCCATTTCTAGCTAAGACTCATCCATTTCTAACTAAGCCTCCCCATTTTTAACTAATCCTCACTAATATCTAGATAAGCTTCGCCCATGTATAACTAAGCCTCGCCTATTTACAGATATGGTTCGCCCATTTCTAGCTAAGCATCTCCAATTGCTGGCTAACCTCCCATTTCTAGCTAATCTCTGCCCATTTCTAGTGCAGCTCAACCCATATTGTGTCACTTTATATACTTTGAAGGATGGATTCTCAGAATCTCATTTTCAATGAAACCATGCATGTTAAGATGTTGAGTATTTTGAAACTAATTTGACTGTGGCATGGACAGCTCACAGTCAAATTGGTATCAAAATATGCAACAGGCTGTTTATTAAATTTGCAATTTCATCAAAGACATACACTTTTCATACACCTTGTGACACAAGTGTATATTTTCTTGATGGAGATACATGTCATTATGATTGTGGCATTAGCTAACATGTGATATATTTGATTATAACCTCAGATACGTGAGTCTGATGGATCAGACCCATACATTTGAGGTGATGTCAGGAAGACAATGCTTGCCTGACAGATTGAGGTCGAAGACCGATGGGATGGCTGGCTGTTTTGATTGGTCGATATCTTATAACATCATCAACAACGTCATCAATATTTGAATTGGACCAGGCCCACTTATTTTCCCATCAGGAAATGATCGAATCTGAGTCTTTTCAATTGTTATCTCTCGACCAATCAGCTTCGACTATCTTTGGCTGGAAAAAAGTGTGAGTGGCATAATTCAAATATTACTGACATCATTGACGCGGTCATATCTTGTGACCAATCAGACCAGCCGCCCAACTCGGAGCTTTCTTACTGATCGAACCTGTGTAATTTTAAAGCTAACTATAGCGATGGTTAGTATTATCACCCTTACAGTAGAGCTAATAAATAGGTAAACATGTTTTTAAAACAAAAACAGAAACATGTTAGGTAGTACAATTTTGAACACGGTGTCAGATATATTCTGTTGAATATTTTGGACGTAATTCACCTTTCCAGAATATCCATCACCATCTGACATCATATGACCTCATAATCAGCTACACAGCGTTTAGGATGGCGTCATAATCAGTACGTCATAAATGATTCTATTGGGCCCAGTCTTTGACTCTTAATAGTCTGACACATTTTAAGAATGGTATGTCTCTACTATTTAATACACATGCTGTTGACTGGTTTGAAACTAATTTGAACGGCCGCAAGGAAAGAATGTTTGATGCTTACACTTCCGTGACATCTTGCACTATCGCTTGAGGAGGCAAAATGGCAGCGACTAAAGTTTACCATCAACATGATGCTAAAATGGTATTGATTGTGATACAGATACATCATGTGCTGGGAAGTGAATGATGCAGAATCTCTATACCATAGTATATCAATACAATACAACATTTGAAATGACATTGACATCTCAATAACCCTTCCATGCCGAAGCCAGTGACAAACTGTCCTCTACAGTTCTCTTAACAAACGCCCATTTTCAGCTCAAGAGAAGACTATTTCTGAGAATTTACCACTGAACCGATAACCGAGCCTGTCATTCCAGTGGTAAAAGTTAAAAAACGGCTTCTCTTGGCCTGCACATCGAATTTATCACAGCACATATATAGATTTTCATGACCAAATTTGGTTGCTAATGAGTTAACGAATTGAATTTGGCTTCACACAGAATTTAGAATAACAGATTAGTTCCCTGACCCTGTAATCTGCGTTATCAGAGTTGTTTTCCAGTGGCCATTTGCCATGAGCTACCTGGTGTTAAGTGTCGTGGCACTGCCCATTATAGACAAGGTTGATTGCATATATTCATTTTACATGTATATTTTTATATTTGTTGATTCGTTGTCAGATATACATCACATTTATTAAATGCAATGTTCTCAGACAGTCATCTATTGTATGACTTCCCAATTACTGTTGTTATTTTGTAGCCATTTTCCTCAAGTCTGACAAGGTATATTTCGAGTCAGCATCTATATATCATGCAGGCTTCCACCGTTCAGTTTTCTAAATCGTAATGAACCTACCCACCTACACCCCACCCACGCCAACACAGCCAACCCACCCCGTCCCCACTCCCCGATCCCATTGCAATGGATGTGCGCAATGTACACAATACAGGTGTACGGTTCTAGGGATGACACCTGCATTTCTAGCTAATCTACGACCACTTGTCTACAGTTGTTGGACTCGATTTAAGCGTTCTTGTATCAGCAGCGAATTAAAGCGCTCAAAACTCTATTTATTTCAATTAACCACTTAGTTGCCAGCGCTTCAACTAAATTTTGATTTTTGCTGGCAAAAATAGTATTTTTGTAAATTTATAACGAAAGTTTACAAAAATATAATATTCTATTGTCCTTCAAATGGACATTCATCAAAAGTGTAATGGTTAAGAAAATTATAATTTGTGCTTATCCAGTGTCGAATTGCAGACCAAGAAGATATTTTTGAAACTTTACCACTGAAATGACTGGCTCGGTTACCGAGCCAGTAATTGCAGTGGTAAATTTTCAAAAAAATATTCTTCTCTTAGCCTACAAATGGACATTTCTCAAGATCACTACAGATGTCGTTTTTAACAACTTAACCATTAAAGGGTTAAGTTGACTCAAGACGGGTTAATATATTTAAACAAGAATTCCTAGAATATAAATTTCACGGTAGCTGCGCAGGCAAGCTGTTGAATATTTTGAAACTGATTTCTCTGCATATGGTAGAAAACTCGCCCAGTCAAATTGGGTTCAATAGATTCAACATAATACTTATTCATTTGAAAATTCGTGAAAGAAGACAACTCGTACACTTTAATGGCTGACATTTCGAGTTTCCTGATGGCGATACATAATGGTGACACTACTCATCACACCAGATAATAGAGGAATCACGTTTTAACTATGTCCCGCCTTTCTCTTCCTAAATTCCACCCACACATCGCCCGTGTTTGGATCGATCGATCCCTCCACTCTCTAAACCTCAATTTCCAGAAAACTACACAGGTAAGCTGTTGCATATTTTGAAACTAATTGACCGTGTGCTGTTGCTGCCTATGGCAGCAGCAGCATCCAGTCAAATTAGTTTCAAAATACGCAAAGTGTTTATTAAATAGTAAAGACATACAATTTGTACAACAATGCTTAGTCCGTCATCGATTAAGCTTTTGTGATGAACGTATCAATATCAGTCATGACGTCATTGATTATGACGTCATCATACACGCGACCAAGCTGATTATTACGTCATTGATAACTGGAAATGTCCATTGAGGGAGAGATAGGATGGCTCCATTACATCCTATAATATTCTCCTCAACTATCAAGCGTACACTAGCTGCGCATCTAAATAAAGCAGATTTAAGCAGGGAACCCACATGTACGTGATGCGTCGTCCGTATCCGGCTGCTTGAACGTGATGCGTAATACTTAATGAACAACCCCACAAACAAGCGAAAACCTGTCCATGACCTGTATGAAATATGGTATGGTACCGACTTCCTGTAGGTGTCTTTCGACAAAGAGTGACGTAACTCGGCACAATTCCAAGGGAATTACCTGTGAGTAAAGTTGGAAATTTCGCTACAGGTTTACGCACGGCGTATATGCGCCATGCATCACGCAAATGTGGAATCACATCTATACAAAACCATGTTTTATGTTTTGTGTGTACAGACAACGTATCCCGCACACGGACTTACATACATGTGGGTTCCGTGCTTAACGGTCTACGCCGTTAATTCATTCAAGAAAATTTCAATGGTAAATTTTCAAAAATAGTCTTCTCTTGGTCTGCAAATGTTCATTTCTCAAAAGGTCATTTTTGGCTGACATTGGTTTTAAATGGCCAATGCTACTAGCATTGTGCTTGAACTTTCGCGTAGTACGAGTACAATTCTTGAATCGAAACGAGGTATCTTCAATGTGGTAAATCTATGATAAATCGTTCATATAATATAAGATAAATCCTATACGACTCTCAATTTTTATTAAATTGACAATTACCATATTCTATCTCTGTACGCCGTTTCTCGGGTGCGCCTTTCTAGACCCCTTTGCACCATGAATTCCCATCACCTCAATTTCAAGATAGCTATACACGTTAGTCATTGGGTGTTTTAATACTAACCCTATAGAACACAATTGCAGCAACAGTTGCCAGTCCAATGCCTCTTCATCTTATTCGATATGTATGTATGCTTACTGTATTCTGCGGCTGTAGTAGTAGAAACATCCTACGGCTGCAATCAGGCTTCGCTTTTCTCCACTGTGTCTTGTTCTCAGCCGAAATACTTAGCTGACTCAGGTCCATTCTTGGCTTGAGTGTACCGAGTCCTGCTTTCTTGGGGTGATCTCGTAGCACACTTAGCAGATTTATGCAATGACGTCCTTGCCTGCTTCTGTATTTGCTCTTTCCAGTAGGGCGAATTTCAAGACTCTCTGTGCTGGTGTCTGTTCTGGCATCCTTAGAACATGGCCAAACATGGACCATCTTTGCTGAGCGACATTTACAGACAGCATCGACGTGTTACACATCTTGTATAGTGCATCATTGGAAATTGTGCTGTCTGGCCATCGGTGTCCCGTGATGATGCGTCAGTGTTTGCGGTGGCAGGTATCGAATTAATCTAGAGCTGCCTTTGGAGCTTCCCAGCTGCTGCAGTTATACAGCATCAAAGATACGCAGGTTGCACTGTATAGACGTAGTCTTTTTATCAAGGGCATCCTTGATCTACGAATCCATAGCTTCCAGATGGACTGGGAAGTGATGTTCCCCGTGACGCAGTACTGCAATGCAGTGAACCCAGGATGTTACTTTTCCTCCATGATTCGCCGCCACTAAGTGGAACGTCAATTTCTTTAGTTTCATGCTTTGTAGATAGGTATATGTGGGTGAACTCTGTTTTGGATTCATTCATAAAGAGGTTCTAATTTTTTAGTTTGCTTCCAACTATACACCTGTGCAAAAGTTAAGCACCGCCCTATTTTTACGCACATGCGAGGGTATATTCATGTGCTATGAAGAAAGCAATAGCATAAACATTTATGTACCCATCCATCTTAGTGCAAGAGGTAATAATGCAACTAGAGGAATGCTGATTATGATGGTGGGGAAACACTGTATGTTTTTGTTTGAACTTGAAAACGAGGCCTGAATATGGTTACGTTGACACAACTGACAACTATTGCCCTACAGTTGACACACGGGGCTAGATTGTCATTAATGGTGTCTGAAAACGAAGTTTAACATCTGTGCACGAGTTTGAGACTGTCATTATTAATACTGGGTATATCCACCTTGTGCCTGGATGACGGCCTGGACACGACGTCTCATGCTGGTCACCAACCGATTGATACGCAATTGTGCTATTCGTTGCCATTCAAGATGGAGTGCGTCTGTTAATTCCTGTAGGTTCTGCACAGGAGGATCCCTCCTTCTCACCATGTTTCCCAGAATGTCCCAGATATGCTCAATAGGGTTCATGTCAGGGCTCCTTGCTGGCCATGGTAGGGTTTCGATGGCATTCTGGCGGAGGTATTCATGCACAGCTCTAGCACGATGTGGTCGGGCGTTGTCATCCATGAATATAGGGTGGGTTCCAGGTGCAAGATTTACACAATGAGGGACCACAACTCTATCCAGTATGGAATCTTGATATCTTTGTCCATTTAGTGTTCCAGGTACAGTCAACAGATCCAGCTTACAATCAAATGAGATGCACCCCCATATCATAACGGAACCTCCACCAAATGGAACTTCTTCCATGATGTTACGTTGGTCGTACGCCGTGCGTCTGGACCTCCATACACGAGTTCGACCATCTGTGACATGAAGCAGGAACCGACTTTCATCGGACCAGTGTACCCGTCTCCAGGATCTCATGTTCCAGTGTCTTCTTTCGTTGCACCACCTCAGACGCTCCTCTTTGTAGTGTGCAGTGACAGCTTTCATGCCAGCAGCATACAGTCTCCTTTTGACGGTAGACATTGACACTCTATTGCGCGTTTCCCATTGCTGGCTGAGCACTCTGCTGTTGGTGAATGGAGATCTCCTAACAAGGCGTACTAGGGCTCGATCATCACGGGCAGTGGTCTTCTTCGGTCTTCCAGATCCAGGCCTGTCGTTCACCTCGTTAGTTTGCCCATGTTTTGCAATCAAACGACTGATTACAGTATGGTTAATGTTCAGCTGTCTGCCAATCTCTCTGCATGACATACCAGTGGTATGCATGCCTATGATTTGCCATTTCACACGATCACTTAACCTTCGTCTTGCCATAGCGGTTCACAATCAAGAGCTAATTCTCTCTGTACAAATAAACCACGGTCATGAACACAAAATTCCTAATCTTGTCGCCTAAATCTGTATGTAATGTTCTACACCTCAAACTGGACTTTTACATAACTGAACACGTGTGCTGTTTCCCGCCACGCACGGACATCAAGCGGCGTGAAGTCATGCATGCATGTGCATTTCGTACTTGGAATTATGTCAGCTAATGCGGGGACAAAAAGTATGGCAGCCTAGTTGTACCATCATGTTTCTACGTTCTATTGTTTTTGCTGGTGCTTAACTTTTGCACAGGTGTATATTTGGAAAAGTGTGTCAAGGCGTTTCTTTTCCCCGTTTATGAAGTCCACAGCGTCAGCATAAGTATTCCATCTCTAGCAGCATACCAGTATTGCCACTGTGAAGTGTGGTATTGTGGAACATTCCCGCAAGGAGTTCAATGCAGCAGCAAGGTAACAGGTGAAAAGCACAGGAGATACACCATCTCCCTGTGTGGAGTCGATTGATGTCTCCAACTCTACAGACTTCACTGACTTGACTCGTATTCACAGCTTGGTGTCTGCATGCAGTGGTCTCACAAGTCGTAGCTCATCTTCATTTCAACTGGCCTGGCGGAGTACATCTAGGATCTTTGAACGAAGGCTCGTGACATGTCAATGCCCATTTGGCGGAAATCCCAGGGTTTGGACATGACTATCAATACAACATGCGTTAAGCCCATACAATGAGTGCGCAGCTGCGTCCACGTTTGAAGCCAATTTGACATGATCCATTGAAGTCATCGATCTTGTCTCGGACGCGGCATAGAGTACGAGTCGGTAGGATTTTCCGTATGCTGTTGAGGAGCGCCATGTGCTGCAGCTTGGCCGTGAGGCCAGGTGGTTTCTTGGGCTTGGGTAGTGCGCTAACGGTTCCTTAGCCTACAGCGTCGATAGGAAGGTGGTGCATAAAAGCTGAATTGAGTATGTGCGTGATCGGTTTTGAGATAATGTCACTTGCATATTTGAATAATTCATTGCTCATGCCATCAGGTCCAGATGCACGTCCATTTTTCAGGGATTTAAGTGCCTTCTCAACTTCTGCTGTTTTAATTCGTGTCAGTAATGACCTGGGGTCTCCCGACAATGGGTGCAAGGGCTCATCATCCTGGTCATTGCGCTGTTCCTTGAACAATTCCCGAATCGCCTCGGCTTTACCCTGGCCAGTCCAAATAACGTGTCCTTCAGAGTTGTGTACAGTGAGTGGGGTGTGTAGTCAGTAATTCGCAGGGTCCGGGCTGCCCGAAACAATTTATGACGGTCATCCGTGGCAGTGATTTCATCTGCTAGCGAGTCTGCTTGTTGAATAGCAAGATCATTTAAGCGTTCACTAATGTGGCCCTGCATGTTATTCTGCTCCCGGCGTAGTTTGGTGCAGTCTTGACTTTGACCACTTTGATAGATGCGCGGCCATAACGCTTTCTACCCTGCTGAGTTTTTACTACTAGAGTGTCGTCAGCATACCTAGTTCACTTGTTTTTAAGAGCACCTATGGTGCTGGTAGCCGATAATGCCATAGATTAAAGTATTTTGGTTAGGGCTTCGTTTCGATCGGAGCTTACGTCGATGCTAACTATCTGCTCACCGGGAGACATGGTGTATGCCAGTTCAGTGCCAGTGTTGCTGATAAGCTTGGGTAGGTTATAGGTGACGCTAACCCTTGCCTGGTATGGCGTTTATGCATTAGGTAGCGCTCGTTCATCTGAAGACGTGTAATGACTGGCTTGTATTCATAATTGCGGCATGTGCCGTCATAGGAACGAGCATTCCGAAGTCTGTATTTTGCTTCTGTCTTGCATAGTATGAAGTATATTTGGTCACAGGCAGCTGTTGTAGCCTTAGAACCTTTTGGGGCTTTGTGATCAGCAACTTGTCTGGTCCATGCTTTCCGGTGTTTGAGGCAAATAGGGACTTTGAAACTAAGGAATTCCGCCAGTGCATCTCGATTGCTGTTGCGTGTGACCCCCCCCCCCCACCCACCCCACCCCCTGCGATCCCATGTATAAGCCAAGTCCTGTACTTTTGTCCGCAATACCGAGATTACCCGGCTTGGATTCGATAGCTTATGTATTAAATGGTACATTAATTTTGGTATGTGCGATTTCGGGTTCACTGGTTTAATATGAAGTCCCTCATCTCAATTGTCGGTCATTAATCACGTGGTCAATGCCTTACGCTGTTTGTTGTTATCGATGTTCTTATTGCATTAACAAGACCACTAAAATGGTGTTTGATTTATTCAGTGTAGATGGAACTGCTTCCTTATTCAAGGACTGCGTACATTTCAATATCGCATAATTCAATACGCAATCGTCCCATCTCGTCAGTATTCCATCACAGTCTAGGATCCATTGCAGGGAAATAAAGTCATGTGGGATCTTAATGTTAATTTTTGGTTTTACACATAAAACCACGGATGAGAAAAACGATTTTGTCATTTTCTTTGCACTGTAAGGGTCTTTTAGAAGTAATTTACTAGTATGATCCAAATGACCAATTTTAAAATTTGAATATACTTAAATATCATCATCATCGTGTCGTGTAACATATCAAATGAAGATAATTACGGGAAACTGTGGAATCACTGAATTGTTATTGATTGTCCTTCCCTTTCTAATCTTATAGATCGCGTACACATATGGAGGCCTATTTTACAACTCGTTTAATCAAAATAAAATCATTTTCCCATTCACAAAAAGGTGAAGATTCTAGAAGCCAATCTGCAAAGACAGGTGGGTTATTCGCATTCGTGAATTGCATACGGCATTGCGCATGCTAAGAACAATGGGTGCAACTATAGTGGATAGCGATCATGGTGAGGCTAGGATTGAATCCATTTAGCAGATGCAGGCCTTATCTGATGCGTGTAGTGGTATGCCAATCGATGACATAGCACAACAACAGAGAAAACTGCTACACGTGCTTAAGCAGAGCCAATTACAATATCAACGGCACACAATTGATGCAAAGTCACCATCCCGTGTTTAAATTCATGCGTCGGTGTACAGAAATGGTTTTAATTCAACTTCTTTTAAAGGAAATTGTCTATCGCCATCTATCATCTCTAAACAGTATGTGTAGGTACTTCTTGGCCAACACCGACCGAGTTATGCTTATGTTATGTACAAATGACAAAATAGTGATCCTGAAATGGGAAGAATTATGCGGTGGAAACTTCCTTTTCAATAAAAATAAAGTAGCATTGTTCAGCATTGGAGCAGATTACTGCATTGCGCATACCAATAAGATGATACAAATCAAAGGCAGGCTTGGAGGAATAATGTAGACGCTTGCAAAATTATGCAGGGTTTCCTTGATCGCGCCAGAGCTTATTCATCTTACACATAAGCTACAAAGTGTGACAGCAATATCTCAGTAGCAGAAGACAAAGCAGCATGGCCTATCTGAGCTTCCAAAGCCATAGTTATTTGACGAGAACCACACAAATAAATCTGAAAGCCATGAGTGTTGAGTGTGACCTACTTACTGATGAGAATGATTAGCTAATCAACGTCGTTACAAAGGCTGCATTGCCAGGGAATGTAGACTATGATATATTATGCTGTGGTGATGTTAGAATGGAACTGTATAGAAAATGTGTAGAAGAATGCATGATATGTCTTACCAATCACTGGTATAGGCTGGCTGAAGTCAAGCTGAGGACTGATGGAAGCAAATTTGTCAAAGGAGATCACAAACACGAATCATCGCAGAATTAGATTTCAATAAAATCCACATAAGATAAATGATGTTATAATATTGTATAAATTAATTGTTGACAGATTTTCACAAACTATCATTTTAAAAATTCCGGTTAAATTCATAAATTTTGACAAATACAATTCATGATATAGCGTGATTATCAGGAGGAACTGAAGAAAAAGATATTCCGTGGCGATATTCACAATTAAGAAATTCGAAAATATCCAAATACTATATTAAATTTTATCTAAAGAATTGAATAGGCGTGGTGCGGACGTTCTTTGCGTGTGTGCCGATTTAAGGTGACACTCTCAACAAGGGAGCTTGAGCTAAAAGAAAGCAAAGCTGCTAAGCATTGCACATCGCAGACAGACATTGATCTAGAGGAAGGGTTTGGCGAATACGAATTCTGATGCCCTCTACGATCTTTGTTTTTACAAGATGGTTCCCTACTTCCCTCTACAAATATACTGACGTTGATGGCAAAGTTAGAAGAGATTACAGGATGCCAAATGCCTGTTGAAAAAAATGATAAATCAAGACAACTAGGTCATTACTCGAGATATTGTGATTGATGCTATGGCGATTTTACAGAAAATATCAGTCCAGCCTATGAAGTCAGGTGTAGAAATAGTCAGGAAGTTTCTACGTATCATTGATTTGAAGACAGAGAAGATTGGCAGTGTACATATAGTATTTAATCGGTATGATATGGAGCATTTACTCATAGACGGTACACGGAATCGTCACTAAAGGAAGGGCACGCGGTGCAGTTCGGAAATATCAAATTCAGTGCTAATTAACCCTTTCACGACCAAACCGGCCAAAGCCGACCTCTGTAGTTGTCTTTGAGAATGTCCATTTACAGGCAAAGAGAAGACTATTTTTGAACGTCCACAACTGAATGACTGGCTTGATAACCGGGCAAGTCATTCCAGTGGTAAACTTTCAAAAATATTCTTCTCTTGGCCTACAAATTGACATTCAATAAGTAATTATTTTAACATTTTGAGCATATTTAGTCATTAGAGCGTTAAGAGACCACTCAAAATCTGTTTTCAGTTTCTCACCAACAGCAACGCAAAGATGGGCTGTCTATTTAGCCGACAAATTACTTGGCCATTTCAAGAACAACCCCTAAGTATTGGTTGTAGCCAACAGAGATGGTGCCAGGTCCAAGGATCTCGATGACAAGTACCTATGCAGCAACCATGAGGAATCAGATGCATGCTGGTTAGTATGCAGATTATATCACCTGATACAGACGTATTTGCTACACCTCTGCAGAAATTCCCTCGTCTTAGCAACAACACATACATGGTAGTTGGTACAGAAGAAAAAATGTGGTGAGTACATTTGCAACATGTCTGCAACGCTGTTGGACTAAGATTGGCTGTAGCCCTTCCAGGCTCCAACACTACGTGGGGAATGTGTGGAAATGGAGAGGTAGCAGGCTGCAAAACAGGTCAAACATCGAGGAGCAGTGCCCTTTATCTATTTGGCGAATTAGGGAAGCGTCTACGGCCATCTGAGCACGTTATATAAAAGGGAGGAATGTGCGTGCGTGCGTGCGTACGTACGTGCGTGCGTGCGTGCGTGCGTGCGTGCGTGCGTGCGTGTGTGTGCACTATTTCTTAAAGAAACTAAGATAACAGAGTTGACCAAACAAACTCAGATAGCATCTGTTCAAGAAATACCAGGCCAAAGCAGAGAAACCTCTCCCTACTCTAGAGCCATCGAGTCAGCACGTTCTCCGTGCTCATTAACAATCTGTGGCATGACACTTCCACCGTCTCTAGAATATGCAATACGCACGGAGATCTGTGTCCTGATGCAGATAGCTAATGTTGTGTACATTCTCATAATATGCCTGGACATGATTAGCCCTACATGAGCTGATGATGATGTTAAGAATCATTGCATGTGCATATGTGCTAGCTGATACTGTAGTGGTGTGCACATGTTATTGCTTATTCAGGAGACAAAGTGAGTTGCAAAAAGCAGAAGTTGTCCAGGACAGGGTAAATTTTAGTGAAAGATGTCCACCAGTCATTTTAATGCCACCGCTTTTGATTCCAGTTAACATAAGCTAACATGTACTAGATACACAGTATTATTTATTAAATGAGTTTTAGTATATGTTTTGATGTATAAATTTCTTATGCAATTGCTTACTCTTTGAATTAAGTAATTCGGATTACATATAATTATGTGGTGTTTAAATAAAAATTGTTATCATCATTCATAAAAACGATATTACGAAATCCTTGTAAAACAGCTGTAAATGTGATTATTTGGTTCCATAAATTTGCAAGACAAATACATGCGCACTAATGATATGTATATTTAACGGATTCGCATCAGTATCTTTCATTTGATATATTACATGACAATGTTAATGTGTTCGTTTACACAATTTCGACTGCAAACACATGCTATTTGTGGTCATGACATTGCCTGACCTCCAAATGATCTTCAACGTGCTAAAAATCTGATTCAAAGTTTTAGGACAATTACTTTTCTATTTGATGGCCAAAATTAACATTGACATTCCACAGGGTTACCTAGTACCCTACGCTACAGGTGCCAAATGCACTCGTACTGCATCGATCTGCGTACCGTATGCGCAAGGCGAACATATCTGCACATATAACACCACTGAAACGTTGGTTTAAGCATAGTTTATTTTGTCTTATTAGCGCCTCTCTATCTCTCTCTCTCTCTCTCTCACTCTTACACACCGACATGCACACAGGCACGCACATGCTCACAAACACGCGCGCGACCGCACACACGCACATACGTACGTACGCACGCACGCACGCACGCACATACGCACGCACACACACACACACACACACGCAAACACGCACACGCACGCGTGCACACACGCACACGCACGCACACCAAGTTACACTTTAGAATATGTGTTATTCAAGTGGCGCTATTGCATACACTTTTATTTAATCTAGTGTAATGCTATAATATAATAAAAGACACCAATACAAAATAAAATGAAGTAAATTGTTATGCCATGTAAAGCGTAGGGATATAATTAGAATATATGGATCCATTTCTAACTATGTCCGAAATTAATGTCAAATAAATTAGTTTCAAAATATTTATCATAACGCGTGATAAAGAGCAAATCACATACATTAAATTTGTACACTTGACGGACTTAAATATTTATGACGGAGCCAGATACACCCTTATGATCGTGACGTCAGCATACATGTGACGCAATTGAATATGACGTCAGGTACTTGAAGGACAGTTTGGATCTTTTGATTGACATACCTCACATACATATCTCACATATGTACTACAAATACGCCAATAATTCACACGAGGGTGTGGTCATTGAAATGGCGCTGAGTTCGAGAACGGAACCGCGTATTTATGTAAGATCTGCATTTATGAAATCTGCCTACTTCACACTACTATGAACATCCCGATCTGCCCTCAGACCCACTTGCTCTTTTCGGATAAATAAGGCTCCAGTGGCTCATGGGAATATACCGCTAAGTTGTATACATAGTTGACAATTACGTTAATCCGTCTCCTAACTCGTTCTATCCTAATCGCTTCACCGATGAATTCAACATATATCATTTACAAGGCAACCATACTGAAAAAGCGGTTGAATATTTTCAAATTAATTTTACTTGAAGCCGTGTGTGCCTTGGGCAGCACCGAATTACAGTCATACTAATATTTCAAAATTCTAAACAGAATACAATTTGTTTATCTTAAATAATATACTCTTCAGAGATTTGCCGGTGAAAGGGTTACAATCATCGATCGTGTGTCGTAACCTGTCGCGCGTCTTCGCAAATTGAATCGCGCGTATCTTATACTGGGCTAAGCCATTTAGCGTATGAGAGCTAGGTCAGGCACCATCGAGGTCGGGTGGGAGCTAGGTCAGGCCACATCGAGAGGCGTGGCCTAAATGACAAACACAAAATACGATCCATATACAGGTTAACCCTTTAGTGGCTAAATTTATTCAAGAGAATTAAACTATTTGCTTATTGAATGCTCATTTGGACACACATTTAAAACATCTTTTATTAGCTTGCAAATGGCCATTCCTCGAGATCACTACAGAGGCCGGTTTTGGCAGGCTTTGTCGTGAAAGTGTTAGATATAAAGTTTTCGGAGGGTGAGTAAGTATGACATGAATCGGTAAACAGCTAGGCGTAAATAAGAAGCGCATTCTTATACCCATGGAAAGCAAATAGACGTAGCCGGTGAGTCATTTTCACAAGATTACAACTCGAAATAGGAGGTGTAATTTCAAGCCGATGTACTATTTTACGGAGACATCATGATTTTCTCGGCGATGTTTGCACTTAATGCTGGGCTCTGCTAATAAATCTGGCATGTAATAAAAGTAATAACTTAGTAAATGCTTGAAGGACCTGGGATTCTATAAGGTTTTCTCGAGTTCCGAGTATTCTGACAGCTTTTAACTGATTAAACTGCCATTGAATACATCTCTCTCTATCTCTCTCTCTCTCTCTCTCTCTCTCTCTCTCTCTCTCTCTCTCGAAAACTATGCAGGTTAGGTGTTAAATAGTTTGAAACTAATTTTAATGGGTGCTGTTCCTGCTTATAGTTGCTGCCTATTGCAGAAAAAGTGCCCAGTCAAATTAGTTTCAAAATATTCAACAACATGTTTATTAAACGGTAAATACATACAGTTCTTACAACATTGCTTAGTCCGTCATCAAGTAAGCCTTCATGACGAATCTGGCTACGTCATTCATGACGTAATTGATTATGGCGTCATCCTACACGTCAGATAGTTGATTATGACGTCACATGATTAATGCATAAACTGGAATCCTCCATTATACTTCTCGAACTATCTTGGGTATCATCATCATCCAGCATGACAAGCAATCATTTTCTTTGCGTAGAAACGGTTATTATTGCATCCTTTGACGCAACAACATGACATCGCCTTTTTATAAATTCAGCCCAAGCTGGTTTTGTAGAAGGAACAGACACATGCGTTCCTCCTTCACGAGACCATCCATAATATGTAACAGCTGCCATCATACATTTCGTGGTACGGGTGTTTTTGCCAATTATTGTGACCAAAAGCTTCACGCCTCACATGCAATGGCACAGAATCTTCTATTCGTGGTAACAGATTCGGCAGAGTTACTTTCTTGTTTGACAACTTGTGAACTATCAGGTATGGAATATCATATCGATGGAAGTAGCCCGTGCTACACAGCGCTCTCTTGCTAGTTTGCGGCATCATCTGTAACATAGACAGATCCATGGTTATCGTTGAGAATTCCCTAAAATGTATACGTGTCGATACATTTGCTGCAGTTCAACCTTGCGTGGCTGGTTAAATCACTTCCGCTGAGTATGTGAACAAAAAGCAGACACAAATGTTTAAAAGACTCAGTTATCTAGCACGCCATAAAAGCGTTAGTTGCTATGTCGTAAAACTTGTCATCTACGGCCACCTAATAGGCGCATTCTTTATTAAACCTGTTTTAAAATCTGAAATGCCAAATACGAAGAATGACTGTTGATTTAAGAAATCATATCATTGACTATTTTGACAAATAAGTTGACTGTAAACTGCAGCTGTCTGTGACAACAACATACATCAGTAAATTTCAAACAATATTTTGAAACACATTTGACTGGGAGCTGTTGCCGCCTATGGTAGCAACAAATCTCACTCGAATTATTTTCAAAATAGTCACCACTTACCGTGTATGATTGTCTTAAAAATTAGAGTATTATTAATTCAAGTGGCCTACTATTAGATATAGTGTTCGTGGTCTAACATCTGATAAAGTGGCCACATATAACACACAGGTTTTATGACCAAGAAATGGCATTATGGTGCATTAGGGTCCATGGCGGGTGGGGTTTCATGGAGAGACAGTTGTCTGGGTCAATTCTCATCCAAGATCCGTCAGCAATGCGACGGTATATTGTACGCACACACGGTAATAATGTGTGTGACATCAGCATGGATCATGGTCTGCAGCTTCATTCTGAAAGCTGCGCAATGTATGCAAAACAACTTTGAAACAAGCATCCTCGTGTGCCATTTTAGAATGGGCATTTCCAAATTTATCCATCCATCATATGATGCCATAATCACCTATCTGGTGTATAGGATGATGGCATAATCAATGACGTCATGAATGGCGTCGATAAGTACTTCACGAACGCATAATCGTTGACAGACTATACGTTGTTGTACGAATTATATTCCATTTAATAAACATGCTGTTGAATATTTTGAAACTAATCTGACTGGGCACTGTTACTGCTATAGGCACACACAGCAACCAGTCAAATTAGTTTCAAAATATCCAACAGCTTACCTCTAATAGGTTCCTGGAAATTGATAGTTAGGGAGTTCAGGCATCGATCGATCTCAACACGAGCGATGTGATTGCGGAGCTTAGTTAGATAGGACGGGACATAGCTAAAACTGGAACGGTCCATTCAGGCACAAGTGTGACGGACGCGTCTTTGATGAGGACACCTTTTCCGTGTGCTTTCTGTTTCTTCTTTGAAGCTTCATGTAAGGTAGAAATTAGGGATGCTAGCGGTTTATCATCACTTCATCTCTCGCAATCGAACCTTATGAGGGATGTCTTGTAAGGTGATCAAGAGGTCAATATCTAGCTCCACCTACTTTGTACGAGCTTTGTGATCAAATTTACCACTCTGAATCCTGAATTCCCAGAATCCCCATTGCAAGGTATCTATACAGGTGAGATGTTGAATGTTTTGAAACCAATTGGACTGGGATATGGCCACAACATCTCTGAGTAAAATTAATTTCAAAATTTTCAAACGATTTTTATTAAATTGTGAATCAACCAAAGGCGTACAATTTGTACACGTTCGTGTCTCGGACTAGCATTAATCGTATCTCGCGAGATCGCCTTCGATGCTAGACCGAGAAACGAAACTCCAGCAATGAGTGGCCATTAGCCTAGTAATCATCGCCAGAATTTAGCGAGAAAGAGAATTGAATCTTGCAAGGACACGATACGTACCAACCAATACGCTATACGTACCGGACAATATTATTTCACCTAAAAATTTATGATATAAAGCTTATGTTCGAGAAAATTCAAATTTTGGCTTAATCCGTGCCCATTGGCAGGCCAAGAGAAGACTATTTTGAAAATGTATTACCGGTACTTGAATGACTGGCTCGGTAACCAAGCCAGTTATTCCAGTGGTATATTGTAAACAAGATAAGCCGTCTATTGGCCTGAAAACGGATGGTACGCAAGAGAACTGAATATGCCGGTTTGGGTCGGTTTTGAGCGTGAAAGGGTTATGTAATCCATTTATATAAATGTATCACCATCTTTAATAACATAATATATTTAATGTTAGACATATGGCACCTGTTCGTGTGTGGAGATTTCAAATACAAACTTGGTAAACTCGCCAATGCAGACACAAGTTCACGACTTGGCTTATGCATGGTATCGTATGGGGAGTGCGCGGGCAACAACACTGGAGATGCACTGGAGCCAGTTCTGTAAAGAAAACTATAGCAGAGCGCTCCGCTAGCGTGAGGTAAATAAACACCGTTTCTCCTATGGAATGATACGTTTTGTTAGCGCGCTCCGCTATTTCGCGAAACATGTTTGGAGGCGACTCGCGAAAAGCAAAACATGTTTTCAATCTGTGACGTAATTGCACGCGAAACAACGTCATACGCCACAGAGGCATATATTATGTCATAAGTGTGTCGCACAAAGGAGGTTGGGATACTATTTTCTTAGCAAACATTATTGCCCGGTATAGAATAGCCACACACACGCCTTTCAAACACCCATGCCGCCACTGGACAACACGGACAGGGCACATTGCTGATCGCTGATCTGAATGACGCTTTATCAGGACTGACAAGAACAAAGCTGAGGCAATTCGAAAACCGTTCAAGGAACAGTTCACCGACCACGATGATGATCCCTTACACATGTTCACAGGATACCGCAGGCCATTTCTCGCACCAAGTAAAACAGCAGAACTTGAGAAGGCCCTGAAAGTGGACGTGCAACTTTACCAGATGGCATAAACTAGGAACTATTCAAATATGCATGTGACATTCATTACATTACAGCCAATCACGCATCTATTCAATTCAGCTTTTATGAACCATACTCCCATCAATGCTGTGGGTCGTCACCATTATCGCGCTAAACGAGCCCAAGTAGCACCCTGGCCCCCAGCAAATCTGCGACCCATTGTGCTTCTCAACAGCATAGGGAAACGCATATCCGATGTTACTGTATGAGCATCGGAGACATGAGCGGTGACCTCACAGGAGCATGTCAAAGCGGCGTCAACTGTGGATGCAGTTTAGTAGACATTACATGGACTCAATGCATGCGTGTGTCAGTAGACTTGTCCAAACACTGTGATTTCCACAAAAGGGGCATTGACATGTTACGCGCCTTCGAGACAATTTCACGCTCTAAGATCCTAGCTGTACCGCGCCAGTCCAGTACAGTTGCAATGAGGATGTGCCCCAACTAGTGAGACTACTTCTTGCAGACACCAGGTTGAGAGAACGCGTCAGTGAAGTCCGTAGAGATTGAACCATCAATTGGCTTATCACAGGGAAATGCTCTACCCGATGTGGGTGCACCTGTTACCTTGCTGCTGCATTGGAATCCGTTAGGGAAAATTTCAAACGCCCTCCCCAGCACCCCACACCTACCCCACACACCCGGTGTCCACACTGGGTATGCGCTAGAGATGGAATATGCCGAGGATTTGGACTTCTTAGACGAGGAAAAGAGTGGCTGTATCGCTGTCAAATCGATAGCTTCGAGAACGTGGGCATAGCCCCCTTAACTTTGCCTCAATTTCCAGTAACATATGCCTTGACAGTAACATATGCCTTGATTATAACAGGTTTTATTTTATAATTATTGTAATAATAATAATTATCACTAGTGAAGCATGCCGCATCTCTCTCTCCCGCTCCCTCTCTCCCTCCCTCCCTCCCTCTCTATCTCTCTCTCTCTCTCTCTCTTTCTCTTTCTCTCTCTCTCTCTCTCTCTCTCTCTCTCTCTCTCTCCCTCTCTCTCTCTGCTACTCAGATTAGTCTATGTAAATTTAAATTGTACATAAGTTAAACGTTATTTATATGCTGCCATATCTGTAGGGAGAGGGTTATATTAAGTTGCTAGAATTTGTGCCTGATCCATTTGTACATTTCCTACAACAAATGGTGTTTTAAAAAAAAGGGAAAAGAAACTCTTAGACGAACATCTCCCAATAGTTGCGTCCAACAAATTAGTTCAAAAATATGCAATGGCTTACATGTATAGTTTTCTGGAAATTTCTAGTCGGGGACCTCAGAGATCGGCCGATCCCAACCCGAGTGAGGTGTGGGTTGAGCTTAGCTAGAGATGGGTGGGCATAGCTAAAAATGTAAAGGTCCATTGCGGGGAGTTGCAAGTCAGATAAAACTAATGTAAATCCTCATTTTCAGGACATTTTTCAGCTGATTTTATTTCTTAGTAGTCAGTATATAGGAAATGGCTTCTTAGAGCATCTAACATTCAGACAATTTCCGACAGCAGGCATTCGAACCCCACATCAAATGCCCACTGGACCCAGTCCACCCTGACACCTTAACCTTTATAGCGTGATCCATCAATAGTAATTCAGTTTGAAAACCCATGTAATGCAACGAATTGCCATCAACGATGTGCATAGTTTCATGTACTTAGTCAAGATTAGCACTAGGCAACAACATACAACACGCAGTACAGTAATGATAGAATTATGTTTCGTTGTACCATGCTATTATTAGTGTATTACTAATTGTAACATGACAATGTGGAAATCATCAGATTGTATATAAGCAATGAATCAACATATGTGCATTAATTGGGCGGTGGATGGTGTTAATTGTTGTAAACCATGTACATCTATACTGTAGCGCGAACACATGGCGCTGCCTTAGGTTTCTCAACTAATTGAATGAACACCAATGCACTAATTGTTAGTTTGGTGTAGAGTATTGTTTTGGTATCGTTTTGGAAATCTGATGCATTCACTTACATCTCTTCTCTTCCAATCATGTCCGTACTCCTCGTTCTGCCACGATCCATGATCTCCTAGCCTGGGACAATCCTAAGCTTTTGAAAAGAATTAGCCAATAAATTAGCCCACTACATTTGTGTTATACGAATGTTAAATATTTAGCCATTGTATCTATGGCAACTACAAGGCAACCATAACCAGATCCCGTAAAGAGTACAGTGCATACTATATCGAAGAGCAGACCATAGAGGGCAGAAGCCTGAAGTTGGAAAACATCATAAGTATACCTGAGTAAGTAACCCAGTGTCTGCGATCTGTCATCACCAGTAAACCTTTGAAATGACCACCACCTACCATATTACGTTGACCATTTCGGAATTATTTCCAGACAGCTTATTTTCCAAATATTCAACAGCTTGCTAAAATTATGATATTATGATTTCAATGTTAGACGTAATGGTGGTCAGAATAAAGTAACTAGTCATATTAAAAGTTATGTTAAAATGTTTCTACCAGTTATTATTTTAGAAAAGCATGTGCCTAACTGGCGATTGAATAGCTCTGTCCCGGCCGACACGTTATTCTATCTGACAGGGTGCATGCACACTTATTAATGCAGTCATATTGACTGGTGGCAAAGCCGGTACTGGCATTAGTCAGCAACGTCGCCCAGTCTAATTAATTTAAGAATTTAACCATTTAACTCTCGGTGACGTAAAATTAGTTTTGTTGTAGCTGCGTCACACTGATTAGTTCTTGTTTATTGACGGGACAGCATATATTGGTAAACCGCTGGTATACGGTATAGTTGTCCTCGTATACGATTATTAGTTGTTTGGTATTTATTAATTGCAATAGACGTTTTGGCTTTCCGATAGAGCAAATTAGTCTCGAAGTTAATGGCAGGTATGTAATGATTTTATCGTCAAATGTGCCGGTTACTTTAGCCGTGCGCAGGCGGTGCTTCGTTCTGGAAAATCGCAACATTTTAAGCTTTGGTATGTCACCTCGTTACTTGAAATCCGGTCCATGTTCTGAATACTAACCTGTACGTTCCGGTTCAATGACGGAATCCAAGAAGGGTATCGTTTGAGACATTTAAGAACATATTAGCTCTCCAGGATGGTCCAGTTGATTTAGCATATGGACATCAGCTCCAGCCATTTTGTATGTTATTCATAGCTGATGGAATGACAGTGGATCCGAGTTTCCACTTTAGCCATCCATCATATGACGTCATAATCAACGACGTGACCGGTAGAATGGCATCATAATGAATAATGTCATTATGATGTCATGAATGGCGTAGATAAGTACGCCAGGAGCGCATATTTGAAGACTGACTATGCGTTGGTGTACAAATTGTATGTCTTTACTATTTGATAAATATTCTGATGAATATTTTGAAACTAATTTGACTGGGCGTTGTTAGGCAGCAACAGCACCTAGTCAAATTAGGTACAACATATTCAACAGCTTAC
The DNA here is from genome assembly GCA_034401795.1 of Chaetoderma sp. LZ-2023a. Classification (NCBI taxonomy): domain Eukaryota; kingdom Metazoa; phylum Mollusca; class Caudofoveata; order Chaetodermatida; family Chaetodermatidae; genus Chaetoderma; species Chaetoderma sp. LZ-2023a. Next base: position 33,111,612 of record CM067361.1, on the reverse strand, counting down.
CTGTATAGTCTACAGGAAATTGATAGTTAAGGCATTCGGGGATCGATCAATCCCAAGACGGTGAAGTGTGGGTGGAGTTTAGCTAGTTGTCGTCTGGGCATATCTAAAACTGAAAAGCTCCGTTACCAAGTGTACTTTTTGGCATACTACCACGAAATATAAGCAAATGACGTCGCCATCCTATTGGAGTCACTCTTCTAACTAATTGTTGTTGTTAGCATAAGCAAGATAGCAGACGATACAGGCTGTATCCTCCTCAGAACTAAGAAGGATAGTGTGTTACATGGGAGGCCAATACTGCTACGTATGAATTGGCAGTTTCTTCGGAGAAATTCAGCTGCCAGGAGCATAGGCTCGTTCATTAACAAATAACGAACTGATTAATAATAATAATAATAATAATAATAATAATAATAATAATAATAATAATAATAATAATTATCAACGTACCAATTATCACACCGCCTACTGCAATATGTAATTCTCCTTATATGTCACTGCGTGACCTGGGCCTAATAAAAAAACTTGAAACTTATGTGCTCATTGCAATTTTCCATTACCACCGTATATGGAAACGCCAGGCTAGCCCGGGCGTGTGAATACAAGAGACGTACTTAAGGGCAGCTACGGTTATCGGCCAATATACCCACTCTTCGGACAGACTTGTATGTTTTTGTAACTATTTAATACAGCTACTACGCTCATAGATTAAAGGTTCATATTCACACTAACATATGCTGCTGGTCATCTGTGTTAGCCAGTCAGTGATACCCGAATGTGCGCACTTGCGTTTTAGCTACTCAGTTAACTGCGCGCGAGACAACGTCTCCCGTCGTGAATATATGTGCGTAAGTGTTCTACGGCTGGCTAACTCTATGGCCACAATTCTATAAGGAGGTTTAAACCCCGGTTCAGCCTAAACATGGTATCAAATCACAAAGTAATTGCAGGGTTAGTTGTATAGATAGAGTGATAGCCATTTAGCATATGAGAGCTAGGTCAGGCCCCATCGAGAGGCGTGGCCTAAATGACAAATTATGGTCATTCCTTCTCAATGGGTGGGGCATCAAAGAACCCCTCCCACTTCTGAAAGGTGCCCATACCTCGGTATTTAGACCATACACCCTGATGGGGGTGTTGTCTGGGTATCAACTAATACAATGTTGGGGTTATCGGCCTATCTATAATAATAATCTTGCAATTACTTTGTGATTTGTTACCAGGTTTAGGCTAACCCATGTTACATCTCTCTATTGAATTCCGGCCTATATATTTGTATGCCAGGTTATTACCGTTGCTGTGTCCTATTGCCTATCTTATCAGTGTTAACCCTAATGGAGGCTTCCGGTTTATTCATCATCAAATACGTGGCGTGTAGGACGACGTCATAATCAATTACGTCATGAATGACGTAGCTAAGTCCTTCACAAATGGTTAATGAAGGAATCTAGTTGTATGTATGTCCCACCCATCATTAGCTAAGCTCAACCAACGCGTTGACCGTGTTGGGATCGATCGATGACTATCAATTTACGGAAAACTATACATGTACGCTGTTGAATATTGTGAGACTCATTTGACTGGTTGCTCAGTCAAATTAGGTTCAGAATATTCAACAGCATGTTTATTAACACGTAAAGACATACAATTCGCACAACAATGCTTAGTCAGTCATCAATTAAGCGCTCGCGACAAACTTGATACCGTCATTCATGACGTACTTGGCTTTGACGTCAGACTACACGCCATGTAGTCTATTATGCCGTCATATGATTGATGGATAAACTGAAATCCTTCATAGATGAAGGACTAAGCGGTGGTGTAGGAATTGTATCTTTGTACTATCTAATTAATATGCTGTTGCATTTAAAAAAAATTTGTGGAAACTGGATGTCAAGGAGTTCACGGATCGATTGATCTCAACATGGGCGAAGTGTAGATGGAGCTTAGCTAAAGATGGGCGTGACATAGCTAAACTGTATTCACCCATTAATCTAGTTATCTACACAGCGTCGGTGTGCATGTGTCTGATTAAATATACGATTCAAATATTGCATCGTGTTGTACGACTAATATTCTTAACTCACCTTGTGTGAACCTAAGCATTTAATCGTGAAACCGGCAAAAGCAATCTCTTCAGTGGTGTTGAGGTATACCCATTAGCAAGCTAAGAGAAGACTATTCTTGAAAATTTACCACCGGAATGACTGGTTCGGTTACCGAGCCAGCCACTCCAGTGATACATTTTCAAAAATAATCTTGGCTTGGCCTGCAGATGGACAGAGATTATGCAAAAATTAGAATTTTCTTGACTTCAAAATGTTCAAACAGCCTTCATGTGCAGGACAACTGAAAGACTTTTTTGTAAATTCCTTTGGAAAACCTCTTTAAATTGTTTTCAATTGGCATGCAAATGGGTTGCGTTCAATGAGCAACTGTTTCTTCTTTATTAAACGGTTACTTAATATATAAGTGGTATTTTGAGCGCTTTATGGCGGGGGTGACACAAGAGGGGGTGACCCTTTAACACTCACTGAGTCGGCCAAAACGTCTTCCACAGTGTTCTTGGGCAATATCATTGTGCGGACCAAGGAAAGACAATTTCCAGAAAATATCACTGGAATAACTGGCTCGAGAACCGCGCCATTCATTCCAGTAAAATATTTTCACAAGTAATGTTCTCTTGGTCTGAAAATTGGCATTTTCTATAAAATATTAATATAAATCCAGTTTTAGCAGCCTATATTTAGCCGTGTTGAGATCGATCGATGACTATGACTATCCATGACTATCAATTCAAGGAAACTATACAGGTAACCTGTTGAATATTTTGAAACTAAACAGACAGGGCGGTGAGGAGGAGGATACGCAGTAGTAGTAGTAGCTGTACCACTCAATAACCAGCTTGCTGGCTGATGCCTGACCGATACAGGGTCGCACGGTATGGGCCAACAGCGCCCCCAGTAAGCTGTGATATATGGGTAACTAGTGATATATGAGCATAGGATGAAGCATGAAACAAATACCGTTACATCTTTACTCTTGATGCTTAAAGCTCCGTACCGATTTCAAACATATCCAACATGGAAAGCTTCATAGCCTCTGGTATATATGATTGGTATGTCTGCACGGCATTCACCACGGATGTCCAAACACATACCCAGTAAATTGTCAAAAAACTCATTTGTATCCATTTAAACCAAAAATGTGTAGCAAGTCAGAGAGAATTACGGATGCCCATGACAAAACCTCTTCACAGATTTCCCACGGCACCGTGTCAGATGTGACTGTTCATAAATATGGACCGGATCAACTGGTCTGCAATGTGTGCTTGATCATTACAGTGGCAACTGTGTTGACTCATGCAGGTGCACCTTTAGGAATACCTTTATGCGTGAGTTGTTGTCGTTGTGCTCAATTCGAATCAAACATGTTCATATTCGACAATCGGATTCCCTGTGAAATGTATTATAATAATATGGATTTAGATAATTAAACTCTCTTAGCTATTAGATAAGGTAAGAGAGAAATCATGATAACCAAAAGCAGATGTCCGCTGTACATAGAGAACACAGCAATAGTGATGATTATACGACAGAATCACGATGTTGTGACACCGGAGGACATCTACATACATCTGACTATGCAAAGCTGAGCAATAATGGAGCCATCGCGACATCATTCGCCAAAGCGACAATGACGATCCCTGGTTCACTCCTTGTGCCAATGGACTTTTTAATTTCATCCATCAATCACATGACTTCATAATCAGCTAGGTGACGTGCAGGTTGGCGTAGCTCAGTTCGTCCCGAACGCTAAAATTGATAACGGATTGTATGTATTTACTACTTAATAAACATGTTGAATATGTTTTAAAGTAATTTGACTGCGCGGTGTTGCTGCAATAGGCAGCAATAGCAGCCTATCAAATTAGTTTCAACATATGCAACAGCGTATCTGTATAGTTTTCTTGACATTCATAGTCAGGGAGTTCCGGGATCAATCGATGCCAACACGGACGAAGTGTGTGTGGCGCTTAGCTAGAGAAGGACGGCGTGTAGCTAAAACTGCAATCCTCCACAAGGCCTTTGATTCAGCTCTACACTAGCATATTCATCAATACCGTCAATACGCCAACCAACATTATTAGGGGAGCGGAGGTAGGGACACTAGGGCCGACCCAATCTCGGGTGACAGCTACAACCAGGTTTATTTTATAATTGATGTTAAAAGGAACACATTAAACTCGGTTGCCGTTAGTAGCTACCGGGACGTGATATTAATAGTTGTGGTTAAAGTTCATCTAGTGAGGGAAAAAGAAATTTCAATAAATGTTGTATTCAGCAATTTCTGCACTAACACGATTTAACTACTACATACGTGAAGGTTTTATTTACGTTGTCTATCGATCTATCACATAAGTGTGCCAACATATTTCAAATGCGACTGCGCATGCGCATTATATCAGTCGCAATCTGATCATATACGGTAAAATTATGCTTAACATTCTCGGTGTTTTCGTGTGTTGTTAAGCTTATTATTGTGTACGATATAATAAAGATGCTTTCCTGTGCATTAACTATACACGCTACGCTCATGTATACGCCTCTACTTTCCTAACACACACGCACGCACACATGCACGCGCGCACGCACGCACGCACGCACACACGCACGCACGCACGCACGCACGTACGCACGCACGCACGCACGCACGCACGCACGTACGCACGCACGCACCCTGAGTTTAAAGCTTCCAGGGCCGTATCCTATTAAGCATAAAAAGGACAAATCACTGGACCGTAAGGTGATTATTAAACAGTCTCATAATGTCAAACACGCAAAATGCCATCAGTTAAGTCACCGAGGAGACTAAATGCATTTGATGTATTAGGAACGATGGCTAGTAAAATAAAGGGCACACATGATAGGACATTTGTCATTGCAATGATGGCATATCGAGATATTCTTCCTTTCAAATTCAGCAACTCAACACAATATGATCCTTTTTGGTTTAAACAGAATTTATTTTGTTCAATGGGAGCGCAGTAAGACATAAGTCTTATACATGTGTCTCCCATACATACAAATGCAATACATTAATACATACATCAAGATGGGGTATAATAAAACATAATTAAATAGTAACGTATGTATAACTAGTTAAATGATAATTTATATCAACCCCTGATTACAATTGTCTAGGTGGTTCGCACGCTTACGTATGCAGTGTTGATCCCTTTTGGACAGAATAACATACAATGATAGAAACGCATGAACTAAAGACTGATGTTGGGTATAAACCAGTTCTGAATGGTAACCCTACAGACATGTCATCTGTCTACACAATAATGGTAGGGTGCCCTGAAAAAACAATGTTTTGGGTCAGAAGCATCCAGTACAGCCATTTGATGTGTAGATCTATATAAGAACACAGATGATAAGGTTTGCTGGTGAGGTTGGAGATCATGTAGTATGTCTCGGTGACTTTCACAAGCTGTGTTGTTTAATGGGTGCTTTTTGAAGGATCTGAAGCTCAAGTGGTTTACATGATTTACTACCTATATGACGTGCATGTGCTAGCGGTACAACACATCTACAGTGGCAGGGAATGGATATCACCGCGTAGTTTTGGCGTTGACATTTGTTTATGAAGCACTGACGTGCTTATAGCTGGAATGGGTCTTTGTGTAGTGTGGCAATGAAAAGCCACCAAGTAAGTTGTGCAGCGAATTGGAGTCCGTTATCTAGTTATTTGAGGATAATCAAGTGCGCTCAAATTAGATTTCGTTTAAGAACTTCAGAAGGCAATATGCGAAATAACTATACGTATGGTCGTCTTTAATAAATCGGGCGCGTATTGTCTCTGAGTTTTGATTTGATTTGGCCAAACGTTATAGATGCACACAGTTTGAGTTGAGAACAAGCTCATTCGGAAAGCTATGCATGCCATGCTGCATTATTTATGTATATGCTGCAGATATACATAACTATGGTAGAGTCCATACTATCTACTTGACATGCCGGAGCTGGAAGAAAAAAAGATGAAATTTAATATCTGCGAGTTTACAGTCAAGGAAGCACACGCCGATTTTAATGGCATATGAACTTATCTGGCTACGTAGAAAACAATAATAAGAGAATCAGAAGGAGTGAGATAAGTCGGTGCCACAATATGATTGGCACTGACTAGACAGCAGCTGGCGACATATGATGCATCGCGTAAGGAACGCAGTGACATCAGGACAACTGAAGCTCTACATGGGATGTAAATAATATGTTGTTTTTCGAAATCTGCAGAATGTGAAACAGAATATGACAAACCCATTTGATGTAGTACAGCATCCAGATTTCGGGCATATTAATATACCCTCAGGCATCCATATTTCCAATGCAACAATATAACCTATACTTGCCTCAAGGTGTGGTGAAATGGGAAAATGCCAGATGGAAAGATGTGTTGTATCTTGACATTTTACCGGAGGTGCAAAACATTTCCATAACGCACCACACATATCCGACTTCGAAACTTTGTATGCATGAAATAGAAAAGCAACAAGACTAGGAACGCAGTTGCTGTACAATTTAAATTGGCATCGCAACTATTACTTAGATGAGATCTGACACTTTCTAAAAGCATTGGACACTCATCAACCAGTACAAGATTGGATCATCTTACGTGGCTACCTGTTCTACATAGTCCTTGCAGCCGCAGTTGACTCATTCATACTGAGGGTGTACAAGGCAGTGTAAACATGCAAGCTATGTTTTAACCTTTTAACTATTGTTCTTTCATTGCATCTGCTCTTTCATCTTGCGCCTTTTTGCCCTTTTTACTAAAATTTAATGCACAGCACGTGATCCTCACGTGTATGAGGGAGTGCTAAGAACACTGTTGAAGTTTAAAGTGCAGAATCCTTCAAAGATCTGGCATGGCTTGATTAACAGGGCATACACCCATATCAAAATGATGCACGCAATTTCGTTCCATGGGCATGCAACTCTAGGGCACACGCGCACCACGGCTTATAGATCTAGCAAAAAACGGTTCGTCACTTAGACAAATTCCTCCAGCAGCAGCAAGATTTAAAAACTCACCTCTAAGGGCTAGTATTGCAAAAAACAAGTTAGAGAAATTCGCACGTGGGCACATGGATGGATACGACAGAACCGAACAGATGCCAAAAATCTGATACGGATGGATTAATGCCTGTATATTTTGTAGGGCTGGCAGTACCAGAGTCTTTGTTGTAGTTGATCTGTTCACAAAAGAAAGAATGTGTAAGCAAAATGCCTAGTGTGATACGTCCGGTATACCATACTGTCCGGCGTGTTCTTGTGAAGGGGTGAAGTCTACAAGAGCACTCTCAGCTATACGATTAACGTGTCCACCGACTAATATAACGTATATAGCATTGTGGCTATCGTAACATATCTTCAAACTATAAACTATGTTTTATTTACTACTGGATAGTTCTCTAAGATACTGATGCAATGCGTTGTACAATTAACACCTTGTCAGCGATGTAAAACAATAACTGCTAGATAATATTCAGTAAAAGTCAATACACCTCAATGGAGAATTTGTCTATGTTTCCATCAATTTCTTGTCCGCCACCTGATCTCCTGACAATCGAGCGGGATTTAAACCCCGCCCTCCTGATTACCAGTGCACCACACTAACACCACGGGCATGCATTCGTTCACAATACCTAACCGGGTAGCCTAACGCTTTTTATCCGGGTATGTGTTACCCCATGGATGCTACTCCCACATCGTATATGGCACATACATCAACAACTGTAAGCTCCTGGCACAGCATGCTAACGCATCCTCGATCGAAACACATGTGCATACCCATGTTGGCGTTAACGGTAACTTGCCACATTCTCTAGCCGTACAATAGCACAGCTGGCAGCGTACTATAAATACATATAGTACGGTTTGCCAAACTGGCCGTACGTCAATATGAAGCTAGCAGAAGCGAGCATAAAACAACAAATGGATCAATCATGTGCCGCATAGCTTTTCAGTACACCGAACTTTTTTTTTAAGAAAACGGTGGACGCCATATAAACACCCATCTACAAAGGCCGTAGCCACTGAAGTTGAGCACTTGTTCATATATTAACAATGGGTAGGATGGGGTGTTGGTTTGGTGGTGGTGGGGACTGGAGAACTGGCACACGCTTCATAGTGAGCTCAAACCATACATTTACAAAAGCAGAAGGTCCTCCCACTGCATTTACTTGAGTGAGACAATATGCACTAAGCCAGGAGGTGCATGTTACAATGAAAACGTCATTTGTATTAAGGCCATCGGTGTTTGGCGAGCAATTCACCTTTCCAGAGTATCCATCTATCAGTTGACGTCATATGACATCATAATCAGCTAAGCGGCGTGTAGGATGACCTCATAACCGTTGCATCATAAATGATTATATTTGGTCCGTGTTTAGATCTTAATAGTCCGACACGTTGACGAATTGTATGTCTCTACTAATTAATACACATGATGTTGACTATTTTGAAACTAATTTGACTGCACGCTGTTGCGGCCATAGGCAGCAACGGCGCCCGGTTCAAAATATGCAATAGCTTACCCGTATGGTTTTCGGGGAGTTCAGAGACAGATCGATCCCAACACGACCGGGGTGTGAGTGGAGATTAGCTAGAAATGGCCGCGGCATAGCTTAAAGTGCAAAGGTCCAATAACACTGGTGCAGGCGGTACGGTTGTGATCCAAGATAATGACGTGTGCATGCGCAAACATAGTCAATAGTCAATAGTCAACCGGTATATTGTCAGTGGCCAATAAATGCAATGACATGGCTGTGCAGAAGAGCGGTTAAATATTGAAACAAAGGATTTTCGTAACAGACATACACACAACAGCATTTAGTGGAGTTGATCTTCAAGTTCAAGTTCACGTTTATTTACAGCCGAGGTGACATCGTTATATAGGGTGTGGGGTTGGGGGTGGTAGCCAATGTGCAATCATTTGTATAGAGAGTAGCTGTTGGGCTATTAGACACATTCATCCTCAATATTACTTCTATAATTTGCAAAGATCATCATCATCATCATCATCATCATCATCATCATCATCACGAGCCAAACAAATAGCGAATAAGAGCCAATAGCGGTAGCAGCAGCAGCAGTAGAGATAACAGTAGCAGTAATAGTAGTACTAGAAGCAGCAGCAGTAGTAGCAACAGCAGTAGCGACCGCGGCGGTGATAATAATAATACTAATAATAATAGTAGTAGTAGTAGTAGTAGTAGTAGTAGTAGTAGTAGTAGTAGTAGTAGTAGTAGTAGTAGTAGTAGTAGTGGTGTTAGTGGTAGTGGTAGTAGTAGCAACAGTAGCAGCAGCAGCAGCAGCAGTAGCAGTAGTAGTAGTAGTAGTAGTAGTAGTAGTAGTAGTAGTAGTAGTAGTAGTAGTAGTAGTAGTAGTAGTAGGTTGCTGTGGCATTATCACAGTGGATTGATTTATGCCTGAAATAGCATATTCGTCAATACCGTCAATATGCTACCCAACCTTATCCTCTCCTATATATATTATTAGATACCTTCAGTAAAGCTAGAACTAAATATCGAATACAATGTTTAACATATTAAATAGATCAATTTGCCAGCGACATCGTTCTAGTTAATGGCAATGTGAGACATGCTCTGGGCAGTTAACTTAAATCATTACGTGCAAGAACTGTGGTAGGATCTAGTCAAAAACATGTCTTTCTCAGACAGAGGGAATTTATCTGGATTTGAGAAATTCTGTGGTGGTGTATTCTGGGTACGTGTTCACGCATATTGATTGTACTAAACCTATTCAATAGACCAGTAGAATTGATATTAACATTGAAAACAATTCTTATAATCTAGAATCTTTGAAAAATAGAAAATAGAACGTGTACTTCTAGGTAAAGTGTTCAGCCGGGTATAAGTAAAAATAAGATAGATATATAGATAGATAGATAGATAGATAGATAGATAGATAGATAGATAGATAGATAGATAGATAGATAGATGGATAGATGGATAGATGGATAGATGGATAGATAGATGGATGGATGGATGGATGGATGGATGGATGGATGGATGGATAGATAGTTAGATATATGGATAGATAGATAGAGAGAGAGAGAGAGAGAGAGAGAGAGAGAGAGAGAGAGAGAGAGAGAGAGAGAGAGAGAGCGAGAGAGGGTGAGTGAGTGAGATAGATAGATAGATAGATAGATAGATAGATAGATAGATAGATAGATAGATAGATAGATAGATAGATAGATAGATAGATAGATAGATAGATAGATAGATAGATAGATAGATAGATAGATATAGATAGATAGATAGATAGATAGATAGATAGATAGATAGATAGATAGATAGATAGATAGAAAGATAGATAGACAGATAGACAGATAGATAGATAGATAGATAGATAGATAGATAGATAGATAGATAGATAGATAGATAGATAAATAGATAGATAGATATATAGATAGATAGATAGATAGATAGATAGATAGATAGATAGATAGATAGATAGATAGATAGATAGATAGATAGATAGATAGATAGATAGATAGATAGATAGATAGATAGATAGATAGATAGATAGATAGATAGATAGATAGATAGATAGATAGATAGATAGATAGATAGATAGATAGATAGATAGATAGATAGATAGATAGATAAATAGATATAGACTGACCGACCGACCGACCGACCGACTGAGTGACCGACTGACCAATGGGCCAACTGACTGACTGACCTACCGACCGACCATCCTACTGACCAAACGAGCAAACGGATGCCTGAACGAACGAACGACCGACTGACAATCCGACCATCCTCCCATCCTGCCGACCAACCGACCATCTGACCAAAGGAATGAACGAATGGTCGATGGGATTGTAGCCTCCAGGGTTGCGTGCTAGTCTTGCTCCACAGCACCGCAAGTACACGGTACATTGGGGTGAGGCTGCTGGTTAGCTGCAGATCTCGGGGTTGAGGATCCGGTGTTGTGCTTCTCCGGATTGCACAAAGATCGACTTCATGAGCCGTTGGAACGTTCACGTTCTAGTGAGGCTATGCGACCATCGTCGCGGAAGTTGAACCACACCGTTCATCCCTGCTGTTTGTGTCAATGGTGTGGCAGTCCATTCTCTCAATTTATAGTGTAGACATTACAAAATACATAATTAGTTACAATTAACAAACAAACAATGGTACTCGTTTGCTGTTATCGGAAAGAAATCAAGTACATAGGGCTGAGTTGGTGATTCGCTTAACATGGTCCTCGCCAGCGCTATCTCACCGATCTCTGATAGATATAATAAGTGAGGTATCCTACTTAGCAAGTTTAATATAATTAAAGTAATCCCTAGAACAAATATTATTTGTTTAGGAAAGTACATCATGCGGGCCTCCGTCACAGGAAAATGCCTACAATGCCGAAGAGGAGGAAGAGAGATGGCAAAAGGGGCCATTCTCCTGTTCAAACTATGCTATGTAAAAAGAGTCAACCTAGTGTAATTATACGTTATAGTGATGCACGCTGTATTAGGTGAAGATGGGGTGGATGATTTCCGCAGAATTCAACACGGTCACCTTATGTGAGTTAACAGATACCGAATTAGTGGTTGCCGCTTTATGTATGCGGTACGTCTGCTAGATCCTATCCTATCAGTTAGTGTTTAGGTCCAGATCAAGGTTAAGCCGCAAGTGTCCGTGTATCCCAACTATTTTTTATCCTATAAGCCTGACTGGCGAGAATGCCCTGTGTCCATATTGTCACCCTCGCGGATTATCCCCCTCAGTTAGACAGTATGCGGACCTGTCACAAGGTGGCAGATTTAGAATCAGATAACGATCCTGTCACCACCGCACCATGCTCATATATAACAGCACAAGGACAAGTCACGTTACATAATCATTGAAAAGCGCTATACGTTTAATAAGATACATACATCCAACTTTAGTGACCTTCCCATGAGGGCATGGTGGGTTCTAAGACCGCACCCAGTCACTCGTAGAGTTAGATGGAGATCTGTGTCCTGTCCGTCACCCAGCATATCGGGGGCGGATCAAGTGAGATCCGCACCCGAGAACTAACATTTTACCTGCCTTTATGGTTATGTAAATCGCCCAGCGATGTACTGCAGATCAGTAATTATACTATTTTCGCAGTCTTTCATAGTTTGGCGTGGTTATCTAAACTAACAAGTATCAGAAGATACAGCGGAGAGTGTTTGCGGTCATCGGCACTTTGATTCTAACCGCTCTGAAATCTCAGTAGTTGCAAAGTCAGCTCTAACCAACGTGGCAGAGTGAATTCCAGACAATTATCGAGCCCTGAGGCTGGAGGAACGTAGACAAAGACAATTACTCTTATATGCATAAGAATAGAAGGCCTTATAGTATATGGCCAATTTATACAACCCGGCCGGTGTGCGGTGTTACAGATCCGCTATTCCCGGAAAAGAGACTTACATAAAATGTCTCCTACAGAGTAATCATCCCTTACTACTTTTAAACATATCTTATCAAGCTAAACTAATCTAGGTTTAGTCGGCCGCATGTCAGGTTTGCGTAGTGAGAACATGAACAACGACGTCAGTGAAAAATGTATGCTGTTGGGGAAATAAGTGGTGCGGTTCTTGTTGCTGTATGGTGTAGCCTAGTGAACTGCAGTTATAATGTTTCTGTATAAAATACGCAAAACATATCACTAGAATGGCTACTGCCATGTAACTAACTATCACAGTACAGTAAAATGAGAGGTCACGCGACCTTGACGGTACCTGTTAGACATCGACACAAAACAAGAAACACTATGTAAACTATAAAAATGCGGTCTCAGACGACCGTGCGGTACCAGTTAGTCATCACTACCTTATAAATAAATTAATACATTAATACAATGATGGAGTACCTATTGGTCATCGGTACGAAAAAAGTTCTAGAGTAACTGCAGTTGAAGCAGCACAAATTCGGAGCGCGAGATGGCACGATGCAGAAGTTAGCTGCTTGGAAAATCTGCAGACCAACTGTCTGATTCGGCTGACTCTCAACAACGGTGAAGAAGAACTGTTGCAGATGCGGATGGCTATAAGCTAGTCACGTCTATTCACACAGTTCGTAATTTAGCGGTGATTGGAAAGTTCCGTACTGGTGTGGAAGTTTGAAGCTGCCCTGCAGTTATGAAGGACTACAGCTGACAATTATGTGATGCGGATGCATCCTTGTGCTTCACAAGATGAGAAGCACTGTGTAGCTCGCGCAGTGCACCAGGCAATGTCCCCTGACTGAGGTCGAAATGTGTAATACTGAGAAAGATACATGTGCGGATTCGAACTACCACTCTTTGATGTGGTGTGGCAGATCCGGCGAGTTATCCATCGAAAGCACCACTCGTCCTACATACTTGACACATTTTACATCGGGGCTGTTGGCCCATCCGCAAGAAGGTCCGTTCTGCAGTGTTGGTAGCAGGGGTACCTTTACTTAAATTCAGCTATTGCCCACGAATGATATCTTTCCGGGAGCGTACAAAATCTTGCGATGGGATGTGGTGGCTAGTACCCGAGAGACGAGTACTCAAATCCGAGAGGCACCATAGTAGGCTATAGGGAGCCTGGCTATACAGTAAGCAGTAATCCACGACTCGTTTATTCTCAGACCAGCCACCTCACCACCACCTTCTCTCTCTCCTGACTGCTTTCGATTCTGATATTCCAGCTCCTTTTATACAACTCATGACGTAACAGCTGGAGCGCCATAACCAATCAGTGCGCGAGTTTTAGAGGCAGCGAAAGCGATCACAAGATACGCTATCCCACCCATTCACTAAGTACATGGCTTTAGAGAACTATTTTGAGCGGAATCAAACATTAATAACTAAGCCATTGCTGGACCTATTCTAAAATAGTAAAACGATTTGGATTTCTCCCTTCATTGTGGCAATAATCGATACCAAGAACTACGAGGCGAGTACAGTTTAAAGAAATTACATGTACCAAATCGGTACAAAATACGATGCCATTCTCTCCAACGCTAACGCGCGTTGGTAGGAAATCTTTGACGCTCGTTGGTAGGCAATCTTTGATGCCCGCGCTTGCGCGCTAGGCGATCTCACGGACTTGAGAACCTCTCTCATATGGCTTATACATACATACTGTCCTATTCAGGGGGGTGGGGGCATGCTTGCAACGTATCTGGTCCTCCCGTTTTGTACCCAGACAAGGTGGGATGGTGTGTACATGACCGGTCGATCTGCGCCACAGGATCGATGGACAGATGAATGAGCGAACGAATGACCGACCGACCGACCGACCGACCGACCGACCGACCGACCGACCGACCGACCGACCGACCGACCGACCGAACGACCGAACGAACGACCGACCGACCGACCGACCGACCGACCGACCGACCGACCGACCGACAGACCGACCGACCGACCAACTGACAGACAGACAGACACCGCGACAGACAAACAGACAGACATACAGACAGACAGACAGCGCAACATACATACATACAGACAGACAGACAGTATAGCACTAGTGGGTGGATGCAGGAATGGATGGAAGAGCATGTGTTTGGCCATACGGGGTGGAAGGGCAGTCGGATAGGATGGATTGACGGTTAGACGAATAGACAGAGGGGTGGACAGATGGAAGGACAGCTGGAATGACCGATGTATGAAGGGGTGGCTGACATGGCGGGTCAGTCGCAGGGATGGCCGGTCGATGGGGAAGGTGGGGGACGATTTACTGTGGAGACGGGTAGAGAGACAGACAGACAAACTTAGATATGGATACACAGATGGACGGACGTCTAGTACAGGACCAATGCAGCGTTCTCCACTGTCTGGTTGTTTTGAAATAAGGAGATTGTGATGATGTTTTGAATTATTTATTAGTCTTCATTGCTTGTCTTTCTTTCTGCAGGATGAGAGGTTAACCTGGACTGGTCCAAACATAACATGGCCTCAGTTCACACCCTGTTTCCTAGAGACCGTGTTTCCATGGATTCCATGTTTCTGGCTGTGGGTGACACTTCCCATATCGCTGGTGTGGCTGTTCGGGCGGCAGGGAACACCATTCCCGATCTCCAAGTTAACAATAGCAAAAACCGTAAGAAAGTGCCTGTCATAGTCTTACGTTAATGGGGCGTTCACATTAGAGGGTTAATACGGTGTATGCCCGGCGTCAGTTTAATCAATCACAACTATTTTTTACTCGTCCGAATTGTTGTGAGCCCTGACATGAGTAAACGCATTCTAATGATCGATTGGACTTACTTCGTATGAGTTCACTAGTCTCAACAGGCACTTAGACTTTGTTCAAGAAAAGCCGGTCTACTTTATCCCAACCATTCAGGCGATGGGAGTTTCCACCCATGATGCGTTTTTGATATTTTAGATTTTTATCGTGACGATAAGATAGTTCTGCTTTAGTAGATAAATGTTGATATATTTCTACAGCCTAAGATGGCTGCCATGATTTACCTTTAAACCAATCAGAAAGATCATAGCGTGTCTGGCTTCTTATAATATTTGCTCAGTCGCAGAGGTGCCATCTACAGCTTGGCAATGTGGTATTAAAACAAGCATAGCAGTAAGCTGTTGAATATTTTGAAACTAATTTGACAGGAAGTTGTTGCTGCCATATGCATAGGCACTTAGTGTGTGTCCGTCCGTTAAATTGGGGAGTCAGCAGGTCACTCGTTAAAGGTCATCAAAAACTGCGTCAGTGTGGGCTAGTAATTTTCTGAATTTACCATTTAATTAGTTTGCCATGCTTCCTATATTACAGGTCGTTGGACTAATTTTAGTCTTGATTTCCGTGATTGAGATTATGTTGGCCGCCACACATAACATTTATAGAGACACTGGTCAAGAGGATGAGAGTGTTCCCTTAATGTGGTTCATAACACCCACTATTAAGGCTTTGAGTTTTGTAAGTATATATAGTCGTATGCAACTGCACGATGGCAACAACAGCAACGTCCATGATGGCAACATCTACACCAATTGCTACAAGCACCAGCACCAGCACCAGCACCAGCACCAGCAACAACACCAATACCAACATCCCAGCAACAGCAACACCACCACCACCAACACCACCACCACCACCACCAACACCAACACCAACACCAACACCAACACCATCTCCATCTCCATCTCCATCTCCACCGCCACCGCAGCCGCTATCGCAACCCGACAACAACAACAACAACAACAACAAACACAACAGCAATAACAACAACAACAACAATAAACAATAACAATAGCAACAACAACAGCAACATCACCATGAACACCACCACCACCAACAACGACGACGACGACGACGACGACGACGACGACGACAACACCAACAACAACAACAACAACACCAACAAAATCAGCAAAAGCAGCAAAAGCAGCAGCAACAACAAGAACACCAACAATAACAATAACAACAACATCAACATCAACAGCAACATCAACATCAACAACAACAACAACATCAACATTAACACCTCACCCGCCGCCGCCACCCCACCATCATCATCGCCAGTACCACCGCCTGCACCACAATTATTATTTTTATTATTATTATTATTATTATTATTATTATTTCAGCTTCTGTCTGTGATATTGATCCACGTGGAAAGAAAACTTGGATTTATTACATCCGGGTTCCAGTTCTTCTTTTATTTATTATCTTTCTTGACAAATATCATTCCATTTTACACAAATATCTTCTACTTAAAGGTAAGGACGTGTCCTAGAAAGCAATGTTGCTCTATTAGCACAAAATCGTATACATAGGCATGCAATCAACGGAACAAATTAATTATCTAACGTCATAACCAAATACATAATGAAATACTTGACGTCACAATCAACATGCGTTAAGTCTACCAGGAAGGTGGCAAGAATCCAGTATAAAAGTCTCCAAGCTGCATGTCACTAACTAATTTACATGCTGCTGACTATTCTAAAACGAATATCTGCGTCATGTTGCTGCTGTATACCGCAGCAGCACACCGTCAACTTAGTTTCAAGATAGTCACCATCTTATCTGTAAAGATACGTTACTGAATAGATTTTAGGAATTTAGCTTTCAAAGTTTCAAATTGTTTTTTTAAACTACATGTGTAACTTACAGTGAAATGGGTAGATAATGGATCTCTCCAGTTTCAGCTATGCCCCCCCCCCTCCCCACCATCTCTATCTAAGCTCCACCCACACTTCGCCGTGTTTGGATTGATCGATCCGCGAATGCCATAACTATCAATTTCCTGAAAACTATACAGGTAAGCTGTTGAACATTTTGTAACTAATTTGACTTGGAGCTGTTCCTACCTATGGCAGCAACAACGCTCAGTCAAATTAGTTTCAAAATCTTCAACAGAATATATTTATTAAGTAGTACAGACATACAATTCGTACACCAACGTATAGGCTGTCTTCAAATATGCGTTTCTGACGTACTTATCGACGCCATTCACGACGTCACTCATTATGACGTCATTCTATACGACGCGTAGTTGATTATGTCATAGGATGGGTTGATAACGTAGAGACTTCTATTGGTAAAGTTCAATCATCGGGCCGCTTAGAAATATCACTCGAAATATTCAGAGAACGCAGTTCGCGCGTGCGTGCACAACCGCAAGCACGCACCCATACGCATAAACACACATACGCGCACGCACGCACGCACGCACGCACACACGCGCGCACGCACGCACGCACGCACGCACACACATGTGCGCGCGCACACAGGCACGCACACAGTTCGCGGTTATTTAATTCAGCTCATAGAATTGACCTCCAAAATCAATTTTATATTTACATCATTGACTCGAAATTTCGCACGCCTGAAAAACGTGAATTTGCAGTTGAACTACGTATGCGTTAATAGCATTCTTTTATGTAGACAGGCACGCATAGAGAGGTAAGCATGGACAGGTAAAGACAGACAGGTAAGCGTAGACAGGTAGGCATAGACAGGTAAGCATAGACAGGTACACATTACCATAAACATTTATATATATATCCTTGATTTCAGGGTGAAGGTATGGGTAACAACATAAGTGTAGCTCCAATTTCTTTGTTTTACGTTGAAGTTACAATTGTGATCATACAATGGTTTCTGCATTTCCCAGCTGAAAGGTTACCAAAGGAGGAATATGGTATCACAGTAAAGGTATGTTCCTCACACAATCATAATGGATAGATCCGAGCATCCACCAAAGCTTATGACGTTCTTATTATTAAACGTCACATGTAGGCTACCGTCACAATCGGAATGCGTACTGAATAACGTATCTAGCTCCATTGTGAAGAGTGAGAAGTCTGTCATGTGTACCAATTGTATATCCTTGATGAATTTACTATTTAATACATGTTTTGATGAATAATTTGAAACAAATTTGACTGGACGCTATTGTTGTCATTGGGAGCTACAGCACCCAGTCAAATTCCTTTAACAATATTGAAATGCTCACATATATAGTTAGTTACCTTGGAAATGGCGGCTCTGAGAGGTGTTCACAGTTTATAAATCGATACTTACACGCATACAAGTGGGCTAAGCTTAGAAAGAAATAGCGGGTGTAGCCACATTGTCAAGAAGTTCAACTTTACAACGCAGATAGAGCCAATATCCTGATGCAAAATATATATATATATATAAACTAGCTACTAATGCCCTAGAAGTAGTAGTAGTAGCAGTAGTAGTAGTAGTAGTAGTAGTAGTAGTAGTAGTAGTAGTAGTAGTAGTAGTAGTAGTAGTAGTAGTAGTAGTAGTAGTAGTAGTAGTAGTAGTAGTAAGAGTAGTAGTAAGAGTAGTAGAAGTAATAGTAGTATTAGTATTAGTAGTAGTAGTAGTAGTAGTAGTAGTAGTAGTAGTAGTAGTAGTAGTAGTAGTAGCAGTAGCAGTAGCAGTAGCAGTAGCAGTAGCAGTAGCAGTGGCAGTTGCAGTAGCAATAGCAGTAGCAGTAACAGCAGCAGCAGTATTCTTATTCTTATTCTTATTATTTATTCAGGGGCCAAGCCCCGAGATATTGGCTTCATTCGTCTCAAGATTCACTTTCACATGGCTGACGCAGTAAGCATAGAATAAATTGTTATAATTAAATTACATGTTTTGCAATTGATTATAACAACACTTTTGATACGATCTCACATACCTGGATTTTGACAGGCCCTGTACGAATTTAGAGCGCTACAGAATCTAGTCTGGGTAGTCAAACAGTTGTACGACCACGCGCCTCGTGCCATTACAGTAGTCAAAGGGCAAACCGAACAATTCACAGGGTCTAAATGGGAATTGTCCTGACAGGGCTCCATCGTGTGTTATGAATGTCGGTTAATTTATCTGGCAAAAAGACACCACGTTTGAATGACGCCAGTTTACCAGATTACGCTAGCTCCATTTGTAATGGCCGTACGGTATGAAAGCGCCGCGATGCTGATTATAAGACACCCATTGATTGGCCGATTACCAATGTGACCAGTCGCACGCGCAATCGAATTGATGAAAGCTTATCGCTCTATCATGAATGTCACTCCGTTATCGAGCCAGTCAATCAAGTGCCAGATTTTGAAAAAAAGTATCTTCTTGGTCTGCCCATGGATATTTCACATGCCCGCTGCAGAATCCGTGTTTGGCTAATATGCGTGCTAAAGTCCGATTTTCCTTGTCACAAATTCACCTCTGCATATTGGTCCACACATTAGAACTCTTCTCAGCCTCATGCTCAATTGAACTCGCATTTTCACTATTCAATTATTAAGTTGTTTACTTCCGTATCCAAATCAAGACAATTTGAAGAATCGTGCTAGATCGCCTTTTTATCATTCAATTTACAGATTTGCACTAAAATGTTCATGCACAGAACAAATCGCGTTTTATTTATTCTTATCTCTCTCTCTCTCTCTCGCTCTCTCTCTCGCTCTCTTTCTCTCTCTCTCTCTCTCTCTCTCTCATCCCTCCCACTATGTCTCTCTGTCTATGTCTCCCCTCACCACCCCACCCCGCCAGTCTCTTGCATGCTCTCTCTCCCACCGCCCCCACCCTCCATCCATGCGTACCTCCCTCCACTCCTCCCTCCGCCCCTCGCCTCCCTCCCTCTCTATTCCCAACTCTCGCTCGGTCGCTCGCTCCTCTCCCCTCCCTCTCTCTTTCTCCCCCCCCCTCCCTCCCTCCTCCATCCTTCCCTCGCTCTCTCGCTCTCTCTCTCTCTCTCTCTCTCTCTCTCTCTCTCCCCACGACGCATATCTGCCCATGCCGAAGTCATGCAATATCAACGTTACTTTGACTTAATGTGGGCATTTGTTGTACATAGCCTATCGTTTGTGAAGTCCAGTATATAGAAATCATTCACATGATAATATGTTCACAAGTAAACTGTATTAAATCATATATGTGACATCTTGAAATGGCTCATGAACGTATTCGGAGCAGAGTGATAATATCAGCTCACAAATTCACCTTTCTAGAGTATTCTTCTATCATCTGATGTCATATGACGTCATAATCGGCTAAGCGGTGAGCATGACGACGTCATACTCATGATGTCATAATTGATTATATTTGGCCCGTTTTTAACTCTTTATCGTCCGGCACGTTTTACGAATTGTTTGTCTCTACTAGTTCATAAACATGCTGTTGAACATTTTGAAAGTAATTTGACTGGATGCTGTTGCTGTCATAGGCAGTAAGTGTGCCCAGTCAATTAGTTCTAAAAGTTCAGAGATCGATCGATCCCGACACAGACGTGGTGTGGATGGAGGTTAAATTGAGATGGGCGGGGCATAACTAAAAGTGGAAAAGTCCATTACATGAAGCCTCTTGTCAGACTACTCCAAAATCAAGTTAGGTAACTGTTGTATTTCTCGTTGATGGATCAAAAACATGAGTTGGTGATCACGAAAGGCAGGTGGTCGCTTAAGTCGAGTTATTTGCTATGGTGATCAGTTTTAATGGCCAAAAGATGGGGTTTCTTCAAGAAAGGTGGTGATACGACCACCTGTCTTAGAGAATAACCATCTTTTGACTTAACAAGCACATATTGGCAATACACAAGTCTGACTGTATAACCTAAATATCACGTACTGTTAATATAGTCCCGGTTCGTGAGCTAGTTGGCCTACACCGGTATGGCACGTGTAGTTGTAGGCCATGATTGTGTAAAAGGTGTTTGGTATGTTCTCCTTATCTTTACCCTGTACCGTTTTACGCAATCTTAATGGCGGCTGGTCTTACGGGTTTCACGCGTAGATTGCCAGTCGGTCAATAGCTGGTCTTGCTCATGACAACTGAAAAATGAGGTTCGCTTTGTTTTGTGAGTTGGTATGAACAGGTTTGGGATACTAAATTATAACTCTATGGCACTAAATGGGCATCTGTTAACAAGGACACATTTCTCCAATACCCGAGTCGTTGATATATTTTTCAATCTGGCTGCGGTGAGGTCAAAGGTGCCTTTTTGGAAACACTTTTGCTGAAAACTATTGCTGTTGCCTTTAACTGTTGACCCCAAAATGTGCACATGTATTCTGGACTCCACGGGCAGGAATACACCCGACTTTGAACAAGATCGCTCTAGGAGAGCCATAGTTATTGAAAAATGCCTCAGCGACGTCCATTCTGAAAAAAATGTATTGCTGATAGCTGCTGTATTTGCGTTTCAGTTTTTACTCCAAAATTGGTACCCATCTTCTGGAACACACGAGTAAGCTCCCCCCCCCAGGCTTGGATAAGATCCCTCCAGTAGAACCAGCGTTAGTAACATGTAAGACGAAGAAAAACAAGAATAAGAAGAAGAAGACTTTTCATGATACTTTATTGCACTTATTCCACTTGACAAAACGGCTTTTAAGATACCATAGTTTGCATAGTATCACACAATCTCCTTACAATATATATTCACAACATCATTAGCATATCAGAAAGTATATATATAAGAAGAAAAAGAAGAAGAAGAAGAAGAAGACGACTGTTCATGATACTTTATTGCACTTATTCCACTTGACAAAACCCCTTTTGAGATACCATACGCTTACATAGTATCACATAATCTCCTTACAATATGAATTCACAAAATAAGTAGTGTATCAGAAAGTATATAGTTTTATATAATTTACTTATAGCAAATATTATCTATGCTAAGAAACGTACAAAAACAATAACACATATCATGTTATAAAAATCCGTTGAACATAAGATCATTGTTTTTAATAGTGCATGGAAGAAGAAAAGAAGAAGAAGAAGAAGGATGAGGAGAAGAAGAAGAAGAAGAAGACGAAGACGAAGAAGAAGGAGAAGAAGAAGAAGAAGAAGAAGGACTTTCATGACACTTTATTGCACTTATTCCACTTAATAAAACCCCTTTTAAGATACCATACGTGTACATCGTATCACATAATCTCCTTACAATATATATGTATTCACAAAATCATTAGCATATCAGAAATTTTATAGTATTACATAATTACTTATAGCAAATATGATCGATACTAAGTAACGTATATAAACGATAAAACATAACCGGTTAAAAGAATCCGTTGAATATAAGATTATTGTTTTCAACAGTACATAGAAAACCGTTAAGAGCACAACAGTTCTCAAAGACATCCAAGGTTCCTTTGTTGAGATAAAGCTGAAATTCTATCTGTATACGTGAGTGTAATCTAGAAATACGTTCTCGAAGTTGATCGATCTGTTTGTTTCCATCCATAAGACGTTGTCTGCTAACATAAATAGCCATTTTGCAATTGGGTAAGATCCAATTAGACAAACGGTGTATAATTCTTCGTTCGAATTTGGATGAGCATTGGGTGCAGGAAAAACCTCTTACATAATCAACCACATTAAATGTATCACTCTCCAGCAAATAAAGCACCGATCTTTTTACAGCTAAAAGCAAAGGTTGACTACAAGAGAAACTTAAAACATATGAGCAATATCCTCCTGCTCACCACAGTGAGGGCATTGATCATTATGTCGATAACCTGCTCTGTAAAGAAACATCCCTGTGCCCAATGCACCATGTACAATTTTCCAAGATAGGTCTCCTTCAAAGCGTGTACAGGGATATTCATACAAACATCGACAATTTGCCATAGATGTGATGTCGAACAACAAAATATCTGCCCATATATTAACACTATTGTTATGTAAACTATTTGAATAACATTTTAACAATGACAATCTATATAATTCTCTCGGACAATTAGACGGAAATGATACAGTGTATTTAATATGTAACATAATGGTCTATTTTATACACTGATCTAGAAACATTACCTGGGCGGTGTATCATTTCATGCCATTGCAATGGCAAACTATTCTATAGAATATTAAGTGTGTTCTCTAACAATCGCTTATAATGATTGCCGATTTTGTGAGACAAACCCTCAATCGACACTTTCTGATCAGCATCAACAATATCAGCTACAGTATTAACATTGGCACTTATAAAGTCGTTTAGATAAAAAGTTAGGCCGGGCCGATAGTTTTTAATCAGGCTATTAAGAAACAATGGCTCGCAGAGAATATCCGCTGTACACGAAGGTAATGACTCGCTTGAACTATTAAAGGAAAACCAGGCGACTAACAATGTTTTATTAAAGGATGGTACATTTTTACGAGTCATGTTCAATACAGAAAGCTTATCATCATAGTTCAACTCATGTTCTAGCCTTAAAAAAACCAGCTAGTAAACCTAAAACAAGGGTGCGTTTCGCGAAAGTACAGAAAATACTGTGCGTAACAAATACGGAAAGCTTTTGTTCTGGAGTTTAAGTGCACACATCCTTGTCTACCATCTCCTAAAGGTAAAGAAAACAGTTCCTTTGGCAATCACTATTTTCCAATACATGCACAATTAATTAAACGTTTCTGAATTGAATTCACAAGGTCGACCGGTGGTTCAATGACAGTAAATGTATGCCACAATTTAGACGCAGTGAGAAGATTGGTAATAATAATTCGGCCTCTTAAAGAGAGGGCTCGAGATATAGTATGCCAATTGGCCATTTTACTAATAACCTCTGATTCCATGTGTGTCCAATTTTGATTAGAAAAAATCTACAGAATTTTCATTGAATATCCCAAGAATCTTTAACCCTTTGTTATTTCATTGTATCCCCAATGGGTCATCGGTACGATTATTCCATAAACCCACACACAGACCTTCGGCTTTCTCCAAATTAATCTTAGCATTAGAGGACGCTTCATATATAGCCAGCCATTTTTGTAACATGATAAAATCTTGATTAGATGTGGCGAACGCCGTCACATCATCGGCATAAGCTGAAACAACCACGTTTTCATCGGTAGTATCAGGCAAGGTTATTTCGTTTAATCCTTGATTTGAACATAGTTTGTTTAGTAAAGGATCAATGCAATTGGTATACACTGCACCTGATAAAGAACAATCTTGCCTAATACCACGTCTGAACGAAAAGGGTAAACACAATGAGTTGTTTATTTTTACTGGACTATGTACATCTGCAAACAAAGGTCTGATACATTTTAAATATTCTCCGAATCCAAAAGCTGACAGAGTTTCAAGCAAATATTGATGGCTTACACGGCTGAATGCTTTTTCTTGGTCTAGTGAGACTATAGCAAGTGGTAGGGAAAGACAATTAGAATATTCTACAACATCTATTACTAATCTAATAGTGTTTGCGATCTTCCGTCTTGGTATGCAGTAGCTCTAGTCTCCGTGTATTATGTTACTGTGTGCATACGGTTGTACAGAACCTTTGAAAACTGTTCATGTCAACACACAGAAGTGTCTCAGGCCTCCCGTTTTTAGAAGGCTAAGATCGTCTTTCTTGGGCAACAACGCGATTACTGCCCTCCGACATGACTTAGGTAATCTCAGTTCCAGAATAGATTGGTTAAAGACGACAAGAAAATCATTACCAATGGTGTCCCAAAAAGTTTTATAAAATTCAGAAGGTATTCTATCTATTCCTGGTGATTTATTATTCAGTAAATGGTCCTTTCTAGATCACTCTTTGAGGTGTCACTAAGTTGTGGAAGATCCGATAATAATACATTTTCAGAGTGCTTGCAAATTCCGGTATTATTGTACAAATCACTATACAATTCTTAGCCATAATTCAGTATATCGGAATCTTCAGTCACAATTGTTCCATCTGGAAATTTCAAATGGAAAAATGTTTTATTTATACCTCGTTTATTTTCAAGTTCAAAAAAGTATTTTGTGGGGCTGTCCGAATCGTTAATATGTTGAAAGCGGAACCGCACCCATGCACCCGTTGTTTGCTGCATCAGAAGAGTGGCAAACAGTGATTCTTTTTCTTTTGCATAATTCGTCATTCATTGACACTTGATTAGACAATTGCTCTATCTCGGTTTGTAAGCACATACGCTGTTCATTAAACATACTCGCGCGTTCAGGCAACAACGTTGAGATAATGTACAACTGTGCTTCTTCCCCATGCCCCACAGATCTTGTATGCTTTGAAAGAGAGAAGCGCTTTCTAGCCATTTCCCCCAAACTTACGGATTAGGCTACAGTATTCTTTTTCATTTAGCAAATCCGTATTCAAGCAACAATAAGCACTTTTACACTTAGTTTTTTTTACTTGAAAGGAGAAACAAACTATGGAATGGTCAGAATCATTGCAGGTACAGTTGTGCATGATCTTATGAACTGTTTACAAATGGTTGAAATATAAATTCTATCTAGTCGAGAGGAAACACCATCCGATCGCATCCAAGTAAAAAGTATCGCTGAAGGAGGTAAGGACCTAAACACATCTCCGAGGTTATGCGATTACTTACTGATTCGAGCGTGTTCGCAGCAATTGGGCGTGGTTCAGCAGCGGATGTTCTATCTATTTGATGATCCAGTGTACAATTAAAATCACCTCTAATAATTATTGGATACATCTCTGTTAACGTGGAGAGGTGGGTGTTAAGGAGGTCAATACATTAGACTGGGAGGGAAAGACAATGTGCATGGTCTACTATATCTGTTATAAGCCTTATGTTATTAGCGATTTTCGTCTAGGGATACAGTAACTTTGATCCTCAGGTATTATCTCTGGCAAAACAGATTTGATGCGATTATACAGGGCCTTTGAAAACATCATTAAATCAACACATACAAGTGAGACAGGCCCCCCATTTTTCAATATGCTAAGACCACCTTTTTAAGTAGTAGAGCTTTAACTGCTCGCCTACAATATTTTGGCAGTTTCATATCTTGAATTGATTGGTTAAAAACAAGAAGTAGATCGTTACCAATCACTTCCGAGAAGGTTTTGTAAAATTCTGATGGTAAACTATTTATTCCAGGAGACGTATTATTATTTAGCTTATTAACCGCATTTGACAATTCAGATAAATCAATGGGACTTTCTAGATCATGTTTAGAAGTGTCAGTTAATTATGGAAGATCCACTAATAACAAGTTTTCAGACTGTTTACAAATATTCGTGCTGCTTTATATAAACAACTATACAATTCAGATGCATAAGCTAAAATATCCGAATGTTTGCTCACAAGTCTCCCATCTGGCAATGTGAGATGAGAAATTGTTTTGTTAATTCCACGTATGGTGTCAAGGTCAAAGAAAAACTTGTCAGGACTGTCTAATTCATTGATGTGCTGGAAGCGTGACCGCTGTTTTTGTTTTAATTTGTGGTATAATTCTGATGTTTTTGGTACATGGGCTGATAATAGATCTATTGCAGTTTGTAAATGCAAGCGTTCTTCTTTTAAAATAATGGCGCGTTCGCGAGAGAAACGCTGTGAGTGAGTACAAATGTGGGTTTTTTCCGAGTCCCACCAATCTTGTATAAACTGAAAACTGGTAACCTTTTTTCGCCACTGCTCCCAAAAACTAGTAATTAAATTACAGTAATCACTGTCCTTCAACAAATCGGTATTCAAGCACCAGTAAGCAGTATTACGAATAGCCTTTTGAAAATAAACTGAACATTTAACAAAGAGTGATCAGATTCATTACATGGTATTGTTATGCAGGATGTTACGAATTGTTAAAAAATTTATGAAATATAAAATCTGTCTAGGCGTGATGATACTCCATCCAATCAGGTAAAAATCTCAGAAGACGGGCGTAAATATCGGAAAACATGAAAAAGATTATGACTCTGAATCAATGATTGCAGGCTCTTAGCCGCAATAGGATGAGGCTCAGTATCAGATGCTCCATCAATACTATGACCAATGGTACAATTACAATCACTCCCAACAATAATATGGTATGTCTCTGTTAATGACGAAATGTGTGTCCTGAGAGCATCAATGTATTTTACTTTATCGTGGGAATTCGTGGGATTATAAACATTGATTAAATACAAGTAGTTATCGTTTATTTTGACAGTAACATGCACAATTCTGCCTGGTACAATGGGTAAAATGTCAACAATATCTACCTTCAGTTTTGGCTTGAAGAAAATGGCTACGCCTGCAGTATTATTGGCAAAGTGTGAAAAATCACCTCTCCATACTAATCTCCATATATGCTCATCAGATAAAATTTTATGAGTATCTTGCATAAATACAATATCAGTAGCAATTTCAGAACGCACTTGGTTAACAATCCTAAAGCGCTTAAAAGATTCTCGGCAGCCCCTCGTGTTAATGGTTGTGAAGGAGAGAGGTAACATAAATACAAATAATAATACAAATAATAATAATAATAGTACATTTTTAGAGCGCTTAATCCATGCAACTGCATGCTCTAAGCGCTAACGCGCGTAAGTATTCTATGGATATGCTATTTGAAATAAATAGAATTTAAGATTGGATTTAAAGATTTCTAAAGTTGATGAGTTTCTAATTTCATTTGGTAAGTTATTCCATTCGGTAGCTGCAGTGAAAGAGAAAGTTTTATGGCCATATGTTTTAGAGTTGACCTTAGGTACTTTTAGTAGATTTAGATTTGCAGATCTGAGAGAGCGACCAGGAATGTAAGGTTGTACAAGGTCAGAGAGATAGGCTGGTGCTGTGCCAGATACACATTGGTATGTCAGACATAGTGTCTTAAAAGTTATTCTTTGCACAATGGGGAGCCAGTGCAAATCATGTAGGACCGGAGTAATGTGTTCTCGCTTGGCACACAGGGATATGATTCTCGCTGCATTGTTCTGGACCACCTGAAGTCGCTGAATAAGTTCTTTTGAGGCGCCAATCAGGAGGCTATTACAATAATCTCACGGTTGTATAATACATATCCAAATGCTAAAAGAAAGACAGACATAAACAAGTTAGACAAAGTTAATTTTACACCAGAAGGTAAACAAAAGTATTGCTTTAAACTACGATGTAGTTTTAAAACAATTTGACTAAGACGTGATTTAAATGCCGAATCCAAACCTTGTTGCTCTTTTAAGCGAACTATTTGGGGCATCAGCAGCTTTATGTTGGGCGCAAACTGTCCGCACCGCTCTACCACCTTCTTACTATATTTTAGGCTTTCGAAAAATACTTTCACGTCATCGAGGGTAAAGGTTACCCCCCTTGCTTCACTAAAATCTGTCATATCTGACATTTCAGATATAGCAGAAATACTGTCCGTATCTGTGTATTCGTCATCATCTGACATCATAGAGTCTTACGAGTCGAGTGGTAATTCAGCGGAGGTTATAATGTCATCGCCACACGGCGTATGCCCAGGATTTAATGGCACATTACTTGAAGTATCAGTATTGCTTTCAAGCAATGAAATATTATCTTCAAGTTGACATATAATTTCCTGTGTCGAAATGTTCGCAGATTTGCTTAAATCGTTTGAGTGGTCTGCGGACTGATCCATTTGTGACGGTAGTTCTGATTGAATGTCAATGGTAATCACTGTAGTATGATGTTCGTTTGAAGCCGTATCAATAACCATTTCATGCACGTTATCTTTATCAACATTTACATTTTGTGACGTGGGTGATTCCACAAGGTGTTCAATGACATTGTCTTCGTCGAGTGAGGTTAAAATGTCAAAACGGTTGCCTGATTTGATTTGTTGATGTTTTTTCATAGGGGATCGCGATCTATTTGGTTGCATGTGATTGTAGGAGACAGTTTTATTACTATTATCCCTATGTTGAGATGATGCACCAATTTCAGGGAAATCATTGTTCATAGTAATCACGACTTCCGCATCACAAGTAGACGGCAATTCATGGACATCCCGCTATGGACAGGCACGCGGAAAATGTCCCTTTTCACGACATTTGTAACATACTATTTCGTCTGTACTGATGAATAGTCTGTGAGATTTTCCGACGTAGATGACATCTATGTAATCTGGTATATTGTCTTTCTCGATCACAATCTGAACCTGACGGCGAAAACTCTTCACATGACGCAGATCCGGCGATTTACATCCTAAAGGAATAGCTCTGCAACTTCCAATTACTTTGCCATATGATTCTGGGGAACGTTTAATTACAAAGTTGGGAATATACGGAAGGACATTTGAAATTACGAGTTTCGTGGGTTCGTTCTCTATTGAGTACACATTATGGTATACAGCCGTAACTTGCATCCCTTCAAGGCACAGTTTTGTGATGTCACGTTCATTTCTAATGTAAATTATAATCCCTCCCTTATTGCGCAAGGCGGCTACGATGTTCGCGCGAATCACCACCGAGGCCGCCCCTTTAACGTACGCTTCGACCGCAACGCCGTCCAAGCAGTCTATTCGTACACCGTTCCGTCGATCTATGCCAGAGAAAGGTTCATAATCCGCCACAGCACTCATGCTTTACTACTCTCTAGCCTTCTTCACCTTGCTGGCAAAGCGTGCCGGCTCAGTCATTGTTTACAAAACAAGCCAACCAATCAACACTAAACACACAGCTTTCACTGACCAGCCACTGGGCTGGTAATAGTAATGGGCAATGCACTTTACGCCTAGATTAACTATACATAAGAATTTATAACACACAATTTTTGACAATCCAAATAGCCAAACACAAAAATATTATAATACACATATGAATAGACACTTTAGTATATAAACTGCACACATATTTGACACATCCGTCGACAGTAAACACGTTAATATGCGATTAAAGTCGGAGCCAAATAAACACGTCTTCAACTTAGAAGAAGAAGAAGACTTTTCAAGTTACTTTATTACGATTCACGTGCCATTAAAACATATCACAAATTCATATATCACAGTCAATCAATATAACATTAAGCCAATAATGGCAGTCAATACATTCGCAATAATAATACAACATCTAGACAATGTCAACCAACTTTCAAGCTTATTATTAACATCAGCCTCTAAGTTATCCCAATTACGGTTATTGTAATCTGGTGAAGTCCGGAATCAAAATTCAAAGACTTTTTTGGCCCTCGTTATTCCAGGTAATCCCCAATAGAGTATTTGTGCGATCCTGCCAAGGACCCGCACAGAGACCCCCAGCTTTTTCCAAATTAACTTTCGCATCGGACGCAGCTTCATATACTTTAAGCCAATTATGTAGCATAGTGAAGTCTTTATTACTGGTAGCGAAAGCTGTCAACTCATCAGCATAAGCCGAACAAACAGCTTTTTCATCGGCTGTATTAGGCACTGCTATTCCTTTTAGGCTTTCAGTAGATCGTAATTTGATCAGTAGTGGCTCTATACAAATCGCATACAAAGCCACAGACCTGGAACAGCCTTGCCTAATACCACGCTTAAAAGTAAATGGAACAGACAACGAGTTATTAATTTTCAATAACATTTATGTGTCAGTATAAAGCAGTTGTATACACCTAGAGAAGAATTATCCAAACCCGAAAGCATTTAGCGTGTCGAACAGATAAGCATGACTAACTCTCGAACGCCTTTTCCTTGTCTAAAGAGACTATGCCGAGAGGAAGTGAACAAGAATTGGAATATTCTACAGTATCAATTATCAATCTGATATTATTAGCAATTTTTCTCCGTGATACGCAATAACTCTGGTCCTCGTGAATTATTTTTCTAAGAACATAGCTAATGCGATTATAGAGGGCTTTCGATAATAGTTTTAGATGACACATAAAAGTGAAACATGTCTCCAATTTTTAATGAGACTGAGGTTACCTTTCTTTGGCAATAATGTAATAACCGCTCGCCTTCATGACGTAGGTAATCGCATATCCTGAATGGATTGGGTAAACACAGCCTTTAAATCATCACCAATCAGCTCCCAAAAGGTTTTATAGAACTCGACAGGTAGCCCATCTATTCCGGGAGATTTGTTATTCGTTAGTTTTTTAACTGAGTTCGTCAGTTCTACCAAGCCAATATAACTATTTAGATCGTTTTTGGAAACATCACTCAATTGTGGAAGATCGGCTAATAACTTATTTGTAGTGTGCTTAGACGACTTTCCGTTACTATATAAAATGCTGTAAAAATTAGATGCGTTGTTTAAAATATCAGAAACTTTATCAATAACTGTACTATCTTGTAACGTTAAATTTGAAATAGATTTAATTGTACCACGTTTCTTTTCAGGGTCGAACAAATATTTCGTTGTTTTATTCAGGTCATTGATATGCTGGAAACGAGACCGTACCCAAGCCCCTCTAGATTGTTGTTCTAAGAGAGATAACAGTGACTCTTGCTTTTGTTTAATTTCATTGTATAACTCATACTTTCTTTGGTATTTTCGCTGACAACTTCTCTATATCATGTTGCAGCTGTAATCTCTCTTCTTTCAAAATAGCAGCTCATTCACGGGAGAAAACTTGAGATATACTAATAATATGCTTCTTACCCATACCCCACCAATCTTGTAAATTATCAAAAGTACATTTCCGTTCCCGCCAGTTACCCCAAAAAGATGTTATTAATTCACGATACCGTTTCTCCTATAATAGGTCAGTGTTTAAGCACCAGTAAGCGCTCCTCCGTTTTATTTCCTTTAGCTTTAACAAAACTTTAACAAAAGAATGATCAGATTCGGCGCAGGGCACCGTTGTACAAGAAGGATAAATTGTTTATAGTGTGATGAAATGTAGAAATAATCTAGTCTGGAAGATGTTCCATCCACCCTACTCCATGTACAAATTTTAGAAGAAGGGTGCAAAAATCTAAATACATCAGTAAGCTTATGTGATATAATCATGTCATTTAAATGTTCAGCAGCTATTGGTTGGGGCTCCTGTACCGATGTTCTATCAATCACGTGATCTACAGTACAGTTGAAATCACCACCAAGAAGTAATGGATATGGCTCCTGTAAAGATGAAATATGAGGTTTCAGTTTTTCTATGCATCTTACTTTGTCATGACACTCAGTTGCATTATAAACATTAATTAAGTAAAAATACTCATTATTCAATTTAATGGTGACATGTAAGATTCTGCCTTGTAAAACAGGTATAGGTTCTACAATAGTGACGTCAAGCTTGGTGTTAAAAAGTATTGCTACGCCTGCAGTTTTGTGGTATATACGCTGAAGTTTTACTATTTGATCAATATAGAGAGAAGACACAAATAATTAACCCCTTATGTTACGATGTAACTTTGTAATTATCTTAGTGAGACGATGTTTATAAGAAGCATCGAATCCAGGTTGCTTCTTTAGTCTGAACATTTGATGCATTAAGAGCTTTAAATTAGGCTGGTACTCTTCATGCTTTTCTACCACCTTTTTACTGTATTTGATACTGCCAATAAACAACTTAACATTGTCAACTGATTGACTTAACTCCCTTGTCTCTACAAAATCTGACATGTCCGATATTTCCGATACAACAGACATACTGCCCGAGTCCGAACCCTCGTCAACAGGGGACACATGATCAGTTGGTAACTCACCAGCGGTAACCATGACACTGTCATTATCACAGGGGTCATGGCCCGGTTTGAATGGCATGCTGCTAATGGGAATGGCGCTATTCAGCAGTGTAATATTGTCCTCTAATTGCACGATAATGTCTTGGGTTGTAATGATCTCAGGTTCATCAGCGTTTGGCGTATTATCGGACTTGACTGACGTCATGGGTTCTGTGTTATCAGCGTCCAAAACTGGGTTTGAAATGTCATTATTTGTAGCAATATCTGTAGACGTGGTAACGGTATTTATACTAATATCACTACTTTGTGACACATTTTCAGAGTCACCGATTAAACTTAGAATTTCAAAACAGTTGGTCGATTGTGTGTTTGTCGTTTTTTCTTAGGTTTATTAGGCGACGGTTTTCCAGGTAACAATTATTCAGGTAATTTGCCTTGTACTTTATTCGCTTGCGGCAACGGACAGTCACTCTCACTAACGTTAGCAAAGTGTGGATCGTTATTGCTACTAGCACCATAAATGTCAGTGGTAACGTTATCATTGTCACTCAGACGAGATTCCTCCATAACACAGTTGCGTTGAAAATGTCCTTTTTGGTGGCATTTAAAACAGATAATTGCATCACTACTTATGAATAGTCTATGCGTCTTACCCACGTAGGCAATGTCGATGAATTCGGGAACAGCAGACTTTTCAACAATGATCTGAATTTGTCGTCTAAAACTCTTGGCGTGTCTCAGGCCAGGCGATTTACATCCTAGGGGAATGGCACGGCAGCCTCCGACAACTTTCCCATACTGATCACAAAGTTCGGTATGTACGGTGGCACATTTGAGATAATGAACTTCGTTGGTTCGTGTTCTAGTTACATAACAGAGTGAAAGGACCCGGCAACAAGCATACCTTCAATGCATAGTTTATTAACGTCAGTTTCGTTTTTCGTGTATATAGTTATCGATCCTTTAACGCCCGATGCCACAACGATGTTTCCAGCAGGTACAACCGAGGCCGCGCATTAGTTGACTTTACTCTACCAGCAAAACTGGCCTGCTCGCTCATTGTTAGTGAACAAAAGACCATTCAAGGTCCCCTACCCACTAACCAGCCACGCGGCCGGTTATAGCAATGGACGAAGTTAATTTGTAAAATGTCTAGAAATTGTTACTTAACACACAGAAATAAAAAATAATCCAAATGTCACACGCAAAATGAATATCTGAAACATATATACATTTACATTAACTTGAACATTGTACACACATTAAACATTAATAACACCGCTAACCACCATAAATTCACGATTAAAGACAGAGCTAAACACTACGTCTACTTCGAAGAAGAAGAAGAAGAAGACTTTTCATGTACTTTATTTTGGATCCATAAAAAACGCTTTAATTTAATACATCACTTATAAATTATTTTTAGAAACACGTCATAGACAATATAAATATATTCCTGAATCAGTCTGAGTATCATTTAAATAAACATCGTATTTATGAAGAATAACAAATATGTCACAGATCTACGTCAATTTTGTAAAAAACAACAATCCAATCCGTATAAAAACTCAATGGGAATCAGTCATCAAAATCATCAGTCATCAGTCATTAAAATGTAAAATGATGAAAGTCGACACAATAATACTGAAAGGTATAACTAAATACCATTAAATGTTAAAATACCGTCTTCAGTACTACAGACGAAGTGGCCAATTACCCAAAGATTGTTAAAGTTTCCTAGTGACCCATTTTGCTGGTGGTATTTAAATTCAATAGTCACACGAGCTCGCATTCGAGAAATACATTCTCGAAGGGCGTCCGTCTGACCATTGCTATCCATTAGACGCTGTCGCTTTGCATAGGTAGCCATTTTAGCGTTTGCCTTGATCCAATTGCATATACGATGTCTAATTTACGTGCAGATTTAGATGAACAATGGGGGGCATGGAAAGCCTTTGACACAATTCTCAGGTTTAAATTCATCAGCCAGTGTTAACAATAGAACTGCTCGTCTAACAGCACACAGAAGTGGTAGGAGACATGTTATAAAAAAGATGTGCTAAATCTTCATGATCGCCAGAGTAAACAGATTTATCATTAATACACACAGATATTCATAAAATCAGAGACAATTATCTGTAAAATCAATATTTAGAGAAAGTAGATCTCTCCATATGTTACTTTTGGTATTATGTGAAATCTGTGAGTAACATTTTAATAAAGACATCTTGTACAGTTCCTTCTTGCAAAGAGATGGTATCAATACTGTAAAACCGAGTAACATCATTAATAGTGCATGGTAATTCATAATTGTATACTGAACTGGGAATGTCAATAGGTCGGTCTGATAGTTCAAACCATTCATTGGGTATGCTATCCCATAGAGTGTTCAAGTTTATATGAAGCAATCGTCGAGACATGTTGCCAATCTTAAGGAGTAAGTCTTCAAGTGCAATTTGTTTATCATTTACCAAAATATCAGCTAGAATGGTAGCATTCGCACTTATAAAATCTTCGTAGCAGAAAGTAAATCCAGTGGAGATATTCTTAATCAAAGGATTCAAGTACAGTGGTTCATTTAAAACATCGATTTTACAGCTTGGATGCGATGTTCTCATAACATTGAAGAAAAACCAAGAATTGAGCACACTCTTATAAAAGATAGGTATATTACGAATCATCTTTACATCCAATTGGATAGAGAAAATCTGATAATCGTAATTTAGATTATGTATCTGTTTGAGAAAGTACTGCTATCACTGAAACACGGATGAAAAGCGAAATAGGTCATACAGGATTGTGCATACTGAATACGGAATGTCCGTATCCGAGATTCTAAATGCACGAGTCCTTGCCCACCTTTGTCTAAAGGCAGAAACAGTAACTCTTTGGGAAGCCAGTGCTTTCCAGACCAGATGAAGTTAATTAACAGTTTTTGAATAACAATACAAATATTACCAGGGACATCGATAACAGCTAACCTATGCCAAAGCTTAGAAGCAGCAAGCAGATTAGTAATAGTAATCCTACCTCTAAACGATAGAGCTTGTGATAACGGGAGCCAGTTAAGAAGTTTTGTGTTGATTTAATTTTCAAGATTTTCCCAATTTTGTTTGCAAAAAATCCAAAGAATTGCCAATATAAATACCGTGAATCTTTAATCCATTGCTATTCCATTTTAACCCCAAAGGCTCGTCAATACACCCTTTCCAGGAACCAACCCAAAAGCCTTCGCGTTGGAAGCAGACTCATATACATGTAAACACATCTCGCAATTTAATACAATCATCATTACATGTACACAAGGCAGCTATATCATCAGCATAAGCTGAGCAAGAAACCCTTTCACCCGAGATATCAGGCAGGGCCAAACCCCTCCCCCTCAGTCCGTTATTTGAGCGCATCTTAGCTAACAATGGTTTGATACAGACACTGTACAAAGCGCTTGATAGGGAGCAACCCTGCCTGATACTACGGTTAAAAGAAACAGGCATAGATAACAAATTATTTATTTTCAGTAAACACGAAGTGTCATTGTAAAGAAGCTGAATGCATTTAACACAAAATTCACCAAGCCCAATGCGCGCAAGGTATTCAATAAATACTGGTGACTTACCCTATCAAACGCCTTCTCCTGATCTAGGGATACAACACCAAGAGGTAACGACATGAAATTTGAATACTCGACGACGTCTGTTATCAACCTAGTGTTCTTGGAGAGCGTACGTCCTGGTACACAATAGCTTTGGTCTATGTGAATAATTTATGCGAGTACTGTACGTATACGATTATACAAGGCCTTGGAAAATATTTTCAAATCTCCACATACAATTGATACAGGTCTCCAGTTCTTTACATTGGTTAAATCACCTTTATTAGGTAATAATGTCACAACCGCTCGCCTGCATGAAGTAGGTAATAACATGTCTTCAATTGATTCATTAAAAACATCAAGAAGATCAGAACCGATAGTTTCCAAAAAGGTTTTGTAAAATTCCGATAGTAGTTCATCAATTCCAGGAGCTTCGTTGTTATTGAGATTGTTAACAGCTTCGGTAAGCGCTGGTAAACTCAGTGCCCGATCTAACTCTATTCTGGAAAGCTCACTTAGATTAGGAAGATCTGATAAAAGCAGGTTTTAAGACACTTTGCATGAGCTGGACTTCGCATATAATTCACCATAGAAATCAGAGGCGTGGCTCAGAATATCCGTATCAGAATTAACCGTTTCACCGGTTGGGATCTTCAACTGTGAAATAGTTTTATTCATCACACGTTTATTCTCAAGATTAAAACAAATATGTAGTAGATCTATCTGATTCATTTATATGCTGGAATCGCGATCGAATCCAAGCACCCCTATTTTGCTCTTTGAGGTGAATTGTTAATTCAGATAGCTTTTGGTTAATTACCTCTAATAATTCAATTGCTTTTGTAATTGTAGCCGAACACTGATCAATGTCAGCTTGTAAGTCTGATCGTCGCTCACGGAAAAGGACAGCTCGTTCTCGGGAATAACGCTGTGATAAAATACATATATGCTTTTTGTCCAATTCCCACCAATCCTGTAAACAATCAAAATCACATTCTTTTCCTTGCCAACCATGCCAAAAATCATTAATTAAAAGCACATAGTTTCTTTCACTCAACACAGCGATATTCATGCACCAATATGCGCTTTTCAGTTGTACACTTTTAAGCTGAAATATTGCTTTAACATAATCATGGTCAGAATGGGTGCAAGGAATTATGGAACAACTGCTTAAAAACTGTCTAAAATTACTATGAATGTAAAAACGATCAAGTCTGGATGCAGTCCCATCGGACCTGTGCCAGGTGAAAATTTCAGATCACAGAGGCACAGATAGAGGCAGCGATATGCATCAGTAAGACTATTGCTTGTAATTAAAGATTTAAGCGCATCCGCAGCTGGAGGGTGTGGTTCTGTTGCTGATGTTCTATCTAACTCACAATCAAGTGTACAGTTAAAATCACCACCGAATATTATAGGATATGGTTCGGACAATGTGGAAAAATGAGTTTTTAGCATGTCTATGCATTTGAATTTGTCATGAGAATATGTGGGATTGTAAACATTAATCAAATAAAAATAGGTGCCATGTATGTGTGCTGTGACACGTAAGATTCTTCCCTGAGCAACTGTGATCGTTTCAATGATATTTACATTTAACTTGCTTTTAAATATTATAGCAACACCAGCTGTATTTGTATTAAAATGTGAAAAGACAGCTTGACCTCCCCATATAAGTCGCCATAGCGACTCATCCGGCTGAATTGTTGGAGTATCCTGCAGAAACACAATATCGGCAAATACATCTTTGCGAAGTTCATTAAAAATACGAAATCTTTTTAAAGATTCACGACAACCCATCGTATTTAGTGTAACAATTGAGAGGGAAGTCATAATTACAAATAATTGAAAAAATCTTAGAACACAGATACCCATTCAATAAAAACTAGATTCTAAACTATGTCTACATAACGTATATTTATCGATACTGTTGGTTAATTTTCTGATCACCAATTTGAGACAGATTGCATTTTGTATACTGGAATTTGGTTTCGTGTGTCTATGCATTCCACCTCCATCTAACAGCAAACTTACCACCACAACGCGCATGGTTTTTCTTAGGTGTCGTTTTCATCGTATATACCCCAACATGTAACTGGAAACCCCCATGTGTTGTGGTAGTGGGACACATGGGACCTCTTTAAGTCTTGCATGCTTGTTAAATAGTAATTACTTTTATAGATTTGTGCACAAACATACCCACAAAATCTAGCAGAGCGCCTATAATGAATAGCTGTGCGCCTGTGGTACTCTCTAATTTTAGCACGGATAAGAAATATTGCAAGGGAATCCCATATTTTAGTTTGTGACCGCAAGATTACAGGTTGGGACCCCTACATTTTCTAGGTATGTGGTCACTGGGGCGCACGCATTTAGATACCATAAGAAACAATGACAATGTGTATTGTTGAGATTTCCACACTAACATCTGAGTGTTTCTTCTTTCTGAATTCGATATTAATTATTGTTATAAATACTCTGAACCACAGCCGATGCTGAAGATATTGACAACTCACAACTGTCACCAGCACGCCAGCGAAGTATCACATAACCCAGTTATATTATTGATCCGGCGCCATAATCAAACACATAGCTTGTTAGTTAACGTCGCAATAGCAACGACAGGCTGCAATAGCGAAAGTGTTTGAATTGCATGTTTTTTTTAAGAATTGACAACTTAAAGGTGCGTATTCACACTAAATGCTTGAAAATAGAAGTGTGTACATTTAGTGGCTTAAATTATGTGGCTACATATAAGAAAACGTAATAAGTCTTAACATAAAATGAATAAGTTACGCATACATTTAAATTATACCTCTATTTAAAAAAAACTATAGTACTTTATCCGTCATTTAATCATCAAATTTTAAGATTTATTTCAATTCCTTATACCTAGCCACACAATTTAAGTCTCTAAATGTATATAACTTTAGCATTTTCGTGGGAATTATGCACATTTAATACCCCCATGTTGCATATTTTGAAAAGCATTTACGGAGAGTTGCTGCTCGGCGGAAATCAGTTTCAAAACCTTCCTAATTTACCTATATACTTGTCTTAAAATGGAGAAATCAAATTTTAGCTATGACCCGCCCATCTGTAGCTAAGCTCCACCCACACTTCGCCCGTGTTGAGATCGATTGACTGACTAGCAATTTTCAGAAAACTATACAGCTAAGCTGTTAAATATTTTGAAATTAATTTAACTTGGTGCTGTTTTATAATTCAGACCACATCTAATGAACTCTATTTAGCGTATTATGTGTTATTTTATCATAAATGTGTCCATCAAATGGACCCGTTTCCAGTCATAGATATGACACGCTCACATCTGGCTACGCTCCACTCACACTCCGCCCGTAAATAGTACATTCATACAATTCGTACAATAACACTTAGTCCGTCATCGATTAACATTTCTAGACAAACTTGGGTACGCCATTCATGTCGTCAGCGTACATGTCACGTAGGTGATGATGATGGTATATGATTGATGGATAGACAGGAAACGTCTATTGTGATTCTGAAAATCCGGTGCTCAACGTGCTTAAGTCGATTCAAATCAGCGCACAACGGGCCGAAGATTAGTTAGAGATGGGCGGGGTATAGCTAGAATTGATCCTCCTATTGGGCCATGTTCTCACTAGAGACTTAGTCAGGAGTAACGCCATGCTGAAGTATGGCGTTATTCCCAATTAACTCTCTTGTGTGAATATGCCATTAGTCGTGAATCTTGTTAGAAACGTACGGTTAAATACCTAGACCGTGTTCTCACTAGACGGTTAATCGAGAATAACGGCATACTTCAGTATGGCGTTATTCCGTATTAAGTCTCTAGTGAGAACACGGTCTTACACTATATGATAACGCAATGTCTCCTTATTTTCAAACCACGTCCACATGTGTAATCTGTCCTCTATAGTAACAGTTACCCTTTAATGCCTAAACCTGGTCAATAATATCGAAATATTTGCTTATTACATGTCGGTTTGCAGGCCAAAAGGAGAGCATTTGTGAAAATTTACCACTGAAATGACTGGCTCGTTTACCGAGCCAGTCAGTGCAGTGGTAAATGTTATGAAAATAGTCTCCTTTGCCTGTA
This sequence comes from Chaetoderma sp. LZ-2023a, assembly GCA_034401795.1. Lineage (NCBI taxonomy): Eukaryota > Metazoa > Mollusca > Caudofoveata > Chaetodermatida > Chaetodermatidae > Chaetoderma > Chaetoderma sp. LZ-2023a. The sequence continues at coordinate 33,071,112 of CM067361.1, read as the reverse complement.
AATAGACATTCGTCAAGACCGCTGCAGATGTCGATTTTGGTCGGCTTCCTCATGAAAGGGTAACAATATTAGATAAACGTGCTTTTTTGGTGTGAACTAGAACAATCCTATCTAGAACAATGTTTGCCACCCATTTACTAATATTTATCTAATCTGTATAATAAGGAGCTATGTGAATATTACATAATTTATATAGGCCCCATAGCTCTAGATCGTGGAGGAAACGGGTTGTCTATTTTCATCAGAAATTGCCATCGTCACAACAACAAGGAGATGGAGAAGATGATTTCTGGAAGTACACTGTCAACTCAATAAAATGCAAAGAATCAAGTTTATACTAAAAAGTACCTTGAACCAAAATGCTTTATAATCAAAGCATGCCTCCCACTAATGGTTTAATGATTACTTCGACCCCAGTATTAATTACCATACATGTCAAGATTACACATTCGTATTCTGAGTGTATCCATTTAATGATAGCTTCCACGTGCAATCAGATGCACTCGACAGATTATATTTTCAATGTCATTTGCTCCGCCAATATTCACTGAATAAATGGTAGGTTTATTTTGTTAAACTCATTGAAAGCTATGTGTGACAACGATGGCCAGTAATGTAACTATTAATTACTTTATTATCCATTGCATTCCGCACAGCATCAATGATATGTACATATATCTCTACGTATGGTACTGATCGACATTATCCGTACTGCACACACATGTAATGTGTCTCTTTACCTGTAATCGCCCACACCGCTGCTGGCGACACAACTAATAAAGACAACCGTGCCGTTGAATATCTAGCACCCGGGCAGATGAGAGACTGCTGCTACAACCTTAATGCATGGATGGTGTCAATCATACTAAAAGTAAACGACGAGAAACTGATTCAACAATAGCATGTACCACCGCCGAATTGACAAGTATCTCCATTGAAACATGTACAATTTATCTGCCTAGCACTGTGAAATGATATGGATGCCATGCTATACCGCAACAAGAACATGGATAACCATGCCAAATTTCTACGTTTAATGTAAGCTTTTAAAAACATTTGCCATATCAGAAATCTATTTCACGAAGTAAAGAAGGCTGCCATCCAAGCTTCAATTAACGTTGGTAGCAAATTTGATTACTTCGACCCTTTACTTGTAAGTAGCTCAAAGCAGTACATGGGCAGGAGTACATGCTGGGCTTTGGGAAACACAGAATAGTGCCACGTCACATAGTCAGAATCAGAACCGCATCGCTCCTATAGCTCCATCATCTATGCGTGATACCCATCTGTCAAAGAATCAGTTTTTCGGTATCTGCTGAGTCTATCAATGTGTGATAGTTAATGCACCATGGCATCTCGATATAACGTATAGAATAAACCTCAGATAGATCGTAATTGCTTCCAAATCAGAATAATACCTACTGCTAAATATCGTGTGCTTAATTTGTGTGGATGGAATTTTTGCCTAAGGCAGCAATGCCTACCAATCAAACTAAGTCCAACATATTGAGCAGTAGATTTTTTATATCTTGTACATAATTTACTACTAGCCTGCTTCTGTTTTTCTTATGGAAACAAGTTACCTGTACTACCATATAACCCTGGTTGCTTACTGAGATTAGAAAGATAGCTGTTCCATATAATGCAAATATGAAACGTGTTGATTTCCGTGTTCTATCGAACATCAACATATGAAACACAATTGATATTCTTTATGCCAGGATTCCCGTATTTAAACGTATACACGCGTATTAAATAGGTCAGTTAAGGTCTTATAAATATTGTGTTGAATACGTTGCTGCCTATAGAAAACATGGTGCTGTAAAATCATGGTGCTTTAAAATTGGTTTCAAAGTAATAAACAGACTACATGTATAGCGAGGATGAGTGACTGTTTTCTACCGCTGAAAGTAGTGATCTTCAAACTGTTCTGGTGTGTCTGGTTCTTTACACACATGCTCAGCTCATATAGGTTCATTTCTGTCTTCAGAGCTCTGAGATCAGGTTGTCCCGAGGTATGCTTGCAAATCGCTATATACATTGCTGTTGTTATTTTGGCTTCTGTGGACCCGGTACGTTTTGGCAACACAAACTGTAAATGCCAACACTTTCTGGGTAACGTACCTGGAACTGAGATTCTGGGAGTTATTATTCAAAGGGTTAATGAACGTGTTTTAGTGAATGGCGGAATTCCATGTGACGAGTGTAGTTAATCCTTATGACAAGATATGATTAGGCCTATAGTTGACATGGATTTTCGGAAGTACAGATTGAGATGTCAAAATATGGGTACGAGAACATGAATTATATAGATCAATACCAGTTGGTGTCATGTTGAATAGGATTTGAAGAGGTTTATGATCGTAAAATGGAGCTCTTGTGAAATTGGGGTTACTATCTGGTAGTAATACCTACAGTCAAGCCAATTTAAACGGAACCTGTAGGGACTATGATTGATGGTAGTGATAATCCATCGTATCGTAATATACGGTCGCTGAGCATAAAATGCCTTCAGTGGCAATGTGCTTGATCATTTTTAACCAGTACCATTCTGATGCCAAACACGTACATTTTAAAATTAAATTAGAATATGAACTGCTGTTTATTATTTCAACAAATTTGGTGAAAGATGTTGCTGACGTAAACAGCAACATCATCCAGCAAAATTGTTTTTCTCTTTACAGAATGTTGAAATCACAATGGCAGGGGGTAAAATAATCGTAATGCCATGTATAAAATCCTGAAGAGGGTTGGAGGGAGGGCCTCGTGCGTGGTTCACGAATATGGATTGTGAAATGATTTTCTGTGTAGGCCTATATTATTTAATGATTGTTAAACTGGAACGAAAACAGAGCCACATAACGACCTTCCTCGTCCGTGTTGTAAAGCCACTAAGTGTACCGCTTAGAGATATGACTGCGCAGGGTTGAACTTATTGGTTTGGTTGGCGTCTACTGAGTGTCCATTTACAGGTTCAATTCAGGCCGTATGTAGGCTGGTTTTATGCCAGTCTAATATTGGTAGCTTCCAACGTTTTAAAGTTATATCCATTTATACTCATAACCCATGTGTGGGGAGATGCGGCGATGAGTGAACGGGATTGCCTATGCCCCCTGCAATTGCCTATTGGCCAGCCAGGGACCCGATCCCACGATACCAGGATTCGCAGCTCCGCTAGTTACCGCCTTAGCTACGCCTCCTCTATGTGGCAGGTTGACACAGTGACAACACTATTTAACCTACTCTATGGCGAGGACTAAGCATATTAGCAACCATTTGTTAAAACAAGGTTTCTTTGGAACAGTAGAGTAGCGTGAACTTTTTCCAGACGGGGCTGGTTGTAAATTTTTGACTTTTGGAAATGTTACGGTGGGGTTCCCCTCCCTCTAAGAAGGTGCTCAATAGTTTTCTGCTGAGAGAATTGTGCAATCTCTGATAGTCTCAGAGAACATCTCATGCATTTCTAGAGTACAATATGGAGCTTCAGTTGCTTGTAAAAGTTATCAATTTTATTATCTTGAAATAGTTTGAGCATTTGAGCGTGCAACACATTCTTCGACCACCTATTCAGTGGGCAGATGATGGCCAAAGCTGAGAGTTCATTGGCGTAACCCTACATTCGAACTGGGTGTGAAAAACTAGTGAATCTACATAGGTCTCCTCCCACCACCAACAACACTTTATCTTACTAGATACACTAGTTCTTCACAGTCAACAGACAAAACACATTTGATTTATTTAAAAATTGCCATAGAACTGCGGTAGACAAGCCCACAGCCACGGAAAATAATTACCCTCGCCCGTGTAAAGAAGATGGTATTAGAATTATCTGCCTGTCTCTCTGTCTGTCTGCCTGCTTGTATGTCCGCCTGTATGCCCACCTGACTGCCTACGTGCCAGCATGTATGCGTGTCCGCCCACCCGCTCGCCCGGCCGTCCACCAGCCTGCCTGTCTGCCTGCCTGACTGTCAAATTATGGATATGTTGATATCTCGAAAAATACCTGTCCCTATTTTACCAACATTTTAACACTGAAAAGGATGATACAATACATTAAGATTGTACAACTTTGGGCGTGCTCAGAGAAAAAAAACAATTTTACAATGTGACATCACCTTATCCCTTTTCCTACCACACGCATTACATCTAATACAGAAAGACACAGTAGTCTAGGGGGAGTCTTAGCGCTATTGTTAAACAAATGAGCTATTGACATATTTAAATACTGCGTTCTGATTGGTTGATTTGAATGAGCGGGTGGGGTCTCTCCTTCTAAATGAGCGGGTGGCCACTGGACGCTATTGTTCTAAATGAGCGGGTGTCCGCTGTTGTTCTAAATGGGCGGCTGGGCGCTATTGTTCATGCAGGTGTCCACTCTAAATGCCCGGCTACAGACTATTGTCTGTTATGACGTGTTAATGCATAGATTAATGTGTTTATAAATAGGTATTGACACATGGTCTTGCTGTGTTTAACATATTAATTAGGTGGGCGGTAGCGCCCCTACCCCCATCCCCACTTCGTGGTTAAAAAGATATTTTGGAACTCAGTCATTTAATTTAAAAACAATCATATGGCAGTCATTTAATTATTAGATTTTCAAAATTGTTATGGAAATGAGTTGGTAAAGAACAATGTCCACCATCGTGCATGTCCGTCATCGTTGACGAATAATGATGTCCCGAGCACCCTTGTAGCGTTTAGCATATTAATTACGTGAGTGGTGCACCCCCACCGCCCTTCGTGGTTGAATGCTAGTAAAAAGTAGAATATTTTGAAACTAAGCCGGATTGTGACTTCCTATGCCAGATTGTCGCATTGAACAGTGCTTTTGAAGAATAGCGTGTATGCGCATGATCGATGGCACCTGCATGAACACTACCGCACAGCAGTCACTTATGAACAATAGCGTATCGCGTCCACTTATGAATAATAGCATCCAGCGGCCACCTGCATGAACAAAATGTGTTCCCAGTCATTTAGTTTTCAAAAAATCAGAGCGTTGCATTACAGGGATAATATATGGTACACTAAGCAACGTTGTATAATATTATATGGATAATAATCATGTATCTATCGTATTTAAGGAGATTCTTTAAAGTGGCAGTCATTTAATTATTACATTTTCAAATGTTGTGTTATACAGGCGGCTGCACATTTATACATGTGGCAACATGTGTATTTATATGCCCGGACACACATGCACGTCAACATGCATGCATACATGTGCTGCCGCATGTTGCGGATTTGCGTTCACGTGCGGCCGCATGTTGCGGATTTGCGGCCACATATTGCAGATTTGAGATGGGGTGGAGCAGCATCTCCCTGTCATTTAATTTTCAAAAAATCAGAGCGAAATACAGCCTTACACGGTCAATGCGGCTGCATATTGCTGACTTGTGGCCACATGTTGCGGATTTGCGGCTGCCTGTGGCTGCATGTTGCGGATTTGCGGCCACATATTGCGGATTTGTGGCCGCAGTACATATAATCATATAAAAAAGTTCAAATTCAATCGCTTTTCTCACTCCGGTTTACACAAAGTGGTTGGATGTGTATTTTAACTGCAAGGTGGCCTTAGGCAGTCAGACGATTTCGTTGAAGAACCTTGTAACTTGAATGCTTGCTAGATGTAACCTATAATCAATATGCCGAAACGTAACTGTTTTGAATGTGATTCAACATTTGATAGGTCAAATGACCTGAAGCGGCATAAGATCCGATTCCATAATGATGAAGATAGCGAACATCTAGACAGCGAAGATGAAGAAATAACAGAGAGGAAGAGCGAAGATGATGAGTCAATGGAGTCGGAGAGTGAAGCCAGTGATGACTCAGTGGCGTCTGAGAGTGAAGATGAAGGTGAAGATGAAAAAGAAGCCATAGGCAATCAGGAACTATTCACCATATTCCAAAATATTAAGCAGGTCTTAGACGTTGAATAATCAGGTTTAGAAGATGAAGATGGTGAAGTGAACACTGACCTTAATGTTGTAGGCAAGGTGTTTATTTCAGTATACGCTGATGCTTTAGTTGCAAAGTGTATAGACATAATGGTCCAGTGGTGAAGATTACAGAACTCTATGCTCATTACAATAATTCGTCGGGAAACTAAAGATTTTAGCATCGAGGGGTACGCATACAATGAAGCAGTCTTCTCAGCTGTTCGAAAAAAGTGTTTCTGATCAAGAAGTACATAAGGAACAATCTAGATCCTGCCGATAATGATGATGATTCTGTCAGTGATATATCTGATCCATAAGGAACCAGTCTACCCATCGATAAATGGATCTCCAGAACATTGACCATTTGTTTAAGCTACAGAAACTGTATGTTTTATCATATGTAATATTTTCTTGATATTTGTAAGCTACAATATGATCAAAAATGTTTTATAATAGGTTCCGTAATTCCAAAAACTTAGAAATATTTACATCATGGTGCTAACCTCTCCAACACAATCCACACATGCGACGTACTAGCTAAATGTCTCTATATAACAGTAACTATTGAAGACGGTCCAATAAACGTGTGTAATTACAGTTCAATATATACATGACCGGGAGAAATAGTATATTAGGCTTCCACAAGCCGCTGTGTCCTCCTAACGCCACTGCCTGCTTTAGTTATGTTCCTACTTTGATCCGGTAGGTGACAAGTTGGCATAGAACCGTCATTTGGACTCATTGGACTCTTATGACTATGAGCGACGGCCGTAGACTGGAGTTGCTCATTGTCCATTGCTGGTTCAGATACTGGCTGAGGCGGTAATCGCTCATTAGTCTTAAGGAGTGATGTACGATTTCGCTGAAGCTCTGCACCCCTGTCTCTCTGTCCACATATGACCGATTTCCTGATTCTCTAACTACCACACCGTTCTCTTCCGATGTGGCGTTCTGATCACTCTGAACTCTCACTCGATTAGCAGTTTGTAGCGGAGGCAATGTTTTTGTTGCACGATCATAGTAATGTGTCTGCAATGACTTTGATTCAGCCCACCTTTGTCCCACTTTCTCAGAGCCTATGACACGAAGTAGTGTTTCCTTGATTGGTAGATTTGACCGTATTCACCGTCCCAGCATATGAGCGGGTGCTTGACCATTCTCAAGAAGTGAGCCCAGATATAACAGCAATCCCATGTGTGGGTCATCACCACTGTCTCTGGACCTTTTAATTATATTTTTCACCATTTGAACTGTCTTCTCGACTAAGCCGTTTGACTGTGCGTATCGTGGACTTGAGGTCCGGTGTTTGACGTCCCAGTCCTCTGTAAACTTCTGAAATTTGGCGCTGTCATAACAAGGCCCATTGTCACTGAATACTTCATCAGGAACACCGTGACGTGCAAAAATAGACATCATAGCATTGATAACAGACTTACTCGAAGCACTCGTCAATACTGATACTTCCGGAAAGTTGGAATAATACTCTACAACTATTAAATAGTATTGTTGCCGGTAGCTGAACAAATATGTACCTACTTTTGACCTTGGTCTGCTGACTGCGTGATGAGCACTCAATGGCTCTGCTTGCTGCTGAGGCATGTATCTGAGGCAGGATGAACAATCTTGTAACATATTACGGATGTCCTGGTTTATTCTCGGCCAAAACATAATGTCACATGCTCTTTGTCTGCATTTATGTATGCCAAGGTGGCCGGTGTGAATTTTCTGCAGCATTTCACTACGTAGCTTCCTAGGGATCAGAATTCTGGATCCCTTGAATATAATGTCTTTGATAATGGGCAACTCATCTCGATAACGCCAGAAGTTTCGAATCTCTGGAGAGCACTGGAACTTTCCCTCTGGCCAACCTGTCAAAATTGTTCTCACTAACGCCTGTAGGGTACTATCTGCCAATGTTTCCTCTCGCACCTGTGCAAATTGTCTGCAAGAGACTGGTGCAGATGCTGCTATAGCATCGACATATGTTTGAATTCCCATCTCTGTTCTGCTTGTGACATCATTATCCGTACCCTATGCATGTGACAGTGCGTCTGCTATGCACATATACTTTCCTGGGGTATATGTCACCTTCAGATCATATTTTTGTAATCGCAGTTTCAGCCGATGAATATCTGGTGGACAGTCAGCAAGTGATTTAGTGAAGATTGCTACTAAGGGCTGATCCGTCTCGGCAATTACAGATTGTACATGAATAAACTGATGAAATCGTTCACATCCAAATGCAAGGCTAAGCATCTGCTTCTTAAGTTGAGCGTATCGACTCTCTGCTTCTGTCACCACTGTCGAAGCGTACACCACTGAACACCAGTGCCCACCATGTACTTGCAACAGCACTGCCACTAATCCACTGTGAGATGCATATGTTGAGATCTTGATTGGCTTTCGCTGGTCATAGTACTTTAACACAGGTGCTTCTGCCACTGAGTTTGTCAGGCCTAGCCAAGCTGTCTCATGTTCATGTTGCCATTCCCATTGCGTTTGTTGATGGAGGAGTGATCTCAGTGCAGCCATTCTTGTTGAGAGATCAGGTATAAATTTAGCCAGGACATTCACTATGCCAAGAAACCACTGCAATTATTTCTTCGTCAATGGCCCCTTCACCGCATGAATGGCTGCAATCTTGTTTCTGTCTGGTTGACACTATCGTTTGATAGACAGTCTCAGAGAAATATTATCTCTAACACACCAACCTGACATTTATCTGGATTCGGTTTCAAATGCATCTGCTTTGTTTTCTCCAACACTGATTTCAAGCGGATGTCATGTTCTTCCTGTGTTGACCCCCATATGATGATCTCTTCCATGCTGGTGTCTACACTTGTAAATCCTTCAAACATATCATGGATTGTCTTATGATATACTTCTGGCGCTCTGGAGATACCAAAGGGTAACCGCTGGTGCGATTATCTTCAACATGGGGTGTTAAATATACACAGCTTTGAAGATTTCTCATCCAATCTCAGCTACCAAAACCCTGATGACGCATCCAGCTTTGAAAACGCCTTAGCTCCTGAAAAACGTGCCATGATCTCCTCCCTAGTCGGTAATTTGAAGTGCTCCCTGCGAATTGCTCGATTCATGTTTCTAGGATCTAGACATAGCCTAATCTGACCATTTTTCTTATGGACAATTACCAGCGAGCTTACCCATTCCGTGGGCTGCTTTGACTCTTACAATTACCTGAAATGCTTCCATTCTATCTAACTCCTTCAGCTGATCATAAACCCCAAATGGTACCTAACGACATGGTTCAACTACTGGAACAACTGATGGGTCTATGTGAATTTTGAGGGTATCTGGTAAGCACCCAAGTCCCTTAAATAACTCTGGGTGTTCGCTGACGATTGCTTGTGGTGCACTAGATGTGTCTTTTCCCTCACTTGATTGATTCACAGTTACCTGAAATACATGTTTCACCAAATCCAGTTTTCACATTCCTGTAATCCGAGTATTGGCTGAACGTCTGACTGTGAGATTGCAAATAGTGCCCGATGCTTATTGTTTTTGTAACTGATAAATGATACATTGCCCTTTGATTGGAACCTTATAGCCGGCATATGCTGTTAACCTTACACTTGAGGTAAGCAGTTTTGGCCTATTTTTTATACTCAGGTAATCAGTCTCGCTAATAATATTGACATTGGCTCCAGTATCTAGTTTCATGGGGATTACTGTACTCTCCAGTTATAATGGAACAACCCAGCACTGCTGCTGGTCAACTTCATCGTTTACACTGTCGACAAATAGTTCTGCAAAATCATCTTCCAACGCCGGTTCGCTATCTGTACAAATTGCATCAACCTTAGACTGCTTCTGAGATTTCCAACATTTGATAAAGTGTCCGACTTTGCCACACTTTCTACAATTGTTTCATTATGCTTGGCATGACCTTGGCCCATGTCTGAAGCCGCAAAACCTGCAGTTGAACTTCTTAACATCATCCTTTTACCATACGCTCCCTTGGCTCTAGACAGCGTCGCATGTCGCCGCAGGTGCTGATACTGTACTTTCTTCTCTGAGTTCAATGACCTGAGCTCTAGTGGCTTCTTGAGCTCTGCAAATTAATATAGCCTTGGTTAGTTGCAGATCCTCTTCCCTTAGCAATCTATGTCTCAGGTTGTTATTTGGCACGCCACGTTTTATTCTATTACGAATCAGTCCATCTTTCAGGTTACTCAATTCACACGTTTTGGCACGATTCTGTTGCTCTGAAACAAATTGATCAATTGTGTCACCTGATTTCTGAGAGTATGTAAAATATGTATGCCGTTCAAAAGGTATATTCGTTCTGGGATTACAATATTGCTCAAACTTCTGCTTCACTTTGTCTAACTCCTGACTATCTGTGTCATTGTCCCATTGGAAGCCATTGTATATTTCTAACGCGTTCTCGCCAATAACATGAAGAAATATTTACGTTTTTATTTTGTCTGTCTTCTCATCTGCACCAGACGCGCACAAGTAGAGGTTAAACCGCTGCCAAAACCGTCTCCAATGGACCTTTCCATTTTTAGCTATGCCCCGCCCATCACTAGCTAAGCTCCACCCACACCTCGCCGTGTTTGGATTGATCGATCCCCGAATGCCCTATCTATCAATTTCCTGAAAACTATACAGGGAAGCTGTTGAATATGTTGTAACTAATTAGACTGGGTGCTGTTGCTGCCATAGGCAGCAACAGCGCCCAGTCAAATTAGTTTCAAAATATTCAACAGCATATTTATTAAATAGTAAAAGCAAAAAATTTGTACAACAGCCCATGGACCGTCATCAAATATGCGTTCGTGACGTACTTATCGACGTCATTCATGTCGTCATTCATTATGAAGTCATTGTACACGCCACGCAGTTCATTATGACGTCATATGATGGCTGGGTACTCTGGAAAGGTGAATTCTCGCTCAAATTGACATTTAGATCCAGTCCACTGGGCGGTTTTAATGAATCCATCATTAGGTTCGAAAATCCTAACACCATACACTGTGTTTGTTACATCAGTAATTATGCGTATTAAAGTATCAAGGTAAATACACACTAACCTTACAATTCACGCCGTCCATCAGTCTGGCCTCTTCCGGCTTTCATCGTTGCCAGATGGTTGCCGATGTCTTCTTGTTCTTCTGCGTGCCCCTCCTCTCGTGAGCATATCATTACATATGTTATACAATGTTATATGTTATACATGCACAGTCCGTCATCAATTAAGCGTCTGCGCAGGCGAGGATCCTGTGTGACACGTATGTGTATCAGAGGCCCACCTCGTGACAGTCTCACCGGCAAAGCAAGCCTTTTTTCTTGTGGGGTTGGCGTGGTGGAAGCGTTTGTGGGCTATGGTGATTGGCGCTTTCGCCGTTTGTGTTTTCGATTCCCTCTCAATGGCCTCTCTGTTGCATCTTAAACCTTCCAAACGCCCCATATATATTTCACAGTATTTATGTATTATACGTATCACGCGTCTGATAGCATATGAACTCATAATAGTCAGTCATATGTAAGAATTTTATGCCTTTGCTAAATTAATAGCCATTCTGCTCAATATTTGGAAACTAATTTCATTGGGTGCTGTTGCTGTCATAAGCAGCAACAGCACCAAGGCAAATTTGGTTTCGAAATATTCAACAGCTTCCTCCAGTTCAGAATTGTATGTCGTTACTATTTAATTACGATTCCGTTGAATAGATGGGAACAAATTTGCGATAGGCAGCAACAGTAGCATGTCAAAGTAGTTTTAAAGTATTCAGCAGCTTACCTGTATAGCTCCCTAGAAAATATCATTCTTGGAAGTCAGGGTTCCAAGTATATAAATCGATCCCAACACGCCCATCGCATGGGCTGAACCTAGGTAGAGAAGGGTGGGGCATAGCTAAATGTGGATTTCTACACTCCTGTACTATACTGTACGAATCATCCATTACCACAATGTAGAGCATACATGGTCGTGCACTAATACAGTGTCTCCAAATATACCAACACATCTGCTGCTAGAATAGGTTGAAGGCACAGATGTAATATAGAGATCCGATATGTAACTCAGCTATCTACCGTCATAATCAATATATTTACGTTTGGTGACGTTACAATCAAATGGCGTAGGTCCGCCACGAAAGCGCCACACTTCTGAAAGCATCTGTCTGAATGGTATGTCTTTATAGGACTTTTCAAATAAATATACATTTGGAATATGTTTTGAAATACATTTGACGGATCCATTCAAAAATATGTTCACAATTGAGGTAGCTTAGATGGAAATCGACATAGCTAGAAATAGATTTCTTAATGGACCTTTGCAGTTTTAGCTATGCTTCTCCAATTTCTGGCTAAGCTCAACTGCGATCGTGTTGCGACGATCCCTGTACCCCGTGGCTATCAATTTTCAGAAATCTATACATGTAAGCTGTTAAATGGCAGAAACAGTATCCAGTTAAAATAGTTTCAAAATAATCGACATCATGTTTATTAAATAGTAAAGATATACATTTCATACAACTTGACGGGCTATTATGCGTATGCGGCTGACTAAATCGAGTATTGCATGACGTAATGAGTATGACGTCACCATACACGTAACGTAGTTGATTATGACGTCATATGATGGATGGATAAACTGGAAAGGTCAATTTATTCAAGGGAATATGCAGGCATATTGGATCTCATGTTATCGTTTCACTATCTGCAGACTCATACTAACTGGATACAGGAAGGCGCTGGATGAGACTGATGTATGGGATCCGAACCCACGTGACCGGAGCAGTACAGTTGTTCCTGAATTTGATGCCGAGTGGAGCAAAGAAGTAGCGCGAGTCAAACGCATTAAGTAGGTGTAGGATTAATGGGGTATCTATGACAGCATGTGGAGAAAGCAAATGAACACGGAACCACAAATATGAAGCTATGTTCGAAGCATAATAAAGTAATTGATGAATCCAGTTTTCGCTATGCCCCTCTCATATCTAGTTATTCTCTCCTCAGGCTTCGAACTGACGACAGAGAATTTATCAGGAACTCTGTTGAGTATGTTGACACCAATTTGACTGGGTGTTGTTGCTGCAGCGCCACGTCAAATTAGTTGTAAAATAGTCAACGGAATGTTTATTATATAGTAAAGGCATACAATTCGTACAACTTGACGGATTATTAAGCGTTTATGACGGAGTTAATTACGTCATTCACGACGTAATTGATTATGACGCCAGCGTATAGGTGACGTAGTTGATTAGTACGCCATACGATTGCTCGGTAGACTCTCCAGACGCATGCATATGACTGCCCCTGCTCTTGTATGTGAAAGGATAAGCGTAGCAACTCCCAGTCACGTTAGTTTCAAAATCTAAAAAACAATATTTATTTCATTTTACGGTTTTCGTGTTTGATGCATCTGATTCACCAGTCAAAGACGTTTTAGCACTTTGCACCCTAAGACCGACTTCGAAAAGTATTTACACTTTACATATTTTATTGAGTGTTTTGAGAATAATTTGACTGCGGGCTGTTTCTGCCTAAATCAGTACCAGCTCCAAGTCAAACCAGTTTCGCAATATCCAATGTTAGCTATTCCCAGCCAATCTCTAGCTAAGCTCAGCACACACCTCGATCGTGTTGAGATCGACCGATCTCTGAACTCCCTGACTATCAATTTACAGAAAACTATACGGGTAAGCTGTTGAGTATTTTGAAACTAATGTGACTCGGTACTGTTTCTATCTATGGCTGCAACAGCGCCCATCAAATTAGTTTCAAAATATTCAACAGCATGTTTATTAAATAATAGAGACATACAATTTGTGCGACGTGTCGGACTATTAAGAGTTAAAGACGGGTCGCATAGAATCATTTATGACGTAATGATTATGATGTCATCCTACATGCCGCTTAGGTGATTCTGGCGTCATATGACGTCATTACTCTGGAAAGGTGCATTGAGATTGTGGGAATACAGAAGATCGTGTTACAATTATTTTACCAGTGATAAGAAAGAGAAGAAAAACAAAGGGCACAAGGCACGGTATTATGATGAGAATGTTCTTCTGAACGAATCGAGTGAGAAAACACCTTTGCTTAGTCAACAAGGCGGCCGAACACGAACACGAGCTGAAAAATATGACGCCAACCGTGATACTGGTGCGCCATCATCAACAGCAGATGCTGCCCGGGTCGTGCCGAAAGAAGAACAGAAGAAAGCACAACCAGGTCTCTTCAAGATTATGGTCAGTTCAACATATATAGAGTTATTTGAGTAGCCCTGGTCTGCTTTCATCTACAATGGTCATTTCCTTTTTAACTATCCCGCGCCCATCGCTATCTAAGCTCCACCAACACATCGTCCGTGTTGGGATCCATTGCTCTCTGAACTCCCTGACTATCAATTGCCAGACAACTATACAGATAAACTGTTAAATATGTTGAAACTAATTTGACTGGTTACTGTTGCTGCCTATGGCAACAACAGCGTCCAGTCCAATTAGTTTCAACATATTCAACATAATGTTTATTGAACGGTACATACTTACAGAATTCGTACAACGTGTCGGACTATTAAGCGTTAAAACGGACTATTTCCAGTCATCCATCACGTCATGATTATGACGCCATCCTACACGTCACGTAGATGATTATGACGTCATATGATGGGTGGATAAACCTGGAAAGGTCCATTGTGTAGCTGTTTTGCTAAAGCGGAATCGAGTAATCTTTAGATGTGCATACGTCAACGCCCCCACCATCTAAATTACGTTCACAGACTATTAAAGTACACATGTACGATAGGATAAATGAGATCAAAATTATAGAATCTAACATCGACAAGGCCCATTTCACTCTCAGTTTCTATAAACAAAGTAAGAATCGGTTTGTATTCGTTTGGGTAGGAAAGTCTTGCTTTTCTTTTATATACGTATATTTGCTTAGAATATCATTAGCGATTTTAGGAGCGTAATATAATAACGCAAATAATCAAAGCCAATTTTCATTGCACATAGGTAAAGGAAGCCTCATCTCATTTTATACAAACCATTCAGGTGAGAGAATTTGCCACCCATAGTCCATCGCTGACATTTACGTTTTCTATTGAGCCGACAGCGAAATATATTCATACTTTAATTTCTAAATGCTGATACATTTCTACATCCCGTAATGGCTGCCATGATTTACTTTTCAACCAACCGGATAACAACTAGCGGGCCTGCCTCTGGATACGCTCTCAGTCATAGAGGTAGCAGTTATAGTTTGGAAATGTGGTATAAATCAAATCATACAGGTAAGCTGTTGCATATTTTGTAACTAATTTGACTAGAAGTTGTTGCTGACATAGATTTTAGTATTGCACAATACAGAATGACATCACACACTAGCGCTCGAGAAGACAAAATGGCGGTGGGCACTGCTCAGCATTTACACGATGTTGCAAAGCAGATATTTGTGATATAGATACGAGAAGGCGACTTTATGTGAATAACATAGAATCTATAAACCATAATCTACCGGTACAATGCAACATTTGAGATGAGAGTGGCTTCCCTGTAACGGCTAGCATTGAGAGCGGGTGCATACGGTGTGGTAGCCATATTAACATAACGTAGTTGATTCAATCTTATGTGCTTTTTCAGGTAAAACTCTACGGAATAACTGTGTTCCAAGCTTTTTGCATTAAGCTTCTGTTCGATTTTCTCCAGTTTTCAAATCCCCTCATTCTCAGGTAAGTTGATAGCGCATACAAACAAGCCGTATGAAACATGTATAACATTCTTCATAAAATGCACTCGTTGCATCTTCTAGATATAGCATGTGATGTTCAATAAAGCGGCATGTGTATAAACTATAAACTGTTTCCAAAAATCACCAACACAGAAACATGTTTTGTTAGTTAGTAAGAGACGTCCTGTTGAATATGTTGAAGATACATGGATTGGAAGACATCGCTGCATTGGGCAGAAATGTATCCCAATATAATTATGTTCAAAATATTCAATAGCACGTTTTATTTTGTTCTGGAACCGTGGTAAATTATTTCTGAGCCGTGCTGTGTCGCGGAGGTTTGCAAATTACACATACTGTTACAGATTACTGATAGACTACACCGAAGACAAGACTATCCAGACATGGAAGGGTTATATTTACATGACGGCTCTGTTCTTCTGTACGTTGGTACTGTCATCATGTTTTCATCAGACCGTCTTCATCGATATGACGTTAGGCATGCGCATCAAAGCCGCGGTCATAGCAGCTGTATACAAAAAGGTATGTAGCAATCCGCATCAGGGACGCACATATTAATTCATCTTTCCAGTGTATCCACCCATCATCCTAGGACGTCACAATCAACTATGTGACCTGTAGTCTGACGTCATAATCATGACGTCGTGAACGATTCGATATAGCCCGTCTTTAACGCTTCATAGTGCGACGCGTTGCACGACTTGTATGTCATTGCTATTTAATAAACATGCGGTTGAATATTTTGAAACTAATTTACCTGGACGCTCTTTCAAAACATTCAACAGATCCCCCTGTAGTGTTTTCTGGAAATTGATAGGCAATAAGTTTAGGGATCGATCCCAACACGAGCTAGTTTTAGGTGGAGCTTAACTCGGGACGGGCGGGGCATAGATAAAATTGGAAAGGTACATTACCTCGATGGTTAGCAATCACGTATATGCTGGCACGCATACACAGGCGCACGGGCACACAGGCATACACTCACACAGGCACGCACGCACGCAAACACGCACGCACACAAACACACATGCATAAATACATACATACAGACATACATACATACGTGCGTGCGTGCGTGCGTGCGTGCGTGCGTGCGTGCGTGCGTGCGTGCGTGCGTGCGTGCGTGCGTGCGTGCGTGCGTGCGTGCGTGCGTGCGTGCGTGCGTGCGTGCGTGCGTGCGTGCGTGCGTGCGTGCCTGCGTGCGTGCCTGCGCGCGCATGTGTGTACGCACGCACGTACGCACGCACGCACGCACGCACATACATAGACACAGATACATACGCAGGCACGCACGCACACACATACACACACACGTGCGCACATGCACGCATGCACACGCATGCATGCTCACATGTACCCAGGCACTGCTAAAACGTACGGACGCACGCACGCACGTACACATACACACATACTCATGCGAAAACGCGCTAACCCACGCGCAGTGTGCATTCATTTGCCCGCCCCTCACAGAATATGTTATGCGTGTTGTTGAATGTGTGGCTGATATTGTGACGTGTATTATATTCCCGCTGCTAGGCACTGACGATGAGCAGCGTGGCCCGCAAAACCAGTACTGTCGGTGAAATAGTCAACCTCATGTCTGTCGATGCGCAAAGATTACAGGACGTCACCGGGTATGGGCAGATAATAACACAGCCTTTTTGTCGCGGCTAGTATAATTCAGTCCATTAGTCGTTATGCACGTGAGTGAGTGAGTGGAGGGTCGGGTGGGTGGCGGAGAGACTGCGTGCGTGCGTGCGTGCGTGCGTACGTGCGTACGTGCGTACGTGCGTACGTGCGTACGTGCGTACGTGCGTGCGTACCTGAGTAAGTGAGTGAGTTCATGCGTGCGTGCGTGAGTGCATATGTGCTTGCGCGAGCGAGCGAGTGCGAATTTGTGTTCGTGTCTTGGGGTATATCACCGGCTATCTATCAGATTCTACTGGAAGCAACTTAACCAAGCAACGGTCAAGATTAAGGCCATCGAGCAGGTAACAAATTCCCGGTGAGATAACACATATCACGCTAATGCGTCTTGGCAACACTTGTGTGGATGTGTGGCTTTGCTGTCCCTGAGAACTATCGATATCTGGGATCAAATAGTTAAGTATCAATGTTAATTGAACCCGTCGGATAGCGAGACTCGAAATTCTCCGGAATGTCTGTTTTATCTGTTTTACCAGCTATCTGTGGATGCTATGGTCACCACCGATTCAGATCACGCTCGCACTGGTTCTGCTGTACAACACATTGGGAATTGCCATGGTTGCTGGGTACGTATCGACAATCTACATTCAGACATTATACTGCGCCCATAGCCTGTTATTGTCAAAATAACATGACTGAATATCATCGAATAAGGTCAAGTCGAATGCCTCGTCAACTAAGCGTTCGTTGTGCGCTTCAGAGGCGTGGATTTAAGGGAGTCGCATACGTGGGCTGGGCCACCCTCTTTCCTCCAAGAGATTTCCTTAGCTGTTGATAATTGTTGTCATTTCAAGCAGACTACATGATGCAATTACTTAAAGGTGGAAACGATATTCTGTTGACTTTGAAACTAATTTAACTGGAAGTTGTTGCTGTCTAAGGCAGCAACAACTTCCAAGTAAATTGGTTTCAAAATAGTAAACATCTTACCCGCATCATTACTGCGGACTTTAAATATTGCCTGGTCCTTCAAATGGCATATGCTAAAAAATGTATATTGAACACACTCAAGCAGAGGATAGCAACCATTTTGAATTGTATGTACATTTCAAATTGACCATTCTGACCGAACTCGGGATAGGCATACTGGTTGGCTAGTTAACTATTTCAATTCCGTTTGGGAAGGAGACGCTAACCCTAGTTGGAATAAGACGAATGTAACACCAATGCATTTATAAGTTCTATGGGCTGAAGTGCACACGCCCTGTTTGTCATATATATGCATGAAAAGCAAAGAGATATGGTTATAGGTCCAAAGATCCCTTAAATAAATAAGAACAATTACATTTAGCCAAGTAACGCGTTGGCATCGGATAGCTTAACATGGCTGGTACCACAGGCGAACCTTTATTCAGCAGCACCAGCTACGTATGTGAATCCTGTACGCAGACCAAATGCCGTATGATCAGCTGAACCCGCCGACACTGGGATCGTTAGTATTCAAATATATTAACATATATGTTGGAGATTGTGGTTGTTTAAATAGTAGTAGTATTAGTACGATGGCTAATTTGGAAATGTACTACGCAACATCCTGCTAAACTAGATGCCATCTTCTACATTATTCAATATTTGCAAGAAACATGTAGTCTGTTTTAGAGATTTCACAATGCAATGTATATCTATATATCTTGTTCTATTGCATACATCGCTTGGCAGGTTGGTGTTGATGATTATTCTCCTGCCCTTCAATCTACTCCTTGCCATCAAAATGAGGACTTACCAGGTGGAACAGATGAAACAAAAGGACAGCAGAATAAAGCTCATCAATGAAGTTCTCAATGGGATCAAGGTAAGATATTACCATTCTCTGCTGTAGCTTAGTCTCAGAAAAAACTCACCTCACACGTCTATTCGTCCAGGTCACCTGGTATGTTAATACAATGTCAACGTTGGCATCTTTTTCAATATTATCATTGTCGCTGGTGTCATCATCGTCATCACATTGACGATTTTCTAGTCGTGATCATATCTATTGTCACTAAGATCTGCTTGGATGTTTATAAGCTGACCATCGCTGCCTATTATTATTATTATTATTATTATTATTATTATTATTATTATTATAGGTGTTGAAACTATATGCTTGGGAACCATCGTTTCATGAGAAAATTGAAGATATCAGAAGGAAGGAGTTATCGGTCTTGAGAAAGATTGCATTTCTGAATGCCTTCAGCACAGTCGTTTGGACATGCGCACCATTCCTGGTATATCAACTATAAGTCCATACCCAATTATACTTTTTGTTTTACAACCCCTCCTATCTTATTTTTACCATATCTAGAAAAAAAATAATGCTGGAATTATAAGGCATAATTTTCAACATTCTTTCAATCTAGCAATTTTCGCAGCCAAATCCTTATCACTCGGAATTCCTCAGACTTGTCTATAACACATTTTGTTCTCTGTGGCGTGAGTTAATCCTTTACTGGTCAAACTGATGAAAATGGCGTTGTAATGGTCATAAGAAAAGGCCAGTTACTGGCCAAGAGAATAGTATTTTTGAAAATGTACCACTCCAGTGGTACATTTTCAAAAATACTCTTCTCTTGGCCTGCAAATGGGCAATCACTGAGATCATGTCTTTGGTATTCTTGTTCAAACTTGACAATTAACCTGATGAACGGGTTACTACTGCAAAGGGTTAAAACTTCTGACCTTAAAAGTGTGCATTATTTTAATTGTGTCCACATCTCCGATCGTGTGTTTTGCGTGAGAATCTTCGTTGTACAAAACATTACATTGGTCTGCTAAGTCATGTAATCGGGCCTATGATTGGTTCACCCATTTGCATAATCCAATGATACCCATTAACGACCTTTTTAATATGCAGTCAGTCTAACTTGATCTGATGTCCACTCTATTTGGACTTTGTAGAAGATATGTGGTATAGTTAAATTCAAGTCGTGCCCTGCTGCATATGACTTAGAATTCGGTCACGCAAACTACACGCGGGATGCAGAGGGACGTGCGTGCATAAGGCGCCTATGTCAGCTACAGTACATCAACTCCAGGCGTAACATCCAAGAACAAAATAATCATAGTTACTAAACAAATGCAATCAATATAACAGTAAATGTCCCAGCAAACTACGATATTCTAATATGAGCTTGGCAAAACACGAGATTAGCGACCAAGTTCAGCTTACTACATTAGAATACATTTGATTTGTTCTAATTCCATTTGTAGTACGATAGCCCCTCGACATAAGTAGCCATAGTTTTCATCATCGTGTACTTCAACCATGTCTCACGTCTCTCCCATCTTCCTCTTCATTGTATTCTTAATCTTCCCAATCACCCTCATACACCGACATTATCATGTTGTTCATCATCATTATCACCGCCAAACAACAGTAGCAATAACCAATATTTATATTGCCGTGCATATTGTGTTTGATTTAGATAACTTTGGCTACCTTTGCAACGTACATTCTAAGTGCCCCTGACAATTACTTGGACGCATCCACGGCGTTTGTGAGTTTGTCCCTATTGAACATCTTACGTGGTCCGATGAACATGCTGCCGCTCATCATATCCTACCTTGTACAAGTAAGATATTGGGGAAGTCCAGTTTATCCATTAATCACATGACGTCACAATCAACCACGCGACGTGTAGGATAACGTCATAATAAATTATGGCATGAATGACGTGGATAAGTTCATGACGAACGCTTAATTGATGACGGACTAAGCTTTGATGTACGAATTGTATGTCTTTATTATTTAATAAACATGCTGTTGAATATTTTGAAACTAATTTGACTGAATATTGATCGTCGGGGAGTTCAGGGATCGATCAATCCCAACACTGGAGAAGTGTGAGTGGAGCTTATTTAAAGATGGGCAGGCATAGATAAAACTAGATTCCTTCAATGTCCACCACGCCCCATTGTAGGGCGGGCACTTACGGTCAGTGTGTATTATTGTAACGGACAGAGCAGCGTAGTAAGCCATTTCTACTGCCGCTAAGTCCGTACGCAAACACAATTTTATAAAAAATTACATATATAAATTGTGCGAGCATACAGTAGGAAATAAGCAAGAAATCTTGGACATATTCATTGAAATTATGGTGCAAGGGAGATAAATGTTGTCTTATAAGAACCGTCTGAGCAATTAAATTAGCGAGATTACTTCCCATGCAGGTGATGCATTTTGATTTAGGAATCGATCAGTGCGTTGGTGTTTTATATGAGAGTGGAACGTTTAGAACGCATCTGTGTGAATTTTCTGAAATATTGACACATGTGTGATCGATTTATGCAAAGTCATACCAGTTATGCCATGCACAATTTAAGGTCAATAAATCACTGCGATTTGCAAAGAAAAGAGTTATGTTGTTCTGCAAATTGATTTTTCTCAAGAGCATCGCAGACGTTGTCTTGATCAGCTTGAACACAAAGAACGCGTCAGGCAAATCCAAATAATCCGTGTCCATTTGCAGTCCAAAAGAAGACTATTTTCTATACATTTGCATACAATTTTCCAGCAATTAAAAAATCATCTTCCCTTAATCTGCAAATGGGAATTCCTCAAGACCTTTTTTCAGGAATAATTTAGGATTTACAAAACAATACGCTGAGTATTTTCGTTATTGCCAAATACAATTCAAAATATTCAACAACTTGCCGACATGGCTGCCTTTAAAGTAGGACTCGGGAACTACAACGTACTCATTTGAACCATAAATTCTCAATACATGTGTTTCAAAGCAGAATATGAATACATATAAGCTATTGAATAGTGTGAAGCCTTTCATCAATCAAGAATCCGACTTGTTAATGCGTGTGTGTTATTACTATCCCACAGGCATCCGTGTCCATAGGTCGCGTACGAAAATTCCTGAGCTGCGACGAATTGGATTTTAATAGCATTGATCACAACCCAAATTCAAGTAAGGAGACGATGGTTTAATTGTAATCAATTTTATTGGGTTCAGATCTAACAATTGGATGACAGAAAGAGAGAGAGAGAGAGAGAGAGAGAGAGAGAGAGGGGAGAGAGAGAGGGGGAGAGGGAGAGGGAGGGGGGGGGGAGAGAGCGCGTGCGAGAGATCGAGAGAGAGAGAGTGAGATAGATAGATAGATAGATAGATAGAGAGAGAGAGAGAGAGAGAGAGAGAGAGGGAGAGAGAGAGAGAGAGAGAGAGAGAGAGAGTGAGATATATATATATATATATATATATATATATATATATATATATATATATATATATATAGATCTTTCTCCATCACTCCATACCACACCCTACCCCTGTCTCGATACTATATTTCTCTCTCTCCATCTATCTCACCCCATCTCTCTCTCTCTCTCTCTCTCTCTCTCTCGCTTTCTCTCTCGCTCTCTCTCTCTCTTCGCTTCTCTATCTCTTCGCTTCTCTCTCTCTCTCTTCCCTCTCTCTCTCTCTCTCTCTCTCTTCGCTTCTCTCTCTCTCTCTTAACACACGTGTCATGCG
>CM067361.1:32968997-33047769 GCA_034401795.1 Chaetoderma sp. LZ-2023a | reverse complement strand
CGCATGACACGTGTGTTCCACTCTCGTGTTGGGATCGACCAATCTCTGAACTCCCTAACTAGCAATTTCCAGAGACCCATGCAGGTAAGCTGTTGAATATTTTGAAATTAATTCGACTGGGTGATGTTGCTGCTTATGATTATTAAATAGCAAAGACATACAATTCGTACGTGTCGGACTATTACGCATTAACGACGGACTATTTCGAATCATTCATGACGCCATGATTATGACGTCAGCATACACGCTACTTATAGTCGAGCAGAGTCGTGCGGATTTTATTGGCAATTGTTCACTTAGTGCTAAAAGCACCAAATGTGTTACAAAGATAGCTATTGAGGAACTGAAAACAATTAGAAGTGGATCAAAGCAAAAAGGTTCAATTTGGCCGCTATTTTTAAGATGGCAGCCAAAATTATAAAAAGTAACAATTTTTGCATTGCCGTTCACTCACATGTTGTAATGCGCCATTTGAACTAAAATTAACACGGTTAAACAACCAAATCATGTTACTGAATAAAGGTGGACATGCACACATTTTGAAAATCAACCCATTTTACAAATAATTAACATGGCCGCCATTTCCAAGATAGCCACCAAGTATTATGATAAAGTTTACCATATTTAGCATTGCCATTAATTAGAATATATTTGTACAATCTAAACTACAAGTTAAACGGCTTTAAAATTGGAAATGAGTTACTGAACACAACTGGGATGGACAATCTCACACTTTACTGGTCACCTAGACCAAGGGAGGCAACTCTTGGTTTTAGAAAGTAAGCTACCACAGATCACATCCAGGGAATGCATGGAATGTATGCAGTGCATTGGACCTCTCTGGACCAGGCGCTTGTGAAATGTCATGTGTAGAAGGATATCCCAGTTCCAAATGCCCCACAGAATTCATCCAAATTCAGTTTCTGCACCAATGCTACTGCTAAAACTACAACATTTGTGTCAACCGCGCGCAACATCACTTTACTGTAGCCCTGTTTGGCAGCATTCATGGCATGTAAGAGAAGTCTTCTATCCGCCTCCTCATGTTGGCGTGGGGCCAAGTCATGGGCATTGTATCTTGGTTTGCTATAAGCAACACATCAGCAGGTGGCGGTGGGTTTTTTAGTGGTAAGGGGCACCTGCTCCAAACGTGACACTAAATCTGACTTAGTTCCAGAATTAAGCTGATCAAACTGAGAAAGCGATGGTGGAAATGCTTGATTTTCATGACGAAAAAAAGTTTCTAAATCACCATTGCGCACTTGGCACGATATGTACAATTTTGAAAAGAGAGAACAGTTCTTTTTCAGAGAAGTGATCTTTTGTTAAAACTCTTGCTGTTGGACAGCTACATAGTGGAGGTTGTTACATTTGATTGTATCAGAAAGAGGTTTACGTCGCTGCTCCAGCCTTTCCATCAGAAAGCATTGGAATTGCTGATCGCAGGATTTCGATGTTTTTAGCCGTGTCAACCACACTAGGGTCGGCAATATTAAGAATGTCTTGCCCAAGATAATTATTACTGTATTCTTCAAATGTATCACACAAATATTTCACATCATTCCTGAATTTGACCTGAACTCCTTTCATGTGTTCATGGTGACGAATGTCAGGACCCGTGCTTTGATTCATCTTGATGGATTTGCGAGAATTTTGAAATTCATTTATTTCCCTGGCGATTTCTGTCCAGACACCATCCAACGAAGAAGTTGCGAAGGTTTTCAATTAGATCTATTGCTCCACCTTCTCCTTTAATACACTTGTTATTGTGTTCATGTGCATGGTCTAGCGGGATTGCAGAGACAGTCTGATGTGTTTTGTGCACAACGAAATTTCCTTTCTCAAATTTCTCTGCGATATTGTGTCGCAAATCCTGCAATGCCGCCATGCCACGAATATGAACTGGCGTCGACCGCGCATAGTTTGGATGGTATGAATTTGCCCATGGTTGAGGAAACACACATCGTTTTTCACTACATCAATCACATGCCATTTCATAGCTAGTGAGTGTGCATGCTCTTCAAAAAGTGCCAATAAAGAACGGATATCCAAAGTAGGTCGTTGAAGCCGATGTGCATGAAAGGCTGCCCAAGACAGATTCTGATCTTCAGCATTAGCACCTTGAACCCTAGTTTTTACATGATGTAGCCATCTGCATTCGGTGTCGACGGCCGCTGGTAACGTCTGGAAGTTGCTTATAATTGGCCCTTGTATTGCAGGCACCGGTGGAGGGTTACTGCCCAATGCAACATGTGGCAGACATGAATACTGCTCTAGCAACGGTGTCAGGGTTTTCTGTTGGTAACAATGTTATCCGTGACTTCCACTGACAACTGAATTTGGGTGCTGAACTACCGATATTCCAGTACCGTGTAGCGATCCTCGGGCTGTGTTTGAACTCGTGTTATGGTCAATAGTGTCCACTGCCCCAGGTGCGAAGATACCGTGATGAGGTTTTAGTGGATAGACAACATTTTGTGCTTCAAAATGTGCAGTCACAGTGTTCCACATGTTTGTTGAAATATCAATTATCCTGTCAGAGGAAACAGACAGACCGAGGCTATAACGATTATCAATGATACCCCGCTTCCTTGCTTCTGCATACACGAGGAGACCTAGATAAACTTGTAATAGAGCCTCACGTTCTATAGTGTGATAGATTTCTGCTGATCCATCATGGCGACGATGGGTGGGGTTAAATGTCAGTAATTGTGAAATGGTCAGTGAAGTCTGAGCCTCAATCAGGTTGCTTGACTGAGTTTGGATATGTGGACCACCAAGAAACATACTAACTAAAGTATTGGGTGTTTGTGGTACAGAACTGGCTGACATTTGCTTTCAAGTGTTCCATTGAATGTTGTTTTACTATTGAAAATGTATCTACGAACAATACTGGTGGCTTGAGAAAGAAGTATAGCTTCATTGTCAAAGTCGGGCTTCCTGAAGACCAACTTCGATGTTTGAATCAAATACCAGTAAGACGACCCTTCACTGCTTGTAAGCTTGGATGTCTGGGTTTTTGCAAGGATTCTATTTTTAATTGATAGTGTTGACTCGCGCTGCTATATCTGCACCAAGTTGATTCAACCTTGAAGTGTACATCGTTGCAACGTCTGAAAGGTTGAACACAGGGGCTACAGCAGATGTTGCATATGATTCAGCTAATGCATTTCCGCTATAAAGTCGAGAATCGGTGCTTTCTTCGGCATTTTCAGGATTGTTCCTAGCTGAATTACTGTATAAGGATATCAAACATTTTGGAATGATAAACGGCTTCTTGTGATAGCAAATCTCCACCACTAAGTTTAGCAAGTAGGATCGTATCTTGCCGTTCAAGTGCACATTTGCGAAGACGTCTATCTATGTTGAATGTTGATGTTTCATGTAGTTCACCCGAAGCATCACCACAAAAGAAACATGTGTAGTTTTCTAAACTTGATGCCCCGCCAAAACTGAGACACGTCTTCTTACACACAGTTGTGTATGCATTTGACCTCTTGCTCTCAGAATCAGATTTCCTATGTCCAGCTGTCTGCAATTTCAAATTACTAAAGTTTGACTTACATGTGTTATGACATTTGTCCATTCGTTGTAGGAATGTTTCTGATATTCCATCGCCATCATTTAATAGATCCAGATCAAGTGGCAATGGCAAACTGTGAAGTGCAGCGAATTGCTCAATGCTGTTTACTCGTGTCATGTACCCCAACCCAAAATCAAAATATGAGCTCAGAGTTTCACAAGGAGATTGCAATGATTCGGGCGTATTCTCTTGACATAACACAAACTGTATCCAGTCTATAGGAGCCACGCTTGGACGCTGACTAGGTCCTACTGGGTATACTATTTTGCCAGATTTCTATATGGCTATGATAGGCTCTCTATACACTGAAGTGACACATGGAAATTATCACAATCAGCAAAATAATAATAATAATGGTTTACTCAAATCAGAGATCAGAAGAATTTGTATTTATTTATTTACTTTATTAATTTATTTACGCTGATGGACTAGGTTTAGAGTTAGAAATGTTGCTGCCTTACTGCTTGCGTAACTGCATGCACATGTGTTGTAATTCTGCGAGCAGTCAGCAATGTAAGCATGTTTTACACTTATATGTATATATACGTGGTGCGTTTACCAAATTATGTTTTCTATTTTATTTTCGTAATAGTTTTGAAAATTACCCCGGTCCGTGTATTACGATACAATTGTTACAACAACAGGAATTCCCAGCACTGATGGAGATGGGGGAGGGTAGGTGTACTCAGTTTCACACAGCACACTTTAGTCAACGAAGATGCGTGTATGAGAAAACAGGACTAGGTTTAGAGTTAGAAATGTTGCTGCAATACTGCTTGCGTAACTGCATGCACATGTGTTGTAATTCTGCGAGCAGCCAACAATGTAAGCATGTTTTACACTTATATGTATATATATACGTGGTGCGTTTACCAAATTATGTTTTCTATTTTCTTTTCGTAAAAGTTTTGAAAATTACCCCGGTCCATGTATTATGATAAAATTGTTACAACCACAGGAATTTCCAGCACTGATGGAGATGGAGGAGGGGTGGGTGTACTCAGTTTCACACAGTACACTTTAGTCAATGAAGATGCGTGTATGAGAAAACAAACAGTTATGACAGTGGACAATACTTTATTATAAGGTTGCTCCTCAAATGTTCACACCCGTATCCATCGGGTGATCGATTTCGAGCAAATATCTGTTAACACGCGAATGAACAACTGGTAGTAATACCTCTCTTTTACGGGAATACTTAAATATTCATAAAACTATAAATTTACGAACATAAATTATCATTCTACATCACGCGTAAACACAGGTATTCGGGTTTAAATGTTATTTCTATGGTGGTCATTTCAAGATGGCCGCTATAAACACATTGGTGAAAAGGCAAACATTGTTTTTTGGAATTGGTACACACAATGGTTTTGGAAAATATGTAGTTTTATAAATCCCCAAGAACTTTTAACGAAAATACATAGTATGCCATAATACAATGTCATTATTCATATATCTTATAGTTGAACACATCAAAATGGTCGCCATCTTGAAAATGTCGGCCATTTTTAGTATTTCATTTTGTGTCGACTTCTGCTTTCATTCGGTTTGCCAATATCTATCTTTCCTAGAATTTGTATGCGTTTGCCAAAAAATGAACAAATATTTAACCAATCTGCTGGACTATTAGTTGTTTATGACGTCATATGTTGGACGGATAAACTGGAAAGGTGAATTACTGCGGGAATCATCAGTACACTCTTAATATAGAACCTCATAAATACCTCTTATTTATCTGTATGGTCGGACTCTTATATTTTAAACCAATAATGTATTAATATAAGTTCTCTATTAATGGTAACCTACACAATATACCGTAAACAAAACGATTCGATGTGCTTTGGTTTGCCTTCAAAAGTTGCTTATACAAACGCGTGACATTTTTCCATGTTCAATCCCCCCAAACATCGCTGCCGTAACAAAAATTAGTCAAAACTATTTCGTCAAATAAAAGACACATGTGACTGGAGTTAATACTACACATCTGCAGCGATATTTCTTTAAGGCAAAGGTGGCTTTCTGAGCATGGTCAGCGATACATTTTTTTGTTCCGAGAGAAATGAGGCTGACGGCGTAAACGTAATACCTCGTAAGTTCCTCTGTCCCGTTCCGAAATTGTTCTGTTTGTTTTCGGCGCCCACCTCGTTTGGAAACAACAGCTTCTGTGTGTTCTACATTCGCGCTTAGAAGCCATCTTTCACAATAATCAAATGCAATTTTTACTCCATTCTCTCATTCCTTGTGTTGTCTCCAACATTAGCACTATATCATCGGCATATAAGATTAAACTCACTTTAACATTGTCAAATGGATGTGCAGGACCCATCCTCCAACCAATGGACATTTCCAGTGTTAGCTGTGCCCGGCACATCCCTAGTTGCGATCGATCCCTGCACTTCCTGAATATCAATGTCCAGAAAACTATACAGGGACACCGGTTGGATATTTTGAAACTAATCTGACAGGGCGCTGTTGCTGCTTAAGGCAGTTTCACAACATTCAACATAATGTTTACTAAATTCTAAAGCCATGCAATTTGTGCACGTGTCGGACTAGTAAGCATTAAAGACGGACCATATGGAGTCATTTATCCGGCGTTACATTCACCCGGACATGCATTCACCCTCTATGCGCATCCGCAATCAGTATACCTGTCGGTCGTCAGTTCTTTCTGACTTCCATTAATCCAGGTAATGGATGCATTTGATCAGGAACATTACAGTTCTTATTGAATGTCTATTTGCTGGCGAACAAAACATTACGATTACCGAGCCGGATATTCCAGGGACAATGTTCAGTAATTGACCACTGCAGAGGACGGCTTTCGCTGGCCGTGTCACGAAACGGATACTTCATCTCAATCGTGCACGATTTGGTTCCGTTTTCGCATAATTTACGAACATTTAAATATATTTGTGCATAAGTTCCGTTAAGACAGTTAATGTTAAATTACCCCGAACTAGAAGCTTTGGGATACTTTGAAACTTTGAACTATTTGAAACAAACCGAAAAGCCCTATTCATGAGACGTTGGTGATTTTTGCTGACAAAGTGTTGATAGATAGATGATTGCCAAACGGACTTATAATCTGATTAGTTATGTGTTGCAACTAAATGCGACTTTGTATCTATGGGACTATTTGAAAGGGAATTGGGAATGTCACAGCAAATAATCCATACCAAACATTTATATTCGCATG
This sequence comes from Chaetoderma sp. LZ-2023a, assembly GCA_034401795.1. NCBI lineage: Eukaryota > Metazoa > Mollusca > Caudofoveata > Chaetodermatida > Chaetodermatidae > Chaetoderma > Chaetoderma sp. LZ-2023a. Next base: position 33,040,984 of record CM067361.1, on the reverse strand, counting down.
CGGATTTATTACATTGATTGTGCATGCTACGAAATCAGGTTTTAGTCTAACTACACCTTACATTATGGAACTGTTAGAGATACACTTGTTATCAACTTTACTTAGCGTGCACATCACTTAGATTTCAAATGCAATATCTTAACCGATCGTGTATGAACGGCGCCTCAAAACGCTCAAAAGGCGACATTTATCAATTAAGCCTTCAATTTGGCCAGAGTGTTCAAGCAAATTGAAATGTTAGCTCAGTAAATGACCATTTGCTGACCAAGAGACGATTGTGGTTTTTTTAAGTTTATAACTAGAATTTAGGAAAATCGTTTATAATAGGTGTTTTAACCGGTTTGACTATTGAATGATTAATGGTCAAGACAATCTAAATTTGTGTTTAGTCAGTGACCATTTGCAGGCCAAGAGAAGACGATTTTTGACAAAGTATCACTGGAATGACTGGCTCGGTAACCGACCCAGTCATTTCAGTGGTATATTTTCAAAAATAGTCTTCTCATGGCCTGCAAATAGACAGTCCTCAAGACAAATGCAGAGAAAGTAGTGGCTGGTTTTACCACTATAAACCACAAGTTGGCGCAAGAGGAGTTAAGATGTAATCTGTAAACGTTTTGATGACCACTAGATCTCCAGTGGTCAGTCTCTATTATTAACATATCTGATATTGATGAAGAGATTAGTTAACCATACCAATTTCTAGCTAAGATCCGCCGACGGTGAGTACGTGTTGGAATCGATTTGAAACTGTAATCCAGCTTGCGTCAACAGCGCCTGAAAACGCTCGAATACTACTTATATCAATTACTCGTTTTAATGGTCAACATTGTAAAGTAATTTTAATTTTAGAAACGATTTTTATAAATTTACCACTGGAAATTTTGGCCTGTTTAACCATCTACAGGGTAGCGTTAAAAAAGGTTTTTGCTTAGCCAGTGTCCATTTGAAGGTCAAGAGAAGAGGATTTAAAAAGATTTGCAACAGGAATGACAGGATCGGTTACCGAGCCAGTCATTCTAGTGGTAAATATTTAAAAAATCATGTTCTTTTGGCCTGTAAATAGAATTGCCTCAAGACCACTATATAGCTGATTTTAATTGGTTTTAACTAGACGGGTTGACGTTTAATGGGTTAAGTTGACACACGGAGGGGTAAACCCCAAAATACCAGAATCAAAATTTCAAGGAAACTATACAGGCCAACTGTTGACTATTTTTAACAGCATCTCCTTTCTGTGTAGTTATGCCTGGTTATATATTGTCGTGGGTATTGGTAGTTGATGGCAGGTAATAATCGTCAACCAATTGTGATGCGACGGGATGGCGTGTACTATACAACCTGTGTTATCTTAGGCCGTGTTCTCATTAGGGAGTTAATCCTGAATAACACCATACGCTAGTATGACGTTAGTAAGGATTAAGTCTCTAGTGAAAACACGGCCTTAGTTCAGTGGGCATACATTGCTTTTTATCCACAACCTCGATATTTTATCTTTATCCACAACCTCGACATTTCGTCTTTATCCACAAGCTCGATATTTCGTCTTTATCCACAATCTCGGTAGTTCGCCATTATCCACAAGCTCGATATGTTGTCTTTATCTGCAACCTCGCTATTTCGTCTATATCCGCAACCTCGATGTGTCATCATTATCCACAAGCTCGACATTTCGTCCCTATCCACAACCTCGATATTTCGTCCTTATCCACAGCCACGATAGTTCGCCATTATCCACAGCTTCAATATCTTGTCTTTATCTGCAACCTCACTATTTCGTCTGTATCCGCAACCTCGATATGTCGTCATTAACCACAAGCTCGATATTTCGTCCTTATCCACAACATCATTATTTTGACATTATCCATAATTTCGGTATTTTGTCTTTATCTACAACCTCAATATTTGTCCGTAATTCAAAATCTCGTTGTTTCGTCTTTATCCACAACTTCAATATGCCCTCTCAACTTGCACGCACTACACTTCATCAGGTTATCGGCGTTGTTAACCCCTCATGTGCCATGTTAACCCTTTAATGATCAAGTCAGCCAAACCTGGTCTTTTACACGTCAAGAGAAGACAATGTTTTTTTAATTTACCACTGGAATGACTGGCCCGGTAAATTCTCAAACAATGTGTTTTCTTCCTGCAAATAGCATGAAACTTGCCTTTTCTTGAGCTGTCATTGCTACGCTGGCCAAAAACGACCTTTGCAGTTGCATTGAGAAATGCCCATTTGCTAGGAAAAGAGGAAGCTATTTTGAAAATTTCAATAGTGAAATAAATATTATTATATTAAAATGTTATTAAGAAATCTTATTTTATAGGAGTAAGAGTTGAGCGATTTGAGGTGCTGTTGGCATAAGAAGGGTGAATGTCGTTCCTAACAGGAACTACCCACTAAAGATGCGTGTACGATATAACATGCTGGTTACATGCCACCCCAACCCCCCCCCCCCCCACCCACCCCATCATATTGGCGACGTTCCAAGAGTGACTATATCTGATATGGTCAGATCCACCTCAGGTGTCGTCATCATATCTATGTTCGATTAAAGTACTGGCCCTGTCTCCTAGGTTATATAGGGATGCAACACGTTCCGTGACAATATGTGCCACATTTGCGTTATACGACTGGGCAACAGGCGTACTAATGGCCGACCATTGCCATCAAGAACAGGAGAACTACGAATGCATTCATTCGATGATACACCGTATGTAGGACAACAGTTCAGACTGCGTTGATCTGGCACCACCAGTGTTTTAAGCTTTAACATATGTCATATATGATTTGTATTTCTAATCGATCGTATGTGAACAAGTAATCGAACAGAAGGACAATATACTTTACCGTAGCGTTGCCCGCTGAATGGAAGAGTCCAATACTCACAAGGAATGTTGGTTTAAACATAGCAATTGAAGCTTTACAGTTTTAGCTATGCCCCGCCCATCTCTAGCTAAGCTCCCCCCACACCAAGCTCGCGTTGAGATCGATCGATCCCTGAACTTTCCAGAAAACTATACCGGTAAGCTGTTGAATATTTTCAAACTAATTTAACTGGGCGCAACCACGACTAGTCAAATTGGTCTCAACATATTCTACAGAAGGTGTATTAAATAGTATATTCGTACAATCTGTCGGATTACTAACTGTTTATGACGGACTAAGTCGAGTCATTCATGGTGTAATTGATTATGACGTCATCATACAGGTCGCGTAGTTAATTATGACGACATATGCTGGATGGATAAACTGGAATAGTCCATTATTAAGCCGTCCATTACATGTAAGATATGTATCTCCGTTGCAACTGTCAACCTTACAGAGTCATCACACTTATAACATTTACAGATTTTATCTTGAAAATCATTGGTACGTGTTAAGTGAATCAACCCGCCTTCACTCACTAAGAACTTGCGAATACTTATATCAAAATCTCTTAAAATTGGAGGTCATAGATTAATTAGATAACTGATCTTACGCCAATGCATCGGCGTCATAATCTGAACCTAGTTATCAATAGACTATTGTGGCAGTCAAAGCTTGGGATATAATTTAATTATGACACGATACCGAGGCCAACATAACGGGAACTTATTGAGAGTTCAAATCTGGCATCGGCTCTCAAGTATCTGACGTCTTAAGCAAATACATCATTTGTTAGTTGTCACAAATAAGATATTGTAGCTCTGTCAAGAAAATCCAAAAGTTCGTCACTACAGTCTGCGAATTGTATGTATTTGATGAATTTACAATTTACTAAAGTTTATGTTGAATATTTTGAAACTAACCTAACTTGGCGCTGCTGCTGGTGCCAAAGGCAGTAACAGCACACAGGCAAATTAGTTTCAAAATATTCAACATTTTACATCTATATTCCACCATGAAAATCGAATTCTGAGAATTCGAGATTCAAAGTATCTACATTTATTTCACCCGGGGTAGCAAGAGGGCGGACCTTGGCCACAAATGGGTGGGGCGTGGTTAGAAATGAATCCCTCCTTCCAGTCCATAACAGACTATACACATGTTTCCCGATATCACAATTCGCACCTGGCTACTAAAGGAATATTGATACAGATCAAAGCTGGTGACGCGATTTAATCATAGCACGATACGTACGAGGCACCGATAATATGTTCGTCACCGATTTAAACCGCCACTCCATGTGCTTGAAAATATTATGTCATTAGAGTTGGGAATTGAGCCTGATATGCAATTCATATAAAATATATTGCCAAGAGTGTGGGTGACTGCTGGCCGGTCACGTGTCTTGCATATCAATATATTTATCATGGAACGACGCACTGTAGAGGGATCAATTTCTAACTTTGACCAGCTCATTTCTAGGTAAACCCCGCCCACGTGTGCCCGTGTTAGGATCGAACCATCGATTGGATCTCAATAGTAATAAAACTATACTATAGGTAAGCTGTTGAACACTTTGAAATTGATATGACTGGATGGTGTTACTGCATAGAGTAGCAACAGCGTCAACTCAAATTGGTTTTAAAATATTCAACATGAAGGTTTATTATTACGTTGTAAAGACATACGATTCGTACACTGAGCGGACTATTCAATGTTCATGTCGGTGCTGGATGCCTCATTCATTGCCCATGTTGAGAGTGACGCGACCCTACATGTGACGTAATTCATTATGACGTCATCGGGCAAAAGTGTATTGGGACGTGCTTGCCTGACTTATATATATGTGGCGTGTGTTGTTTCACGGGGAAACTGATGGGCAGTCTCCGCAGATACTGGTCAGGCCGAATCTGTAAACTAATTAAGCTAGGTAGACGCCGCCGTAGTTAGCGGCCCTTCAAGAGGAGACTATCTAATGCGTTTTAACACAGATATTAGTGCTACAGATGTCTATCACCATAGCATATCGTTTAAGACAGGTTTTGTCTGCTTGCCCTGGAATGGCTCAGGCCTTCCATAGGACTCTACCGCTGAGCAGGTCCAACACACAGACTGCATGTTACAGGTTTACCAGGGCGACTGATACTGGAGAGCCACTCCTAACCGAGTGTCTGATGTAACCAAACATAAGACAAGACAAGGACAAGGCAATACAAAAGCGACTAAAACACCATAAACTAGTTTTGGCTTGGCCGAAGAAATTCCTGACAGACAGTTGGAGACGTGTTTAGAAAGCGTAGAGGGCCCACTCAACCCTTCTAAGTCATCACAGAATTGATCTGCCTGGTATGCCTTTGCAGCGAGCCGATGTGTCGGAATCAAGCTGAATAGACCTACTCTCGGGAGTTAACGGTTAGACATGAATTTTGGTTTGAAAAAAGTTTCCCAATGCTCACTATTAAGGCCGATAACTAATAATTGAGTTAGTTCGCAGTGAATTCCTACCTTGGCACTAAATTATTATTCTAAAGGTACCGTGAGATGCAGAGGGAAGTGTGATTCATCTTCAGAAGCACGTTACAGCCAATCGAACGCAAGTTGTAACAGCAAGGCAAAACCAGCAACCACGTGTTATGACGTAAGCGTGGGAAGTAGTACACGCGCCTATCTTTAGATTACATGATATCTCCGCCATTTCTCATCTGATCTTAATTTCGATAGCAGATTTGGATTTCGGAGAATATTCTGTTTTATATTCGCTACAGGATGGGGCGAAATGGACCCGTATTAGCGATTTTGCAAAAACAGGAAATGTATACAGCTGCCATCTCCGTATCTACAGTACAGTCTGGGTCAAGTTCGACTAATAACCATAGTTAGCTATAGCTAACTAGATTACCAGTCAAACTTCAAATAGTTAACTAGCTAGTCAACTATAGTCAACCGAGCACCCGAGCTCGGTTCAGATGGTTAGTGCAAAATTGGCGTACATTTCAAAATGGTGGACACCGATCGCTTGCCACGAACAAATGCATATAAACGTGTAAATATTTCGTTACATAACTTAGGTTTGATGAAATTATGCTTTCCCAATGTATGCCAATGTTCCCAAGCCCCCTATTCCCTCCGAATTCCTGTCAAATGGAGGCTTTTTGATGTCTTAGAAGACAAAAATAACCCACTTTCGTATGTCATCAAAACACACGACAGGAAGGGTTAATGGAGATTGGTACCTGGCTCCAAATTTTCGGCAATAGTAATTCAATGGGGAACCGGGTACCATCGAACTATTGTTAGCTATTCAACATTCGGCTTGACATAGCGACTACGCATGTTCAGAAAACCATGACACTGACTATAGTTAGTGAATCGAACTTCACAGTGGCTGTCCTATCTAGTTTATCGCGCATGTGCGTTAGGCGATCTCGCAGACTCTAATTTTCTAATCGCGTTATAGTACACACTCTATGCATGCGAACCCTTGCGGTCTTATTAGAGAGGTGAAGAGAGAAACTACAGGCCGGGCCCTACGCGATCCGTGTGCGCGCACGCACTATAAGATTAGCTTGAAATGTACTCAGTCAATAGCTTTTGTTCAATACCTGACAGTCTGCCACCAACGCGCTGGTCGATGTCTAGATTAAAATGTGTTACCTGCATTGGACGTAATCAAGTTACTTTATTTGGTCAGACAGTTCTTATAAGACGACATTTATCTCCATTCCACCATAGTTTAAATGAAAATGAGCAAAATTTTCGGGATTTTACGCAAACATCTTCGATACCGCATAAGTAGCAAATCGATATGTTTAATAAAATATAAACACGTACGAGCGTATTCTGCAGACAAATCTGTCCTAGAACCAATCCCAAATATACAAAAAGTAATTTTGGCGACACCGCTTTTGATATCTGCGTGCTTAGTATGCAAAGCTGTCTTACCGTAAGTCGAGTGACATAAATACAGGCGCCTTATCCATTGCCTGAGGTGAAAATATTGACATCAGAATTTATGGGCTTGCGTATTTTCAAATTTGGTTTCCTAGATTATATCTTAGCGCATGATCGCCCTATTTATCTGTGTGAGGCGGATTTGATTGTATTTCAATTACATTGTTTGTATGACTCTTAAAATTGTACGTTAACAACGTTCGGATTTTTCTGGGTCAGACAGTAGGTGTTGGCAATGGCTATCCTAGCGGGAGCTACGGGAGGTGTAGTATATGGATGTATCACGCCATCTACACAAACATCAGCGCCTCTGGGAGACGACCGCAAGAGCGAATGCATGTGCTAAGGACTGCTCAAATAGTCAAGAGACTACTATCTCTTTGTTCAGTGCAAAATGGTGTTTACACACAACTACCACACGAATCCGTAGTTAAGCCTCGATTACAGGCTCACTTGATCCTGATATGGTAGAAAATGTTTAGTACATCTAAAGACTGGCAACGTGGCAGGAGGCCGAAGCAAACTATAAGTTTTATACAGGCCCTTCAGAGGCTGGCCATTAGTCATGTCTCTATTTCTGGCCAAGTTTCTAAGCCAGTCTGCTGCTTTACCACAAATTGGTGTTCTGTTTCTAGAAAGTTCCTCATTTCCTTTCAAAAACAGATTATCTTCTCCTTCTAAACATATTTTCCAGGTCAACGTATACTACCCCAACTTTTTATTTATTTCCATATCAGAAAACACCTTTATTGGTCGATGCTCCAATGAGCTGGTGCTACTGTAGCTGCATTGTCCCAGTATTGAGCCAGTATCAGCCCACTAACCGGGATTATTTTTATGACCCATTGATGCCCGTCAGAAGTTAGGCCTTGGCCAGCCAGTGATATCGGCAGTCCGGCATGTTGTGAAGGATTCCGTGTCCATCCTTTTAATAGCCAGTCGGCTGTCACTCGGAAATGTCGAGTGTGTCGCATCGGATGCGCGTATACACTGCTCTTTTGGTCCGGAGAGCCTCCCTACATGGCCTTGCATGCTGCCAAGACTTGGCATGGTGTAACAATATCTCGAAGAACATGTAACTTCTCTCAACTTACCCGCCTTCATCAGGGCGCCGATCTGATCTGTGTCACTTTGAATGTGATCATCAACACCAGCAAATTATAACCTTGGAATTATATGCTCACACCATCTTTAAATCTAGGTTTTCGGATCGGTCTGGTAGCCTTCACACTTCGGCACAGATGGAGCTCAGATACAATAATGAGACGCACGAGTTTACGGTTATGAGGACAAGCATGGGCCCCTGTCGACTAAAGATGTAGAGAAGATCTTCTTTGACCGAGCGACTGTAAAGGTAAATGCTGGCAAATTATTTGCTAAAATGGAGGAAGCCTATCAGCGACTCGTTTCGTGTTTGCAGGGTGGGATGAAAGCACAAGGAGGTACTGTTGTCTCCCTGTAGGCTTTCTGGAAATATCTAAATTTAGCTGATTGGTGTCCTTATATACTAATGTGTCCAAGAAAGTAATTTGTTCTTTGGAATATTTCATTAAATAGTAAAGGCATGCAAGACATTGTTGCTAAGGGGTGTTGTATGAATCGTATGGCTTTACTATTTAATAAAGATACTGTTGAATATTTTGCAACGGATTTGATTGGGCGCTGTTGCTGCCATAGCCAGCAACATCACCCAGTCAAATTAGTGTACAAATAATCAAGAGATTACATGAATAGTCTTCTGGAAATTGATAATCAGGAAGTGCATGGATCGGTCGATCTCAACAAGATGAGGTGTGGGTGGAGCTTAGCTAGGGATGGCGTGGGCTGTAGCTGGCTATAAGGAGATTTATTAAATTATAAAATCCATAAAGATGCAATTCAAACACTTACTATCGGACAGGCTACGCCTATGTCATCTGATTGTGAAACTAGCAAACAACCGACGGATTTTGATTACGACGTCATATCATTGAGCAACAGATGCGATCCCTCACTGTAGCCTAGCAAGAACAATGGACATTTGCAGTTTTAGCCCATCTCTAGCTAAGCTACACCCACACCTCGCTTGTGGTGGGGTCGATCGATCTCTGAATTCACTGACTATTAATTTCCAGAAAGCTATACAGGTACGCTGTTAACTATTTGGAAACTAATTCGACTGGGTGCTGTTGCTGCCCATGACAACAACAGCGCCCAGTCAAATTAGTTTCAAAATATTCAACAGTATGTTTATTAAATAGTAAAAACTTACAATTCGTACAACAACGCTTACTCCGTCACCATCTGTGCGTACTTAACGAACTTATCTGCGCCACTCATGACGTCATTCATTATGGCGTCATTCTACACATCACGTTGTTGATTATGACTTCTTATGATGGATGGATACACTAGAAAGGTCCATTTATATTGTCTACAAGACATACCATTGAGGCCCATTGACAGCGGCTCGTTAAAATGTGTGGAGCATACACCAAACACTATTAATGAATACAGAAAACGTCTTCAATCAATATATGAATGTGGTCTGTCACTCAGACATCGTGACCAATTACGTCATTGTGACGTATCTAGCTGCGTCATGAAGATTAATAGGTTCCTCATGTGTGTGGATTGTAATCGTTACTATTTTATAAACAGCATGTTGAATATTGTTTTACCAATAAACGTCTCAGCAATATTTTCATTGCGCCAGGAGTATTTCACATTATGGGGATCACTATCCTGTACACTACAGCAGTTTATGATCGGCGTGTTTTCGAAATTTGCTAATGGCATCATTGCTGCACTGTCCGCAGACCGGTTTGTTGCCGTGTTTCATCCTCTGTACTACCGGAAGATAAATTCCCCGAAACGAACTGGTATTATAGTTGGAATAGTTGTCCTTATTTACTCATTGGCACGACTTACATATTTTCTACAACAGGGATACGACACCGTTACTGGCCGTTGCTACGTGGTTGAGTCTATGAAGATCGCATCGGAAATTCAACAATGGCTGAATCTGTTCCTCTACAATAGTTTACCCTGCATCGTCGTCTTGACGACTAGCACAGGGCTTGTTATAACATACCGCAGACAGAGGGTAATTATGCAATCATCTTACTCAAGTGGCCAGCAAAGACAAACACGGTTAACTGTGATGTTGCTGATTGTGTTTGACGTAATGCGTATGTGTACCTCACCGGTGATGGTACTAGACATTCTAAAATTACATGGCTATGTGGCATCGCCGATTCTAGACCATATCACCCTGTTCCTTGTGTTCATAAACCATTCTGTAAACTTCTACCTATACTGTATGTGAGGGAGCGAATTCCTTAAGGAGTTATCTGCAATATTCAATTGTGCATGACGGATGTATCTGTAATAGTATTATTAGTATTCCCCATCTTCTTCCTTTTCTTCTTCGTCTTCTTCTTCTACTTCCTCTTCTGCTTCTTCTTCTCCTTCATCTCGGAAGACGGTTGAAATAGCGCTTTCAATGTAGTATTGTTTTGTATATGTATTGTTTAGTTTCATTATAATGAGTGCTATTCCGCATTCTGTTTGTGATGGTATCAGGGTTCCATGGACCAAGTACGGTGCCAGTCTTTTCGTCTGTGATCATGTCCAGAGACGCTGCCAGTGTTGCCTCACATTTTCGGGAGGAACGCGAGAGGGACGTTTCCGGTAGAGGTTAATTAAAGCTAAGCTAATACGTTAAGATAGAGGTAGGACCATGTGTGCAACAATCACATACCACGGCTATAATCTAATCGTAGGCTACTTCATACACACACGAACACGGGCCTCATAATCCCCGACAGAACAGAAGGAATGCAAACTTGTTCAACTAATTTAGCAATCGACTAAGTGTGTCATACTGATACAGTGTGATGCGCACAGCCCAAATTAATCCAGATTTCGGAAATATCCTCTCTATCTCTCTCTTCATTCCATGTGTAATATGATATCCTCAGATTGCAACGTTAAATTCAATCCCTGTGGCATGAATGCGTACACGAACCCGCTCGTACCAAGAGGTACAGTCAACAACTCCGAGGGTTCTCCTGCCGGAAGCTTCGGTTTCTCTCCTGGCAGGAATGAATGCATGGACTGGCAAAACATAGTCCATTCTGTCGTCCCTGAAGCAGCAGGGAATCCACCTCTCACGGGACTGTCGGTCATGGTAGATAGCATATTTGCCAGTTCTCATCCTTCTCGCCTTATACTTAGCCAGAGATGGGAAATTGCGATATACAATAGATGGATCGATTTCTAGCCATGCCACTGGGATTATTTGCTAAGCTCCGCCCACATTTTGGGCGTGTTGAAATCGCTTTGAAGCATTGACATGTGAGGGTACTGTATCTAAATTTTAAGGTAATGTAACCTTGCCTATGTCTACTATCTGAAAGCATATGTTTTTGATCTGTTGCTAGTCAAGCCAAGTGGTGATAACTGTCCATTTGCATTCCGAGAGTACCCAATCTCTGGATATTTTAAATGTAGCGTTCTTATGATTTGCAAATGGATATTTACTAAGCAAATAATCAGATTCCTTGGATCAATCAAGACCAATAACTACGTTAATAATTTTATTTTATTTCGTTTTCAAACCACCGACACTATTATGTGACGTAATACTTTCTGAATTCCTACCACCAGCGAGCACATATTGTTACTAAATAATATCAATTGCATGCTGCCTCTGTAAGTAGTAGATGAATCCAGTCTATCGAACTATCAGGTGGCGTCACATACGTACGTCATGCATGTTTAATAGTTCGTCAAGTGGTCCAAATTCTCTTTAATACACATTATGTTAAATACTTTGTAACGCGTTTGACTGGGAATCAATTAGTTTCAAAATATTCAGCAGCTCGTGTGTATATGATTCTGGGAATTGGGAGTCAGGGAGTTAGTAGAAGACCGACGTTATGGCCATTGATTTGATTGGTCTGGAGATTGATGACGCCAACAATATTTCAATTTGGGCACCCCCATTTTCCCACAAAAATACTCGAATCTGATTGGTCGAGAGAAAATCCCTTTTCATTGAATTTATTGTCAAACTCGTCAATCCATAATACACATAAAACGTGCTACATATTTGAGAATGTATTGACTGAAAATAAGAACTTCCTTTGGAAATGCTCTAGAAATAATCAACATAACTTTCAATTGACAGTTGCCAACGATTTTAATAATAACTTGACTGCATATCGTTGCTGACAAAAGTACCAACAGCTAATCTTCTCAGCGTAGTGTCAAAATAATCTGCTGGCATTCAATAGCATGACAAACCTATGAAATTAAACTGAATATATGCCTATATGTCGCATGTGTAAGAGTGTAATATTTAGTAAATCTATCATTGTATATTTCCTTATCTCATACAGTGCATATCTGCGCATGCATACATGATCAGCTAAGGAAATGTATTTTTTCACTGCTAAATGTATTTCATTCTCAGACAGAGATCGCATTGGCCTACATACCTATTTTGCATGTCTAGTTATGTAAAGCTATTGAAAGCCAGTTGGTTATTTTGACAATAAATGGACCTTTCCAGTTTTAGCTATTCCCGGCCAATCTCTAGGCTAAGAGGCTCCAAACATGCTTTGCCCGTGTTGTGATCGATTGATGCCTGACATCCCTGACTATCAATTTCCAGAAACCTATACAGGTAAGTTATTGAACATTTTGAAACGAATTTGACTGGGTGTTGTTGATGCCCCGAGCTTAGTCCGTCTTCAAATAAGCATTCGTGGTGTGCTTATTTATGGCATCCACGATGTCATTGATTAGGATGTCATCCCACAAGTCACTGAGTTGTTTATGATGTCATATGATGGATAGATAAACTAGAAATTTCCATTGGCAAATCTAGCCCCACATGTTACATTTCAAGAACGGGCGAACAACTGATCACTTGCATGAAATGTGACCCCATAGTGTTTGAAAATTCCCAGCTAGGCAATTGACGATAGACTAATATAATACAGCAACAATTTGAAACGAATATCGCGTCTGCTTGCAGTACTGCATGTTGGGTAAATTGCACTCTAGGTAAAGTGACATGAGAACGTTAATACTTCGCTTTCCTTTGAGAGACAGTTTCCAATATTGTCCAGGATTGTTTGTGCTTAATTGTTTGGTACACAATAACAACCATCTTTGCCATTTTAAAACAATCCCAGTTTACATTAAGGAACACATTGTCACGGATCGTGTGCAATGATTTGTTTTCATAGTGCGTGTTTTGTGCTCCAATACAAATTACACGCCAGTATTTTTTAATGCCAGAGTTCTGCCAAAAATTGTCAAATAACACTGCCTCCAACCAGCCAGAATATGCCTTCCCTTACTACCTTGGTATACCCAGTTAATTGAGGGATCCATTTTCTGTTGAGATACATTCACCAAACTTTAATATTGTAATCTGACCACTTTATTCCTATATGGTCAACATTTTGGGAATTTGAATCGCCGTGGTATATGGTTCAATGATGCGTTTTAACAGCACAGCTGTGCAAGAGAAAACGGTTTAGTCAAATCATTACTAAAATCAATGTTGCAGAATAGGAATCCAGCTGGCTTTCAATATCTTTACATATCTATACATACAGAGTAGGTGTATAGGCATATGCCATTTCTGTCTGAGAATGAAATACATTTAGCAATGACACAGTGCATTTGCTTTAGCTGAATGCCACAGCAAGCTTTACACGTATATTCTCTTTCTAGATGACCCTGTACCGATGACTTTAAACTGGTTCTTAATATTCTCATTACTGAAGATCCCAACATTAAGCTTGAAGAAAATATCCATGTTGTGTGGGTAGGTTTTCTAGATTGAACTATCTATAATAGTGACGTGTTTAAAGCAACTGAATAGTTAGGGTCCCACTACTGGATCAAACCTACGGACTCAAACCAGCTGATTCACAAAAAATAATTTCATCCACCTCATATATTTAAATCGGTATTAAGATCACAAATTTGCGGATTTCACAGGAATTCTAATAATAACGACAAGTTTCGCTCTGTGTGGTCGGATTTATTTAAAGCCCGAAACTGTTTGATATTACATCACCAGTGGATGATATCAAATATGCTATATTTGATTTGTCGTAATCGATTTTACTTGAACAATTGATTACACAGAACCGGAGTTGGAGAGTGCAATGACCATGGGTAACTTTGGCGTACACATTCCTATTAACATAGAGGCATGTTGTCCCAAATCAGCTACTGCATATTATATTTCCATCTTGGCTATAATTGTCACAGGTGCATATTCATCAGACATATAAAATAGAAAGTATCTATTTCGAAAAAAGATGCACATTTAACGTCAATCCACATTGGTTGACTCAGTATGACCGTGGGAATACTATTATCAATAGCCCTGAAAAGGTAGAATTGAGTACAAAAAACACACTGCACCTATGCCACAATGTCACAATGCGAACCTGGCTACGAAGGGAATTTTGATACAGCTCACAGCTGCTGATATGATTTAATCATAGCCTGATACCTAGGCATAGCTATCGATATTGACCCTTCCGTGAGGAAGTCAATGAAACCCGGCCTCTGCAGTGATCATAGGCAATGCCCATTTTCAGGACAAGTGAAGATTACTTTTTTTAATTTACCACTAGCATGACTGGCTCGATGACAGATCCAGCCATTTCAGTAACACATTTTCAAATATTGTCTTCGCTGGGTATGCAAATGGACATTCGATTAGGAAATAATTCAATTTTCTTGACTAAATTTAGTTATTAAAGGGTGAACATGTCATCTACCGGTTGGACTGGCCATGCTTGAAGCTACACTGGCTGTTACCTTATCAAACATAGTTGTGATAGTTATTCCTTTAAATATTATTGTCGAGTGGCGGGTGTCTATCTCTGATATTTTCAGATCAACTGATAAAGACATCCTCATCTCATCTCTACTATCTCAGATGCTGGATTTCTTAGAAGAAAATAACACCTTCGAATATCAACATGGGTTCAGAAGCAAACACTCCTGTCAATCACATTTAGCCATGACAGCATTCGACCTACTAGTTGCCGCACCACCACTCTACATACCACCTCTAGCCAACAGACAGACACAGCATTTTCAGGGCCTCAATTTTCTACCATACCACCCAACAGTAGACGTCTTCAAATTCGGCTTCATTTCGCCAACAATACTATGGTGGAATAACGTACCATGAGATACAGCAGCGGCGCCATTAAATGAACCCTTCAACACGATGATGCAGCAGTCGTGTCCATAATACGTCAATAACCATGCAGGGTGTATACGCTTTCAACAACATTTGTATATACGTTCTCGGTGCAAAGCACTGAGCCTCCTTCGCGCAATCGCATACACTGCGAGATACCTAAATGGAATTTCCGGAGTCAACAAATATAGAATACACATACAGATACAGATCTCTTTGTTTCACTGTCAGCAGTGTTAACAATACAAGTATGACAGAACACCATGAGTAGACCTACATTACAGGCTACCTTACTATGCATACGGAACTCTACCTCCGAAGACTGGTCACTAAACGTGTATCTCTTGCATAAGCATATCGTAACTTCAAATTAGATACCTTATTGGTGATACCCAGACAGTCCCATAATACCTGGTATAACACCAATCTACACGCAGCTAGGTTTTCAGAAAAAAGTAATGATAACATATATAATCCAACGAACAGAAGACATATATTTTTATTTTAGAATGTGACAACTGATCAAAATGTATATTGCTGACTGAGACGCATGCATTAATAGGTTGATAGGTTGATAATTGAATACAGATTCTAACTGCTGTGTTACAATTAAAGCTATATTTGTGGAACTGTCCACACAATGCTTATTCCCAAAGCTTTTATCTAACGTCTTTGATGACGCTGATTCTGACATTGAGTTCTAACCTTGAGATAATGGAGGACTCCAGTGTTACCCATGCCCCCGCCCATCTCTAGCTAAGATCCACCTACATCTCGCTCGTGTTGGGGTTGCTTGATCCCCTATCTCCATGACTATCGATTTCCATAATAATATACAGCTAAGCTGTTGAATATTTTGAAACAAATTTGACTGAGTGCTGGTCTTTATCTAACTTCTTCGATGACACTGCTTCTACATTTTTGAGTTCTAATATTAAGATAATTGAAAGCGGCGTTTCTATATGCAAAGAACTAATTAACACCTTGCCATCGTCGCAGCAAATACCACAGCCAACTAGGCATGTTCGGTTAATCGATATTCATCGAAAGTCGATTATTTTTCCAGGCGATTATATAATCGATTGTAAAATAAAGTAATCGAACAAAGACTGATTATTTATTTTTATCAGGCAGAATTTAGTGTTTAGTTTTGTAATACAGCTAAAGCTACCGTGGCTTGCGAAGAAATGTAAAAAAATGAATTACTCTTCTACCTTGTAAAGTAAAAAAATTTCGATGCAAGTTTTCACAAATTCTACCGATTCTTTTGGAACTAGTTTGACTTAGGGCAGCAACACCTTGCAGTCAAATGACTCTAAGAAAATCGAATTTTCTAATGCTGGAAAATAGGGAATCGGAGATAAAAAAAAAAAATTATACACGATTTCGCAAAAAAAAATGCATAGAGTTGTCTAAGGCAGCCACAAACCGCAGTCAAATGCTTTTCAAAATAGTCAACATGTCCATCGATGGAACATAGGGAAACACCGTAGTTAGGCCCTACGGATGAGCTCTATATAATAAAAGGTTAATCTAATGTTAAATGAAATGGGCGTCTTTGTACTGGCTTGAAAATCTGGGCATAACCGCTGGTTTCTTAAAAAACAGTATCTAATGGGAACGAATGGACAATGGATTCCAAATCGGCCCATTATACTGGGCGTGGTTGTTCCTCACGCTCAGCCAATCAATGACATGAAATGAAATGATTTATTTACACCCCAGTCCATGTTCCATGGTATATTGGGGATTTATACATAGTAATTATATGGAGTAGTAGCTAGTATACATTATACCTACACTTTTTCTTGTCGAATACAATATACACACATACATGTTTCCATATTGCTGCTGTTGTTGTTGTAGCTGTTGTTATTGTTCCTGTTGTTGTTGCTGTCGTTGGTGCTTCTGTTCAGAGGACTGGTTGATATAGCGCGTTCTATTGAGCGTATTGTGGTCATTTCATAGGACTACTTAGTGGAGCTCATCTACACCTAACTAGGAATCAATTTACGAAATTTGCGTATTTATTTATTTATGTATTTCCTTATTTATTTATTTATTTATTTATGTGTTTATTTTTATTATTATTATTATTATTATTATTATTATTATTATTATTATTATTAATAGTATTATTATTATTATTATTATTATTATTATTAACTTTGAGAAAGCCACTCCCTCTCTCCCTCTTTCACTCCCCCCCCCACCACCACCTCCCTCTCTATCTCCCACTATATCTCTCCCTCTCTCTTTCTATCTCTCTCTCACTCTCTCTCTCTCTCTCTCTCTCTCTCTCTCTCTCTCTCTCTCTCTCTTTCTCTCTCTCTCTCTCTCTCTCTCTCTCTCTCTCACCCCTCCACACTGCACAGTTGCTTCTTCGAAAGTTCCTGGATTAAATAATCGATTGTCCGATTAAATCGATTATTTTCCGGACATCATAATCGAGTATTTATTTCCATTAGCGAACTGCCCCACAGCCAACCTTACGCAGCGTAACCCATATATATATATATTTATATATATATATATATATATATATATATATATATATATATATATATATATATATATATATATATATAAATATATATTTATATATATATATATATATATATATATATATATATATATATATATATATATATATATATATATATATATATATATATATATAAGTACTTTGATCTCCTTACTAGTCTCAACAATGGACATTTCCATAGTAAGCTATGCTCCGCCCACCTCTAGCTAAGCTCCACCTACATCTCGCTTGTGTTGACATCAATCGATCTCTGAACACGGTGACTATCAATTTCCAGAAAACTATATAAGTAAGCCGGTAAATATTTTGAAACTAATTTGACTGGGCACTGTGGCAGCAACGGTGTCCTGTCAAATTAGTTTCAAAATACTTAACAGCATGTTTATTAAATAGTAGACATATAATTCTTTCAACGTGTCGGACTATTAAGAGTTAAAGACGGGTCATATAGAATCATTTATGACATAATCATTATGATGTCATTCTACACGCCGCTTAGCTGATTAACACGGTATATGCTGTCAGACGATAGATAGATACTCTGCAAAGGTGAATTCCAGAGATATTGTAATGTTATTATAATCGATGGCATAGCTGTAAGTTATATGCCATCTTAAAGGTTATGAAATTACACTTATATTGAGTAAATATTTGATAGTGACATATACACCTTAAAACCATCAATTTGCACAGCTATAGAATATTTCGGTTGCCTTGTTACCTCCAGGGATATCACACCAAATAGCATACACCTATGTTAAGGGAGTCATGTGCATGCTTATTTCCACATGGAGTCAACGTAGAACAGCATAGGTTGACCTAGATTACAATTGACCTTTCCATAGTAATGACGTAATATTACGTCATAATCGGATAAGCGGCGTCAGAATGGCGTCATAATCATTACATCATAAATAGTCTACCACGTTATAAGAATTGTATAACTCTACTATTTAATAAACATGCCATAGGCAGCAACAACGCCCAGTCGTCGCGAAGTTGCTTCTATGAAGGTTTCATATGATATTGGTCCATGGCTGAACGTGTTCATCTACAGTGCCATACCGTGTGCAGTCCTCTTGATGAGTAGCGCAGGGAGTATGATAACGTACCGCAGATAGAGGTCACGTATTCAAGCGTCTTCATCAAACGGTCAGCAAAGACAGACACGGTTAACCGTGATGTTGTTGATGCTGTTTGCTTCAATGGTCATCTGTACGGCACTTGTGATGGTTCTAGATATTGTGAAAATGCCTCGTGTTCATAAACCATTCTGTACACCTCTACCTATATTGTATGCCAGGGAGTGAGTTCAGAAGAGAGTTAGCTGTAATATGGCATTGTACATGATGCGTGGCATTGCAATATTCGCCTTCTGTTTCTGACTTGTCGTCCTCGTTCTTCTTCTTCTCCTTCGTTTCCTTTTAACAGTCTCGTGATTTGCAAATGGATATTTTCTAAGCAAATGTTTGGATTTTCTAGACCAATGGAGGAATCCAGGTTTTAGCTATGCTCCACCCACACATCTCCATGTCGGGGTCGATCGATCCCTGAACTGCCTGACTTTCAATTTCCAGAACAATAAACAGGCAAGTGTTGAATATTTTGAAACTAATTTGACCGGGTGCTGTTTCTGCCTATTGCATCAATAGCGCCCAGTCAACTTAGGTTCCCATTTTCAACAGCATCTTTATTAAATAGTAAAGACTAATAATTCTTACAATAACGCTTAGTCAGTTATAAATTAAGCGTTCGTGACCAACTTATCTACGTCATTCATGAAGTCATTGATCATGAGGTCATTAGCACGTCGCGTAGCTGATTATGGCGCCATATGATTAATTGATCAAATGGAAAGATCCATTATGACCGCTAACGAGCTACTTAGGAAGACTTAACATACCCCAATAATAATAATTTACACAACAATAATTGTTTCAATTTTCAAATGTTATTTTAAGGCGTTTTCAAACCGCCGACGCTATTCTGTGACTTCATAATTTTCTGAATTCCTTCGATCAGCGAGCAGATGTTGTTAGTAACGTGTTCTGGCTTCGTGAATCTGTAGTATACCTTTGTGCCCATGACCATTCCTAACCAGCCATCTGCCGTGTAGCCGGACTCCATCAATAGAGGGATGATTGGCTTCTTACAGACGCAAGCATACTCCGCTTCTGAAATGTGAATATTATGGAGAAGTTTGACGAAGTATTTAGCATCTGCAGAATTCAGATACATTCCATGATGTTTCTGTACACAATAGAGGAATCCAGTTTTTCGTAAGCCCCGCCCGTTTTTTAGCTACGCCCCATCTACACTTTGTCCTTGTTGGGATCGATAGATCCCTGAACTCCCTGATTGTCTATTACCGGCAAAACTGTACAGGAAAGTAGTTGAATATTTCTTTTACTAATTTCAGTGGATGCTATTGCTGCCTATGCCAAATTAGTTACAAAATATTCAACAACATGTTTATTAAATAGTAAAGACATACAATTCGTACAACACCACTTAGTCCATCATCAACTAAGCGTTGCTTATAACGTCAGATGAGTGATGGATAAACAGGAATCTTCCATTGAATATATTTAAAAATAGCAACCGAACAAAATGTTAGAACGAAGAACTAACGACAGCAGAGCTGCAACGACTAACACCAACCCACCCCCATCCCACGCCCCCCCCCCCCTCCCCCTACAATAGCTACAAATGGATTCATACATTGAATATATTTAAATATGCATGAAACGGAACAAACCCCGATGGCATCAGCAATCTTGCTATGATCAGACATTAGCTTTGATCAACCAATGTCAAAGGTTATTTTAACCCACTGAACCTTAACTTCCCAGAATCCTAATTTCAGATACGCCTACAGGTAAGCTATTGAAGCAAACACTCTTTATTCGCGGATCTATTCTTGACAGCATAGACATATGCACGATACGCCGGCTTTCACAACCCTGCTAAGACAAAATATGTCGTTTCCCCAAATTCGGATCATGTCTGCGTTATATCTATTCTGGTACAGTTAG
The DNA here is from genome assembly GCA_034401795.1 of Chaetoderma sp. LZ-2023a. Classification (NCBI taxonomy): domain Eukaryota; kingdom Metazoa; phylum Mollusca; class Caudofoveata; order Chaetodermatida; family Chaetodermatidae; genus Chaetoderma; species Chaetoderma sp. LZ-2023a. The sequence continues at coordinate 33,020,357 of CM067361.1, read as the reverse complement.
TTTTTAATAAAATCTAATTCTCGTTCGCGATTTCCTTTATAAATCACTTCTACGACCCATGCCACCGCTCATTCATTCATTCTTCACAGCACTGCTGTCCAAGGCTCACCTCGTTTACAGTTGCTACTGTCCCTATACATCGGGGAAACGCACATCAATATAACAGATGCATTTTCTACCGCATCCGCCATTGAGTCCATTAGGTCGTGTCCCATGTCGTCGACATCCATCCAGACTTTATAACCGGCATTTTTCAGTGCATCGCGCACACGTAATAAGATGCGTTGGTGATTGTGCTGGTAGCTAATCATGATATGCTGCATAGGATCTGCTCTTCCTGTAATCATATAAATATTAATACCTTTAGCCTCTCTTGTGTCAACGGCGCCCATAAGCGATCAATATGCTACACATAGCAATGCACAATTTCCAGTTTTAGCTAGGCCCCGCCCATCTCTAGCTAAGCTCCGCCCACACCTCGATCATGTTGGAATCGATCGATCCCTGAATTCTTTGACTATCAATTTTCAGAAAACTACACAGGTAAACTGCTGAATAATTTGAAATACATTCGACTGGGTGCTGTTGCTGCCATAGGCAGCAACAACGCCCAGTCAAATTAGTTTCAAAATATTCAACAGCGTGTTTAGTAAATAGCAAAGACATACAATCCATACAAGGTGTCGAACTAGTAAGCGTTAAAGACGGGTGATATGGAATCATTCATGGCGTCATACTGATGACGTCAGCACACACGTCGCATAGTTAATTATGACGTCGTATGCTGTCAGAGCATAGCTGGATACGTTGGAAAGGTGAATTGCAATAAGATCATGTGCCAAAATCAGTGAACGATTGAATGAACACCCCATCAAAAGCGCAGATGGCATGGTAAACGACATCACGCCCACCGATGAGTGTCAACAAATTGTCAGAGCCAGCAAGGCATTACAATATGAACGCCACAACAACCACGTGATGTACATGACTCTAATTGTCACTCCATTGGTTCTGACTAGGAAAAGGATGAACAAATCAAAGAATGGTCCAACGGTCAGTTCACAGATGCAGAAAACGAACCTCTACCCAGGTTTGAATGACCCCAAAACAGAAATCCCACTGTAGAACAGTTGTGGTATTTTTCAAACATGCCAAGAGAAGAGTATGTTTGACAATTTACCTCTGGAATGACTGTCTCGGTAACCGAGCCAGTAATTCCAGTGATGATTTTCTTTTTAAATACTCTTCTCTCGGCATGCAAATGGACACTGGCTAGGAGAAAACTGGAATTTTATTTATCATTACCGATTTAATGGACGGTATCTGCAGTGGTCTGGAGAAATGTCCATTTACAGGCCAACAGAAAACTATTTTTGTAAATTGGCAAAGAAATATTCTCCTTAGCCTGTAAAACTGTTTTAATTTCCTGAGAAATCTTGACCATTAAAAGTGTTAATTGATTCAGGCTTCCATTTGAGCGCTTTGAGGCGCTGTTGACACAAAATGAGTTAAGGTATCTCAGCTTGTGATAACGGAAATGGGAGTGTTTATGTCTTTATAATCTTTGTCAGAGTGGTATTTCCTGGTAACTTACCACTGTGTTTGTGAATGGTGTGTATGATGAAGTGAGTGGATTGGGGTGTGTTTGGTTGCGTGCATGGTAACCACTGCACGCCTGTGACATTAACATACACTACGAACCCAGTTTTAGGGAAATCTGATCAACGCTTCAAGCTTAGAAGTGTTGACGTCAAATCCGATTATATGTTCGTGCGTGCGTGCGTGCGTGCGTGCGTGCGTGCGTGCGTGCGTGCGTGCGTGCGTGCGTGCGTGCGTGCGTGCGTGCGTGCGTGCGTGCGTGCGTGCGTGCGTGCGTGCGTGCGTGCGTGCGTGCGTGCGTGCGTGCGTGCGTGCGTGCGTGCGTGCGTGCGTGCGTGCGTGCGTGCGTGCGTGCGTGCGTGCGTGCGTGCGCGCGTGCGTGCGTGCGTGCGTGCGTGAGTGTATCAAGGTTGGCATTGTAGTGGAAAATGTGTGAGATTGGCTGTATTCGAAACGTTAGTCCGTTGTACTGTGTTGATTCTCCTTGCTAAAAGTACAGTATTCAAGACACCGTATATCCGTGCCACTGTATTGACACCGCCAACGACCCGAGACATATTCAGCAGCTTAGCTGTATAATTACCTTGAATTTCGGATTCTCTAATACTAAATTTAGATATATGTATAAGAAAAGACACAAGGGGCATGCGATGCTTGCATGCAACATCGGTATTTGATGGACAACAATGACGATTTAATCGGGCAAACACAAACATGCCTTACAAATAAATAGGCCCACCAAATGTGCAAATCTTCTGAGAACCACAAACATCTGGATCGGAAATACCAGTAATTTAAACATATTATGTCTAAGCAGAATGATTATGAGGTTTCGTTCTTGTAGTCTGCTAGAGTGCTCTAGAGCAGATTATAGTGGTGCGGCGAAGTGCCGAGTGAAAAGCGCTGGTGACAAGTCGACCCATTCTTGCAGAAGCCCCACTGCGTTCTTAGTACTACTGATGTCAACATTCGTTGTGCCCGGACTATATAAGGGGATCTACGTACTTTCCTGAAAAAAACCCTTTACCAGTTTCCAATAAAGTTGTTAATGGACCTTTCCATTTTTAGCTATGCCCCGCCCATCACGAGCTAAGCTCCACCCACACATCGGCGTGTTGGGATTGATCCATCCCCGAATGCCCTAACTATCAATATCCTGAAAACTTCGTGACGCACGTATCGACATCATTCATGACGTCTATCATTATGATGTCATTCTACACATCACGTAGTTGATTATGACGCCATATGATGGGTGGCTGCTCTGGAAACGTGAATTGTATCTCTTATGTGAGATAACCTCACATTTGACATTATATGTCGATGCTGTTAAAAGCACAATTTGTCTCAGATTGGAAAGAGGTCCGGATGGTTTATTAGGCTTTGAGAGTGAAAAGAGTGTACCTTCTCCCACAGCATCGATAGGGAGGTGTTGCTCAAAGGCAGAGTTGACGACGTGTGTGATTTTTGTTACATTTGTATTTGATGTATTCATTAGCATTACAGTCAGAGCCGCGCGCACGGCCATTGGTTAGAGGTGTTAAATCCTGTCTAACTTCTGCTTCTGTGAGTAGGTTCTTTACAATTTTGGATTTGGGAAATCTGAGTTTAACGTTTCAAATCGATGCTATACCGTGTACAAACTGCGCGGAGCTAAGCTAGGAATCAGAGTGGAAATGTTAGAAATGGACGCCCTATTGAAATATATATCATAATCTACGCAAGTTTAAGCTTATGACCTAAACAAGCACATTCGCTAAAAAAAATGTCATACTCGTGGAGGACTCATTGCATGGGCAACATCATGTCTTTACATGGTAAATCAGGGTACCGATATGCCCCCAAAGAATTAGTCATTTTGATATAAAAAGCGCCACTTGTTAACTGACGTTATTCAAGAAGGCGTAGATCCGCCGTGCAAGTGTCAATAGGCCAAGACAGTATCTAAATGGGGGAATCTAGATTTGGCTAGGCCCCGGCAATCGCTAGCTAACCTTCACCCAGGCTTTGAGCGTGGTGTGATCGATCGATCCCTGCACCCTCTGAATCTCAATTTCCCGAACACTATACAGACAAACTATTGACTATTTTTAAACTCATTTAAACTACACATTTTGGCCATATTTTGGGAACACCAGAAGATATCATCACCAAATCCGGAACAAATAAGCATAAGAGAGTTGTAGAGTTGAAGTTCCAGGACAAATGTTCACATATCTAGGTCACGGGGTCACTACGTGTATACTGTAATGTAACACGTGTGGGCCCATACATTTAGAACGCAAGACTGCCACATAACGGCATGTGTCGCATACGTCCGGCATGTGTCACATCCGTCCGTAGTGTGTGTGGCTGAAAAGTGTTCGTTAATTGGTCAACTATCTAGGTCGATGTGTCACTAATTGCATACTGGAATGTAGATTGTCTACTCTAACTACGGAATGCAAGAGGCTACATGTAAATGACAAAACCTGCCATATCTATTAATATTCAAGTGTGTTAAACGGACTTTGAATTCTATCTCAAAGGGTCACAGAGGTTATTGGCAAAATGCGTGTAGGCTATAAGCCAGCCCCTTCTTGGAGTGCATCATAGCTATATCTCAGATGACGCTGCGATTTCTCTAACATGGCATCAGCTCACCATTTATCAACTGAATCACACCATCACCAACGGATTGAGTTTAATATCTGTAGCAGTACCTTGTTCGTTTGAGAGTGTTGAGGTCAGTGTGGGAATGCGACCACGATGAAGGTCCTCCTCCTTTGCGATTGTTTTGGTGATGTCTGAGATTAATTCAATGTGTCCTTCGTCATCGCTCTGATCAGACGCTGATAACCTGCAATATATATATGTATTAATGGCTTACAGTATATGTGTAACCTATCAACGAGCATCCAAAATGGAACGTGTTATGTTTTTACACGAGCCAGTGAAAGAATAAACGTTGCCATCTTCTATTTTGAGAACACGACCAGCGCATTAAATGAATACAGCAATACCAAATTATCTATTTTGATATCAGGTTGTGAAATTGGTGGGATATAAAACGTATGTATTACTATAAGCCTGACGGCTTTGACATATTCATTATCACGATAAGCTAGTTAATTTTGCCGGAATAGCGGCTGATCAATAGGTGTCAATTATAGCCAATGCAAATTAACTAGCTTACTGTGGTAATGGATATGCCAACGGGATTTGTGTATTTTATAATCATCCATATGTCAAATAACTTACTGCAGATTAAATAACATATTTATTTTATTCAAACAAGTAAAGGGTGCTGCTCATTCATGTTCAAGAGACGCAATGCGACAACCCCATCTCGGAAATGTACATGCATGTGTTGCATATCTTAGTGGACCTTCCCAGTGTTAGCTATGCCCCGCCCATCACTAGCTAAGCTCCACCCACACCTCGCCGTGCGGAGATTGATCGATCCCCAAATACTCTAGCTATAAATTTCCTGAAAACTATACAGGGAAGCTGTTGATTATGTCTTTGGCAGCAACAGCACCCAGTCAAATTAGTTTCAAAATATTCAACAGCATATGTATTAAATAATACAAGCGAGCAACAACGCATAGACCGTCTTCAAATATGCGTTCGTGACGTACTTATCGACGTCATTCATGACGCCTTTCATTATGATGTCATTGTACACATCACGCAGTTCATTATGACGTCATATGATGGGTGGGTACTCTGGAAAGGTGAATTAAAGTATGCGTACACACAGGCCAATACCTCCTTACCTGCACATGAGAACGGACTAGGAGTATTGACCATTAAAATACCAACATATACGGTCATACACTCAATCATACACATCTAGGATGTCACGGTGACGAGAGAGAGAGAGAGAGAGAGAGAGAGAGAGAGAGAGAGAAAGAGAGAGAGAGAGAGAGAGAGATAGAGTTAATGTAATGACATTTTCAAACCACATTGGATGGCAGTGCTTTTGTCATCATATAACCTATGTGAGAATATTGAATTGATGAATACAGTTTTACCTATGTTCAACCCATTTCTAATTAAACTCTACCCACGCTTTGCCTGAGTTCACTCCCTAAATCCCAATTCCCACAAGAAAACTACACAGGTAAGCCGTTGCATATTTTAAAACTAATTTGACTGGCAGCAACAGCACCCAATCAATTTGGTTTCAAAATCGTCAACATAATGGTTATTAAATAGTTAAGATATACATTTTGTGCGACTTGACGGTCTATTAAGAGCGTATGATGGACTTTATATGAGGCACTCATGCCGTCAGCATACAGTTGATGTACTTGAGTGTGATGTCATATGATTGATCAATCGAATTGATTCCGTCACTGGAATTCGAATTTTCAGGGAGTATGATAAATGGAAGTTACATTTTTTGATGATTTAATCTCAAGATTATCATCTCTAAGCCTTAATATCCCAGATTGTATTGCTTTCACGGTGAAACGGGCGAAGACCTGCTTCTACAGTGTTCTTGAGGAATGTCCACTTGCAGGCCAACTAAAGACTATTTTTGAAATTGTATCACTGAGCTTGCCATACAAACATTCAAATTTAAAATATCGTCGTTTCATGGAAACTACAAATGGACATTATATAAGCAAATAACTGTGGTTATTTGACCTAATTTAGACAATACATGGTTAAGAATTATGGAAAAAGCCAACTTATAATTAAATAACCAAAATGAGCCAATGTGAATAGTAATAATGTGGGGCATCTTATTAGCAGTAATAGTAATGGCGTTAACATTCAACCCATATGTAGTTATCGGTAAGATACAACGCGTTGCAGATAGCAAATGTCGCAGTACTTGAAAGAAGTAGACATACTGTGGCAATAATAATAATAATAATAATAATAATAATAATAACCAACATAAATGAAAAACCCCATCTGGATGGCACACATGCACACACAGTTAACAAAGCACTGATGTACGCTTCTATACCTTTATGAGATATTACTTACGTATTGTTAATCCGTGTAGCTGCAACAAAGATGCGCAAAGAATAGTATTATTATATTAGATTGCACACATAGTCTAGTAGCCAATTCCAATTTTGTTCCGTTCGTGGTCCGGTTCAGGCAACATTTGTTTGACACTTGATTCATGAAGTACAGCCAATAGCTCCATGAACTATTTGCTGGATAAAGGTTTAGTTAGTCAGATATAGATTTTGTAATCACCTTTCTAAGCAAAGGTGTATGGGTTATGGCTATAGCTCTCCAGCAGAAGTATGGCTGGTCATGGAAATTGTGTAAATAGTTTAATATTTTATTGATTTCTATAGCCAATGGTGTTCTCTTTCTGAATCTGCTGGGTGCACCTTGATAACCCTTGAGCATTATCAGAAATTCTAGATGGCGTCCACAATTGTCGTCACTTCATGTTTTCGACTATAACTGCGTTGCCATTAAATACTGGATGTCAGTTTTGGTGTCAAGATACATATTTTAAGTGGCAGGACATCCATTGAAACAATTTATAAGGACGTTCGGTGATCAGAAATAAGACAGATGCATTGGTCTTTATATACTGCTCGTGCAAAATCCTCTCTAGAGACACATTCTTACCCATGCTCGTAGTATATCATGATGCTATCGATGTGTCTTAGAAAATAGTCCATACCATACAGGAATGTTCTTTCTGAGATGCGCGATCATGCTGACAACTTTAACTGTCACTTTTCACTAAATAGCATATAGGTTAATCGAATAATGAATCTCTGTACAGCTACAGTATGAACAGCCATGCCTTTATCCTTTAAAAGGAAGTTAATCTCATCTCAAATGTTGTATTGCACCAATAGATTTAGATGGTTTATATATTCGATATCATCCATGTTCTGTCACATTCCCCTATCCGTGTCACAATTATCTGCTTTGCAATACCATGTACATGTTGAACAGTGGTTGCCAACATTTTGTCTCCTCTATCGATAGTGGGTGGTGTCATATAAGTGTCAATGCATTCCATTATTTATTATGTAATAGTCACCTTGCTGAATATAAGGCAGCAACAACGTCCAGTTACATTATTTTCAAAATATTCAACTGCTTACCTGTACGGTTGCTTGTATACCACATTGCCAAGCTGTCGATGACACCTCAATGACTGAGCACGTATACCGAGGTAGACACGCTGTGGGGTTTTCTGATTAGTTGACAAGTAAATCATGAGAGCCATCATAGGCTGTCGAAATGTACCAGCATTTATCTCCTAAAGCCTGAATATCTTCCTTTGACGGGACGAAAAACGCTTAAATTATATGCATACGTTAGGAGTGCTCTATTAGATCATCCGCATAGATAGATATCATGCGATGAGGTTAGTTATCGGGTCTCGTGTGTATCAATGTTTGAGCACACTCATCGTAATAAAAATAGGGCCTCATGTATGAGACACATTTCTGTACTGTCAGCTTCGATACTAGGATACTCAAGACCTGTTAATAGGGGCTCAGGGTATGACAGGGTCTGTAGACTTCTATTTAGATATATTTATTCATATCTACTTCTTTTGCGCACTTCGCATCTTCGCACATTTTTCAGAATGCAGTGCTGTTCTGACAGAGCTCTCCTTTTCGGCCTCGCTTCAAACATGTCAAAGCTACAGCTCCGATCTAAATCTACAGGCCATCCATCCCATAAGTCGAAGGAAAGGTGTTGCAGCTATCGTCAGCAACATTTATCAGTCAACTTGATATAAAAAATATCTAGGTTAGCATGTTTCACATCTACCATAGAAAATAAACATTTAGCATCGAAATACTATACACTCACTAAAAGTGACTTGGCGAGATGGCCAGGACAATAGAATCCAAAATATTGGCGGCTACCAAAATCAAAGTAAAATGGCGGCTCAGAAGAAGACGATCATCGCTGAAACTTTCAAATATGTTTCTAACGTTATTGCGTCAGGATAACTTTAAGTGCATCATCTAAGTTAGACGAGGGCGTAACTTACGCATCTTTGTGAAACCGGCCTCTAATTCGTTAATCTTTTTAGCGTTGAATGATGCATTAGTTATACTCAATAACCGCTTCTGGAAAACGCGTACTCTTTCTTTTGTACTGATCCTCCTATGTACAATGTGATTATATTTAGTTCTTCACTGTTGGCAGTAACGTGTACACTATAAGATATTAACATTTCTGTAATTTTCTCATGACTACGTAGTATTGTAGCTATTTCACCGTAAATGTCATAACTTAACATTAACATTAGGCAGTGTCTATTTCCTGACAATGCCAAGGTAGAGAATACACCTATCTGGCGGATGAGAGCGACACTCCTTACCCATTAAACGTACACTTAACAACCGGTCAATCGACTTATGTGATATTATAGCTTCCGCCATCTTTATTATATATAGTAATATATGCCAAGTAGTGTTAAGGTAACCAACATATGTTGGCGCATGGAGATTTAGTGCTGATAATAACTTTTAGTCGAGCTTCTAACTCATAAATATACGCTAGTTGCTCTACTCTATTGCTATTCCTAGCTCTACACACATGCTTTGTCGGATAGATACTACCACTGCTAAGTTCCTTATATTAGCCCTTTAATGACTAAATTTCTTCGAAAAATTATATATTTACTTATTGAATGCCCATTTGCAGGCCAAGAGAAAACGATTTTTGAAAATTTACCACTGTAATTACTGGCTCGGTTATCGAGCCAGTAATTTCAGTGGTAACATTTCAAAAATAGTCTTCTCTTGGCCTGCACATGAACACTACTCAAGACCACTACAGAAGCCGGGTTTGGCCGGTTTCGCCACGAAAGGGTTAATTGCTGAGGAATATTCTCCTTGCGCGGCTGCCGGCTTTGCTGCTTCCCACCGTTTCAATGGACGCCCGGCAGTATGACATTACTACGATTGGTCTCGGGAGTACTTTGAGCCCTACATTAAATTTAATTTGCTGTTTAAAAAGAGATAGAATACTCTAAAATCTGGCCGTTATCTTGATTTTTCAATAAGTTTTATTTCTGAAAGTGGCATAATCAGCTGATACTCACTGATGGCAGGTGAATTATAATTACATATGTATTATTTATACTATAACATACCAATGTCGGGTAAATAGAATAATCTACTCTACATGTATAAACCATATATGTCATAGATTCAAGATTCAATTTGTTATTTATTAACTTGTAGTGAATCAGTTGTATATTTTCGAGAAGGTTCCATATCTCTGGAAGATGTCAAGGCAGATCCTGATCTGCCTGTCTCAGTTAATGGCCTTGACCGATTGCCCATGCTGGGGACGTCGTAGTTGACATAAATAATGAAGGTGGTGTTGGTGGGGTCAACTCACACTCAAGGGAAGACTGCCCGGAGGAACAAGTAGTTAGACTGGACATGGAATTGCTAGCTCAAGATATCAAATATAAGTTAGTCCTTAACTGAACTAGTGGACAAAGGGATGAACAGACCATAATTGATAAACTGGTGGGTATATACCACTAGAGAGCCTAAGAGGGAATTACGATCAGTTACACACCATAACACGGTACAATGTCTCTAGAACTTCATCACCAGGTCGTAGAAGCTAATCTGACGGTCCTCCTCCACCTAAAATGGCAACATTTGATGAAAAATGTGAGTGGAAACCATTTTTCATACAATTTGAGCATACTGCTTCAAGGTACCGTTGGTCTGCTCCATATGCATTAGACATGTTCATTTCAGCTTTAATGGGATAAGGCCTTACAGTTTTACTGCATCTGGTCTGGGCAAGTATAGCATACTTATGTCAGTTTATGCGGCAAATTAAAATATGCGATTTTGAAAGAAAGATCTGTCCTACATCATCATGAAAAGGCAAGCAATTCGACAAGAGGGTAACTCGTTAGAAGAGTTTGCAGATACCATTCATGAGCTCACTTTAGATTGCCCTGATGCCTCAGAGAGTTTGGGTGAGACAATTGCCATTGATGCAGTTCCACGGGATGTTGAGCATAAAGGAGCCTCTCTCATAGCTATGGATACAGATCCAAGCACCCTGGAGGAGGCTGTGCAAATGGTTAATGCAGCTATACATAATCAACGATTGATCATGGTTTCCAGAAGATCTGAGGATCGAAAGTTCCTTTTTCCGGTCGATGGTTCTGGGTTGATGGAGGCAGATGTTCCTGAGCAGTTGAGAGGCATAACGGTTCCCAGCAGGATAGACAAAATAGAGAAAGCTGTCGATGGACTTAGGAAGAATATGACATAGATGAAGGCTCGTGTTGCTAAGATTCTGAATCTTATGTCTGGGCAATTTGGTAGTAGTCGTTCTCCTCCAAGAAGGAAGGTCATCCCATCACGTTTCCATTCTCCTCCTCTCAGAATGAGAAATTCCTTTAATTGCAATGCAGAGAGCTATTTTCCCGTGAGTGTCCGGAGCCGAGACGTACACGGTCGCCATCACGTTCTACTTCCCCAAGATCTTCACCTGTGCGATCAGATGATGCTCACACGTACGAGTTTAATCACAATCCAATGTCGTTAGTTATTTCCATTAAAGTAAATGGTGTTTCTGTTAATACAGTAGTAGACACTGCGGCACAAGTGATTGTAATTGGCAAGAACGTTGCAAAGAAATTACCATGCCCTTTAAAAAAGTTGGCTTCAATTTCATTGAATGGTGCAGGTAGAGACAATATTATCACTGCAGAAACTGTTAAGTCAGTCACAGTAACATTGGGCTCTATGGTTGTCAACTGACCAGTCCTTCTCGCCAATATTAATAAACTAATAAATAATAAATCTAGGCCTAGATTTCCTGATGGCACACAAGGCTACCAGTGAGCTGACTAGACTGTGTCTGACAATTAATGGAGAACCGATTCGAGCATCAATGTTGCGAGCTCATGGGATGGACGCACGTGCAACATGGGTGTCATTGAAGCAGAAAGATGTCGTTGGTCCTTTTAATGCTGTGCATACCACATGTGTCCTGGATCGGGAAGTAGAAATGATGTTGTGCTCCAACCCTCATCTAAACTTGAGGGTCTGCTAACACCCATACAATGGCCAATGCCAACGTTTCTCAGATTCCTGTTTTGTTAAGGAACCTATCGGCCCAATAGATTACATTGAAACACACCACAACCCTGGTATTGTTACAGAAGTTGAGGAGATTTTAGACCCTAGAACAGAGCTGCAACTTGCCGGTAACCCCATATGCCTGGATGGTGTTCAACCGTCTACAGCCACTGAGAAGGCCATCCCCTTGTTCCTACAGGACCTGCATGAGAGGTCGACACCAGGTATATCGGAGGCGCAGTCTTTGCAAGTTAAATCCATGTTACTTTGGTATCAGTATGCATTTATAAAAGATGATCTTGATCTAGGTTTGTTCAAGGGGGTAAGACATAAGGTTGACACAGGTAAGGCACGACTTGCTCGTTCTAAACTTAGATCAGCTCCCCGTGGTTTTGAGAATGAGGAAGAGAAACCCATTGCCGAAATCTTAGAGAAAGGTATCATTGTTCCGTGTAAATCTGAGTGGTTATCAGCCCAGTATTAGTTAGGAAGAAAGATGGTACCGTGCAGTAGTGCATCAATTGTCGAGCTATGAAGAGTCTAACTCGAAAGGACCTAACCCTTACCGAATATTGAGACATGTTTAGATACACTTGGTGGTGCTAAATTCATCAATACACTTGATGTGGAAGCTGAGCATTGGCAGGTCGAGGCTGATTCAAAGGACCAATGCAAGCTCGCATTTATCACACGATAGGGGCTCTTTGAATTTGTCCAGATAACATTTTGCAGGACCCCGGCTACCTTTCAGAGGGACATTCAGCTGGTGTTGCAAGGTCTTGCTTGGTGTGAGTGGCTTGCCTTTTTAGCTGATGTGGTAGTGCCAGGGACTTACTTTAACAGGGAATTAAAACCTAAGAAGTGTATTTACCCGGGATATAACTATGTTTCTTAGGTAAGTTGGTGACTGATAATGGAATCACTGTTACGCCAAACAGTATGGAAAACGCCGCTAATTGGTCTGTTCTGAGGAACAGGAAAGAGAAGGAATCTGTCCTAGGGTTCATGAACTAACAGCGATAGAACATATATGGTTTTGCTGGTATTTCTGTTACTCTCTCTCTGCCAGTTCCAAAGTAGACTATGACTGCGAGCACCGGGTAGCTTTTGCAACTCTTTAGGGCGCTATGGCCAACCCTGTAGTGTTAGGTTATTAGACTCTGGATAGTACCCTCAAAATGCTTCAGAGGCTGCTATTGGTGCAGCGCTATCCCAAATTCCAAATGGGAAAGAGGTGCTAATTGCTTTTGCATGCCGAACGTTGGCACTGAATCAGCGTAAAGCTTGCATCACATGCAAAGAGTTGCGAGCCATGGTAGCATTTACTAGGATGGCCATTTATTGTGCAGACTGACCATCGCAGTCTCACATGGATGTTCCGTTTCAAGCACAGCAAAAGGCACCTAGCTAAATGGCTAGAAGAACTGTCCAGATACAATATGACTATACAGTACAGGCCCGGTAAACAGCACTCTAATGCTGATGGCATATCATGGGTTCCGAGTGATTCGTCACATTGCCACCATTATAAAGCTGGCCAATCTCTTAGTTCATTACCATGTGGCGGGTGCAAATATTATACCAAGCTTCAGCAGCAATGGTCTCAATTTGAATAAGCCGTTGATAATATAATTCCTTTGGCTTTTCAAGCCATTAGGGCCATTCATCTGTGTAATGAGGACCAACAAGACAGTGGCACAGACAGTGATGATCCAGATGGACTGCTGGATGGTGTTCCGTTACAGACCAGATTGTCGGAAGCCCAAACTGGTTAGACCTCTTTAGAAGATCTAAGGGAGTGTCAGTTGGAGGATTCTGATCAGAAGACAGTTGTATCATGGATTGAGCAGCGACACACATATTCTGACGTGGAGCTATATCCAGCTCTCAAGTGTTGGTAGGTTTACCATGGTCAATTGATTGTTATCGATAGTAGTTTGCACTATGTCTGGGTAGCAGCAAATACCACACGGAGTCTACTGGTATTGTCAAAGTCTCTCCAGAACTAGGTTTTGGGAAATTGTCATGATTCCAAGCTTGTCAGCCACATGCTGAGAGCGTGAAGGCTAAATATATCTGGCACGGATGCTCTTGTGATGTGGCGGCGTATGTGCAATCCAGTCGGATTTGTAGCCGTGGCTTATATTCGACTTAGAGCCACTCTAGGCGAGGTCCATGCTGGTTTTCCCATGGAACAGGGAGAAATGGACATGTTTGCCCCCTTTATATCAGATCCGCAATGGGAAATAGCTGTGTTGAAGATCAGTTCACTAAATGGGTTGAGTGCTATGCGCTCCCTGAACAAGAGTCAGAACCGGTAGCCAACACGTATGTGGAGCGTTTCGTCACCACATTTGGCTGTTCATATTTCTTACACACGGAACTGGGTTGTAACTTTGAGATCAACTTATTTAATGAGCTATGCCATCTACTGGAGATTTCAAAAACATGCACTGCAGCTTATAGACCATGTTCGAATGGACAGATTGAATGCATACGTCTTGCAGTCTACGGGGTGTTACCTGCAAGAACATAGCAGACAGAACGAGTGGCAAATGTGTATTCCTTTCATCGCTGGGGCTATGCGATCTACTGACAGACTAGTTATACTCCCAACATGATGATGCTTGGTTGAGTGCTACAGCCTATTGGCATAATGTGCAAATGCCCCGTGTCTGCGACTACAGGTGATGCCGCTTCAGATGCCAGTGACTTCGTCCAACAGTTACACCAAACATTGCAGGAAACTCATGAGGTAGTATGGGATAACCTTAAGATAGAAGTATTCACATTGTATTGTGTTACGTATATGCATCATATCTTATGATGCAAAATTTAATCTATGTATAGTGAAATTCAGCATAGGTTAGCTATACTATACCAGTTGTACATTTATCATCTCAGTTATTTTATAGGGTGGTTCAAATAAAGATATCGTTTTGCAATATGTCAGCTCAGATATTTTTTTGGGATAGAGCAGATATATTAAATCTACATTAGGTCAGTTCAGATATTTTATAGTAGGTCAACATATTATATGTGCCATATCTGCGTATTTCATTAATTAAACATGTAACAATTGCATGTTAATATGATACAATGATGCATTACTCTATAATGCATGATGCATGCATAGTTTTAATGTGCGTTACTCTATAATGCAGAAGGCTTGGCATATGCCAACATAGCTATAATATGCATTTAACAAATACTGCATAAATCTTGCAGATATATTTTTTGCGCATAACAATTCATAATGTGCAAAATAACTGCCGCATTTGTCATATCACAAAATCATATATACTTTATTTTACTCTGTATTATCTGTTCCAGCTTAGTTTCATACATATACATTTATTGTGATAGCGATAGTGGTTTTCTCAACTTCCCAAATCTGTATATTCTGATCCGTTCCATTAAATAAGATGTATATATATCCATTTGTTTTTTAACATTCTTTTTTCAAAATGGCCGCCAGAACCGTGATCGCACGATGCATGGACAAACTTGCATAGTAAATGTATGGGGATTTCAAACGAATGTTTAAAGTGCTACCACACCTAGAGTGTTGATCGGATCACTCCCATACTTGGGTAGGATGCTGCCACTGATGATTATTTTTGAAACACATTTTTTTTTCAAAATGCGCGGCATGAAAAAAATTTGGGCAACAATACCAGTTTTCGTTTTTTGCAGAAATGAACTCTGGATGAAAATTTTTAAAAATGGACTCGCGGTGAAAACACAATTTCTTTTCAAACATTTATATTTCAAAATGGCCGCCAATATGAGTTTTGGTACGATCGACTTGAAGTTTTGGGAACTTCTAGCTCTCATACTGACTTGATTTGGTCTCAAATTTAAAGTTGATCTGCCCAACAGTTTTCGAGAAAATTAGCTTTCGGTTGTCACATATCACCATAGTAAACCTATGGGAGCCAAATTGGAACAGTGCTACCTTGTATAGCTTTCTTCCGATTCTCTTCAAACCTCGCCAGATTCCAGAACATTGAGAGATCTACAAAATTTCAAATGACAATTTTAACATCTCCCTTGTGGTCAAGGTCATTCACGGGTAAAGCTTTCCAGTTTTCATGGGTGGCATAAGTTACCTGCCTTTTATCATGCAACTTCACAGATCATGTTCGAAAACATACCTTATTTCATCTCTTTATTAGAAGAGGCCTTATGCTATTTCTGCATGGCCATACATTGCAGATTTACAGTTACTTCAGTAAATGTTCTCTAGTTATAATTGTTACTGTTAGACATGCTGGAGTAATCTTTAACAATGACTTCCTGTCCGGCGGCCGTCTGTGTATCCATCTGTATCATGTATTAGCAGTTTTTTTCTGTCTGGATGGATAAACATATACCATGGTCAAAATTTGTATTAATTCTTTGCCAAAGACTACATTTAGCAGCTGAGCGTCAATGGCCCAACGGCTGTATAGATATGGTATTGTATCATACTTTAGTTAGCGCTTTCTTCGTGTTTCTTTCGTTAACATTTGAGGCTTCCTATTTGATTTTATAAACTACATATGCATGGAGCCCATGTTTAAAGAACGTGTAGGAATGTGGATCTGGCGGTATCCAGCAATCACGGAATTTGCGTTTCGCAGGTGCTGGGCTTGCTGCTTCCTGCCGTTTCTATGGATGCCCAGCAGTCGTACCTTGACACCTTAACTGTGTACACCGGCCATCGGTTCACTGTGCGATTCGAGACCCTGGCTGAGTAATTTAGTAGTATGTAAGACATCACTATACTACCACCACATGTTTGCGTTTCCTTTGCCTACCCATTGGTATATAGATCTACATGCACTTCGCATCCAAAAAAGCATACATAATTCATCGTCACGTTGATAAACTTTATTTTGCTTTTTCAAAAATGTAGTGAAATTACTTTTTTTCACACTCTTTTATATGATTATTAACCAGAAATTATCGATCGATTATTATTATTCAAACTGACCTATGAAGGTTTGGGAATTGCAGGTTCTATTGGATAATATGTGCTCAAACACAGATCTACACGGCTGAACACGATATAACTTAGCCGAATTCCGCACCACGCGCTCTCCAAATCCAACATGTGTAGCTGGAATGAGCTTCAAGTTATCTGTTCAGCAAGGAACAAACATGTCCAAACTTGTTGTAGCTCATCTGCATTACACACTTTCTCCCAATACACCACACCTGGATGTGGATCAACCTTCCCATTGTCTCCTCATTCAGGAACACACATTTCTGAGGACATTATAACTTGGGCGAATTCCACCCACACGTTCTGCCGCCCCAGCCACGTGTTTTCGGATCGACCTTCGTAGTGTCTCTTCATTCAGGAACACATATGTCCGAACATGTTATAACTCATCTACATTCCATACCACTCGCCAGCCCGACCTCCCACACACGGATTTGGATTGACCTTCGCATTGCTGTTTTTTAAGAATCGATTAACTTCATATGGGTTGAATGTTATGTCCTTTATCACTTTCAAAATTGCGCGCACCCCATCGCATATCTATTATCCCACTTATCGTTACGCCCTCATAATCATCATAATTATATTAAAAATCGTTTGAGGAACAGGTCCAACCACAGCTTGCCATTCTTCCTCCTTTTGGCTAATTTTTCTAGAACCGTCATCAAATCTATCAAGCAAGTGCCCATAAAGAACAAGTCAGAATATTTCCTTAGCAAGCGTACATAATGCTCTGAGCAAACCTTTTCTGAATCAGTCGTTATAAAAGTGTTAGGGGATCCAAAAGCACAGCACTCTAATACTATGGATATCAAAATCAGCATAGCTTATTGCATAACTGGCAACCAGCATGAAAGGGTAACCATTATTGGCTGCCATGTTGGATTTCCTAAGATGTTATTCTGGAATGAACTGTTGAATGGTTTCTTAGATTGATTGAACTGTAAACACTATATAGAAATACAATTATCATCCTAGATTTAACATGACGCAGAGTAGAGCCCACACCGAGTAATTGGTGGCCATTATTTTCGGGAACACAGAAGGCTTTATGATGCAATCGGTGAACGATCTTATACATTCTTTCACTGGATTCTTTAACCATTAAATCGTATATTTAGACACCAAAATTATTATCCTAGCTTTAATGTGAACAATTTATAGCCAAAACATGCAATTCCAGTCGTCTTGGACGCCATCTTCGAAGGGTGGGCAAGGTCCACCTGGCATATTCTGATTGAAGACGCCATAGACTATACAAATCAATGAAAAGAACTATCAAGATTATATGTCAAACAAAAGTAGCCAAGACCAGACCACGAACTCACATTTAGGGCCTTTTTCACTCGTATGAAGAGATACTCGACCTTTCCAGTTATTACTAAGCCCCGCCCATCGCTAGCTAAGCTTCACTCACACTTAGCTCGTGTTGGGATCGAACGATCTCTGAACTCTCTGACTATCAATTTCCAGAAAACTATAGAGGTAAGCTATTGCATATGTTGGAATTAATTTGACTGGGCGGTATTGCTGCCTATGACAACAAGAACGTCCCGTTAAATTGGTTTAAGAAAATTGAACAAACTGTAAATTAAATAGTAGAGACATACAATTCCTGTCAGTCTATTAAGAGGTAAAGGCAGGCCAAATAGAATCATTTATAACATATTGAGTATAACGTCATCCTACACCCCAATTGACTGAGTATGACGTCATGTGACGTCAGATTGATAGCTTGATACTCTGGAAAGGTGAATTCTCGCACACATATTTTTCTGACTTATGGATTCTTTCCACAAGACAACACAACTTCTAAATAATAATAATAATAATAATAATAATAATAATAATAATAATAATAATACTAATAATAATAATAATAATAATAATAATAATAATAATAATAATAATAATAATAATAATAATAATAATAAGTACGTATTACCCCTTAGGAGGACGCGCTTAAAATAGCCATAACTTGGACAACTGCAATGTTTCCAGCTAAGATTCAACAGTTGGCACTGCATTGGAAACTTAACATATAGTAGTGAATAATAGCCCTGACTCACCTCTCGCACATTTAAACATGGAATGAAGCCAGGCATCTTAGGTATTGCCTCTTCCCACACCCGCTGAAATCTTAGCTTACAGTTCTTGTTGGAACTGCATACCCTACATTCGTATATGGTCAGGTCTACGTGCGTATTGAGGGGAAGGACATGGGAGGTACAGATATGATTCCTCCATCGTGGTACTAGAGTATTAGATGTGAAATAGCTAATGTATCTTACGGTTGGCTCGTTTGTTTTTGGCAGCGTTCCGTCTTCGTTTCACATATGTAACAATAGCTATGATGATAATGATGAGCAATACTGGGCTTGCAGCTAGCATAATAATTGGAAGCAGATCCATGCCGCCACCATCTTCGTATGCTGCCCCCCATGCTGCAATTTAGTAGTACATATACAAATAAGCACAATATGCAGTTAAGAGCACGGCATAGTAAGATCCAGCTTGCAACACATTTGAAGTTGGGAACCACCACCTTCCCCCACCCACCCATATTTCACGCACGCACGCACGCACGCACGCACGCAAGCACGCACGCACGCACGCACGCACGCATGCACGCACGCACGCACGCATAAATATATATATATATATATATATATATATATATATATATACATATATATATATATATATATATATATATATATATATATATATATATATATATATATATATATATATATATATATATATATATATATATATATATATATATATATATATATATATATATATATATATATATATATATACATGTATATATATATATATATATATATATATATATATATATATATATATATATATATATATATATATATATATATATATATATATATATATATATATATGTAACATAGTAAATGGTTCATTGTTTCTCATTGGTATTACATTGAGTGTTACTGGTTAGGTAACAGTGCAAGGGAGATAACTGTTAAAAACGGCTGGGTTAATTTGGTTAGTTAAATACAAGGGAGGTAATTAATCAAATTTGTCATTTGTATTTTTGCAAAGTTATCTGTCTCGCGTGGTCTAGTCCTGCCTATATCTATGTTTGGTGTAAATATCAATCTCGTCAATGACCCTTTTACGGCAGGATAATTGATGTGTTTTTTAAACGAGCGTTTCTATGTTTTTTAAGATTAAGTTGTAATCACAATTATCCCTGTAAATGAATTGCGTAGGTAATTCATGAATTAACATCTTCACGCGATGTGCAATGTCGCTAACGTAGGAATGTGTTTGATTTTAGTGTCTGTGGGTGAAGGGGTTAAACAGGTTTTTTCCTTCCTCGTCAAGCTCGGGTTTTGATATGCAAATGAGATTGGCAAAAGGCTGGAATGTTAGTGATGTGTAGGTGCATTGATTGACAGGTGTCGATTTCGGGTGAGAGTTGAGATGGTAAGGTGTGAGTGCGATTTAGGGGCACTTGAACAAACAATTGTCAGCAGACAACATCAATCCATTAATTCGATCAATCAGTTGTGACTGAAGATGAGCCACTGGATAACGAGATAGCCGCAGACGTGTGGGACGGGTGAGTTGCCAGTAGTTTTTTAAATAATTGTCGGGGCTATTGTTTTGTTGAAGAAATGCCATAATGTAGATTTTGGGAAGGGTATAAAAAAAACCCGGTATCGGGATCAAATTACATAGTGAGTATGTGTAACGTTGCTAGGGTAATTTTTAGAGCTCGAATTGGTTATTAATCATAGCTTGTAGAGTGGCGATAATGAACTGATTTGAGTGGCCTGTTCGTAGCGGTACGTGGATATTATAATGAAACATGATTAAACCTGGTAACTAAATTGATCATTTTAATCTTGTATTAACCGTTAATATGCAAATTACCAGTGGGATTTATTTCCGGTAAACTATAACTAGCTCCGAATTTAATCCGTGGTAAAATGTCACATCAATAGTGTCATCGGCCAGAGGCTATGACGTCATTATTTCGATCGGTAGATGGTAGCCAGGTAATTAGCGTATTCGGAGGGAATGATTGAATGTATTTAAAATATGAGGTTTTAAGGTTTTCACGGGATATGCTCACTTCAAAATCAGGGAATCGTATCAGATGTTAAGTTACACTTCTACCGGTATATGTCATATAGGTTACTTATGTTATTTGCGTGAGGGATCTGGTGTTGTTATTGGGAACAGTAGTCTGCTCGGTTTACATTCCTAGCATAGTATTGTTGTTAAATATGACCCCATTTACCCGTAATATTAAGTTATTGTAGAGTGTCTGCATATGCATAGTAAATGCATGTCAATGGATTGTGAATAGAGGTGTAAATCTGTGTTGGTTTTCAGGGCATTTGTTTGCTTGTATTATATATTCAGAACAGAATGTATATATCGTATCGCCTCTCAATTAGTAGTGGCTATACATTCTGCGACATGCATAGTTGTATCTGCTATGAAAGATTAGGACACGATTGGAATTTATCATTGATTTTCAAATTGCTATCATTAACCCTTTTAAGGCCAGATCACTGGAAATGTATATTCTTTACAATGTATGCAGTATTTTGTTGGGTAATTTTGGGTTAACATGACTGTAAATGACTTGCAGCCATGATAATTTCAAAATATTCAACAGCTCCTATTTGTTTGCACTGAAATGTATCGATCGGCGAAAAACTTAGACATTTTTTTCTATTCGCCATACAAGTTATAGTTTGCATAGCAATGGATGCTATGCCAATATCAAATTCTAAATAGGTCCTGATGGTAACATGATTGAACATTTAAAGCTGAAAGGTCGTGTTAAATATTGTATTCATTAGGGACGAAAATCCGTAAAGCAAACTATAAATAAATTGTGTAGCCATGTATGAGCAATTTATTTAAATTATGATAATTACAGTGCTCATGTATTGATAAAAGGAAGTCCTGATTTTGACAATTAAAGTTCTCATGTATTGATAAGATCAAGCCGTGATTTTGACATTTAAAGTTCTCATGTATTGATAAAAGGAAGTCCTGATTTTGGAAACTCTGAATAAGAAATGATGTTTACTTGATATGGAATACCGTGTCCAGATATCCAATATAAGTTTGGAAGAACGTTTGAAATAAGCATTAAATTATTGGTTGTTTTGTTAATCAAAGTCTTCAGAAGAGTTGCTGTTTTAGAATGGTAAACTCTTTTGATTTTATTGATTTAAAATACTCAATAATAAATTAGCTGTCCCCGATAGCCAGTACTATAGAATGAAGTCACAGTCAAAGATTAAATTGGTGAGAAGCATGTGGTCTTGAAGTAAATAGACTGTAAGATTGTACATTGTTCGTTTTGTTATAGACAAAGATAATTTACTCTTGTTTCATTCTTTACAGGGTGAGGCGTATGTTGTTGCGTGATGGGTAATAAAATGCTGAAGCGGTGATGTGTCGGACCTGACATTCTTGTCCTGTATATTCCGGTAAGCGCTGTAGATTTTGGGAAATGACATGGGAAGTTTCTGTCTGGTAGGAAGTTTTGCTAAAATGATATTTGCATTTGGACGACAGTTTGACACAGTTTTCAATGTTCATCTTTGTTAAAAAGCTGTTTATTGACAACAATGTCAGAGTGACCTAGATATTGAAGGATTTTAACGTTTCTGCGGACAGAATTTCCATCTAGGAAGCTATTCTTGGCTACAATTTGATTTTGGCTGGGAATTGATGTTTGATCATTTGAGCTTGATTGCAATCTTGGTTGATGGTCAAATCCTTATCAGGATTAGATTGAGGTAACTTAGAGTGTTTGTGAATGACTTGGATTTGAATATACTTTGGACAGCTTGCCTGTTCAGTTCCATTGACTATTGGGAAACGGAATGCACAGTCAAAGTGTTTTCAAAAGCATCATCAATGTTTATCTTGAACACAATTGGTTGAAGGCTTTCTGTAGGTTTCCAATGGCGCTGTGGTAAAATTGGAATTTTGCAGAACAATTTTACTTCAAAGTTGGGATCTCCCAATTTGCAGTTGAATTGTTTTCGGAATTTCATCTAATATTGTGATGACTCGAAATAGACCAGAGACATGAATGACAGGTACAAGGGTTCGCGAATATCTCATTTAATTTGGGGATAAATGTGAAAATTGAATTTAGGAAATATTGTAGATTGCTATCAAACTAGTTAATTTAAATTCGGCTTTAAACCCATGGCACAATGATGTCAATATTACCTTTTTTTGTTGTCAAAGGCTAAGGAACTTGTGTGCATTTTTCAATGTTTTTTTGGGGAATATGTTGCTGTATAGGACAGCATCACCTTCCGCCAAATTGGTTGAACAATGAACACCAGTTCATACATTAGTTTAAATAGAAGTTTAAGAATTTTGACATGAGATTTCAGATTTATATTTGTATTGATGTAATCTATTTTCAAACTTGTACTGACCTTGGTCCTCTAAAGAGATTTGAATTGGTATATCGGTATCTATAAGCTGTTATCCCAGGTTTTCTATAGTCCAGCCCATATCCAAAAGAATATTCAGTTTAAAATGGATGGATGTAATCTGTGACTCACTGTATCTTGAAACATTATTGATAAAAATCAATTATGTTCCGGCGTGACATTGCGTTTGGGATTGTATTTCTCTTTGAAATATTTGGCGATGAAATGTGACAGAGTAGAGAAGTATTTGGTGTATATTGAAACATCGTAATCATATGGAATCATGAATTTGCTCTTACTTGGTGTGATCTACAATGTAATATCCAGTTCAGAAATATGTGGAAAGATATGAAAGTCTAATTAAGTTACTATCTTTGTTCTGAGGTGATTGAATATTCATTATTTTCAAAATCTTACTAATTGAGAAGATAATGATGGTCAATGACTTCACATGGATTATTATATTTTGGAACCTCCATGGCAGGAAAATTGTGAAATTATTTGACATTGATTTGCCGCCCTCTAAGTCATTGATCTTTCAAGTTTACTATGGCTGCCGCCTTAATCTGAGAATGTATAATAATACAGTGATTTAACATAGTATAAGAACCTATTATTTATAGTTGGTGTTTCCTTGAAATTGAAATTGACATGCTTGCCGCCATGTATGTGCATGTATAAAATGTTGACACATTATTGAATATACATTCGCAAACATGGACACGTATTTTAAAATGTTGATGATAACTGATCTAATAAATTATTTGTTATATTTTTTTTTATGGTTGTTCAGGGGGTCAGTGAGGGGAGAAATTTTACTCATGTAAATTCAATACTGTACCGGAGCAGAGATGGTGTCATTGATCAGTCAGTGAATCGATGCAATAAAATGAAAGGAATTTAAGTTAATGAAAAATTAAAGGTTTTGTCAACTTCTTCAAAATGTGGGACCATTACATATAGGATAATTTTTGGATTAGGTATTATTTAGAATTATAAATATTGTACATTATAAAGAAAGAAAGTAAACATTTGATTTTGAATTTTATCACTCGTTCGTTGCATATTTCTTCATTACTCTACTAAAGGCTGATTGCAAATATTGAAAAATCCTATAATTACTAAAGCCCTGTAGATCAAATTTGACCCTTCGAACCATGTAAGTGGACTGAACCTTTTTAAGGAATATATTCCCCATAAATTCTTCTAGGAAATCGTTAAAAAATTAGGCTTTAGAACTCCCGTCAGAAAGTTGACAATTTACACTTTCGATCGCCACTATCCAATCAACGTCCATAAAATTGTGACATACAATTCATACGATTAGCTCCCTTACATATATATATATATATATATATATATATATACGCACGCACGCACGCACGCACGCACGCACGCACGCACGCACGCACGCACGCACGCACGCACGCACGCACGCACGCACGCCGGGATGCAGTCTAATGTAAACGTTGTTCCACAATCAACAATCATATGGGTAACTAGCATAGCACATTTGTCAGAATTTCTCCAACTCTGACTTTATGCCCACATGTCCAATTTTCCTACACCCATACCTTGGTGTGTGGAGGCGGAGCCTAATTAAAATGTTGTCTTGCAATACGCAATCATGAATTTCAACTAGTTGGTGACTAGATGTTCCAAGTTGTAGTGAGCTGTTCCTTGTTGTCTGGAGTTGTAACATATGAAATTGTAAGATATACACTGATATACAACTAGTCTCTTGGAAGTTGACGACCGGCTGCCACAGATTATACATGTTTGATATTGCCACCTATTCGCCAACTCTGTAGCTGTCAGTTACGAGTTGCAAGGAAGACCCACTGACCACACATATGATTGGTCGATATCGTTGTGACGTCATCTCATTAGCATATTTTCCCACGCCTCCATGCAGTTAGATGGTCATGTGGGGCGTGATCTACTATTCTTATAGCTTTTTAAATTTCATGGGGCGTGGCCTAATATACACATATGGTGCCGTCATAACCGCCCAACAAATCGGATTTGTGGCCATCGCTTCAGTTAATTTTGGAATGTAGATCCATTGATGATTGACAGGGATAGGAAGGCGTGACACGAATTGGACGTGTCCAAATGCGGTCACCCGACCAGCTCTCGACAAAACAGAATTGCACCTATATCACCGCTGCCTATCGGTATGTATATCTATCAATGAGTGGCAGGTGTGAGCGACTCGTGCAATGGATGGGGGTGTTATGGGGTGGGTACACAAATCTATTCTTCCCTGGATGAAGAGGCAATGGGAGGTGGGGTGGTTGAAAAAGTACAGTGCTTAGATCTATTGTTTCTGAATGAAGCGACGATGGGAAGGGGTTGAGTTCAGTGTGTTGGTGTATTATTACTGAATGAATATCGTACCTAAGCGCTAAAAGCCTAACCACTCAATCAATATTAAGTTAATTGGTTCTTCAGTACATACATATATATATATATATATATATATATATATATATATATATATATATATATATATATATATATATATATATATATATATATATATATATATATGTATATATATTAGGGGTGTGCATTTGGAGCAAAACCAGTACACGTGCGCACGTTAGTTTTGGCGAACGTGTACACGTCGTGCGTATGTGCCATTCTTCTGCAAAAAAACGTAGAATTAATATCTATTTGGCCTATTATTAAGTGTAGAGGGTTGTAATGGCGAGGTTTGGAAAATAAAATTACAATGTATTAACTCCCCCTCCCAACCCACACCCACCTTGGATCAACAGCGTCTCTAAGCGTGTAAAGTGCTACTCATTTTGATTAACCGAATGCTAACTATTAAATATGTGTGCCAGTTTAATAGCTATTTGCAGATCAAGAGAAGTCTATTTTGTACAATTATCAGTGGAATTTACAAAAAGAGCATTTTAATGTCATTCAAATAGGTATTTTCTCAAGACCACTAGATGATGTATAGGCCGACCTGGGCATTAAAGCGAAAATAAAACTCCTATCTTTTGTTTGATCAGGGTCCATCTGAATGCCAAGAGAAACTATTTTTAAACATTACCACTGGAATGACTGGTTCGGTTACCGAGCCATTCATTGTTTTGGTAAATTTACAAAACTAATTCATAGAAACCACTGCGGAGACCGTTTTGGTCAGCCCGACCATTATAGGGTTACATTGACACAAGAGGGCTAAAGCGTGTTTACCAGCTTTTGACAACAATTCGTACTTGGCCCCTGTCCGGGACAGATCAACGGCAAGCAACAATGATCCACCCTTTGATGATCAAGATTGGCTAAGAAAAATCGAAATCTGACATTACTGAATGTTGATTTGCGGGCAAAGATAAGACAACTTTATGAAAATTTACCACTGGGATAACTGGCTCGCTCGGCGTGTCATGCACTGCAGCGATAAATTTACAAAAGTATTATCTTCTCCCAACATGCAAATAGACTTCCAATAACGACATATTCCTCAAGCCTATTATAGAGACCAGTTTGGTCGGCCTAGCCATTAATGAGTTGACAGCAGGCTGGTGGCGCTCAGTCCACTGTTGGCATTCATAGGGTTAATCTGTGTTGATAAGATCACGTATGAACAGTAATTCATACCTATATGTTTGCGTATCCAAAGGAATACCTACGAGCTGGCGTCGCCACTACGTGCGGATAATTAGTTAACCACGTTGACTCTCACAGTTGTTCAAGAAAATGTGAATCTTTTCATACAAATCCCCCATGAGCAGACCAAGAGATGATTCTTTTTGAAAATTTACCGTAGCAATGACTGGCTCGGTCATCGAGCCAGCCATTCCAGTGGTACAATTTACAAGACAAAACCTTCTCCTCTTGGTCTGCAAATTAACATTTCTCAAGACAACTGTAGAAGCTGGATTTTTTGGGATGCGTAAGTGTTAAAGGGTTAATTAGGAAATCGGACAGCATTGACAGATATACCGTGGCGGTAAATCCTAAGAATTAATTTGTCAAAAAATATATTCATTTTCTTTGAGGGCTATCTTACTTATTTCACAAAATACGTATAATTTAGAAAAGTCTCCCGTGTACACGTTTTCGATATTTGATACCGTGTACACGTCACCTGAGCGTGTAAACGCGCCACGCCCTAATATATATCCCTGACCTCTGTCTGCCCCAGCCCGTTTGAATTGACCTTTTATATATATAACTTGGGACAGAGATCAGGGAGATCAGGTGGTATGGAATCCAGATATGTTAGAAAATGTGTGGATATGTTTGCCCCTGGCTGAATAGATACTGGTAAGGGGATGGTGCAGTATGTAGGTATATTGTTCCTGAATGAAGATCGCACCTAAGGGCCCAAATTCTTAACATACAATGCATACGTAGTTAATCAATTCCTTCGTACATAGATGCATTGTTACTGACCGAAGCGACATTTGACACGCCAATACAAACACCACGACGAGGGATCCAGTGGACGGGTGGTGTCGAATGCAGACAGAGCACAAAATCAACCGATGCTATTAGCAGTTCTTCTGAGAATACGACTCACAGTAAATCTACAGAACATATGTTCGCGTGATCGTAATTATAGGTGCATGAGTGCATGCAATGCGTACACGCATACATTTATTCGGGTACCACGTGATGTAGCTAACACACCTTCGGAACCCTATTTTGACTTACATATTAGCACACCATACATGTTGTATAATAGAGGTTGTATCAGACGTCATGAATCTGCTGCATCTGTCTTCTCCATCACCCATATTGTAGACACCATCGTAGTCCAGTTAGAAAGGAACGATAGGGCTAACATGTTATGCCCCATAATATGGACACAGCATCTTGCACATATATCAATATGTTTACGGAATCATTGTAGTTTCTTAAAATGTCTTTGATAATTGCTGAGATATACTTAAGATATGCATCGCATTTATCAATTTCGTATTTTTATAATGTCTTGGACGTGTATCTTGAATGTGTACATATAGCATAGTACATAACCACATTTCATCACCGATAGAATTACATGTTATACTGTGGACAGCGACCACGCCACAATACAGCTGTGATCCAGTTAATGGCCGAACCGGTCGTATAAAGCGGGGGCATTGTAAA
The DNA here is from genome assembly GCA_034401795.1 of Chaetoderma sp. LZ-2023a. Taxonomy (NCBI): domain Eukaryota; kingdom Metazoa; phylum Mollusca; class Caudofoveata; order Chaetodermatida; family Chaetodermatidae; genus Chaetoderma; species Chaetoderma sp. LZ-2023a. The sequence goes on along the minus strand of CM067361.1, from coordinate 32,992,122 downwards.
ATATGAGCTCATCCGATGTTCTGTTGGAACATTCCGCTACATTGGAGATATGTGTATAATGTATTACATAAATGACGCTGTAAACGCCATTTACATTTTATGGTTGTTGTTAGGTATTGTAACGTGTATGCATTGAAGTTGCCTGATAATTACACGCACACTCATATCAGTAGATGTGTCAAGTCTAAATGCAATATAGGCATGGGGCTGGCAAAATAATGCCTTATGACATAATGGGATTAGATGGTTATTGAATAAATGAGACAGAAAATGGCTGTATGCATCTGACATGAATGCTTACAGACCCAAGCCGTTTGTGATTTTATTTATTTTATTTATCATTTGAACAGAGCGATGTGCACACATACACTAACTTGGCCACATACGCCCATATATATCATCAGTGGTGAAGGGTAGAGGTAGTGTTTGTGAGTTGATACGCACTAATGCGCTACACTTCTCAGCATCACATGCGCAGTCATCAATTCAGACCACGCCTTGATCAGTAAAAGTGTCAGTCATGTTTAGCCTCTAGGTATAGTTCAGAACTTTCACTTCGTAGTTCACACAGTTCATCACATAGGTCATCTAGCAACAATGCAATGCGTGGTGGTCTGCGTATGCATGATCCATATTAAATGAATGCGTGAATCCACACTAAACCATCCCACCACATGATGATAAGAGACGATAACCACCATGTGCATCTAGACCAACGCTGTGTTATCAGTGCAGAAGATAACGACACTTCCAGTCAAACTGTCCCAATAATCACCAAGAACGACAACGCCAGGCAGGTGGTAGTGGCACCAGCAATGTGGCCAGGGATAACATTGTGACAGAGACCAACCTCGCCCTAGGCATAGGGGTGCCAACAATCACAATCCTAGGTTGCTAGAAAATGACCAATATAAATAGTCTAGCCAAGAGACGATCCTTGATCCAATTACAGCTCCGTAGCCATCTTATTACTTGTCTCATTGATAGCGCATCGACATCTTTAATTCTGGCCGATATCTGGAAGGTTGCTTTGGGAGGGCGACCTCTGCAAAAAGCAGAATCATCGTTAGCTGTAAATGGAACTCCACTAAAATGTGTTAGAACAAACTCAAGTTAAGATTATGAATGCAATACCAGTACCAGTGCTAGTGGTGACCGACGTACAGCACGATGGTCTCATCAGAGCCGATGCCCTCCGGATGGGAAAGGCCAACCTGGATTACAGAAACATCAGCATGATAAGTATGGCCATAATTAAAAGTCGCAAGAGACATTTCATAAATGTGATAATGAAATGATGTCCGTAGTATTACTAAAACAACTGGTTACCCTGTAATTGATAAAGTCTTGACTGATTTCTCTGATGGCTTAGGTACCCGTAACGTAGAAAATATCGGCAATGATCCAAAGGTCATGTGCACCATCCCAACGGGAAATGATCCACCGACAAGACTCTGCTTGCAAAAGTTCATATTGTAGGGGAGGAGATCAAGGAAATGTTGAAGGCAGTAGTAATTCGTCCTTCTTCTTCTCCGTGAGCTTCCCGCATCACACTTGTCCCCATAAAGGATGGTAGAAGAACATTTGGTGTCGATTATAGAAAGATTAGCAAAGTATGTCACAAAGTTGCTTACCCTTTACCACTTATATCCGACATCTTTGACTCCATGAAAGGTATTTGCCTATTTTCAATCATGGATCTTAATTCTGGATATTGTCAACTTCCAATGTTTTTTGCAACTCAGGAGCCATCTTTCAAAGAGCAATGAGCGATATATTTGAAACATGTCTTTGTTGACGATACTGTCATCTTGTCTGAAAATCATTATGATCCTGCAAAGCACCTAAGAATGGTGATGCAAAAATTGCATGAGTACAATCTCCAAGTGAAGCGTAACAAGTGTGACGTTGCTAGTCCGTCCGTTGATCTGATAGGATATCAAACCTCTACGAAATGAATATCTCCTCAGAGTCAAAGGTCAATTTCATAAAGGAGATGAATCCGCCCCAATACGTTCGTGAAGTCCGATCAATCTTAGGTGCAACAAAATACTACAGCTCCTGCATTAAGAACTATACAGCTACTGTAAGGCCTTTAGTAGATCTCATCAGCCTTTTTCATTGGGGATATAAACATCACATTTTTTTGGACAATTTAAGGAAAATTCTTTGTAGTATCTTAACATATCCTGACTTAAATACGTTCTACATTGATGTATCCAGTTATGCAGTTGGAGCTATCCTTGTTCAAGAAGATGGGCAAGGCATTGAACAGGTCGTACAGTATAAGCAGCACTGCAATAGACAGTCGGCTTACCTGGCCTGCTATGGACAAAGAAACGTATGCAGTAATATTTGTCCTTACAAATTAAGATCTTATTTACTTGGTGCCGAAGTACACCACAATACAATGGCGAGCGATACTGATAGCTGAATATGGGTGCAACATATACTATATTAAAGGTTCTAAGTATGCCCGAGTTGACATATTCTCTAGACTGAGGCGCCCTGCTGAAGGCGCAACTTTTGATACCAGAGATTATGTAGTTCCAGAAGTAGACAATGGAGTTCTTCCTCATGTACCACTGGAAACACCTACTTTTAAATTTGCGAATCACAGCATAGTGAATGTGTTACTTTCTTTTTTTTAAATCCTCAGAGGATTATGTAGTGCCTAATGTAGACTTGTATTCCACCAGCACTCCATCTCCTTTAGATGCGGAATATCTGTGAATAGTCTTGCCAAGTACATTTCGCAATAACGGCATAGAAGAAGCACATCAGAGGCCAGGTCATCAAGGTCTCCAAAAGAGACTCAACTTAGAACGTGATTCATTTATATGGAAATCAATGCGAGCGACCATTGTTAGTTTCATCGGCAAATGTACCTTATGCCAGGTTGAAAGACCCTTAGTGACACGTCCGAAATATACGGAAATTCCAACGGCTAACTATTGGGGGCATGGATATGATTGGGCCATTGACTCAATCAACAGGGCTAACAAATACATTATAACCATAATCGACCACTGTTCTGCTTGGGCTGAAGGTTCCCCAATTCAAAGGAAGTCAGCTAAAGATATTGAACACAAGTTCTGTATACTGTACACGCCATGATGTTCCTGAAGTGCTAATCTCTGATCGTCAAAAGTACAAAGAACTTGGAATTGATCATAGACGACCAAGCCCTTACCATCCACAGCTTAATGGAAAAACTGAGAGATGCAATGGAACACTGAAGGTACTTCTACAGAAATTAGTCGACAACAAGTCTCGTTTTTGCAATGGTTGACTTGGACCTGCATTGATGGTATACAGAAATACCTAACATGTTACAACCGGGTACACACCATTTTATCTGACCTATGGCAGGAGTGTACGGATGTTACTCGCTTTGCCATTTGTTTGTTTGAATGTCATGAGAGGCAGATTAACATTGCTCAGCAACGCCTTACAATGCACACACGTTTCCACTGAGAAATCACGTTCCCACCATCATGACCAATTCAACAAATGGCCGAATGATAGAGAATTCAAGTTATGGGGCACTGTTGTTGTGAAATCAGAGGAGGGCATATAGGTCACTTCCAGGTGTGACGCAGAGTATGAAATCTTCAGAATAAATGGACCTGTTGCACAATTAATACACCAGAGGTCAAGAAAGGTCAACCCTCGGAATGGGTGGAAGCTAAGGGACGTAGCTCCTGAGATCCGCTGGAACACAGTTGCTCCCCAACTGGTGCGGAATTGAACACTTCGGACATGGAAGAGCTTAGTCCGTGGAGAGACTTGTGGGGAGGTTATAATCTTTATCCAACAAGAAAGGCCAATGGGCATGCACAGTGGAGACGCAAGATACACACGCCCACATGGCACAGCACAGACCAGCCAGGATCGGCTGAAACCAGCTTGCAGGAAACTGTGCACCAACGGCTGGAACCTGAAGATGTGACGTCAAAAGCAAGCATAATCCCCATTTCTTGTGGGTCACCCTGTAGACATGCTTCCTGGTGCCGAGCCAGTGCCTTAAATAGCAATACACATGCCCAGTCACGATTCTGGCGAAACGAATAGATATAATTTGCGCAAGCGAAACCACTTGCCAGCCACGTCAAGTAAGTGGAACAAAGAACAAGACACTTTTACGGCAGATAATTGCGTTAGAATTAATGAATGAATTTGTAACACATCGTGAACATAAATTAATATATCATGAAACAAAAGTGTAAATTTCCGTTAAATTGTTAAAAGTTACTGAATAACTAACTGACTTAAACTGAATTTGTTGAAATATATTTGTGTACTTGATAACTTTAGTATTCTAAACGATGGTGTTTCTCATAGTGGTAACATTGTGTGTGAGTGCATACCCGCATATCAGTAAACTACCGAACGGACTTGCAATTAGCGGCCATAAGCCCACTTCTGTAGTGATGGCTGAATGGATAATTATTATTTCTATAACACCACTAACATTACCAAGTAATTTTGTAGAACGAGTTATTAGTGTTTGCAAGGCCATACACATCCGTTACTGAGCCAGTCATTCCAATGGTACATTTAAAAACAAATACTCTTCGCTTAGCATTCAAATGAACATTTCTCTAGAGGACGGCAGAGACATTTTTACCAACTTGACCATTAAATGGTTACGTTGATACGCGAAGGGTTAGCTACATTTGGAGTGAATGTTAAGGCCATTAGCACATAGGGGCGATATTTATTCAAGAACAATAGATGTATATGTCACACTCAACCCTTCCCATTGTATCTTTCAGCCAAGCACAAACATGTCCAAACTTGTAATAGCTTGTCTGAAGTTCACACCATCCGGCATCGCTAGCCCTAGCCACCCTGCTGTTGGACCTTCCCATTGTTTCTTCAGACATACGCAATAGATCGCTTTACTGAAGTGTCAATTAACTCCATATGGATTGATTTGTAAGACTTTTAACCCTTAGGTGCGATAATATTCAGTAGCAATAGACCTACATACTGAACTTATCCATTCGCATTGTCTCTTTATTCAGGAATAATCGGACTGTATACTGAATGATCTCAAACCACTCCGCACCACACGTTCCCATTGTCTCTTCATCCAGTGAATTATTGTTCTATGTACCCTCTGTGTAACTCACCGACCCCCTGTAATGCACACGTGTTTACACCATTTATAGATCTACGTAGTGAACGCGGTGCCCACTTTATAGCCACAATTCGGATTGTTCGTGAGCTGGTCATCTGAGATAAGTTGGACACACACCCATCAATTTCATGCCTCGTTTTACTTGTCAATCATCAATAGATCTACATGTGGTGGAGCACTTGCCGCAAATTTGATTGCTCAAGAGAGTTGTGATGTCATATTATTTACATATTAAGCCACGTCCCCATGCCCATACATGGCATTCCCTTTAAAAAAGCTATAACATAGTATGTTGTTCACTAATTACCATATATGGGCAAGGGGCCGTGGCCTAATATGCACATGAGAAGACGGGACAACGCCCTGGATCAACTTAGATTTGCTGCCTGCGTGGATACCTTCTACTCATCTTTTAAAGGATGTCACACGATGGTCACAATTAAAATAATCTGTTCGTTAATGTGAATACATTTGCCATGCAATATCAATCCATTTATATGATTGAAAAGGAACCAGCACACCGGTCCATAACGATCCTACATATGTTAACGCACATTGACTATTGTATGAACACCCGTCGTATAGTTAAGACTTGCGACTAGCAAAACTAAATTTGAACTATATGACCATCTTGAAATTAGTGACCAGTTCTTCCTGATCGCGATGTTGTGACGTTATACAGCCATAATATATATGGCTATAATGAACCCCATACAAAATGCATAATATGTTAATTGGTCCACCAATCCACGGCGTCAATACGATTTAGAAAATTCCACGGTTTTCGGAAACGAGAAGCAATGACTATCCATGACATCTCAAACTGGGGCATGCACACACATATGCGATGCATCCCTCCCTCCATCCCTCCCTCCCTCCCTCCCCCACCCTCCCCTCTCTCTCTCTCTCTCTCTCTCTCTCTCTCTCTCTCTGATTTAATTCGACTAAAATTTAACCTCTTAACCCTAAGATATTTTCAAAAAAGAAGAGAAATATATTTGTTGAAAGTTTACCACTGGAAAGACAGGCTCGGATAACCCAGTCATTCTAGTGGTAAACTGGTCTGCGAATAGACATCCACGAAAGACCACAGTATAAAGAGGTTGTTTAGCCGGCTTGGGTGTTAAAGGGTTAGGAAAGACATTCCTTAGCAACACCATTACAAAGCAGGGACAATTATTTTTCCATTAGCTCGTAATTATTGAGGAATCCCACTATAGTTATAGCACTCCCATCTTTAGCTAAGCTTCGCCCACTCTTTTCCCGTGTTATGATCAATCGTTCACTACCCTCCTTGAATCTCAATGTCCAGAACACTATGAAGGTAAACTGTTGAATATTTTGGATTTAAAGATGGTTGTCATTTGGCCGTTAGTTTCGTTAAAATCTCTAAATCTAAATGAGTTAGGAACCTAATTCCAGTGGCTATACCTACATGTATGCATTAGTTCAATTTAATGGTCCCACTATGTGCTTGATATTTCAGGCAGTCATCTTAGATTTTAAAGACGGCCACCATTCGGAGGATATTTTGGTCAATATCTCTCAAATTAAACACGCTATGCACGTGATGCAAGTGGCTATACACACATTTATCTGGACAAGCAATCGGATGGTGCCACTTTGATATCGGTATATTTATCAATATTATAATAGATGAATAATGTATTGTGCTGTCTCCACTGACAACAGTACAATTTAAGGGGTGAAAGAATCAGATATTAATATTGCTAATTTGATATTTCTGAATTCAAGATGGCCACACATCTGAACATTTTGTAATTGATAGTCAGGGAGTTCAGAGATCGATCATTCCCAACACCAACGATGTGCGGGTGGAGGTTAGATAGAGATTGGCGGGGCATAGCAAAAACTGGAAAGGTCCCTTGCGGTATATATTAACGCTACTGCTCGATAACGCCGGCTATGATAATACAAATAATAATAATAATAATAATAATAATAATAATTATAATAATAATAATAATAATAATAATAATAATAATAATAATAATAATAATGATAATAATAATAATAATAATAATAATAATAATAATAATAATAATATTGACTATTTTAAAAGAAATTTGAGTGGGGAATGTTGCCATCATAGGCAGCAAATCCCCACCCCAACCACAGTCAAATTAGTTTTTAAATATCCAACAGCTTAAATTGTCATTGTATAATTCCCATGAACATTAGATTATGGCAATTCACGTTTCAAAGTGTAACGGTCGAGTTCAATATGCGTCAAAGGCGCTAGGAGTGGTGGTGGGGTGTGGGTGGGGCCATAGCTATTTTGTTATTGGTTCGCTCTAGTGTGCATACCGTATTGCGTACGACACGATACTTCAGTTAGATCACTGTTTCCCACATCATTCGATGCATAAAGTACAAAAGTATAATTCGTTCCCATGGATAATTCTGACAATTCTTTCATTCCTGTGCTAGAATGTCCTGGATCTTCCATACTCATATTCACACTATGTCCAACGTTCTCATACTCTATATGAAATGTCTGCATTGCTCCGCCATTAAACTGTGACACCCAGGAGATAATAGCTGTACTAGTATCGCAATAGACTGCAACATTGGAAGGCATTTGGGGTTTAGCTGAAATGGAAGAATAAAAGACATTACAAAATATCCTGCTTCATCCCTGACACAAACCGGTTTGACAATATACGGTTATTTTGCATTGTTGAGTCCAATATGGATTGTTATTGTACGGGTCCACGGTGTGGTGAGATCGGCATTGGACGAGACGCCGCATACGTAGAGTCTAATATGGAGTTGTCAATACAGCGTGGACGAGTACAATAACAATCCATATTGGACTTAACAATGTAAAATAACCTCTTTATTACTTAACAATGTAAAATAACCTCTTTATTATGCACCTTTTACAAGTATCTGAGGTAATGACAAACGAACTTCATTTTCTGTTTTTTTATGTATTTTCTGGCACATGATGATAAACAAAGTTATCGATATCTTCTTCAAAAAGCATCGTGTAACTATTATAAAGAACATGTGTACTTGGTGCAAATACACGTTATAAGCGTAATGTAATTTATCTCTCTTGACAACACAATATGAAGAAAATAATGGGGTGGGCGTGGGGTGTGTGGAATGTTATCATTATTTAACATCCAACTACACGTTTTAACTTTTAAGCGGCCTCCAATACGGATGTTACTGTCCAATGTGGGGTTTGCATCGTCCACTATGGAAAATGTATTGGATGGTAATGTGGTACGATTGGAAGCGTCTCATTGGATAAACACACCCATGTGAAGGGGTTTGAGGACACAGATGTGACCGGCTTAATACCGTACTTTGTCCGGCGGGTGTAATAGTAGACACATCCTTACTTATACTTACTTATACGATAGGTGTATAGGTTTCTTAGATAGGCAATGTTTACTGCAGAGCATCTGTTGTGCATAGGTTCTTGTATATACCAAAAGGTAGTCCAATATCTTTCTAAATGGTTTTATAGCTATTTAAGCTTGGGGAATTAACGACATTCAGGTAACCCATTCCAGTTGTTGGTGATACGACTTGAAAAGAAATGCTGTCTTATGGTTTTATTTGCCCGATTTTTGGATAATTTCAAGCTATGTCCACGAGTTTTGGCTTTGTTATCTAGTTCAAGATACTGGCTTTGAATATGATAAATATTATGTAGATATTGTATGATTCAACCATATCCCCCCATGCAGGTCGATATTATAATGATGGAAGTTGCAAATGTTTAAGTTTATCAGGATAGTTGACATAACCTAAATACTGCTCCAGATTCCTGAGATATACTTCGCATAAACTGACAGATGCACACACAAACAAACAGACACACAGCGCCTAATCAAAATTTCAAATTATTCAACATAATGTTTATTAAATTGTAAAGACTATTCAATGTTTGGGACGAAACTAGAGACGAAACTAGATACGTCATTCATTACAAATGTAACTGTCTCTGTGTGCCTGCCTGCTCGCTCACCAGCCCGCACCACCACCACACCACACACCTCTACCCCACCCACACCCACACCAACTCGCCCACCCGATTGCCTGCCTGTCAGCCCACCCTCCCCACGCCCGCCCTCTCATATGGAAGCCCGTCCGCCTACTCGCCCGTCCGACCGTGCGCCCATCCATCCGCCCATTCATCCGTCCGTCTGTCTGTGTAACTACACGCTCGCCTGCCCGCCCGCCCGCGGCCCGCCCGTCCGCTCGACGGACAATAAGACAATAAAACAACGTCTCAAATTCCGTCCGGTAATAGCATTTTAAAAAATCCGAATTTACTTAATTTATTGGTAAAATCGAAAGTAACCCGACAAACATTGTCCACTTAAAGTTGTCCACAATTTGAAAGGCCCCTATAAAACAAAAATAACAAATCTCAGGCAATAAAATAAATGAAAAATATTCTTTTTTTTAAGTTAATCATATTACCGCCTGCTAGCCAGTGCCAGTTCTATCATTTTATTGACTGATTAACCCACTAATTATGTGCACCTATCTATACCGTCGGGAAAATATGTCATTCCACTTATTCATCAATATGGTCTGTCTCATATTGTGGTTTTGTAAATTGATGGATGGATGGGTGGCTGGGTAGATGGATGGATGGATGGCTGGATGGATGGATGGATGGATGGATGGATGGATGAATCACTCTTCCTGCTTTCTGCGCACCGACACCTCGCTCTGAAACCCTAATACTCAATCAGTAGTAAAGGCTATTACACAATTGAATCAAAAGCCTATGGCAGTCTGAATCTTTAATATAAATAAGTTAATTTCAAAGCAATTGAGTAGTTTTCGAGGGCATGCCCCTAAGGGCAGCCAACCTAATAAATAGACAATAGCAGGTTAGCCAAGCACGACGGTATTAGCACATTGTGAGTTATCTATATTAAATTGCAATTATGGTATTGGCTGTGTGTTTAAATATTAAAATGCTACTAATGTTTCATCTTCCATTTCAGTTAGGATTCAATTTGTAGGCTTCAAAATTGTGCTGGCTTCTAGTTTTATGTAGCCTTGTAGACTTAATTATTTATCACTCAAGATTCAGGTTTTAGATTTTAGATCAGCCCTTTAAATGTAATCTACACACTTCGTGTGTCGCTACAGTTTGATTATCTGCCTTGCTTAGATGTGTTGATTGGGTCAGTTGTTGTTAAATTGTTGGTTTCTTTTATCATTGGTTTGAGCATAGTAGCACCATGGCTAGTGCGAGCAAGGGCAAGAGACGGAATTTGCAAGCATGAGGACAGCATTCCGTCTCCTCCACAGGCTCGGTTAGTCAAGTGCTATTATATGGTAATTCAATGTGTTCACCACATAGGTGTCCTAACCAGCAATTTGAGCACCACCACCTTGCCAGCCGGTCTGTGCAGGAAGTTGAGCGAACCATGTAGTTTCATTAAGCCAGCTATACCCAATAAGGAGGTATCAAATGATATTAAGAAGGTTAACTTTGACTGGGCAAATTCCCTAATTCGACCTATGATGGGCCGCTACAATTTCAGTGTAGGCACCGTTATGTCCGCAATTATCACAGCTCAGGTATCGTCACACCTTAATTTAGGTAAGGCTAAATCGACGGCAATCAGATGGGCAAAAGCTAACTATGGTAAGAAACTTCACGTCAAATCAATCGAGGCTTTCTATCAGTTCATTAGAGCATTTGCCTCCACCCCTCCCACGTTCAGCAGAAACAGCAAATTAGTATGCCTAATGTAAACCCACAACAAAACGTGGATCCAGGAGACTGCGTGATTGTGCCACCGTACCAGCTAAAACAGCGAACTATGCCACCTACTGATAGCACCCCACCAGTGAAGCGAGTGGTCACCAGGTCGTCACCTGTTTTCATACAAGCGCATTGCCGAAGCACATCTAACGGGTCTAGTAGACCTTTGGATCCCTGTGAAATTCCTCTCCCAGATTCGCCACTACCTTCGTCACCAGAGGAATTTCTTTCTCTTCCACAGAAAGTTGGTGACCGACAATGTAGGCGTAGGACCAGCACAACTATGACAACTTGCCATGGACTAGGTTCTCACCTACTCCATGTAGCACTAGCCGCTCGGCCTCCTACCAATCCCAAAACACCCTTAAAGCAAAACACACTCTGGAAATTTCGGCAGGAGGTTGAGAACAAAAATGATTGGTAACGCCTAACTTTGAACACGAACATTTTTATTATGGACCTTCCGATTTTTAGCTATGCCCCGACCAGTGCTGTATAAGCTCAACCCAGACATCACTCGTGTTGGGGTCGATCGATCTCTGTTGACCCTGACTATCAATCTCCAAAAAACTGCACAGATAAGTTGTTGAAGATTTTGAAACTAATTGAAACCTAAGACAGCAACAGCGCCCAGTCAAATTAGTTTCAAAATATTGAACAGCATGTGTATTAAATGGCAAAGAATGACAAAGACATACAATATATCAATGATGGACCTCATCCTGACACTCAAATTGCCTGCTTTCCAGGTGCGAAATTAGTCCATGCTAGGACCATTATTAGCACGTATCACGAATCCTACCAACCTGAGAAAATAATAGTACACTTTGGAATCAATGACAAGGATGAGGCAATGTGGCGCAATCAACCCGACGTATGCATATGCTCTTTAGCAAGCTTAGGTTCAGGTTTCCTGATTCCAAGATTCATTTTGCTACGCTTAGTTACTCCCAGCGACTTTAAGCTCACCAGAAGAGGACCATTCAATCCATTAACTCTTCTGTTGAAAACATGAGGGTGAAGGTTTCCATCATCCGCAGTCTTCCACACTCTGAATTGCAGGTGGTCCGGGATAAAATTCACTGGAGTGACAAAACTGCCAACACAATGTACCATAGCTGGTTACCCTTTCTTAATATAAACCAACTGAGGGGCAGGCTACTAACCACCCTGGTATCAGGCTGGGTAGTGATATTGTTAATCTCACTGGCTCTACATTATCTGAAGCAGTGAAATTATTACTCAATCGTGGACTAACATCGGTACCAACGCCGAGGCCGACAATTGGTCTAGATGCACTTTTAGATAATGGCTCAGTGGAAGTTCTATAATTTGCCCACCGTGTCAAATTAGCCGATTCTTTTTCGAAATTCGAAAAGTAATATTCTGCCATTCGTTGAAAAACGTGGCTGGGAATCAGATTCAAAATTAGTTGATCCACCGATATCTCGACAGTATACAAATGATAAAAGAACGTATTGAAAATGTTGAATTTCCGAAAAATCATGAACGTTTGTCATATGAGGGACGTCAAACCTTAACTGGATTGCGTAAACACAATGGCATTGCCATTAAACCTGCCGACAAAGGATCGATCTGCTTCTGTAATTATGCTTACGGTCAAGTACATTCGTGAAGTGCACCGTCAACTCAGTAAGTCAACTCAATAATCCGAAACATTACCAAAAATTAGATGAACCACACTGGCAAAGTAACTGCGGCAATTTTAATTAAATTCTCCAAATTATGGTTGATAACAAGAGTTTAACGCACACGCAGTTTAAATATCTCATTACAAAACGAGAATCAAAACCACTTACATTCAATCTGTTATACACAATTCTTAAACCAATTGATTCTTGATCAAATCCTATAATACCACTAGAATGACCGACAATATCGGATAGGGATTCTGAATCCTATAGAATCAGTGAAATCATTGGTTATCACCTACAACCAATCGCGAATAGGCATTTCCGCATCTTGAAAAATACTGAAGACGTTCTATCGCAGGTCTCTGAGATCGCCATTTCTCCACATTCACTTTTAAATAAACTCGACATAGATGCAATGCACACGAACAATGACCTCGAACAAGGTCTGAATTATGTCCGTAAAGCATTTGAAAAATACCCAGGTAACAACAGGCCGACTGCCGAAATATTAGCTCCCTTAGAGATAAGCTTAAGGGGCAATGATTTTGAATTCCCAGGTGAAACATACCACCGAATTTGTGACTGCGCAATGTGTAAAAATTTCAATCCAAGTGTTGGCAACATCTATGTAGCAGAGTGGGAGGTGGATGTGCTTAGTTTGTCCAAAACAATCGCTCTTTTACCTCAGATACCTCGACGAGATTGTCCTTATTTGGCATCATACAAAGGAAGAATTTAATGAATTGTCCGCCATTTTGAACAATCATGACCAGAATATCAAGCTAAAAGCCAACGCTGACCAGATGCCCGTAGATGGTTTAGATGTAACTCTATACAACGGCGGAAAGTATGACACAACTGGACACCTTGATTAAAATGTATATTTTAAGCTCACAGATTCGCATCAATTACTGCTCAAGAAATCGGTCCACCCGCCTCATACATTTAAAGGAATTGTACAATCACAAATTATTTGTTTTCATAGAAAGTTGAGTGATCGAACACAATTTGAATCCGAATGTGTCCTCTTGTTCAAGGCACACAAACCGAAACGGTATTCATTTAGATTTTTGAGCAAAATTAAATCTGAAACTGTACATACTCTATCCCTCATAACGCTGCAGATTACAGGCCTGCCAAGCTACGTCACAATCGCCCAATTACAGGCGTAGTAGACATTTATGAGCTTTCAGAACAAAAACCAATTTGAAATTCGTTCTAATTTAGATTACGACTCCGAAAACGTGATTTTAATATCTTGCGAATTATGCCAAACACAGTGAAACTAAATGTCCATTAAGATGGGTAGCAACCTTGACACCTTTGCGATATAAGACATCAAGAAGGCACGCATGCCGCTGAACACTTTAATCTACGTGGTCATTCAGTCGCTCGGCACTTTGAAACTTAGGGAATCATTTTGGATTAAGCAATTAGAAACAAAATGACCGAGGGGCATACATCTGGACCCAGTTCTTGCTGATCGGCGTGAAATAAATCCATTCACTCTGACATATAATAGAAAAAATGTTGAAATTTCCGAAATTTTGAAAGATGAATATCATAAATTACAGGATAAGTTAAGACAACCCCTCAACTTGCGTCCAGTAATAGCATTAAGAAAATCCGAATCTATGTGATATAGTGGTAAAATCGAAATTAACCGGACACACATTGTCATCTTAAAGTTGTCCCACATTGTAAAGGCCATATCGCCTCAAATCTCAGGCAATAAAATAAATACAAAAAATGTTCAATTTTTTTTCAATTCTGAGCCAGCGCGTTAACCATATTACTGCCTGCATGCCTGCCTGCCTGCCTGCCTGCCTGCCTGCCTGCCTGCCTGCCCTGCCTGCCTGCCTGCCTGCCTGCCTGCCTGCCTGCCTGCCTGCCTGCCTGCCTGCCTGCCTGCCTGCCTGCCTGCCTGCCTGCCTGCCTGCCTGCCTGCCTGCCTGCCTGCCTGCCTGCCTGCCTGTCTACCTGCCTGCCTGCCTGCCTGCCTGCCTGCCTGCCTGCCTGCCTGCCTGCCTGCCTGCCTGCCTGCCTGCCTGCCTGCCTGCCTGCCTGCATGTCTGCATGCCTGTATGCCTGCCTGCCTGCCTGCCTGCCTGCCTGCCTGCCTGCCTGCCTGCCTGCATGCCTGCCTGCCTGCCTGCCTGCCTGCCTGCATGCATGTATGCATGTCTGCCTGCCTGCCTGCCTGCCTGCATGCCTGCCTGCCTGCCTGCCTGCCTGCCTGCCTGCCTGCCTGCCTGCCTGCATGCATGTATGCATGTCTGCCTGCCTGCCTGCCTGCCTGCATGCCTGCCTGCCTACCTGCCTGCCTGCCTGCCTGCCTGCCTGCCTGCCTGCCTGCCTGCCTGCCTGCCTGCCTGCCTGCCTGCCTGCCTGCCTGCCTGCCTGCCTGCCTGCCTGCCTGCCTGCCTGCCTGCCTGCCTGCCTGCCTGCCTGCCTGCCTGCCTGCTTGCATGTCTGCCTGCCCGCCTGCCTTCCAGCCAGCCTGCATGCCTGCCTGCCTGCCTGCCTGCCTGCCTGCCTGCTTGCTTGCTTGCATGCCTGTCTGCCTGCCTGCCTGCCTGCCTGCATGCACGCCTGCCTGCACGAATGCCTGCCTGTCTGCCTGCCTGCCTGCCTGCCTGCCTGCCTGCCTGCCTGCCTGCCTGCCTGCATGCCTGCCTGCCTGCCTGCCTGCCTGCCTGCCTGCCTGCATGCATGCACGCCTGCATGCCTGCATGCCTGCCTGCCTGCCTGCCTGCCTGCCTGCCTGCCTGCCTGCCTGCCTGCCTGCCTGCCTGCCTGCCTGCCTGCCTGCCTGCCTGCCTGCATGCATGCATGTCTGCCTGCCTGCCTGCCTGCCTGCCTGCCTGCCTGCCTGCCTGACTGCTTGCCTGCATGCCTGCCTGCCTGCCCGCATGCCTGCATGCATGCCTGCCTGCCTGCCTGTCTGTCTGCATGCCTGCCTGCCTGTCTGCCTGCCTGCCTGCCTGCCTGCCTGCCTGCCTGCATGCATGCCTGCCTGCCTGCCTGCCTGCCTGCCTGCATGCCTGCCTGCCTGCCTGCCTGCCTGCCTGCCTGCCTGCCTGCCTGCCTGCCTGCTTGCTTGCTTTCTTGCTTGCATGCATGTCTGCCTGCCTGCATGCACGCCTGCCTGCACGAATGCCTGCCTGCCTGCCTGCCTGCCTGCCTGCCTGCCTGCCTGCCTGCCTGCCTGCCTGCCTGCCTGCATGCCTGCCTGCCTGCCTGCCTGCCTGCCTGCATGTCTGCCTGCCTGCCTGCCTGCCTGCCTGCCTGCCTGCCTGCCTGCCGGCCTGCCTGCCTGCCTGCCTGCCTGCCTGCCTGCCTGCCTGCCTGCCTGCCTGCCTGCCTGCCTGCCTGCCTGCCTGCCTGCATGCCTGCCTGCCTGCATGCCTGCCTGCCTGCCTGCCTGCCTGCCCGCTCGTTCGCTCGCTCGCTTGCTTGCTTGCTTGCCTGCCTGCTTGCCTATGTGTCTGTAGAAACCTTTCACGTTTTGTCTAAGCAGCCTATGTTGCCTAGGTGGCCTATCTTGCTACTGTAGCGATTGTAGCGTTCTCGCACTTTAGTTATGGGCCAAGTTCACACTAGAGGGTTAATTAGGAGTAGCGATGTGCTCAAGTATGGCGTTATTCAAGATTAAGGCTGTGTTCTCACTAGAGACGTAACCGGCGTAATGCAATACTGAGGCATGTCGTTATTCCCGATTAACTCCCCAGTGAGAACACGACCGAGGTCTTTAGTGATAACATGGCCTTAAGTTGTAGTTCAGTTTTACTGTGCTACCTTTTGGTGAATTTTAGCAAGAATATCAAAATATGTGCTTATTTAACATATTTGCTTATTAAATGCCCATTTGCAGGCCAAATCAAAACTATTCTTGACGATGTACCACTGGAATGACTGGCTCGATTACCGAGCCAGTCATTCCAGTGGTAAATTGTCAAAACTTGTCTTCGCTTGGCCTCCCAATGGACATTCTTCAGGACAACTGCGGAGGCGCAAGTAATAATTGAGGAATCCATTTCTAACGTTGCCCCTCCCCTTTCTAGCCGAATTAGGTTCACTCATTTGTATTTAAAAGTTTTAAACCTTAATTCCGAGAATCTACGTTCGAAGGTAGCTGTCCAGGTAATATGTTGACTATTTGACTAAGAGCTCTTAGTGCATTAAATATAAATTCACCAAAGACATACAATACGGACACATTCGTGATGCAATTTTCTGTTTGAGTGACAGTGCTGCGTAGTAGCGCTTTTTATTGTGACGTCAGCAAACATTAACGTATTTAACTATGATGTCAGATACATGAGTGGCAGGTCTGTCCTCATCATTGACTCACATTTAAACTGGAATGTAACAGCTGAACTATGTTTTGTCCAATCAGTTGGCTGATGTGTGACTGTACAATAACACTGTTTATTATCCATAAGCCGATTGCGGCTGACACGTATCCGCGATATAAGTAGCTCACCTGTAGCAATGTAAAACAGAGATATTAGAGATTGTTTAAATACGACAATGGATGGAGCCACTTTGAGCCATGTCCGCACATCCCCAGCTCAGCTCCATTCACGCTTTGCCCTTGTTGGGAGCAATCGATCCCCGAACTCCCTGTATTTCAATATCAAAGTAACAATACAGGCACACTTGAATATTTGAAACTAATTTGACTGGGTGCTACAGCGTTTAGTAAAATCAGTTTCAAAATATTCAACATAATGTGTATTAAGTAGTAACGCCATCAATGCCATACAATTCGTACACCTAAAGGACATGAGCGGCAGGTTGGATTCAGGAATTGTAAGGACATGCGCGTTCGGATCCGAGAATGGAGGAATTTAGTGTTAACGATGCCCGCCTATCTTTACTTAAGCTCCACCCACCCTTCGCTCGTGTTGGGATCGATCCTGATCCCTGTAATCGCTGACTATAACTTTCGTAAAAGGTATACATGTAAAGCAGCTCTCATACTTTGCCGAATTCGTGGTATGGAGAGTTATCACCAGCTTTAACTCTTGCTACTCGGCGTACGTTTGGTCATGTACGAGCCAACTATGAGCATTCCCCGATGTAAGTACGAGGTAAATATGAGTTGTACCGTGCTACCCACAAGCCGAGCTCATGTAAGTACGAGCTAGATATGAATTGTAGCGACATAAGTACGAGTTATCCTGATATATTCACGAGTTTCCCCGACCTACTCACGAACTTTCACGAAATGCCAATAGTCGTACCGAGCTCAGTTGGAGGTGCTACGATCTATGCACGCGCAACACGTTTTGGCGGGAATCGTGACGTGATGGGGGAATCTTGGCGTGCTGGACGAAGACAACTGCTTGCTTCCCTGTCCTGCCATTGTCGCGAACACCGTCGAAATGAGGTCGAGCGTCCGCGACTCCGCGTTATACAGGATCGAGCTGACGTCACCTAATCACGTAGTCAGTGCAACTCGTAGCAAATTCGTGGGGGGGGGGGGACTAGGGACAGGCTCGGCAATCTCGTACTCTATTCCTATTGGATCCCGTCTTGCTCGTGGCAGACTCGGTGAACCTCGGCTCTAATTGGCCTAACCCGCGATAGCTCGTACACAAACTCGTGGATACCTCTTGACAACTCGTTGCTAACTCTTACATTACTCGTTCAAAATTCGTGGAGGTTCGGTGTTTGGCGTGGTAACGCTCCTAAATTCCATCGCTCGTAAGTAACTCATAGAACGGCTCGGGGTGACCCTTATTAAGTTGTTGCACTTCGTATCTAATTGGCGCAAAATTGTGTCAGCGACTTCACACGCGTCGTCCCGCGTTCAGGCCGAGTCATCTCGAGTTGCTACGAGTTGTGGTCAGAGTTGAGCAGAGCTGGCAACAGTTTTGGGTATGTTCAACACTTTTCGCCGCTCGCATCATCTAACAGGGTTTACCCCGTGTTCGCCCGAGTTTAACCGAGTTATACTACGACTTAACACAATCTTTACAACGCGTTTCCACGAGTTAACTCGGGACGTGACTCAGCGTAAAACTCGGCAAAGTGTGAGAGCTGCTTAAGGTGATGGCAGCAACATCACCCAGTCGAATTAGTTTCAAAATCTTCAACAGCGTGTTTATTAAATAGGAAATACATACAATTTGTACAACCTGGCAGACTATTATAATTAACCGTTTAAGATGCACTAAATCGAGTCAGTCATAACGCAATTACTTATAACGTCATCCTGCACGTTATGTAATTGATTACGGCATCATAAGACTGATGAATAATCAGGAATCTTCCATTGTGTAGGATGTGGAAGAAAAGGGTTTCCATCTAGAGTGGGTCAGCCATACTTTGCGCCATCCTGCCTCTCAGCAAATGTCTATTATATTCTATATTCATCAAAGCCCATCTCGAGCTAACCTCCAACACTACACCTGTGTTGGGATCGATAGATCGCTAAACTCCCTGCCTATCAATTCCCAGAATACTACACAGAAACGCTGTTGAATATTTGGATACTAAGCAGCAGCAGCGTCCAGTCACACTCGTTTCAAAATTTTCAGCAGCATGTTTATTAAATAAGACATAGAATTCGTACAACAGCACTCATGGGTGCCACGAATTGATGACAGACTAAGTGTTGCTGTACGGATTCTACGTCTATGACATCATGATTGACGTAGTTAGGTTTGTCACGAGAGCTTAATTAATGAGGGAGTAACTAAGTCAAGCATGGTGTCGTTGAGTATGACGTCATCATACACGTCACGTAGTTGATTATAATGGCATTTGATTGACATAAATCTAGAATGGTCCAATTCCATAATGGAGCTATGGCATTTTGATTGCGAACTCAACAGAGCAGTTAGAGCCAGAGATACCATTTTGATCAAATAGTAATGTGTCTTTCCATTTTAACAATCCATCATCTAACCCCATACGACGTCATAATCAACTAAGTGACGTGCATGATGACGTCATAAATAAGTATGGCATGAATCACTCAATATAGTCCCTCTTTAACGGGTACTAGTCCAACACGTTGTACGAATGGTATGCCTTTATCATTTAATAAACACCCTGTTGAGTATTTTGAAACTAATTTGTCTTGGTACTGTTGCTGCCATAAGCAGCAACAGCATCCGATCAAATTAGTTTCAAAATATTTATCAGCTTACATGCATACTTGTATTTAAATTGATATACATGGAGTACACTGCTCGATCGATCCCAGCAGCAAGCGAGGTGTGGCTGGAGCTTAGCTAGAGATGGGTGGGACATAGCTAAAACAGAAAAGCTCAATTTCTGGAGATGGTTTATCATAACTATAGTCAGGGTTCCCTTATTAGGGTCCGTTTGAGGGTATAGACCCCCATAATACAACTTGGGACACCCAAAGGTTGTGACAGTGGGTCCCACGAGACCCTGAAACTCTTGTATACTTGCTAAATGTTAATTAGTTTTATAGGTGTTTGCACACACTCTAGAATGGGACCACCATAAATCATAGCTGTGAGACTATAATACTCTCAAATATTAGTATGGATGAGGACATTTCAGGTTCGGACTCCTAGGTTTCTAGGTGTGGGATCCATTGGACATCAACAATGAAGAAGCCATGAGAAGCACAGGCTATTGTAGTATCTGACAACGGGACCTGATCGCCACGATCACTTCAGATATTGGAGTGGACAATGCAGATTCCGGGACCACAACACTCTTATTTTAGTCTAACGCGGCCATACATATGGGAATATGTATGTAACACACTCTTTACACAACATGGTTCATGAGTGTGTGGCAAAATGTTGCATGTTGCTTGTGTCGCACAACACGTTTCAAGATATAGGACCGGTTCGTGTGCCATAGCTGGGTGTGGAGCAAAATGTTTGCAGCGAGTGTGTGAGTCCAAATGCCTGCTAGGCCATAGTAGAATTGATGGTACGCCAACTGGAAGGTAATATATGGATATTTTAATTACGAGATATAAAAGATGGATTTCATGTTGATACGGCAAGCAAACCGTCCATGGACATGGGCATATGTTGCGCAACACGGCTGTTGCGCAGCATGGTGCATGAGTGTATGGCACAATTGTACATGTTGCGAGTGTTGCGTAAAAAGTTTAAAGAAATAGGGCCGGTACCATTTCCACGCAACCAGTTGCGTGGTGTCTGATTGCGTACCTGGGTTTAGACCAATAGGATTGCAGTGATTTCGTGAGTCAAAAGGTGTGTTTGGTCATAGTAGGAATGATGAAGGCAATTTATTAATTCATATTTTATTTAAGGGATTTAAAAGACGAATTTCAACTGGGCAAAACAATTAACATATGAACTACTGTGTCTTCCTATTCAGCAGTATCTCGCTTGTCCAGACACGCCTATTGCGACGTCTACGCATGCTGATAACCGAGATTATATTCAAGAAAATTTAAATTTACTCATAGAAATTGTCCGTTTGTAGACCAAGAGAAGACTATTTTGAAATGGTACCACTGGAATGACTGGCTCGGTTATCGAGCCAGCCATTCCAGTGGTAGATTATCAAAAATAGTATTTTTTGGTCTGCAAATGGGCATTTCTCAAGACCACGGCATAAGCCGTTTGTAGCTGATATGACTGTTAAATGGTTAAAGAAACTGCCCATGATATGCTATTTGTGCCTCTACAGTTTCATCTTCTTGCTGCGGCCAAGCCATGTGAGGAAATGGCAAAGGAAATATCGGTAGGAGACTCGCCTTGTTGCTGCGTGTACGGGGGTCATGTTTCAAGAAACATGCTGCTCAACATCGTTCGGTAAATGACCCAATACCTGGTAAATCTAAAACGTAATATACAAAAGTATGTGGATAAAACGGCTCTAGTGTGGCAATACTCGCACTTGAAACAATACGGCCACGCAATAGTAAAAAAAAGATTCAAATTATGAATTTCACAAATATAAATATTGCAAACATAAACAGAAATTACAAATTTCACAGAGTAATAGATTGTTTAGTAGGCCCTAGAAATTATTGTTGTTCAGCGGTCGGCGCTGTTAGGCGTTGTTCTTTGAGGCTACACGGGTGGGGACGGGTGTGGGGTGGGGTGGGGGGTGTGTGCGCGGAATACTGGCGGCACTATTTTCGATGACTATCTAGGGATATTTAAGATTTTCGGAGTTCCCTCCAATCTGAGTGATCCGTAAACAAATGCAAGAAACCGGTGTACTCGTATCTATTAACCCAGAACAGCAATCACATAACACATATGGGTGACAAGGTCCGAATTTGTGTATACAAATTAGTATGATGATGAGAAAAAAATCCGACGAAGTATTAATTTCTATTCTGTCCGCAAAAGAAATTGCAAACTCGTTTTCTCCATATACCATGTATGTATGACCTAGGCGTGAATACCATGTCCAGGGTAACCCTAGGTCGCATATGCTCGCCTAACATATCAAACCATGTGAGCTACTAAATAAGGTATCAATCACATTCGCTTGGCGACGATGTTGTTCTTACCACTATCCCTGCAGTCACGGGACCAGGAATAGCTGAGCTTGTTAGGATTGGGCACACCATTTACGCTGCAGGTTAGTTGCAGAAATACCTCACCGTCGGCAATAACAGGATCAGAACTTGTATAGCCCATGTCAATTTGTACCGAATCTGGAGGATCTGAAACCAACAGCAAAGATTAAGATATTGCCCATGGTGAATCCCTCAAAATAGGCAGCTAACACAGCTTTGACGAATGTACCAATTTACCGAGCAAGTCATTACAGTGTTAAATTTTCAAAATATATTCTTTGCATGCAAATGGACATTGACTAAACAAAAATTAGGATTCTTGATCAAGAGGATTTAAAAACAGGATCAGTACACTCTCGGCAGCTGCCCGTTCAGAAATTTCTCGAATTTCCCAGATTTTCGAGATTTTTTTTTATCATCCGCAAAGCCTACCTAGCGTACGCTCACAGAGTTCATGTTTTGCGATTTGAGCCAAATCCGCATAGGAGTTTTCGAGATATTCATATCCAGAATTTGATCCGATCCGAATCTGGGTTATTTTGTCCGGATCACTGCCAAAGTCTGGAAATCCTTAGGCACTCCGAGTTTCGTCATTGTGTTACGATGTGAGCCAAATCGAATCATAATTATTTTTAATGACTTCTTGTGACTGACTTCAGCCAAAAAGTACCACTAGAATGGCTGGCTCAAACAGAGACATATATGCAAATTCAGGTATATTTCCCATACCTGGATTATCCTAGACTTGGAATATTTTGGTCATGGGCACTGTTTGAAATGCGTAGTGAAAAAAAAAAATGATATTGACATTTGTGCGGTGTTGATTCTAAAATCGCATAGATTTACTGCATAATAAGTAAACTATGGCAAATAGAAGATTGGCGTAATATAGCCCTTTCACGACGAAGCCGGCCAAACCCCGCCTCTGCGGTGGTCTTCGGAAATGCCCATTTGCAGGCCAAGAGAAGACTATTTAGAAATCTTACCACTGGAATGACTGGCTCGATAACCGAGCCAGTCATTCCAAATAGTAAGTTTTCAAAAATAGTATT
>CM067361.1:32923997-32963997 GCA_034401795.1 Chaetoderma sp. LZ-2023a | reverse complement strand
CAGAGCACTTGTATATCATTACGATGATGTCAAAATAATAACACGAATATGCTATCGATGAACGATTGGTTTTTCTCTGAAGATGCTATCTCTGTAAACTGCTGTACTGTTAGACAGTACAGCCTACAGTAATACCACTTCAGACAAACATCAGTCTTATTGGTATGCCATTGTGCACCACCACAATTACACCTGGGATGACAAGCAGAGAAATGACTCCTGGTTCTATTATCTCAATGGAATTATGCACACTAAATTTATATAATAACAAAATTGAGAATGCTAGACTCACGTGTAATACCTGTTATCTATAACATAGTTCAGCTACACGACAACATCGAAAGATCATATTTGTATCAACCTGGCCGTTAAACGGGTTAACGAAGCTATTGAATTTACTCAGTATGCAATACTTGTCTATAAATGCCGAGGTTGGTGGTACAAATTTGCCATCTAGAAACAGATTTTAAACACTAAATTTCCGTACCTGAGGAGTTGATCTTCCCCGAGTTCTCTTCAACAAAGCATAAATTCTTGAGTTTGAGAACGTAATCTTGAGAATCAAATCGTATTCTAAGTGAACCTATTAAATTGTCGGTCTTTTATAATCAAGGAACATGGATTGGACACACAATGTGGGTGTAGGTGTTTACGGCAAAAGTTCATGTTTACAGATAGAACAACAACATGTCCGTCAACATGCCTACGTCATAATGCAAGCGTCCAATCAAGTCAGTGCTGTCTGGAAATACGTCATGAGTATATCAGTTTTTCCCGTGTTGGTGTGATCAAAACAACGCATGCATCCATAAACAAATTAATTACAAAATTCATTTCATCAAAATATATCCAGGGCCCCACACTGTGATAAACTTACATGTGTCACATCAGTAATGATGGGACCACACTTCTGGATAGACCGCATACATTCGCCCTTTGATGTTTTGACCTTGACATTTCTTATAAACCCATCTGCACCGGGATATACTTCTAAAATCCTAGAAAGATTCCACTTTCCCCAATGGGACTATCAGATTTGTAAATTAATACAATGTCAGTTAGTTTCATTTGTCGACCTTTAGTTTGCCATTGTGAACGTTTCCTGGGTGTGAGTAAATATTCCCTAACAAACGCTTTCAAAACTGATACACTAGAGTTTGGACAAACTGAACACTTTTTCTTAAATTTCTGGACTCGTCAAACGGACCATGAGGAACGTCTGTGGAAGCTGGTCCAAGAAGGAAGTGATTCGGAGTGGGTGGCCTAAGATCATTTGGATCATTCGCAGCATATCCCATGGGCCTTGAGTTAAGGAGACATGCAAATTCAGCCAGCGCTGTCAACATTTCATTCCAACTGAGAACCTGTTGCAATGCTATTTTAGTCAGCTTAATAAGACTCTCAAATATTCCACCCTGATGAGGACTAAGTGGTGTATTGAACATCCACTTCACTTTGCGAAGACTAGCAAAATCATCTATTTGCTTTCTCCCTTCCTATACTAATTTCTTGAGCTCTTTTTGTGCTCCAACAAATGAACTTCTATTATCAGATATAATCGTGTGAGGCCAACCATGATGAGCAACAAAATGCCTCAATGCTAAGAGAAAAGCTTGTGTGGAAAGATTTTCTACAATCTCTAAATGAACAGCATGGACCGTTGCACACGTAAACAGTGCTCCCCAAGCCTTGATCGTCCATATGTTAACATGAAAGGCCCAAACAGGTCAACACCCTAACATAAAATGGTGGCGAAAATATCTTCAATCTATCAGCAGGAAGGTCAGCGTTGTGTGAGGTGATTGACGTAGTTTCCTGCAAGTTGTATATTCTTTTACAACTTTCTTTGATAAGTTACGTCCACGAACAATCTAAACCAAGCGTCGGGAGTAGCTCAATGTCTTATCTGCTCGAGAATGTCCCATTCTCTGGTGCACATCGATCATAATAAGTTGAGATACAGGATGTGAACTTGGAAGCAAGACTTGATGACTCTGATCATACATAAGACCTGAATGCCTTAACCTACCTCCAACACTAATCATGTCATATTTAATGAATGGAACAAAGTCACGAAAACGGGTTTCCCAATCTGACAACTCTCGTTGGGGATAGATCATTCAAAAGCATTCTGCCGTTTCAATTTCCTGTGGCAACAAGGCGCTATCAAAATATTTGTCACCACTCTCGATTCTAGAAAGCCGTGCTCTGCACTTGGCATTGTGAATGAACCGTAACATTAGGCTGTAACTCTCACAAGCCATTGCCAGCTGGAATATCGTTGAGGATCTATTACAGGAACGTGAGTGATGTCAGTCATTAAACAAAACATCCTTGGCTTCTTCATTTCTATGTCACCTGCTTGCAGATCTCTACAGGACTCTACTGGCCACCCATTCTCTGGCTTCATCAGAAATTCAGGCCCATTCATCCACCATCCCTTCATTTCCTCCACAGAAACCCCTCTGCTTATGTCATCTGCCGGATTAAGATTACTCGGTACAAAACACCACTGCACGGAATCCCATGAAGATGGAATCTCTGACACTCTTACACCAACGAATGCCTTCAAAGAAATGGACTCTGATCGAAGCCAATGAAGAACAATTTGTGAATCTGACCATAAGATAACTCGACTCGGCTTTTCTTTGAATTCATCAACAATTGTCTTTGCAAATCTGGATGCTACGAGTGCTGCCATAAGTTCCAGTCGTGGAACTGTACTCTGCTTCAAAGGCGCAACTCTGTCCCTGGCTGATATTAATCCCACCACTGGGCCGCTGTCTGTAAGCCACACGAGATAGGCAACTGCACCGTATGCGCGTGTGCGTGCATCTGCAAAGACGTGCAACTCTGAATGCCCCGCTACATCAGCAGGCTTCAAGCTTCTAGGAAACTGCACTGTTGCCAGCTTCTCTAGTTCCTGAAACAATTTTCTCCAGAGGCCACGCACCTCTTGTGGCAAAACATCATCCCAATCGAATTGCTAACATCTCCAAATGCGAGCATTGATAGTTACAGCAGAAGCTAAACCAATTGGATCATACAATGTTGACATCTTGGAGCGAATATTTATCTTTGTAAACTTCTTCAAGCTAAGTTCCTTAACTGAAACCCGCATCACATCAGTGATTGGATTCCATCCAATCCCTAGCATTTTCAATTCATCTGTGCCTAAATGAATGGCTGCTAACATACTTGACTGTGAGTTTCCCGCTTGCATCTCGCATGCATTTGACGCATTAGCTTCCTCAGATGGCTGTGTGTCTCTCTCAAGCTCATCTTTGACACGCTCTGCTGAACAAAACCACTGTTTGATTCTGAAACTACATTCTACAAGCATGTGATCTAGCCCTTTAATTCGCGGATAAGCGGTCTCTGCTGTTGAACATAAATGGATCAGATCATCCATATATCTATCTTTTCACAGGATCTCTGCTTCATCAGGAAAGTTTCTCTTATGCTCTTCAGCAATGTGCAGCATGGCATAACTTGCCATATCAGGCGATGGCTTGTCACCAAATGTGACTCTCAGAAGACTATAAATATCTTGCTCTTTGGTTATATCCATGTCACGCCAAAGGAACCGATGAACATGAGTATCTGCCTCCGGCAGACAAACCTGTAAACACATTTTGGAAACATCGACTACAAATGCCACTCTGTCTTCCCGAAAGCGAAGCAGTATCAATCACACATGGACCTTTATGTAAGAAAGAATTTAGAGAAACGCCTTCATACTTACAAGCCTGGTCAAACACTATTCTCAGAGGTGTACTGGGCTTGTCTGGGTGCGAAATCGCATGGTGCGGTAGATAGAATACTGGTTTCTAGTCTGCGGCCAATACATCATCTGTCACTCTACATGACCATCCATTTCTAAGCACTCTCACATACAGTTTCTGTACATGCTAGCATTTGCTGGATTCTTTTCCAAGCTGTTCTCAAGGGAAATAAGTCTCTTCTTTGCGAGTGGGTAGATATTTGGAAGCAACAAAGGATCCCTTTTTCCAGGGTAATCCGCCAACGTACCGACCATCTATGTGTTGGCAAGATGAGGCAATCAAATCAAGACCTTGTTTATTGTCTGCTGACATGACAGTCTTTGGACAAGAACAGCCGGGAGCGTGAATTCCAAGCGTTTCAAACTCATATAGAATTTGGCAAAACAAATCCTTTGCACAAAATTGACAGATTTGATGGACGCCCTCATTTTAACGTTATCTGAACCAATGACATACTATCCTAACTGTGTATCTTTGGCAACTGGCTCAAATGGCAAACCTTGGCGGGTCTCATTCTCTACATGCAAATGGCTATACTGAACACCCAGAATTAGGTCAATATGACCTGCTTTGTGAAGTAAATTATTATCTCTGAGATGAAGAAATGAATCCAACCAATGCCTATCTAAGGCAGGGACACTAATTATAGTCTTATTAATTTCATGCGCCTCAATTCCAAACTCTTCCTCATCACATAATGAAGAGATCCAAAATGTAGCCCGCCTACTATTTGGTTGATCTATACGTTCACCCCCTACTATGGACACATGCAGTCCCTCCCTCTTGCCTTGAAGTCCCAATACCTTGGCAAAGTCCCGCGTTATAACAGGAGTCCTTGCCCCACTATCAATCAAACAATTCCCTTGCTATACTATGCCATAGTTTGACTGGAAATTGACTCTGACAACAGGCATAATTGAATGGCTGGCCAAGGGTGACAATGCGCTGCTAGCTGTAGGTGGATTTTCTTTGTAGGAGTTGATGATGAGTGCGTGTGCAGCCGTCTATCTTACATGTCTGTTTACGTCTACAGTCCTTTGCCATGTCAGATTTATTAAGACAAGAGAAACGTAACCTATTATCTTTAACTAGTTGAATGGGTTCAGCAACACCAGAGTCTCTAGATGTTGGGCAGTCAGAGACTCGATGTTCCTCAGAACACAAATAGCAAGCTAATTGTGCCTTGTTTATTCTCTCCCCAGTGGCATGTATCGCTTTACATCTGTCCACGCATACTGTTTTCTCATCATCCCTGTCATTTCTGTTAATGTCATCGAAGTCTGGATCAAATTGTGACTTAACCTGATTTCTGATGAATTGACTCATGTGACGGATGAACGGAATTTCACCCCTCTCGCTAGTCTCTGTTGCTATATGTTTCTGTTTATTAATTAGCGAATCTGGAGGTCTTCTTATTATCTGACTACGTGTTTCAGTAGCATCTATAACTGCAAAATAATTAATTTTCTGTAGACTGGCCAACGCATTTGTTATATCTAAAGAAGACTGCCCAAGCATATTTCTGCCATGATAAGAAATTGTATTGCCACTAAAAACTCAGTTGATATATGTGTGGGCGATATCACTAGGTGAGCCATAAAGATCTTTTACTGTTTTGAGTGCACAGGCATACATAATTCCACTAAACCCGAGACCACTGATCGATTGCTCTGCATCCCCAATTAAATGCATGTTCATTTGTACCATTCTGACATCACCATTTAAAAATGGTTTATCGTGTATTTGTATTTTGAATCGTTCTACAAAATCTACATACCTGAGTGAATTTCCATCGAACTTTGGGATTTCTAGAGCTGGAATTCTTCTATTTGCCTCATGTTTGTACAGCGCCTCTGCCACACTGATGTCTCTTGGCGCTTCTGGCAAAACTGTCTCTTGCATTTCAACAAGGCTGTCTATCCAAGCATCGAACAATTGTTCATTAAAGATATTTTACCTTCTATCCCACCCTGTACAGGAGTTGATGGCCGTGCCTGGCGAGGTACACGCGCGTCTACTCCGACGCCGTCAATGGAGATATGATCATGTGATTCCTCTCTCAAGGATGCTACATCATCTGCTACGCGGGAGGCTACAGCTGATAATGCACATTCATTTAAAGAACCGATCTGTATCCTGTTTAAAAGCCGGGTCTGTTTGTGTAGTAAGTGTCATTAAATAGGTCTCCAGTTCTAGCTCGAACGTAATTAACTGGCACTCAATTCCGCCTCCCATTGGTTTAATTTGTGAAACTCCACTTGTTCCACACAGGTATAAAGTGCACAGTGCATATCACTTAATATACGGAACTCATCTGAAATAGAAAGAAGTTCTTTCTTGATACGGTACTCATCCACATCACGATTATTACCCCTCTCCTTAAGATGGTTAATTGCTTTCGTCAGCTTTGCTTTCATCTGATGACGTTTCATTCTGACACGAGCTGCTTCTTCTGGATTCGCCACTAGACTCGACTTGTCATCAACATCTCTCAGCCATCATCTCTTTTGTGGAAACAGATCACCAAATTCCCGTGAACAAGAGTCCAAACAATGGATTCCGAGCTCTTCAGCAAACTTGGACTAAACGGTAGGGGACGAGATGGTGTAACAACACGAGGGACGAGTTTTCTAACAAGTCAGGTGTATTCAAACCATAAGATGCGAGATGTGTTCTGAAATATAATCATAAATTATCTCATATAATACAATAATAATAATAACAATAATAATAATAATAATAATAATAATAATAATAATAATAATAATAACGATATCAATGGCAAAGTGATACAGTAATAAGCAATGCAGAAAATGAACAATGCAGTAAATATGTGTTACAATAACCGTACCCAGGTAGTAGACCTACTAGAACGGTATTCGTTGCTGTAACACGATACGCCACTGGTGCTCATGTAATAATTCAGGGCACGTGTATATCATTACGATGATGTCAAAATAATAACACGAATATGCAATCGATGAACGATTGGTTTCTCTCTGAAGAAGCTATCTCTGTAAACTGCTGTACTGTTAAACAGTAACAGCCTACAGCAATACCACTTCAGACAAACACCAGTCTTATTGGTGTGCCATTGTGGACCACTACAATTACACATGGGATGCACAGCAGAGAAATGCCCCCTGGTCCTATTATCTCAATGGAATTACGCTAACTAAATTGATAAAATTAACCAAATTCACACTGCTAGGCTCACGTGTAATACCTGTTATCTATAAAATAGTTAAGCTATAAGACAACATCGAAAGATCATATTTGTATTAACCTGACCGTTAAAATGGTTAACGAAACTATTGAATTTACTCAGTATGCAATACTTGTCTATAAAGGCCGAGGTTGGTGGCCCAACTCTGACATCTAGAAACAGATTTTAAACACTAAATTTTCGTACCTGAAGAGTTGATATTCCCTGAGTTCTCTTCAACAAAGCATCAATTCTTGCGTCTAAGAACGTAATATTGAGAATCAAATCGTTTTCTAAATGAACCTATTAAATTGTCGGTTTTTTATAACCAAGGAGCATGGGTTGTTCACCCAATGTTGGTGTAGCTCTTTACGGCAATAGTTCCTGTTTACAGATAGAACAACAGATACTGTTGGTGTCATATCCGTCATTTCGTAATGCTGTTCCTGTGATGTCCAAGTTTTCCATATAGTTCCGATGCTTTACGGAAACATCCGAGCATGTTCGAGCATCATCAGCTGAGGCCCGGCAATCAACCTGTGTAGACATACATATATTGAGTCCGTGTTTGACCAATCTAGTATTAATATTAAACCAGTTTATAGCATAATTAGTAGTTAAAAAATATAGTAACATACAAATCAAGGTAACATACAAATCAAGGTGTTGAGTAATAAGCAAGAACATAGAGACACAACATTGGCGACGAGGATATACGAATAAAAACGAACTTCTGTGTGAAATTTCAAAAGTGAATACGATATTTTGTCAAACATTTAGCATCAGTTGCCTGGGAGTTACCAATCTCGCCATAGCCGGATTTAGCAGCAAGCTCAACTCAGATTATATTTCACAGATATCTAAACTAAGACGCCGGTGAAAATAAGATCAACATTGAATTATAGTGTACTACAGAATGCTAAAAGAAATTAACAATCGCGTTTCTACTTTTGATCAAATTTACGGTGTGTAGCCGAAACTGAGTGCTCCTGGGTCATCTCTATGCGTTACGTGGCAATACAGTCTTATCGGAACAATCATGTCCTCTACCTGTATTTTGTCTTACGATGGCTGCTGCGATTAGTTTACCAACATTTCCGTCGCGTGATCCTGATAGCGAGCAATCGAATTTAGTCAACGATGGTCAGAATGGACCACCATACTCGAGAATTTCTTGCTAGCAGTTAATATTTCGAATGCCAGAAGAAAGCGCGCACGTGTAATATATAATGCTGGAAACAGAATCATTTCTAACGGACAAAGGCAAGGCTAGCACCATCTACGACCACAAACACCGAGGTAAATCGCGCCAACATGTACGCTGCATGCACGGCACAAGCACGCAATATTCCGTCTAACAGCAGTGGCAAAGACTATCCATATTAAATAACAAAAAGTCTTAGTGACACCGTCTTTGTGAACAATCGTCTTCGTGACACCATCGTTATGAACAATCGTCTTAGTGACAATATATTCATGATCAATCGTCTTAGTGACAATATCTGTGTGATCAATCATCGTAGTGGCAATATCTTCATGGCCGATCCTCTTAATAACAATGCCTTTGTGATTAATCGTCTTAGTAACAATGTCTTTGTGAGCAATTGTCTTATTAACAACAGCTTTGTGATCAACCGTCTTAGTGACAATGTCTTAGTGGGTACACGTCAGAACGATCGTGTATTTTAGTGACCGCATCTCTTCTATGTGAACATCAAAAGTGCTTTATATACGTGTGTTATAACAGTCTAAAAAAACTGGCATGGATTACGTTGGTTCCCTCTTGTGGATATGTGTTTCATATTCATGTCCTTTAATTCCGTGTGCACATCAAAGGCATTTTATATGTTTTAATACCTAGTATAATGTATCCTAATTCCTGATATCTATATACAAAGTATTGTTTTTCCTTTAACAGCTGTGGTTGTGTCAATTGTCTACATTAAATCTGAAAGGAGGAAGGGAATGTGATGTCCAAGCTTTCCATATAGTTCCGATGCTTTACGGAAACGCCCGAGCATGCACGAGCATCATCAGTTGAGGTCCGACAATCAACCTGTGGGGATTTACATATATTGACTCCGTGTCTAACCAATCTAGTATTAATATTAAACCAGTTTATAGCATAATTAGTAGTTAATAAATATAGTAACATACACACCAAGGTGTTGAGTAATAAGCAAGAACATGGAGACGCACCAGTGCCGTCAACATGCCTACGTCATAATATAAGCATCCAATCAAGTCAGTGATGTCGGGAAATACGTCATGAGTATATCAGTTTTCTTCCGTGTAGGTGTGATCAATCCAACGCATACATCCGTAAACAAATTAATTAAGAAATTCAGTTCATCAAAATATATCCGCCATTTATGGACATGAGTGTTCAAAACAATCAGTATTATTTCTTTTATAATAGCCAGGAACAAATTTGCCTGTGCACTTTTATTAGACTCACTATTATGTATCACAAGTATAAATGTATAATGTAATGTCACCAAGTAATTAGATATAGTATGTATTTATTCTTGTTACACCATGAGACATTTACTTTTTAATATGATTGTATGGTAGATGCGGGTATAAGACCTGTCTTATCGCGCTCCCTCTAAGACAAAAAAAGAAATTATGTTTAAACCAAATGTGCTTCTTTTTATTTCATATCTCAGGCATACGAAGAGATAGTGTATTTTATCTTCTCGGGCATTTCATAATTTGCATACTCTCTCAATTCTATCAGTTCTCAGTTTGGCTTCTATTGCTAAGTGATGGTTTGCTGTTTTAAATGGCATAGTATTAAAGCTTCTCTATTGTCTAATTTCATTCAATCTTCTCAAATTTAAATTCCTGTTTTATTAATGCGTAAAATGTTAACCTTTTCTATACGTTAATATCATATTTCCACGTGTCCATATATGTACTCTCTAAACAGTGTTTGGTTCGTCTAACAAGTTATTTTCTGTTAATATCTTCTAAACTAAACATGTTACTTTGCCCCGTTGGGTCAAGAATACTTTTAATAGTATTTATCCATTTGATCTGTATGTTATTTGTTTGCATATATTCTAATGCGCAAGAGCAGAGGAATGATGAAAGTGTGCTGTATCCAGCATTAACTAGCCTTGTCCAATATCGGATCATATTGCACTGTCCGATTATTTTATTTGGAATTTGCTTAACTCGCCATACACCTTGGAGTTTTGGTGTGCATTGCTTCAGCTTTAGTAGCACTTTATAAAATTTGACAGTTTTCGAGTAGATCTACAGTGTTATAACCTCACACTTCTGATGCATACAGTAGCACAGGTTGAACCATTGAGTCAAATAATATACATTGCAAATCGACTGAAATATTAAACTGTTTAATTGTTTGTACTAGCGCAAACATGGCTTTAGTTCCATGAGATTTCGGTTTATTTGAATATAATGCCAAGAAAGGGATATGCATCTACTATTTCTATTTCCTGGGTGCCTAATTGAAAATGTGGCTGATTTTTCTTCTTTCGTTTTTCAGAGATTATTATTTTAGTTTTTTATGCTTCACTTTTAACTTATTATTATAACAATAATCATTAAATGTATTTAGGGATCTTTGTAATGATTCTGACATTAGAAGAGTATCGTCTGCATAAAACAAACCACTACATATCAATGCACATGTATGTGACCCGTTAGTTGAACTAATGTTGTAAGTCCACAATGTCCGTGTTCGTTTAGATAACTTTCGAGATCATTTATAAAAAGAGAAAATAGTATGGGGACAGGTTGACTCCCTGCCCCACTCCGGGTTTGCATGTAAAATGTTGGATGATTCAAAATTATGAAAGATGAGGGATGATATTGATTTATACATGTTAATAATTATATTGAAACATTTGTCACACATTCCATTTTAAGAGATGCTCCATAAAACAGCTCTTCATACAGTATTGAGGGCATTTTTCCAAGTCGATACAGCAGCAGCAGTACAGTTTCCTTTTTGTGAAAATAGCAATTTTTAGTAATATGTAATGCAAAAATACTGTCTAACGTGGTCCTACCTTTCCTAAATCCTGATTGCGATCCAGTTATAATTCAATATTTTTCTGTAAATCCTTTCAATCTTTCGTTTAATATTGATGTGAACAACGTTCCAATGCAGGTTCATAATGTTATTGGACGGGAATTGGATGTGTCGAGGTTTGATGTTTCAGGTTGTATCGTATCGAAAACTAAGTTAAATACGTGTTCATATATGGGTAACATTACATCACTTATCGATATTATATACTCATTTATTATGTTAGCTATCCCACTAGCCTTGTGGTTTTTTATTCTTTGTATAGTTTTCTCTATTTCATCTCTAGCTATGTGTATGTCGAGCTCGGGGCATTCTGCAGTGTCTAGTTCCGCCAAGTTGAGTTGCTCTACATCGTCACCATTATTTATTTTCTTAAAATGTTGAAAGAGTGAGTTAAGGTATATTTTCTCACCGTCATCTTGACATTTATGTTTGCTGTTGATTGTTTTCCCGAATGCATTGGTATTATGCTTGTGTAAAGAGCTTAGTTTAGTGTGTTTTTGTTTCCATGAAAGTTCTGCGTATGTTCTAATTGTCACTCTGGAATCTGTGCTTCCTTATTCCAGGTGTTGTTTACTCTATGGTGTTTTATGACTGGTGGGGTTGTTATCATAGCATCGTGGTATTGTGTCCGTACTGTAGCACATTCTTTTCCAAACCAGGGTTTCGTATTAGAGTTCATCCTTCCCTTGTATTTTCTTCTAGGTATACATGGTGTGACTTCAATGTTGCTAAATAGTTCACCAATCATATCCACAGCCTCATTTAGTGTGTGTTGTGTCTGCGTTTGCAGCTTCATTAATTTTCTCATACATTGCATTTATCGTATTTATGTCTATGTTTTGGACATTTTTAATTGGTATTACATTTTGATTCTGTTCCAAGACCATAGTTCCTGGAACATATTGTATTTGTTAACTGTAGAAATGGTGGTATTATATTCTGCTGAAATAGTCGAAAAAGTTGAATACGGTTAAAACCGGGTGGTCCAGAAAGCGAAGCATGACACGGTGATAGGGACCCATATGGGCTAGCTTTCGACAATGACGGAATCCTACTGGTCGATTAGGGCGGCGGCTAGCTTGGAATTTCGGCAATATTTGTTTAGCTATTTAGAAATCAATTTCTCTAAAACTACCACACCGATTGAATTAAAATTTGAGATAGCTTCTCTACGGCTATGCTTGAACCACGTTTGTCCAATACAGGCCGAGCATCCCAGATCACCCGCGGCCATCTTGGATGACTTAGTTTTCGCAAAAACGGCTTCTTCTCCAGAACCGCCGGGCGGGACGTGCAGAAAGTTGGAATAGTCATTGGGTCTAAAGGTAATGCCAGTTTGTCCAAGGGAAGCTTAGAGGGTTAACACATTGCCGGAACCGACCAACCAATGTCAATAATTTCGTCGTCGGTTTTATCTTTTTATTTGATCGATTTTAATCGCGAAATTTGTCACACTTACGTAATAAAGTGTGCTGATTTTAATTGTTCACTTCGCGCCGTGTCAGGTCGAGGGATTGGCTACCATCTTGGTTTTATCGCAATGGCGACTGTTCGTGGGTGCCTTGTTGCGGAGGTGTTTACGCAGGATTACGATAGTGTTCAAGTATAACTTAAAGGCAATTAGATGGGCAATATAGCTGCGGGCATGTGGCGAAGGTTTGGTCCAGATCTGACCTGAAATACGTGCGTAACAGTCAAATATATACTATTGATTTGAGATAAATAAGGTAGCGTCTCACCAGCTTGATATCTAGGGTTTGGCTCAATAAAGCTTGTTTCTATATGAACGATGTCAATACAATACACATGTCCTCATTAATCTTCACAAACCCTTGTCACTGGTTTTGAAATGTTAAATTAATAATTATTGCTGAGTTGAAAGGTTTGCCTCATATATTGTAGCCACTATTGCTGTCAATGTAGCAACGTCTTGCAACAGCTATACTTAAGAGATTATGAATGAAAACTGTCAACGGGTCACTTTAAGATAATTAACTATATGTATGCTATTCCTCAGCATTCGGGCGTGGGGGTCGGGTGGGGTGTTTATGTGTGTGGGGAAGGGTGTGTGTGTGTGAATAGTCTACCAGTAGCTGTAATCATAATTTTAAATTACTGCGACGGTTGCGGATTTTTTTTAATTGCGTTTCATTTATCAGACATGCTATGTGCGTCTAGCCACAGAATGCCGGCAACATATCTCATTTAATTATATAACGCAAACGTGTTGATTATTTTGAAACTAATTTGACTAGAAGTTATCGCTCTCTAAATCAGTAACACCTTTCCGTCAAATTTGCTTAATAATAGTAGAGGAGGGCGAGCTGGGCGCCTGCTGAAAGTAGTTGTTGTGTCAGAGCAACCAACTAATTTGTATCATTATCACATTTTTTGGTTTGATCTTTGCCGCCTTTGTGTACAGGTGTGAATACAAGCGCCCAGCTCTCCTCCAGTTCTGATTGGACGTTAGATGTAGAGGGTGACCATACACCCGCCCCTCGTTAAGTCACATGCCTCCTGTCAGCCAATGCGGTGAACATAATGGTAATTATCGTAATGATTGACAGGGTTAATGACCAGGTAATTAAGGATGATTGACAGGTTACATGTCTGCACTCATTCGATCACAAAGCCCCACCCACCGCGTTAAGTCACATGCCTCCAGGCATTCAATGAGGCGAGATTAAGCGCAATGCTGATTGACGAGGGCTGATGGGTGTAATTAAGGATGATCTCTTGGAGCCATGCCAAAGGCTCAAGTGTTAATGTATTAGCTAATGATAACGAAGCCCTGCCCCCAACACCTTCATTAAATCATGGGTCTCTAGGTATCCAATGAGGCGAGCTTAAGCCTAATTAGCATAATGATGTATGACAAGCGTTAATTGATAGTCGTTTGAGTATAAAAGCAGCATTTAAAAAATCTGATCCGTTAAGAGTTACCGATTTAGATTTTTGTTTAAACGGTTTGTTCAACGTTTACTATAAGTATGAATAGAGGCTATTTTATGGGCTGTGACGTGCCCGTAATGTTCAGTAACAATGTACATGTATGTGTTCTGAAATGTAATAACGAATTTGTAGTAGGCATATGCGAGCTTAGTGTTGGTAGTGCTTACCCCACCAAGTGAGGAGTGTTTATGTATGGTAATGCGTTTGGAAAGTTCACTGCCATGATGCCTGCATTCGAAGAAACTGTGCTTTGAGCAAGGTGTTCTGACAGAGTAGAGCAGCTTAATTACATATACGAATTAGAACCTCAATTAAAGGTCACTATCAGCACTAAATATTCGTACATCAGGCTAACTTGGTACTATACTCCACCAGGTCAGTCCAAGCAGAAACCATCGTTCAGGAGCGTAACATTCACTAACAATTCTTGGAAAATTCTGAAGGAGAATGTGCACGAAATTCTCAGAGCTATAACGAACTCTACGCTAGTGTACGCATTTTATATGCGGAAAAAAATCCCTGAAGATTGCTATTACATTTCTACCCAGGCTTAGTGTGGCCATGCAATATTGGTACAGAATGTACACCCGATCGGCGGTATATCGATAAAAATGCTCAATGGTTGACGCGATGCTCTCCAACGATTACAGTGATCAGCTATTAAGCATTACATTAATGTCTGATTCGTGTCGCTCGGATAATGGTCAGACGCAAATAGCCATATGCAGAAATGGGACTTCACTCTCCATCTCTAGAGTGAGCTTAAAGTTAATGGTTGACGAAGACGTTTGGTTTGAAATAGTCAGAACTTTGAGCAGCGATGTAAACGCTAGCACAGCGTTGATATCAGATGGCTGAGCGATGTACTCCGTGCTGTTTATAAGGAAGAAGAAACAGAAGAAGAAGAATAACCCACGTGATTAACTCTTTCACATCCTGCTGTTGCACTATTATATGTTGGTTCGCCAGGCCCACTCCGGGAGATTTCTTTCCACTGGAATGACTGACTAGATAATTGAACCGGTCATTGCAGTGGTGAACTCTCCGGAGGGGCGTGGGGGGGGGGGGGGGGAGGGGGTGTCCCTGCTTGACCTGCGACTTGACATATTTCCTTTTTGAAATTTAAACTGTTTATGTGGATCAAGGGTCAAAAGGTTAATAAGGAAGTAGTACACGTAATGTCTGAATTTATAATTGTTTATGTAAGTTCTGTCTTGTCTAATTTATATATACCTGTTTATATGTGTGTACTGTGTCCGCCATAACAATAGGCAATGCCTTCGGCGGACAACCTGGTATGACTCATGAATATGTTTATCTTGGAATTATTGAATAAATAATCTTGAATCTTGAATCTTGAATCTTGACGTATTATAACCTGTTACTATTATTAACCTAGTTAAAACCAATAATTATCGAATTTATTTCTGTTTTCTCAAATCAAATCTCACCAACAGTATCGCTAATATAAAGGTACTATATATATATATATATATATATATATATATATATATATATATATATATATATATATATATATATATATATATATATATATATATATATATATATATATATATATATATATATATATATATATATATATATATATATATATATATATATATATATATATATATATATATATATATATATATATATATATATATATATATATATATATATATATATATATATATATATATATATATATATATATATATATATATATATATATATAAATATATATATATATATGTGTGTGCGTGTGTGTGTGTGTGTGTGTGTGTGTGTGTGTGTGTGTGTGTGTGTGTGTGAGAGAGAGAGTGCGTGCGTGCGTGCGTGCGTGCGTGCGTGCGTGTGTGAGTGAGTGAGTGCGTGCGTGCGTGCGTGTGTGTGTGTATAAGTCTCAAACTACAAGCAGCATTTCTCTATTCGCTAACGGCCCAACACTCCCCAGCCCACCCGACACTATGCAGAAACCTATGTTTGGGGTATTGTATGTAACCCTCTGGCGTATACAGTAGCAAACATCCACTCTCTGAATTATATTTTTAATGTAGTTCTCCTAGAGTTGCATAGATGTCTGACGTGATTAACGAGCAACCGATCCAGACACCCTAACTCGCCCCCAACCTCCCCCAGCCCCACCCCCTCAGCCCATCAGGGCTTATGAATAGCTATCAGCAAACAATATCTCTGAGGAGCTGTTCATTCAAGACTTTAATCCTAAATACGTGGCATTAGACTGAGGCATAACTTTTGGAGAACTACGTTAAAATTCTAATTCGGGAAAATGAAAATGAATGTGAGAAACCGACTTTGAAATGTATTTTAACACGAATATGATAAAGTGAGCTTGAACCATACCATTTTAAAAACAGCTGCAGACTGTCTAACGGGTTAAAAAACTAGCAAAAATCAAACAAGGCAGAAATTTAGATTCACATCATTTGTATTGCAACGTTCCTCATTGACTCGCTATAAGACTATAATCTAATAATTTTTGCGCTAATTTTTGGACGATTGGATCATTTTTTGTTAAATCTAGTAATGCCGTTATAATTGAAATCATTGACAGGCGATGAATCCAACGGTACAGAACATATATGCAAAACTCTCTGCAATGAGGTGATAATAGCGGTTGCACTGTAATGCCATCATATATATTATGATTGCATAATGGCCCAGTATTGACCGTTACTTCAGGCCATGGGGCCCGGCTGAATGAGTCAAAATATTCAGAATTTCCATGTTTCGGGAAATATAACATGATCCAATAAGTGCCTGGAAGCGTCTCAGGATCTGTATTAACGATGAGACACATGGGTCTTATGATGCGTTTGGGTATACAGTCTTTAGCGGAAACACCTAGAAACAGCTGTCCTAATCTCCGGTCTCCCAAGCAAATATGCTCCAGATCTTGTAGCGCCGATTGGCCAGATGGGTGCGGACCATCCCAGCTCAGCTTGGTACAGGACGACCGCTCCGGGTGCGTTCTGAGCACGCCCCCCCCCCCCCCCCTGAGTAGGATAGTATGCGTGTATAAAGCCATATGAGAGAGGTTTCTGTGAAACGTCTAAGTCTGTGAGATCGTGTAGCTCGCATGCGTGTGCATCAGAGCTTCCCTCACAACACGCGTCAGCATTGGGAGATAATGCATACTAAAGTGTACCGGGTTGGTGCACGTAATTTCTTTAAATTCCACTATCTCGTCGTTCTTGGTATTTATCAGGACGGGAATGAGACGAGGTTTCTAAAACTATTTACCTTTTACACTCGGACCAGAAATGGCCGAGTTATCCTAATTTGGAAACTTGACATTATTTTCAAAATATTTCAATGGCATCATAAACAAGTGTATGCACTAAGTGAATGGGGAGGATGGCCATCACGTGATAGCGTCCTCACCCTTCCTATATGTATGCTAATTGGCTACAGATCACCCGCTGATTGGCTGAGTGTCCTCCCTATGACGTCACGAGTACTATAAAAGGAGCGCAAAACCAAGAATCGAGACCACACTTCATCGAGCGAGAACAAGTGGCAGGTGTGTGGCCAGAGCAGTGCAAGACTTGGGCAACTGCATACTGCATATGGTTCCCCTATGACTGCAGCGGTGCCTTTCAGATTTCAGTTCTTAGTCCCTGGCCCACAATCACAGCATCCGCATCTCAGTTTGTGTAAGCCCTCTGGCGGCCACCCAGGGGGCACTAATTGAATAGAAAGAAGAAGCGTCCCTCATACCCGACCTTAGAGGATCCTTCCTGCGGATGGGCATCGCACCCCAAATGTAACTTCTCCAGTATGTAGAACAAGTGGTGAATCTTGGTGGACAACTCAACTCAACTGAAAAGTGGTAATCAAATTTCTGTGCAGCATGTCTTGTGTGATAATTACATTTTAGGCCACAGACTAGTGGGGCATTGCCTGGTATGCTGCAAGAGCTATGCGGTGCACCATGTAGTGTGTACACAGAGGTTGCACATGCAATTTATAATTATAACTTTCAACTGTATCCCTTCATGTTACGGGCAACTTTCACCCTTCTGATGCAGTACATAACTTTGTAGTAATCTGCTTAAATTATGTGTATACGCTATTATGACTATCTAGTGGACATCCGCAGCAACAATCGTTCTTCAACAGTTCGCCTACAGAGATTTGTCAGCAACTCCAGAATCGTGCCATCCAACATTCATTATCTATGATGCAGCATCTACAGTGATTTATTAACTGTTTCCGTCCCGATGACCAATAGGGCCTCACTTAGCTATATCTTTGTATTAATTTATTCATTTGTTTCTTTACAGGTACTGATGAATAATAGGTACCAACCGGTCGTCTGGGGCCGCATTTTATAATGTATATCTTTAATGTATATCTTATCCTTATTATTGTGATAATGACTAACGAGCACCGCAAGTTCCTATGACCTGAGTTATTGTCAATACTGTGATAGTTGGTTATATATAGTATAGCCTAGCGTGCTGCGGTCCAATATTTTATATAAAATAAACAAAACAAGTA
This sequence comes from Chaetoderma sp. LZ-2023a, assembly GCA_034401795.1. Taxonomy (NCBI): domain Eukaryota; kingdom Metazoa; phylum Mollusca; class Caudofoveata; order Chaetodermatida; family Chaetodermatidae; genus Chaetoderma; species Chaetoderma sp. LZ-2023a. The sequence continues at coordinate 32,945,462 of CM067361.1, read as the reverse complement.
ACTTAGATGGCAGCAGCCATCTAAGTTACTTGTTTTGTTTATTTTATATAAAATATTGGATCGTAGTACGCTAGGCTATACTATACAGCAACAATACATCTGCATCACTTTTTCCCAGCATCAATTTTACACTGAGGTCACTGCTCATGTTCTCATTGTGGGAACCTGACATATGATCGACAAAACTGGCTCTTCTAGCTATTTAGGATAGGTTTAAAAGTAGTTAGGGACAACCGCTCCTTAGGAGTCATTTGTGTAATCCTCTTTTCCGGATGTAGCGGATTTGTAACACTGGCTAGATTGTGTAAAATTGGCCAATTACCTTAGGGCCTCTTATTATATTGAGTGATTGTCTTTTTCTACGCTCCTCCAGCCGCAGGGCTTATTAAGTGTCTGGAACTCCCTTCGCCACGTTGGCATGACCTGACTTGGGAAACTATAGGGGTTTCCAAGCGGTGAAGACCACAGTGTCGACTTCACATACACCTCCTCTGTATCTTCGGATACTAGTTAGTTGAGATAACACCGCCAAAGTAGAAAGCACTGCAAAAACATTATATTTATTTTAACCAGCCAGCCGTGCATCTCTGGACATACTGCAACTTAAGCCTAACGACAGGCACACGTTAGTTCCCGGAGCTGGATCGCATATGGTCCGCCCCCAACACTCCAGGTGATGGATAGGATGCAGATCTCCATCTAACACCGTACAGTGACTGGGTGCGGTCTTGGAACCCACCACTCCCTCACGGGAAGGTCACTGGAAATGGATATCTGCCTCTCACTCCAAGCCATACACCTTTATGACCTTTTCAAATTGCTAGTGTAATATTGACTTGTCCTAGAAATGTTGTATGTGGTTGTGGTGTGATATGTAAATGGATCGTTATGTGATTCTGAACCTGGCATTCCATAGCTCTTGCGGCCAAAGCTTGGATATAAATCTAACAACTAACTGATTGTTTAGGATTTAGCTGAGGGAAATAAAAGCGGCAAGTACCAATACAGTATCTTGGACTTACATAAGATGACAGTGTTGAATTTTACGGAGATTATCCACCTCATCTTCACATAATATGCGTTCATCACATTAATTATAATTCGACTAGGTTGATTCATGCTATGCTTAGCATAGATTTGAACAAGAGAGTGGCCCTTTTTGCCAGCTCTCTTCCTCCTCTTCGGTGTTGAAGGCATTTTCCTGTGACAGAGTCCCGTGCGAAGCACTTTCCTCTTACAACAATTATAGTTGTGTCAACGGTATACTGGTTTATATTAAACTATGTAAGTGGCCTCGTTAGGACGCTCCTTTGCAGTGATACCTCACGGATATATAAGCATCAGTGAGGTACCTCTGACGAATCCACGTTAACAAGATACCAACTTAGTTCTATGTACTGTATATTTTCTCTGTCATGCTAACAGACGAGTACCATTGTTTCTATATTTTATTTTTAATGTCTAGTCTCCTAAATTAAGCTATGGACCATCATGCCGGTGACACAAATAGTTGGGACGGGATGGTGGGGTTCAATCTTGGCAGCAATGGTCGCACGGCCGAACTGGAACGTTATTGTTCCACCGGCTCTATTAGTCAGTCTTTTTACTTTTCGGAGAGTCACGATACGTGATCCGTAACCCCGAGCACCACAGCTAACCAGCCATCCCATGCATCCTGTACAAGTGGTGGCCAATGTAGGGCTTGCACGTCAAGTGAACCTACGTCTACCCTCAACACACACGCATTTCAGTCTCCTTCACTCGACGACGAGCACTCCTTAGATATGAAAGTAGCATCATAAGACGGGAGAACTACACGCATGCTCACCGACTAGGCCAGAAATTTCCCCGATGTGGAGCTACCAGCACAGAATCAACATGAGTATTCGCCGATCATTGAGGGGACCTTCCGCAATGCCTCACAGGTGGGTACTCAATACATCACATTGTCGGATATCCACGATAGGCACCCAACACCTTTGCCAGATTGCGGTCGACCACGACAAAGCCCTCTACAGGGCCATACCAATTCTTCACGTCCATTACGTTCACCCATATCATTAGAAGGTAACCAATTGCCTGCCCCTCATGCACTGTGCCCCGTATCTCCTCCTATCAGAACGTCGTCACCATATTATCCATCTGTGCCGCGATATGAACTGGGGGTGCGGAACATCCATTTCAATATTATACCAGAACGAACCCATCATCACACGACAAGCATCACCGCAGTCAATCTCCTGGGCCACGTCCGTATGATGAGCGCCCGTCACAGCAACCTATGGAACTTCTGCATCACATACACAGAACGCCTCCACCAGTCTATAGACCAACAACTGTCTATAGACCCACATCAGGGCGCTATTCAGCGGACCCAATGTATCGCACACAACATCATCGTCGGGAATCTCCTTCGCAGACGTGGTATCAGTGAGACCATCAGCGCGAACAACCAGCAACTCCAGCACTAACACGCAGCTCAACATCCGCATTCACACCATTCTCCCTAGCACCGCCACCTGGATTCGCACCTATATGGCCATATCATGGCCATGGCCGAGTCATTCTCCCTCCCGAATTCAGTGGGGAGAGTGACTGGGCCAATTACAAGTGCCATTTCGAGATTATTAGTTGCACAACCAGATGGACAGATCAACAAATGGGAGAGTATCTGGGTGCCACGCTGTCGGGCAAAGCATTACAACCCTGGCAGATTTGGGGTAAGATTCCACACCCATGTACATGGAACTGGAAAACGCACTATCGGAATGATTCAGGGACACCGCCCTCGGAGAAACAAGTCGTCTTCAGCTTAATATACGTGGGTAGATGAGCTGGGGAGACCGTGCCAGAGTTAGTAAGTTGTATCCAGCGACTTGTTACATACGCATACCCCAGCACCAATGACGAGGGAGTTATGCATCTTCATCTCGAAACCTTAATCGACGCATTGAGCAGTGAGCCCATCCTCAATGAAAAACTGTTTCTTATAGAACATAATAATTTACAATCATTGATAGCAACTGCTGTCAGAAATGAGAATTTCTTGGAGCGGGAAAAAATCAATAGCCGCCAATTGCATCCAAGTAATGAGGTAAATGATGCGCACCTCCTAATCACCGCCGACGCCACATCTGCACCTACCTCTGCATCAGCAACATACCCATGCACCACACAATCTGAACACCCCGCCCGTCACAATCACGCACCTAGAGGAAGAGGGCGTGGCCAGCCCCATCGGGGTGGGGGTGCGCGTGGAGGGCCGGCACAACAATGTCCCTAGACACGGAAACAAGCACAACAGCAACACTAGACAATACATGCACGATAGGTTGGAAGAGATAAGCAAACATGTCTCTGCACTCACTAACTTTGTCACCACGCTCAGCACCACCGCCGCCACACAGTCGACTACACGACCAGCTTCAAGTACAGTAACACACACACAGCCGCCAAACACATGTTATGTATATAGTCAGCTGGGCCACTGGAAGGAACGATGCCCAAATCGGCCTCCATCTACATCTCCAACAGCTGACCGACGTACACCGCAACCTGAGTCCTCGCTAAACTAGAATGGGTACCGAGTTGAACCAGTTCGTGCCGGCGGATAATTGCACCAATGTCATGATAACGACATTTGTCACGAATCATGCAAGGATTTATTTGCTACGAAACCTTGCAGCGGTAGGCTCGGTTATTTCACGGACGGAGTTCCTTCCCGCAGTGAAATAACAGACTTTGTCAGCACTGGTCCGAAGAGTGACACGTACAGACAGCTAGACGGGTAGACTGATGATATCATGACTGTCTGCAACATTAAGGGCTTAACGTTGAATTACAGGAATAAGGGGTTGGGATTCAATACTCTGTTAGCCACGGTCAAGGGTCATAATCTCAAAACGTTCGCTCAGTATCCTAATAGTATCATTAGGAATAAAGATCATATACATTTGAGTAAGGATACTGAGAACGTTTCGGATTTACTTACACAACCGTATCGTTTTTAACGACTATCATTATAAGCCGTATGGCGTTCAGGGTATCCCTAGGATCTACTTTTACGATAGCCTAGGGTGGCGGTTGGGGATGCTGAGAAAGTTGCATGGGGTTTGAGCGTGAGCGATTTGGAAAATGGGCGGTGTGGGGTGGGGGAAACCGCGGTTGAGCTGTCATGTGTGTACTATGTATAATGTGCTAACCCGTAATGTACACGATTACTAGCATACGCTTCATCAAGGGGGAGTAAATAATCTTCTACTTTATTATTATCGGTTAGATATGTGCAGTGGACGGTACGTAGTTATAGAATGGCGGTGGGGTTGGGGGTTGAGATGTTTTGTTTGTACCATGTATAATGTACTAACCCGTAACGTAGAAGAGTACTAGCATACGCGTCATCAAGGTGGGGGGGGAGTAAGTAATCTTCTGCTTTATTATTATCGGTTAAATATGTGCAGTGGTTATAGAATTGGAGTGGAGTTGGGGGGTGCCTCGAGTAAATCGTTATATATTCATACATTAAGCTATTTTTTTTAAACCATTATTTAAAATGTACCCTACACCATCCTCCCAACGTTTTGAAAGTTAATATCTCCAAACCCTACCTCTGTACAAATCCATACCATAGATTTACACCCAAAGCGGTTCAACATTGCTTAGATCGTTTTCAAATTTATTTTAAATAATAGCTCTAAAATCAGTTTCGCGTAATACCTCAGTCGAATCATTCTCTACGCCTATCGCTTAACTTTTACAGGTCCTGGATCCCGCTCGAGACATTTGTAAAATTTTATATTTTAATTAAATTATTATTGTTTGTATTCGGTTTACATATATTTAGTTTATATTTTTTCACTTATTTGGATGTATATTATTATTATCTGTATATTTATCGTTTGTATATTGTATCGTTTGTATAAAGTTACTGAAACTGTATTTTCTTAAACAAAAAAGTGTTGAAATGTGAAAGGGATCGTATTGTTTTAATTGAAGAAACTCTGAAAGAAACACGAGCCTATACCCCGTCTAAGTCCTGAGTCAACTTAGGCTGACTTTTTTCTCCAATTATTGCGTGGCCGCTCGAGACCCGCTAAAAATGTAATCGTTAGTTATTTCCCTAACACGATTGAAAATTGATTCGCTGAACTGTGTATTACTCTGGTGGTCGTTACACGCGGTCGGATTTGTTGTAAAGCTCGACTAGTTAATTGTAATCTGTCAGGGGAATAACTAACCGATTGTCCTTACGGCGTGTGTACATTGTCGTGATTAAAGGAGCTGAGGTTCAGAAGTTTAATAATGATCAACCCGTTAGACTAATGGAGACGTCTTCCACAATTGTACCTACTCTATAGCTCGACCAGAGTCAGAAAGAGATGTGTCCAGACATGTAGTCTGTCAATCTGCTTTATGTCTATCGATTAACGCTCGTCACGCATCAGTATGCCAATTACTCTTAAGCTCGCCTCATTGGATACCTTGAGATCCGTGACTTAACAAGGGGTCGGGGTTTCGTCATCGAACACGTTCCCAGGAAAAGATGTGTCCAGCCATGTAACCTGGTCCTCCCTCAGTCCGTAATACTTTAACCCTTGAGCGTTTGACATGGATCCAAGCGAACATCCTTAAGTACACCCATTAACCCTCGTCAATCAGCATTACGCCAATTTCCCTTAAGCACGCCTTATTGAATGTCTGGTGGCACGTGACTTAACAAGGGGGCGGGGCTTCGCGATCGAAGAGTCCAGACATGTACCCTGTCAATCACCCTTAATTACCCGGTCAGTAACATTTGCCAATCATTACGATAATTACCATTAAGCTCACCGCATTGGATGGCAGGAAGCAAGTGATTTAACGAGGGGGCGGGTCTTATGGTCACCCCCTACATCCAACGTCCAATCAGAACTGGAAGAACGCTGGGCGCCTGTCTTCACACCTGTACGCAAAGGCGGCAATGATCAAAGGAAAAAAGGTGATACTGGTGCAAATTAGTTGGTTGCTCTGACACAGCAACTACTTTCAGCAGGCACCCAGCTCGCCTCTCGTTTACTAATAATAACAACAGTTTACATATATGGCCTGTGAAAAATGATTACCCAGCCACCTACCCCGCCCTACGCAAAATAACTGTATTTATTACTAATAAAGAATCGGTTGCATATGTTGCAGTCAAAGTTGCTGAACATGTTGCTGTATATATAACAATGGCTTACGACAACAAGAATTAATACTTTAACGTCGAATTTATTCAAGAAAATTTCGATTTTCTCATGGAAAATGTCCATTTGCAGACCAAAGAAGCTTCGTGTTAAAGATTCATCACCGCAATGCAAACCATATCTAGATGACGGGGTCGCGATGTGCATCCCGAAATATACATTCTTATACACACATCGGGAACGCAAGTCAATTATCAAATTTGTCATATCCGTTCTTATTATACAGGCATAAAACCAAACGGCATCGTCCGCAATAGTCGGCGGCGTCAGTAAAAATCTCTCTCTCTCTCTTTCTCTCTCTCTCTCTCTCTCTCTCTCTCCCTCTCTTTCTCTCTCTCTCTCAATACGCTTAGATAAGTGAAATGAAACCGTCAAGATATTAATTTGGACGATTGGTTTGCGTACTACCATCGCCTATTCAGCAAGCTATGCATACGGTGAGTGTGTGTGTGTGTGTGTGTGTGTGTGTGTGTGTGTGTGTGTGTGTGTGTGTGTGTGTGTGTGTGTGTGTGTGTGTGTGTGTGTGTGTGTGTGTGTGTGTGTGTGCATGCGTGTGTGCGTGTGTGGGATAGAGAAAGCCCGGAACCCCCGAATAACTCCTCCCCGACACTCCCCACGTCAGGACAACTGTCCCATTCTTCTTCTGGATCCGCCACTTCCACGTATTAAAGAGTATGTGTTTGAGACGGGTTTAAGATACAAAATACGACGATCTGGTTAATTACCTGCACTATGGCTCATAAGCAATATATTATTTATATGACATTAACATGGATTATTTTGTTTAACATTACATAATAGATGCGATAAAATTCCTAAAGCTGTACGAGATGTTATGTTGAATATTGTCAAACAAGTTTGATTTGAAGCAATGCTTGGAATTCTAATCAAATTATAATTGAAATATTCACCAGCTTGACCGCAGTGTTGATTGGAATTTGATCCATTCGGGAATTGGAGATTTGATTGCTAAAATGTCTTTAAAACATATTACAGATAAAATCACACTCCCAGGAATCCATCTTGACTTGCAGAGATCAAAACTATATAATGCTGATTACCAGTAGTAGGCATTTATAAGAAATTAATAGCTATAATGCAATCAATGGCCTTTCTTTTATTCATTGTACGTTTCTAACGCCTTTGCCTTTGAAACGAAGCCTGAAGCCTGACCTGTATATGTAAAGGTCAATTGACGTGAAAGTCATGAATAGGATTAAAATTATATTGTAATAGCCTTTCTTAAGTGTTATTCATTTATTAATTAATTTATTCATTGATTTATTTCATTAATCATTTATTTATTTTGTTATCATTTTGTACATTATAGGGTTTTTTTAAATTGTAATTGAAAATGTAATATGATAATTACAATTGTTATTACTCTAATTTCTGAATGTAATATATTACAATTATATTACTTATTACTTTTTCAACCCCTGAATTACTTATTACACTCAATTACATGAAAAAATGTAATAAATTACATTTTGTTACAATTACAAATTACAATTACACCATGTCTGACTCCCACACACCCTCGATTAATTACTGCATTTTGCACAAAACAATTAACTGAAGGTTGTTGCAATTTTACTATTTTGGCTGTGTGAAATGTTAAACTTGTTTATCTCAGGTAAAAGACCTCTGATTTAGTGTCAGCATCTTGCATCTAAGCGTATCTTAGCAGGCGTTTTGTTTTAATGCGTAACTATGGCGTATAATAATCGCCATCACACAACTGTTAGAGCAGGCGGTTGTTATAGAGCTAGCTAATGAGTTAACCCTTTAACACGTATAACAGCCCAAAACGGCTTCTACAATGCTCTTCAGAAATGACCTTTTTGCAGACAAAGAGAAGACTATTTTTGAAAATGTATCACTTGAATATCTGCCTCGATAACCGAGCCAGTCATTCCAGTGGTAAATTTTCAAAAACATGCTTCTCTTTGTCTGCAAATTGACATTTTCTATGCGAAAATGTACATTTTCTTGAACACATTCAAGGGTTAAAAGTCTAAGTAATGCATGAATTATCATAAACGAATATGGCATACAGAATACGTTATAATATAATGTTTTATAAACCCGACAATTAAAATCGAATACAGAAAATAGAGTGTGCTCAACATATATGTGATTACTTTGTGATCTTATGCATTGCCGACGTCAATATTGGCGGCATACAGATATATTAGACATTACTCGTCTGCTGTTGAAAAAGGGTAGCGCCGAGATTACCGCATATTACCCAATCCACTTGAAACCTGAGATAAGTTACCTATTTAAATAGATCTAAGTACGTAGCTTTCACGGTCGTGGCATAACAACTGGAATTTAGCAAACAACTGGCTATACCTCAAAACCGGTTATGTCTCATGACCATACCTTTTTGTCTTTTGGGGTACGCACAATGCGGTATGAATTTATATCACCTAAATACAATTTTAATTTGCAGGTCAAATTTTCAAAAAAGCATGAATTATGATTACTAAACGTCGTACGCATTTACTGAATGCCGTTTTTGTTCAATTTACTACAGATTCAACTTTACTTTACTTCGTCATTCGGCATTAACTCCATTTGAAAGCAAAGGGAAGAATATCTTTTGAAAATTTACCATATGAATAACTGGCTCTTCCTTGTGTTCTATTTGATTAACCATGTGCAGGAACGGTCATAATATTCACAGTTTCTTCAAGTAATGCCCATTTTGGTGGTCTAGTGAAGACTACTTCCGAAAATGTGCCACTGGAATGACTGGTTCGCTTACCAAGCCAGCCATTTATGTGGGAGATTCTCAAAACCGTATTCTCCTGGTCCGCAAATGGGCATTCCCTAAAACCACTATAGATACCATTTTGGCCGGCTTGACCACGAATACCTTAAAGAGGTAAGGAGACAGAGAAAAAGGGAGAGAGAGAGAGAGAGAGAGAGAGAGAGAGAGAGAGAGAGAGAGAGAGAGAGAGAGAGAGAGAGAGAGAGAGAGAGAGAGCGAGAGAGAGGTTCACATAGAGAGGGACGCATGGAGGGGGCGGGGGGGGGGGGGGAGATAAATAGTTAGATAAGCTATTTTAATTTATTTTCAGGCCCTTTGAGCATAAAGTCAATCAGTGAGTAAACATTTGTTGGCTGGTCAGAGAAGAGGTCTTACACACACACGCGCGCGCATGCACGCACGCACGCGCGCTCACACACGCTCGCGCTCACACACACACACACACACCACCCCCTATCACAGAATGGGGTTGGGTTAGGTAAGTATCTCACAACTGTAAATATCAGTCAATAGTTCCGTTCCTCAAGGTCATCTTATTTCATGAGCACGATGTGTCATTTTAATTCTACACTGTGTATGCAACACAATTTGTTTGCCAACATGTACAGTTGACTCAATAAATCATCGCTGATTCACCTATAGGCCTGTACTGGAATAGTTTTATAAGTGATCTTGTATGATGTGGATAGGTGACGGCAAGGACTAGCGAACCCGGAACCAGTAACCCGACTCAATGGGGTGTATTACGGCTGTCAGTTTCAGGTTTTTTCAGTTTTCTTTATTTCACTCAGGCCGTTATTACTTAGCATGATTAGATCTACGAATTGTAGTGTATGGTATTATTCACCCCATAGGTGATATGTTATATATTGGTGAAAACTGTATAAATAATATGCCCAAGCCATGTTTAAGCTGTATAAGCCCGCCTTTACAAAAGTTATTATGCTGTTAAATGGCTTGTGAATATAACGCTAAAGAGAAATGCACTGTATTAGATATACTATTAGGCATTTAGATACTTGTATAGCATACTAATTTAATTGTCAATATATGTATATATATATATATATATATATATATATATATATATATATATATATATATATATATATATATATATATATATATATATATATATATATATATATATATATATATATATATATAATGTTTAAATGTACACTCAAGGGCCTATGGCTTATTGTGGAATAAATCAATCAATCAATCATATTAAACGGAATATGAGGGTACATAAATCGATAAACATGTGACGGTAGAGATCTGTGTACATGAGAGTACTGCAATTATTATTATTATTATTATTATTATTATTATTATTATTATTATTATTATTGTCATATGGAGGGCTATGCCCAAAGCACACACGATGGCAAGAATGTCTAAGACACGATTTTTATACTCTGTATGGGGAGTACCTTCGTAATAGACAGGGTTTCTTTCAAAGAATGGCCAACGGCCGTGTTCGCGCGATGCCGATGACTGAGTGGCCAATTTAGCTTGTATATAAGATTTGTGCTCAACTTCTTCTTCGTTCTAATGGCCATGATAACATTCATGTTTCCATGAATGTCTGGTACAATTGGAAAGTCTGAAGGGGTTCTGCTTCCTCATGACGCTAACGGCAGGTCAATGCATGAAGAAAGCCACTCGTAAAGCCCCAGCTCCCTGAGCACACTCAAAAATATAATATAGAACACGACCTCATCATTGAACTCACTGACTCCTCTGGACGCTGCAGAGGTAGGCGTATCTGCAAAACGACTACTGAGTTGCTGCTGATATCGTAAGAAGGCCAGCCATTCGTCAAAAGATAATGAAATGCAGAGTTGAGAGTATAACAGCTGCTCGCTTTGGGACATCGAGCCCGACAGCTATACAGAAACTTCCGCTGCTCCTGCACCGCGCAGAAAACTCCGCTGCTCCTGCACCACTCAGAAAACTCCGCTGCTCCTGCACCGCTCAGAAAACTCCGCTGATTAAACCTCCACACCGTCTCCTGACTGTGAGGAGAAGTAGATTTGACTGCATCCTGGCTGCATCCTTGACTGCAACTTGTTGATTTCTTCTGTGCCCAAACACAGCCAAGAAACACCACTGCCGCCCATCATCTGCTATTTAAGGAACTCGGGAAACCTCGGTTCGGTACTAGCCTCCGACTGAGCTCGGCTTCTGCTGCATGATGTTCTTGATCTGAAGGACATTTCCACCATTATGAAAGGAATTGTCCTGGACCCCTGATTCTAATTCTTCTGTTTCTGATCTAGTTGACTTGTGTGATAAATACACTCTCTCCGCACCAGTTCTCTGCGATCGCTTTTCCCGTGAGGAACCACCGAACTTTCCTCAATTCAAAGACGTACTGCCTGCCCAGCTTGCTGTGATCTCTGACAACAGAGGATTAAGTCACCGCATGATGTTGTGCCTTGGGAAGATACCTACCACGGTTGGCCGGCGCCCTCTGCAATATTTTCTCTATTTTCTTACATATTTCTAGATATATCTCCTTAAGCGCCGTTCTTTATTTGTTACAGCTTTTTAGCGGCTCTTCCTTTTTTGTCTCCAGGAATGTTATAAGGAGGCCGCCTATCTTAGCCGTAACTTGCGGATGACAGTCTCGCTCAACGTGAAGACAAAAGCTAACATTGGGATGGCGTAGCTTTCATAAATACCTTAGGAATAGGGATGATCACCCTTTTGTGCCGCTTTGACAGACCAGCTTATGTCCCACAGCGTATCAAGGGAGTTGGTGTATGGCGTTTATACATTAAGGCCAACTAAAATAATGTTGTATTAATATGTTTACCGCCGTTGTTGACACATTGCTATTTTGTTTTTCAAAACAACATTCAATGATGGGTAGACTGAGCAGATAAAGAAGATTCCTACTGTAACCTTCTCACATAATTCAATAAAACTGACAGCTTTAATCTACCTTTATCAAATCTAAGGGGCAATTTATGTTCTAAGCCACCTATAAGAGCTGGCTCAGATAAGGTTCTCGCATGAGCGACTTGGATGCCAGCCGCTTGGCACCCCCCCCCCCCGACCCCCACCCCCACACGCACAACCCCCCAACCCCTCCCCCCCCCACCCCATCCACCCCACCCCCCCGCCACAGTGCATCGTCGTTTGCTGCTATATTTGGTATTATTATTATTAGTAGTATTATTATTATTATTATTATTATTATTATTATTATTCTTGTTATTAGTATTAGTATTATTAGTATTATTATTAGTATTATTAGTATTATTATTATTATTATTATTATTATTATTATTATTATTATTATTATTATTAGTATTATTCTTATCATCATCATCATCATCATCATTAGTATTATTATTATTATTATTATTATTATTATTATTATTATTATTACTATTATTATTATTATTATTCTTTATTATTATTTTTATTGTTATTAGTATTATTATCATTAGTATTATTATTAGTAGTATTCTTATCATCATCATCATTATTATTATCATTATTATTAGTATTATTATTATTTTTATTATTATTATTATTATTATTGTTATTAGTATTATTAGTATTTGTATTATTATTATTAGTATTATTATTATTATTATTATTAGTATTAATATTAGTATCATTCTTATCATCATCATCATCATCATTATTATTATTATTATTATTATTATTATTATTATTATTAATATTATTATTATTATTATTATTATTATTATTATTATTATTATTATTATTATTATTATTATTCTTGTTATTAGTATTAGTATTATTAGTATTATTATTAGTATTATTATTATTATTATTATTATTATTATTATTATTATTATTATTATTATTAGTATTATTCTTATCATCATCATCATCATCATCATCATTAGTATTATTATTATTATTATTATTATTATTATTATTATTATTATTATTAATATTATTATTAGTATTATTATTATTATTATTATTATTTTTATTATTATTATTATTATTATTATTACTATTATTATTATTATTATTCTTTATTATTATTTTTATTGTTATTAGTATTATTATCATTAGTATTATTATTAGTATTATTCTTATCATCATCATCATTATTATTATCATTATTATTAGTATTATTATTATTTTTATTATTATTATTATTATTATTATTATTGTTATTAGTATTATTAGTATTTGTATTATTATTATTATTATTATTATTATTATTATTATTATTATTATTAGTATTATTATTATTATTATTATTAGTATTAATATTAGTATCATTCTTATCATCATCATCATCATCATTATTATTATTATTATTATTATTATTATTATTATTAGGCTTCCAAGAGCGAAGCTCTGGAAGACTAGAGTGATTGTTCCGTTTATTATTATTATTATTATTATTATTATTATTATTATTATTATTCCGCCGCCAGCCATTTCCAGCAAGTAAATTGAACCAAAACTCCGAAACCGGCAAGCAAATTGAATCAAAACTCAGAATATATGGTTGAGATCACCCCCTGAATCAAAATAGCTAAACAGAGCCTGATTGGCTCGGGGCATTGGCGGCCATATTGATGACGTCATAAATGACAAAATAATCTTCTCCTCTGGAATTTCTGAAGCGATCTGGCTAAGATTTGGGGAATATAATTAGTCTATGGCGGCAAGTAAAATTTGTTCGCAAAAACTTGATTGGTAAAACAGTATCGCCACCATGGACCAATCAAATTCGAGCATTTTGAACTTTTTTATTTGATGGATTTGGATGGAGAAAATTGCTATACATATGTTAGTTGACCATCTGCATGGTGTGTTTTAAAATGAACGAGCTCCATCTGTAAAGGGCGGAACTATTTAGATTTTAATTTTCCTCTTTATTATGTAGTAGAAGACAGTTTGCTATAGGCTCTAATAAAAATGATTAATGTGACATTTGATTTTCATTTTATATCTCTGGGGTAATAAATGGCATTTGCTACTGTAAATGCTCTAGGCAAACAGATTAATATAATGGGGATTTAATTGCCATTTAATACCAGTTGACCATCTGCCCGATTAACCCATGAATGTATTAATGTCAATATAAAACTTGCACTTAATGTAGATGCTAAGGATAGCTGATGAATATTTTTCAAAACAATTTGACAGGAAATTGTTCCTGCCTATTAAACCTGCTACTGGTGAAATATTAGATTTTGTATTAACCCTTATACTGCAATGTTAACTTTTATTTCATTGATTTTGTACTAATTGTCCAGTATCCATTAAGAAATATTGGAAAGGTAAATTGTCACACACTTCGTATATTTTTTACTGCTGAATGGCCAATCCCTGATTAACCTATTTACTGCTGAATGGCCAATCATCTAGCTGAATTTTGTGACCAGTTTTGTGTCTGTATATAAATCTTCTCCAAAGCCACCTAAGTGATTGACCCGAATGACAAGTATTATTATCTAGAGCAGTTACTAAAAAGTGGATTTCACCAGAGAACATTTGTATACAATTTGTACACATTGATCCCTGAATTTCATGTAACATGTTGAATATTTTGAAACTAATTTGACTGTGTGTTGTGGCTGCAACAACGCCCAGTGAAATAGTTTCAAAATATTCAACATAATGTTAAATAAATAAAACATAGGGCCTTAACCCTCTTATGATGAAGCCAGCCAAACCGGCCTCTGCAGGGGTCTTGAGGAATGTCGATTAGTAGGCCAAGTGAAAACTATTTCTGAAAATTTACCACTGGAATGACTGGCTCGGTAAGCGAGCCAGTCATTCCAGTTGCAAAATTTCAAAATACAATTTTCTTGGCCTGCAATAAGACATTCCACAAGAAAATGTTTAGTTTTTTGACAAGATTTAGTCATTAAAGGGTTAAATGTTAAGGACATAGGGCTTACACTTTGTACACTTGATGGGCATTATAATCCTGTCTAGCATAGTTAGAAATCGGAGGGCATTGCTGGCAATGAATACCTCTATGTTTTTATGACTGTAATAAATAAGCAACAACTCTCTCTAACTGGTCCCATCAGGCTACGGGACATATTCAGTATTTTAAAGATTCATTTGGAACGAGATTACATTATAGAGTACCTTAAGTTATTTGTAGAACACAGGACTTGAATAATTTTATGTCCCTCTCTTCCTGTGATAGCACTTTGAAAGAAAGCGCACACCAGGCAGTCTTTGACGAACTGTGTCAGAGGGCTTATCTGAGTTAAATATCACTGATGTGCATAGCTGCATATGCAGTGCATTACGGTCAATCTATGGACAGTAACATCATTATTTTTAAGTTCATGGCAAATTATGAGCCTCGTTCTCCAAAATCATTTCTTTTTCTCAACTGACCTGTATTAATCCGTCTTTGCTGACAAATTCTTAAGCTCCTAATGAGATCGTTATTGACAGGATTATAATGTCGATTCCGAACAGAAATATACTGAAAATTATTGTTGACTAGGGTATCAACAACATGCAGCCAAATTGTTTTTTTAAAGTCAGCCAAATTGTTTTAGGTTTCTTTGATAACTGTTCTGAAAATAGAATGAAATAGACTGTTACACTGTTTATTCATTTGGACAAACGATCATGAAATGCTTTAGTGTCATGAAAAGAATGAACGAGACCAATGATAGGGGTTGCGGCTCACAAACCACAGTAGGGGAGGTGATAATTACACTGCATAAAAAGGCTAACATTTCAATTTCGCACTGATCTCAACATAATTATTTATCCAATGATCGATTTAAAAGCGCATTTATTTCTGAAGATAGTTGTGCGGAGAACCAACTTAATGTTTTGAAAGCACGTTGACTGAATGTTGTTGCTACCTAAGGAAACAATTACGTTCAGTCAAATTGTTTTTAAATAATGAGCCAGGGCATTTCCAGAACGTTAGGATGCATTGAGCAGGGTTAAATAGATAATCGGAGTGATATCAATAAAACTCCAAATGCAAAATTAACCCGTTTCCTTCTAGCAGGGCTGAAGAAACTAGTGAAATTTTGCAGTGATCCTTCACTGCTTGTATGTATTGAAACAAGACTGGATTTTTGTTAGAAATCTTGTAGCCTGCTTGGCAATTATCATATTATTTTTGTTGAAACCTGTTGCTATTTAGGGTAGCAGCAACTTTCAGTCATGAGTATTTATCTGTAGGGAACTGAAATATTTAATGTGATGATTGTCCGAGTTTGTTTACATTTCTATCAGCGTATATAACTAGTTGTTGCTTCGCCGCCCATTCGCTCACCACCCACCCACCCACCCCCGTATGTAATGCTATTTTGTTACATGTAATGAAACCACTCTATTCTGCGTCAAAATAAAATAGCCATTATGGAGTTTGTTTTGACAATTATGTTGCTGGAATGAGTTGCTAAATTGTTGCTATCAATTCAGTCACATTGGCCGTAATTCAACAAGGATGTTTAAACCAGGATTAGCCTAAACCGGGTAACAAATCACAAAGTAATTGCGATGTTAGTTTTATAGATTGGGCGATGTCTCCAACTTTTCCTTGTTTGAGAGCTAGGTCACGTCCCGTGCAAGAGGTGTGGCCTAAACTAAGTTTTAAATAAATGTCCTTGTTCTATGTCTATTCAGCGCCATGCCCAATTTGGCCGGGTTGTAGCATAAGCGCTGAGGCTGATATTCCGCCACGCTTGGACAATCTATATTAGTGAGAGAACTCAAAGCCGATGGTACGATTGTGTCCCAATTGCGCCATAAATTGGAATTTATATAGTCAATGATAGTAATTAATTATGTACCTATGATCATTCCGTTGCTGAATTATGTTGCAAAAACTTACCCCAAAACACCGGCATTATTTTAGAGGTCCAATCTGTGCTGTTTAAAGGATGGGGCAAATATCATGACATTTTAAATACGCAAGGCTGTTCATTTTAACGTTGCGAGATCATACACATATATTAACGTATTAGCTGATGTTGCTGCATGCATTTTGCACTCGGTACCATTCCATCTGGTGTCCATCATACAATAGGATCACATTATACTATAATACAGAGAGGGGGGTGGCATTGAGGGCGGGCGGGAGAGGATGGCGGGAGCGAGGGAAGGGAGAAGCGGAGGAGAGGGAGACGGAGGGGAGAGAGGGTGGAGAGAGAGATAGATAGAGAGACAGAGAGAGAGAGAGAGAGAGAGAGAGAGAGAGAGAGAGAGAGAGAGAGAGGATAATGTTTCAAAAATAGTCTTCTCTTGGTATGCACACGGACATTTTCCAAGACTACCGCAGAAGCCGTTTTGGCCAGCTTAAGTGTTAAAGAGTTAGCTAGATAGATAGATTTATTACACAATAGGCAATTGGCCTTTGAGTGAATACAATGCTATTTATTATGCATTGTGTGGCGGACAAATTATTTGCATTGTGTCCACACAGATGTCACAACCCCCTCCTCCGACCCCCCACCCCCTGAACACACGCTTGCTGTGCGCGCTTGCTTTGTATGTGGATAGCTATTACAAATGTAGTGGAAAAAGTACTATATTATATGCTGACATTTACACCTTTATTGGGCAGGTTTAGTCAATGAAAACATTGTTATTGAAGGCAGTAACGGCGTTCACTAAAAAATAGATGCTGATGTATGTTGATGGTGGTTTTTAAGTATTAGCGGCCACTTGACCTTTATATGACCTGCATATGACCACCTATCTAAGGGGACCACTTGAGTTGTGACTCTAAAAACGCATTGCTATTCCTGTATAGGACCACCCATCTAAGCGATTATTTAGCCTAATGCATAGGACTACCTATCTAAGGTAGACCACTTGAGTTTTATTGATAACCACCATGCATATATACGGTTGAAACGAGTGGGAGGGAGGTGGAGGGGAGAGGGGGGGGGGAGGTGAAGGGGGCAGGTAGTTGAAGGGACGGGGGAGATAGATAAACTATGTGATGATATAGAATATAGCATTATGTTCCAGCCCTAATACGTCTGTTTTTGTTGCAACGGTCATGTTATAAAGCTATGAAATACTAAACGATATCTGTTGCGTGCTGCTATTGCTGCTAGTTGATGAAAAATTAATACAGTTACATAATGCATAGCGACATTTGAACGCGAAACTTGCATAAATTCTGGGAATATTGGGATAAATCACTATGTTTCAGCCTTAATAACTTTGCAACGACCAGTAGCAACAGGTTTCTGTTGCAAGGGTCGTATTCAGAGGTTTACACATACTAAGACATCTGAGATATGTGTTACAATTGTTACTAGTTCCAGAATTATTAATACGATTCCACCCATGCAACAGAAAGCTGTTGCTAGTGGCCGTTGAAACATTATTAATGCTGGAACATAGTGATCCTTTCCTTAATTTCCGCTAATTTATACATGTTTCAGGTTCCAAGCACGCTATGTTCATAGATTATGAAATACTAAAATACTCGAGTTTTGCGTTGCTATTTCTATTAATTATGTAATTATTAATACGCTTGCATAGTGCAGTTGAATGTGATACTTGTAAAAAAAAAATACAGGAAAATATTGAATATTATGGAAGTGCACCACATTAATTTTATTGATGGCGATTCTCAAAAACACTGCTCTTAGAGACAGTAACCATTTTCGTTAGGACAGAGATGCTGATGTATGATGACGGTGGTTCTCAGTGATTAGCGCTCAATTACGTTCTATGACCAGCTCTGTAAGTGAACCGCTTGAGTGGTGGTTCTCAAACCCATTGCTATTACAGTATAGGACCATACATCTACGCACTTAATTAGCCTACTGCATTAGAATGCCTATCTAAGGTGGACCACTTGAGTCTTATTGGTGATGCTTCTAAAAACATTGCTATTTGTGGTTATTGTGAAACCTGTGGCATCTTAAACCACAGGTATGACAGGTCGTAACAGACCACCTTTAGAAACATTTTAATGTAATTAATTAACCTACTATTATCTTCCCAAAACAGGGAAATCATAACATTAGCAAACTAACTTCCATGATTTATATGCACAGCACACCATTGGATAAGTTATGGGAGACCTATCAGAACTATCTTGATAGCAAGGGCGATCAATCTGGCCAGAGTAATTCAGCTGAACAATTAAGGTTTACCTCACTTTTTAGCGAAAAATACGACCGTGACCTATAACATAAATGATAGAAATTGTGATTAAAATGTTATCTTTAATAGGCCTACGTTCGAAACATACGAGGATGATATATTTAAGAGTTCCAATCATGGCCACTCACGAATGCAACTCAAGCTAACGAAAGGTGGCTCAATAGCTATTATGAGTAATGAACTGGATTTGCTACTGTAAATGCTCTAGGCAAACATATTAATGTGATAGGGATTTAATTGTCATTTAATACATGTTGACCATGGGGGCCAATTAACCCATCAACCTATGAATGCCAATATAAACCTATCGCTTATTGTAGATGCTAAGGATACCCACAGAATATTTTAACAATCTGACTGGAAGTTGTTCCTGCCTATTAACCCTTCTACTGGTGAAATATTATAGTTGTTGTATTTATCTGTATACTGCAGAATGTTAGCCCTTGATTGATTTTGTACTAATTTCCAGTTTCCATTGAGCATATTGGAAAGATAAAAAATTGTCATGCACTTCTAGATCTGTTTATGGCGGTATGGTCAATCCCTGATTAACCTATTTACTGCTGAATGCCCAATCATCTACATGATTTTTGTGACCAGTTTTGTGTCTGTATATAGATATTCTCCTAAGCCACCTAGGTGACTGATCCGAGAGACAAGAAATATTACCTAAAGCAGTTATAGAAACGGAATTTCATCAGAGAACAGGAAAACAGATTAATGTGATAGGGATTTAATTGTCAATTAACAGCAGTTGACCATGGAGCCGATTAACCCATGAACTTATGAATGCCAATATAAAACTTGCACTTATTGTAGATGCTAAGGATACATGCTGACTATTTAAAAAAAAAAAATTGACTGAAAGTTGTTCCTGCGTATAAACCCTTCTACTGGTAAAATAATAGATTGGTATTAACCTTTATACTGCAGAATGCTAACTTTTACTTGGAATCCTTCTAGAAATTGTTCTGATTATTCTCTTTTATTATTATTATAATTACTATTCCTCTTCTATCGGCTTCTTTTGAGCCATGGATCCTGGAATGCTATGACCTTTGTCATATCAGCGTGGGCATAGATGAACGAGTGTTTGAAAACTAGAAGATAATCTGTCCACTTGCTCTGTAGGTGGGGCTTAGAATACACCTTCCGTATCCTCTGTGTGTCGTAAGAGGCAACTAAAGGAGGTAAGGGTGAGGTAACCCTGACAGAAACCTCGAGTGCTGAAGACGGAGGTTCCAGGCCGCACGGCGAAAACTAATAAACCATGGATCCACGCACTTAACGCTTATGATCATGTCGATAGTCACTTAGGACTGGCGGTATGATCAGCGAACGAAAAGAAGAAGAAGATCTGTCAATAAACGGCCGAGATATGAACTTCTGAAATTACTACATCATATATAGCAAAGGTCTAATTTCAGAGGTGTTCCTTAATAGACAGGTTAGATCTGTTACAGTTTCCACCGTCGAGCAGATTTATGGTGACAACTTTAGATTTCACACTCCTGTTCCTTGCAGCCGAATGTCCAAGTTTATTTAGCAACATGGTTTGGTAGACTGAGTTGTTTCTTTAAAAATGATTTGACTGAAGATCATTGCTGCGGGAGGAACAACTTTCAGTCAAACACATTACAAAAAACTCAACAACATAGATGTCAGAGCACACAATAATATCTTAAATATTTAGGCATCAGCGGAAAAAAGGTCAATCTAGTAATGATGATTTTATATAGCTTTCATGATAAAGCTCCATCAGATGGAAATTCAGGCTTATAACCAGGAAGATATGTATTACCCAAAGACGAACACGTGCTCTGGCGCCAAAAGATGGTTATTCTTTAAAAGGGGTAGTGGTATGACGAGAAGCCATAAGCAACGACCATCTTTTGGTCCAAGAACGCTGCATAGTATAGCGAATAAGTTGTATTAACTGACTATCTGTCTTTAACAACCACATTTTGATGGACCATACAGTGCCCATTATAAACAGGCTTGAGTGATTTTGCACGCTTAAATGCGCTATTATACTCTTCTCTTAATAGAGCGGATTAGTGATTTAGCTTTTAACACTTTGAACCCTAAAGTGCTAAAATCTTATTTTCCTGATAATACTAGAAGTATTGCGTAAGTTGATGAATGTATTGAAAGAAATTTGACTGGAAACTGTGGCCACAGCCGTCATATATCGCTACACAAGCCCTCCAACCAGTTTCAGAATCTTATCTATTCAGTTTTCTTAAGTTGACAAATGCGTGGTGTGTTTCAATACTAGAAGCGTGACAGTAAAAGTAGTTCCTGTCTCAATTAGCTACATCAGTTGGTGACAAC
>CM067361.1:32751497-32918997 GCA_034401795.1 Chaetoderma sp. LZ-2023a | reverse complement strand
GAGTGACAACTAAAGTCCCCCAATGGAACTTTCCTGTGTATCCATCAATCATATCACGTCATAATAAACTACGTGCCGAGTAGGCTGACGTCATAATCAATAACGTCATGAATGACGTAGATAAGTTCGTCACGAACGCGTAACTGATGACAGACGTTTGTCAACAAGTGTTGATGTACGAATTGTTTTTAATGCCTAACACACATTAAAAAAAAAATTGAAATCAATTTGACTGGGCCCTGTTGCTGCCATATGAGCTTTGCGAAAGCTGGGTGGGTATGGCTGAATAGCTAAAAGGGGCGGGGGTGGTTGCATGGCTGAAACCTCCCGTACATGAACAAATAATCAGCTATAATCCTCGTGAGCAGCTAATAATGTGTCAATGCCGGTCAAATCACGTACTAATAACGTCAGATACGATTAATCTAATTAATAAATATGGCATAAATTGATCATGTCACTCCCAAAGGCAAGTGGCCGTTTTATACAGGTTTGACTTTACCTTCAAATCGCTTCACCTGAGCGAGTAGCGCGAATAACGTAATAAGCAATGCTATTTTCCTCAGATGATCGGCGGTAGTCATTGTTGAAAAAACTGAAATAAAATACATATATATATATATATATTGTATATAGGATTACTGAATTCTTATCTAGCCGGATAAAGAAAGCGCTGCGTCAATGTATTGCAAATGTTATACGATATTTGACCCAGTTAACAAAGAGTGCCCGGCAATAAAATTAACTTGTTGATCTTCCAGTTAGCTGGACGTTGTCACATTTTAACCTTTTAACATTCATATCAGCAAAACCCGGCTTTTGCAATGATCCTAAGAAATGTCCATTTGCAGTCCAAGAGAAGAATATTTTAGAAAATGTACCTCTGGCATAACTGGCTCGACAACCGAGCCAGTAATTCCAGCAGTAAACTTTCAAAAATAGTCTTCTCCTGGTCTGCAAATGGACATTTTCTTTGAGCAAATCTAAATTTTCTTAAACAAATACCGAGGGTTAAATGCTTAAATCCCTAAGAATCACTGGATAATGGATATTTGAAGAGATCTTAAAACTGTAAATCATTTATCATGTTCTCCATGGCACAGTATGTTCTATCTTCATCACGGATATAGAGTCCCTCATAAGTCTAACAAACACGGCATGACTGCCATAAGTGATGATATAATTTTAGACTCTTACTCTATCGTATAACGTATACTCTAGGTTCGTTCCGCGTCTTGCTAATACACAGTGGGTATATCGCTTAACTTGGTAAGCTGCCTGTAAATCCATGTTTTATTTTTATTATATTGCAGATTTAATAGACCGGTGTAGCCTACACAATAACATAATGATAATATAACAACACGTATTTGTGTTAACCTTTAGCAGAAGCTATATAATAACGTTGCCCCAGACGTAGCGTAACGCCGCATGTATGTACGCGTTCATCAAGACGTGGGGTAGATTTACGTCCGCCATTATGCACGTACAAATGCACTTAATTTGGCGTTATAGCCTTATCGTTATTATCTATAAGACCTGCATAGATTTGAACCTCGGGGACAATGGATAAAAACTCAACATCTCTGACTGTTCCACTAATGACAGCGCTGAAATACACTGTGATGATATAACTGGTTTGTCAGCAATAGACTTTAAGCATGGTGGTGTGGATCCTAACGAGGCAGGCACAAAAAACAATGAATACATCCAGTATGGTGAGATAGGTACACAATGGCAGGAATCTGACTTTTGTACAAAGGGCCATGCCTACGGAAAACATATTGGACGATTGTAAAAGGACATTTACTCAAATGCAAAACACAAACAGCAGAAAAAGGATCCAGTGTGAAACTCCCTGCTACTGATAGCGATGCATTAGTGTATACAGATGTGACAAAACAGATATTTTTTACTCTAGTCAGTGTCTTCCCACCATTTAATACAAACATATTTCAAAACAGCACGGATCAACCTTTGCGTGTATTAATGCGCCTGAAAACGTAATTTAATATTTGATATGGCTCGTCGTTTTGGACTGTCTAATAGCTTGGCTAACAAAATATTCACATCATGGCTTCCCACTCTTTCCAGAGTGGTTATCCATCATCTGACCTCGTATGACGTCATAATCAGCTCAACGCGTGTATGATGACGTCACAATTATTATGACACAAAGCGTTCCATATAGACCGTAATCAAATCTCAAACATTCCGACACGTTGTATGAATAGTATGCCTTTGTAATTCTTTGCTATTTAATAAACATGCTGTGTAAAATTAGTCAAATTAGTTACACAATATTCAATAGCTTGCTTGTGTAGTTTTTTTGGAAATTGATAGTCAGGGTGTTTAAGATTGATCGATCCCAACACGAGCGAGGTGTGGGTGGAGCTTAGCTAGAGATGGGCGGGGCATCGCTAAAACCGGATGGGTTACTAATTTGGCTTCCCAGAGAAACAATTCACCTTTCCAGAGTGCCCGCCCATCACATGACGTCAGAATGAACTACAATGACATCATAATGATAGATATCGATAAGTACTTCACGAACGCATATTTGAAGACGGTCTATGCCTTGTTGTACAAATTGTTTGCTTTTACTATTTAATAAATATTCTGTTGAATATTTTGAAACTAATTTGACTGGGCGCTGTTGTTGCCATAGGCAGCAACAGCACCCAGTCGAATTAGTTACAAAATATTCAACAGCTTCCCTGTATAGTTTTCAGGAAATTGATAGCTAGGGCATCTGGGGATCGATCAATCCCAACACGGCGAGGTGTGGGTGGAGCTTAGCTAGTGATGGGCGGGGTATAGCTAAACATCGAAAGGTCCATTAGAACGTGATGTCCTGAACCATTTCGAGATAACTATTCACGTACATTGATTGTGCGGAAACATTCACTTAAAGACCGACAACCTTAAGAAGCAGAAGTCCACATTCAGCACGTATACGTCACACAATATAGCAAAGTGCCTGTCTGGATTGCTTTCTTCCCGGGGATGAAATAATGGCTAATAGAGGGTTTACTATCGATGATGTACTTTTTCTACGAAAAGCCAAGCTTTTACATACCAGCTGTCACTAAATGTTAACCCCAGATGCCACTACAACCCAAAGAACAGCGCGTGTGGGAATTGAGAGAGAGAGAGAGAGAGAGAGAGAGAGAGAGAGAGTGAGAGAGAGCGAGAGAGAGAGAGAGAGAGAGAGAGAGACAGCGAGAGAGAGAGAGAGAGAGAGAGCGAGAGAGAGAGAGAGAGAGAGAGACAGCGAGAGAGAGAGAGAGAGAGAGAGAGAGAGAGAGAGACAGCGAGAGAGAGTGGGGAGATAGATAGGGAGAGAGAGGGGAGAGATGATGATGGATGGGTTTTGGGGGAGGAGGTGGGTGGGCGGGATGGCTGGCTGGAGGGAGACAGAGCAATTAGGAGGTTGAAGGTGTTTAAAGTACCGATTAGCGGTACTAGTAGCGTCACTGACGCATTTTGATGACATTCTCGTCGTGTAAATCGTTGGGCTGATCTAATACGTGATGTGCTTGCTGATTGACTATAAACACGGATAAAATAACTCTGGGCGGGTGTAGGCATCATGGACAGAACGAAATGGTTAAAAACATACGTACACACGCATACACTCACGCGCCCATACGCGTACACACTATGTATATCTTTATCTATATATCTATATGCCTGCCTGCCTGCCTGCCTGCCTGCCTGCCTGCCTGCCTGCCTGCCTGTCTGCCTGCCTGCCTGCCTGCCTGCCTGCCTGCCTGCCTGCCTGCATGGCTGCCTGCCTGCCTGCCTGCCTGCCTGTCTGTCTGTCTGCCTGCCTGCCTGCCTGCCTGCCTGCCTGCCTGCCTGCCTGCCTGCCTGCCTGCCTGCCTGCCTGCCTGCCTGCCTGCCTGCCTGCCTGCCTGCCTGCCTGCCTGCCTGCCTGCCTGCCTGCCTGCCTGCCTGCCTGCCTGCCTGCCTGCCTGCCTGCCTGCCTGCCTGCCTGCAATCATGACCCGAATATCAAGCTAAAAGCCAACATTGACCAAATGTCCGTAGACTTTTTAGATTTAACGCTATACAAAGGTGTAATGTATGACACAACGGGACACCTTGATTATAAAGTATATTTTAAGCCCACAGATTCTCATCAACTACTTCACAAGAAATCCTTCCATCCACCTCATACCTTTAAAGGAATTGTAAAATCACAAATCATCCGTTTTCATAGAAATTCTAGTGATAGAAAAAACTTTGAATCTGCATGCTCTCTCTCTTATTCAAGGCCCTCAAGCCGAGAGGCTATTCGTCTAGATTTTTGCGCAAAATTAAGTCTGATACTGTACAGGATTTGGAAACTATCCCCGATAATGCTGCTGATCACAGACCTACCAAGATTCGTCACAATCGTCCAATCACAGGCGCAGGAGAATCTCGGAAATGTGGAAAGAAAAGGTGTAAATTAGACCTACTTCTTCCAAATCAAAACACTTTTATGAGCTTTCAGAACAAAAACACATTTCAAATTCAGTCTAATTTAGATTGCGATTCCGAAAACGTCATTTATGTAATATCTTGTAAATTGTGCAAAAAGCAATATGTCGGTGAAACCAAATGCCCATTAAGATGGCGAGCTACTAGACACCTTTGCGATATTAGACATGAAAAAGACACGCATGTCGCTGAACACTTTAACCTTCCTGGCCATTGAGTCGCTCGGGACTTCGAAATTATACCCATTGAACAACCACCTCTCTCTAATACCACTGACGAAACTGATAAACAAAGGAAACTTAGAGAATCATTTTGGATTAAGCAATTAGAAACAGAATGGCCGAGGGGCATACATGTGGACCCCGGTCTGGCTGATCAGCGTGAAATAATTCCATTCACTCTGACATATAATCGAAAAAATGTAGAAATTGCCGAAATTTTGAAAGATGAATATCACAAATTACAGAATAATCTAAGACAGCCTCTCAATTTGCGCCCAGTTATAGCATTTAGGAATAATCCGAATCTACGTGACATATTGGTAAAATCCAAATTAACTGGACAAACATCATCATCTTAAAGTTGTCCAATATGTATAAGGCCATATCGCCTCTATAAAACAAAAATAACAAATCTCAGGCAATATAATAAAGAAAAAATATTTTCAATTTTTGAAAATTCTGAGCCAGCGCCTTAACCATATTACTACCTAACTACCTAGCTGCATGCACGGTACATATCTATCAGTGAATTGATTAATATGCGGGTGGATGAAGGGAGATACAAATGGATGGACACGCTGATATATATGGAAGAAACAGTGGATTATGCGACTGATAAATCCCATGTATGAACTGATGATGTTACCCTCGGCTCTTAAGAAGACGAATGTATTGCGATCGAATGCGCGCCTGTGTACGTGCAGGCATACGTGCGTATCTCCAGGTACGGTGCTGTACCCAAAAAATCATATTGATCCGATGTGGCTCAAATTCTAACACAATTAACGAACCTGACGTGCAATATGATTCCCAAACGTTGGCCGTGATAAAAGAACGCAGATTCGGATCGGATCAAATTCTGGATCTATGGATATTACGGAAACTATTGGTATGAGTGTGTCCAGAATTGTACGCAAGCAATGGCGTGACCATCCACTACGATTTCACAACATTGGGGACGATCTGAAGAAATCCGGAAATCCTAAAAAATCTGAAGACTTTTTACTATGTGGCAACAACGGGCGTGGGGCGGGCGAGAGTCTGCAAGCTCAGATGATTGTTCTTGTATTACTACTAGTAGTAGTAGTTGTTGTAGTAGTAGTAGTAGTAGTAGTAGTAGTAGTAGTAGTAGTAGTAGTAGTAGTAGTAGTCGTAGTAGTAGTAGTAGTAGTAGTAGTAGTAGTAGTGGTAGTAATAGTAGTAGTAGTAGCAGTAGCAGCAGTAGCAGCAGTAGCAGCAGTAGCAGCAGTAGCAGAGCAACAGCAGCAGTAGAAGTAGTAGTAGTAGTAGTAGTAGTAGTAGTAGTAGTAGTAGTCGAAGTGAATGCACGCGTTTATTTAGCTCTGCAATTGCTGCCCGAATTTGCTAGTTTCTAGCGCGATTTTGTAGATAAATTTTATACCTGTATTTCGTATTAGT
Organism: Chaetoderma sp. LZ-2023a; assembly: GCA_034401795.1. Taxonomy (NCBI): domain Eukaryota; kingdom Metazoa; phylum Mollusca; class Caudofoveata; order Chaetodermatida; family Chaetodermatidae; genus Chaetoderma; species Chaetoderma sp. LZ-2023a. The sequence continues at coordinate 32,912,869 of CM067361.1, read as the reverse complement.
ATTTCCTTTCAAACTTTATGTTTAATTTGTAAATTCTTGTCTTGGTTGGAGCGCATTTTGTGTCTCCATTTTCTAAAGGCATTCCTCTTAGCTGGCGGTTTCCGCCATTTAATAGGGCTCCTCTTACTGTGGTCAATGCAATACATTTCTCCCCGCGCCAGTCTGCTATTTCTATAGTTCGTAGGCTAGCGCATTATATTTGGAAAGATCGCTTGAGTGAGTGGATTTAACTCCTTTGTCATTTGTAAGCACAAGCCTAGTACTTTAACTATATAAATCCTTATAGTCAGTTGGCTGTCCCCGGTCAACTCGAACAGACTAACAAATATATGACTGTAATATGTTAGTATGCATTAGGAAACCACTTTAATCGGTTAGGTGTTAGTGAACCACTTAGAAAGTGGTTCAAACTAACAAATATACGACTGTACTCTCTATTCGTATATTTGTTGGTAGACGTCAGGGTTTCAAAAGAGGACACTATTTATTTAGTGTTTAGCTCTTTCCCCGACGTCTTGGTGTTATATATTTGTATTATATATTGTAGTAGTATGGGGTTCCTCTTTTTATAAAACACCATGGCAACCACATATAAGCGTACCCTGAGTCTTAAAATCACGACAAAGGCTCGGGGTGTTTCGGCAATTGAGGTGTATCATGGGTTGAAGGATGTAGTTGGGGCAGGGCCACGGGTCCTTCAAGGTCTCGTTAATGTTTCCAAATCTGTATGGAATGTCACCGTAGTTAATGAAAGTGTGAAGGAAAAGTTGCTCAACGAGGTCCTTGTCGTGAAGGGTGAGGTGTGTAATGTGGAGGAAATATATTCTGATCGTCTATTAGTCAAGATGAAAGTTCCATTAGAGATCCCAGATGAACGGGTTATCACTGAATTGATCAAGTATGGCAAAGTGGACAAAGTAGAACACGAGACCTATCCATTTGATCGAACCTTAGAAAATGGCATCAGAAGAATTTGGTTTGAAAATGTAGAACAACCTCTCCCAAGCAAGGTCACCATAGATGGTCGAAATATCTTGCCATTATGGTACAGGGGGCAAATCAAAGTGTGTAGAATCTGCTTAAGCACAGAACATCTTGCAACAGATTGCCCTAACAAAAACAAATGTCTAGTTTGTGGATCATCTGATCATTTTAAGTGGCGATGCCCGCAGAACAAATATGTCAAAAAGGGTGCTGATAAAAGTGGAGAGCAAGTTGTCTCTAAAGAGAATGTCATAGAACCGGTAGCTGCTGAGATTGTAGCTGAAATCCAAACTAATGGGAAGCACGTTGCTAATGAAAATGTCATCGAACCAGTAGTTTCTGAGATTGTAGCTGAAGTCCATGTTAATGAGAAGCATGGGGAACAAACTAAGAATCGAATAGCTGTAGTTGCAGGCGATGAAATAGAGGTTCTAGATGAGGGGCTAAGTCTTACTCCAGTAACAAGTCAATCCAAGTTTGATGTCAGAGAGGCTAACTCCACACAAGTTGAAGATGATTATCAATACCCTCTGGAAGAGAGTTTTAATTTAGGACAAGTAAAATTCAGGTCGCAAGATACTGAATCTAACTTTGATTTTCCACTGAGTACACTCAATCTAGACGATTTAAATAATATAGAGAAAGTAAGTGGTGTCTCGGATCGATTGAGTGGAACAAAGCGACAGAAAGATGGAGAGAGTTCTGAATCAGAAATAGAGGAAAGTGATATAGAAGACGATAATATGTCAGTCACTGAATCAGATATATCCATTCAAACACAGAGTTCTAAATCACCTGGTACAAATGGTCATGTACAGGTCAGAGGCAGGAGAGGTGTTAGTTCCATATGTGACGGCAAATGGTGTTAAATATAGGCATCTGCGTCATGATTCAGATATATTAAAATATAAGCATTTGGAAAAAGTTGAGCTAAGTAATGCAGCGTGTGTGAGTAAAATAGGTAAATGGTCTAAGAGAGGGTCGGAAAAAACAAAATCTAGTTAGCTTAATAATGGCGGTTTTACACATCATTTTATTACTTTTTATGCTAATTTGCACACTCAATTGTAGAGGCTTAAATAGTGACATAAAGCAACGTCACTTACTAGAGACTCTGCAAAATGAGCAGATTGACATTGCTTTGATACAGGAAACAAAAATTCAGAAGTCAGAATCACACGATAATTTAGAAAAGATTTCTGGATCCAGAATATTTTATTCGTTATCTCAAGATAATAGTGCAGGCGTAGCAATTGTTATACTCCCTGGTTGTTCAGCCTATAAATATAATCTCTTCATTATCAGGTGCAAATGGTCGCTGGGTGAGAGTCACGCTAGATATACAACAAACACGTATCACGGTGTTGTGTATATATGCACCTGCATCTCATCAACTACGTCGTAATTTTTTTAAGGAGATGTCTAAAACAGCACTAGATAACATCACTGAAAACTTAATATTGGGTGGTGACTTTAATTGTGTCATAGACAAAGAAAATGACAGGAATGCAACTTCAACTTATACTGATACATCACATAGACTCTTAAAAGAAATATGTGATAATGAACATTTAGTTGACACCTATAGAATATCAAAACCTCATGGCAAAGATCTTACATGTTTTTCGGTAGATGGTAAAGTTGGTTCAAGGATCGACAGAAGTTATGTGAATAGTTTGTTAACAGGGTACTGGAGAGATATTAATATTAAGCCAGTTGCATTCTCTGATCATAACATGGTTTGTGTAACCTTTGCCAATGCTGACAGGGTAACAAAAGGGGTCGGGTTTTGGAAAGTAAACACAACACTGCTGGGAGAAGAATTTTATAAGAATAATATAGAGAGTTGTTGGCAATATTGGATTAATAGGAAAGCATCATATAAGAGCACATTGCAATGGCGGGAGGATGTAAAACTGGATTTAAAGTATGTTTCCCGAAAGTATGCTATTAGAAAAGCACAGGAAATACGCAAACGCAAGAAAACACTTCATCGATCACTGATGAAAATTAATGCTAAAGTAAATAATGGTGAAGATAATTATTATGAATTACTGGTTAAAATTAAAAGTAAAATAAGAGATATAGAACAATATGAGTTTGAGGGTGCATAAATTAGAGCAAGAGACCAGATGCACGCAGAAGGGGAAAAGCCAAAACGATATTTTTGCACATTAGAAAAAGCACGGGCAATAGATAAGGTGATGTGCTCATTAAACATGCCGGATGGTTCAACCGTCTTTAAAAACAATGAAATGAGTACTATTGTATGCAATTACTATGAGTCATTGTACAAGTCAGAGGGAATTAATGAAGATGCAAAATTGGATTTGTTAGCAAATATAGACAAAAAGGTGTCAGACACAGGCAGTGAATTTTGTGATCAACCCTTAACACTAGAAGATTTAACTAAATCCCTTAAAGGTATGAAACTAGAAAAATCACCGGGGTGTGATGGCCTTCCAGTTGAATTTTACCCAACGTTTTGGCACCTTGTAGGTCCAATAATGGAAGAATTAGGCACTGACATTTTTTAGAAAGGCCATTTACCACCAACTATGGCTAGGGCATACGTAAGGCTAATATATAAAGGAAATGACAGACGTCTAATTCAGAACTACAGACCAATTTCTCTACTATGTGTAGACTACAAAATAATATCCAGAGCACTAACATTGAAACTAGGTAGTGTTTTAGGAGAAATCATTGGAACAGAGCAGACATGTGCTGTACCCAGGAGGACAATTCTAACCAATACCATGGTAATAAGATACCTTATATAATTGGTTGAGAAGGATAGCATCCCTTCAGCTGTGATTGCCTTGGACAATGAAAAGGCATTTGACCGCGTGGAATGGGATTTTCTTTGGGTTAGGCTCAAACTGTATTAAATGGGTTAAGATTTTATATACGGATATCAAGAGTAGCTATTTAGTGAACAATCAATTATACAGAGAAATTGTCTTAGAACGTGGGGTTAGACAGGGGTGTTCCCTATCGCCATTATTATTTGTTATTGTGATGGAATCACTTGGCATAGCATTGAGGCAAAATAATAACTTTCAAGGCATATGTATTCGTGGCATAGAAAGACACCTTAAGCTGTCACAATATGCTGATGACACAACTGTGTTTACCAGTTCAAACAATGATTTTGCAATTTTAAACCACATACTAGAAAAGTTCCAAAATGCATCTGGTTTGAACATCAATAAAGGAAAATCCAAAGGATTATTTTTGGGGCCATGGAAAGAGCGGAATGACCAGCCACTTGAAATCAATTGGTCTAATGATACCATTAAGATTTTAGGCATATATTTTGGCAGGAAACCGAATACAATACAAAATTGGAATGAACGAGTATCTAAGCTTAAGAGAATATTATCAAATTGGAAGCGTTGTCGTCTTTCAATCTTTGGTAGAGTATTTGTTGTCAACAACTTGGCATTATCTGGGCTATGGTATACAGCATCTGTTGTACACATGCCAAAACATGTAGAAAAGGAGGTTAATGAGTTGATATTGTCATTCATATGGGAAGAAAAGAATCATTTAGTTTCCCATCGTGTTCTCAATAATGCTAAGTTAGAAGGAGGACTTGATTTAATTGATATTAAAGTGAAATGTGTTTCTTTAAGGTTAAAATTTGTGGATGATCTTATTACATCAGATGAGCCGTGGGCATGTGTTTCACGGGCTCTCATGGAGAGAATTGTAGAAGCATTTCTGGCGGAGCATGTTTTTACCTCAAAGAAGCCACCTCCGAATAGCCAAATGATACCAGATGTGTTTAAAGATCAAGTTAAGGAGTTAGAAATATTTGGCAGATACATGCCTCCACCTACGTGCTGGAAGGAAGTACTAGAACAGCAATTGTGGGGCAATAGTAATATATGTTATAACAATGCAGTACTTTATCTACCGTCCTTATGGCATTCAACATTTATCTGTTATGATACACCCTCAAACACGTAGATGGATTTCAATGCAAGAAATAGCTAGAAAAAACACATATGAGGCATTTAGATGTCCAGCGGTTGCTAAATAAAATAAAACATGCTGTACCAATTGAATGGTTTCGTCTGCCAAATGTAAATAATAATAGTTTGACTCCACAACCCGCATTAGTTCTTGATGATAAGATGTTAAAATACAAGCTGAGATCTAAGGAATGGTACCATATTATGAGACGAAAACAAGTAAAACCTCCCATAGCAATTAGGAGATGGGATGACTCAAGCTATAAACCATCCAGTTGGAAAAATGTATGGAAAATCTTACATTCTCCATACATACCAAATATGGCTCGTGATTTATTGTGGCGATTACTACATCGACGGCTATGGGTGGGACACTTGACATACAAGTGCAATATTACGACTTCTGATAGGTGTTACTTATGTCAAACAGACGAGGAAACTATCGAGCATTTATTTTCGGAATGTCCAATATCGTCACAATTTTGGGACTATATCAGCCAAATCTTGGCAAAATTTGGAGCGAAGCCCATTGTTCTAGACACGCATGTAGTCTTATTTAGAGAAGTTGGATCAAGCGGTTTAAATATCATGAAGTCTGAAAGGACTATGTTAATAACAATACCAACCATAGGTGTTTGGGCCATTTGGAAACATCGGTGTGCACAGACGAAACATCCATCTATGGGCAATCACAATAGAGCAATAAAGGCAATATTTCGTTCATTGCTGCAGAATCATTTTCCTTGCGAATATTTTAGTTTAAAGCAGCATGGTAAAGAAAAAGTATTCAAGGACATATGGTGCAAAACAAACATAGTTTCAATAGAGTTGGGAGCTGTAAAAATAAATGAGCCTGCACTAGCTTAACTCATTTAATTACTACAGCTGATTTATCTGTGTCTTTTAATTAATCTGTGTCATGTAATTCATTTTAGTCTGCACTTTGATATTGTTATGTTTAATAATTCATGTTAACAAATAAACAGACTGGGGTAATTTAATAATCAATCGATAAAGTAAGTTGCCATTGAATTATAAAATTGTCCCAGGTAATTTTAGGAAGTTATTTTAGGGTTATTTGTTCCCGGGTAATTTACAAAACCTTACAACAAAGTAAATCAAAAATGGAAACAAGAGCGCCATCTATTTCCATCTATTTTTCTGTAATTTTCCTGCTGACTATATATGTTAGACTACCCAAATGCTACTACGCCCGCTGATCTTTAGAGAATCAGCCCACTGGCGTCAATGATTGACTTATTTGTCATAGATTGACGAGGCACTTTTCATTTGTTGGATAGTTGCACTCGCCACACGGGTCTACTACTACACCTGGGTTGAATAGTAATGCCTTTGTTAAGTTTTGATTTGCTATCAGAGCTTTATCAGCCTATTGTTTTGTATCTATACGTGTTAAGCCATATGTATTTATAGATTGTATTACTGCTCATTATTTATCATTGTTTCGGTGTAATATTAATCAAGATTACTAGTTCACCAGGTTTTTTCTGGGGGTTTGCAAGCCTTTTTAAAGGAGTTCCTCCGTGAAGTTTGTCCGACTGTGTCAGCGTCGGTTTTTCAAAAAAAAAGAAGAAAAAAAAGTAATGGTAGTAGTAGTAGTAGTAGTAGTAGTAGTAGTAGTAGTAGTTGTAGTAGTAGTTTTATAATATTGTCAAACGCACTGGCTCAGCTTCCTTAAAATAGGATATGTCTTGCTTATTGTATTAACTGAGAGTTGTTGTTTCGTTTTGATGGTTGCCAATTGGCTTCGTTGTTTATTGGAAACTTACATTTTATAAGTTTCTTTCTCATGTAACTTTCGCTCTTACTAAAAGATCACTGAGACTAGGACCTTTTTATAAGCAATAACTGCTCGTGAACCAAAAGGTGTTTGTAATTTGGTTTGTAAGTTAGCATACCCTTCTTTCAAAATGTTATTATTTTCTACATTTCTTCTATTGTGTGTGAGGACAAAAGGCATTATCGGCCTCTTATCCGGTAGCCCTGGATCCATATTTAATCCAGAAGGCCATTTAGGTTTTTTACGAATTTAATCCAAAATGTTTCTCGAAACAGTCAGTGATTTTCTGTTTCTACATCAGTGTCTTGTAGAGGTGTTTGCTCGATGGGAACGATTTCCAAGTCCCGATTAGTTATATGACCCGAAAGAGTAAAAGGTGGTCAGCTACACTGGTATCTTCATTTAATCTTATGTCCCAAGTGTGTCTGGTAGCGCGCACGCGAAACGACCCTTTGTTTGGCCTACATATTGTTTTTGACATAGTTTGCATCCTAGTAGTAGTAGTAGTAGTAGTAGTAGTAGTAGTAGTAGTAGTAGTAGTAGTAGTAGTAGTAGTAGTAGTAGTAGTATTAGTATTAGTATTAGTAGTAGTAGTAGTCGAAGTAAACGTACGCGTTTATTGAGCTCTGCAATTGCTGCCAGAATTTGCTAGTTTCTAGCGCGATTTTGTAGATAAATTGTGTACATGTATTTCGTATTATTATTTCATTCCATACTTTATGAATTTGTAAATTCTTGTCTTAGTTGGAGCGGATTTTGTGTCTCGATCTTCTAAAGTCACTCCTCTTAGCTGGCGGTTACCGCCATTTAATAGGGCTCCTCTTACTGTGGCCAATGCAATACATTTCTCCCCGTGCCAGTATGCTATTTCTATAGTTCGTTGGCTAGCTCATTATATTTGCCAAGATCGCTTGAGTGAGTAAATGTAATTCCTTTGTCATTTGTAAGCGCACGCCTAGTTCTTTGATTATATAAATCTGCATAGTCAGTTGGCTGTCCCCGGTCAACTCGAACAGACTAGCAAATGTATGACTGTACTATCTAGTCATACATTTGTTAGTATACTTTAGGAAACCACGTTAATCAGTTAGATGTAAACTAACAAATATACGGCTGTACTATATATTCGTATATGTGTTGGTAGACGTCAGCCTTTTAAAAGGGGACACCATTTATTTAGTGTTTAGCTCTTTCCCTGCTGTCTTTGTATTAAATATTGTATTATTCCCCATTATATATTGTAGTAGTATGATTTTCCTCTTTTTTAAAAACACCATGGCAACCGCCTATAAGCGTACCTTGAGTCTTAAAATCACGACAAAGCCTTGGGGTGTTTCGGCAATTGAGGTGTATCATGGGCTGAAGGACGTAGTTGGGGCAGGCCCATGGGTCCTTCAAGGTATCATTAACGTTTCCAAATATGTATGAAATGTCACCGTGGTTAATGAAAGTGTGAAGGAAAAATTACTCACGAGGTCCTTGTCGTGAAGGGCGAGGTGTGTGGAGGAAATAGAATCTGATTGTCTATTAGTTAAGATGAAGGTTCCGTTAGAGATACCAGATGAATGGGTTATCAATGAATTGATCAAGCATGGCAAAGTAGAAAAGTAGAACATGTAACCTATCCATTTGATCGAACTTTAGAAAATGGCATCAGCAGAATTTGGTTCGAAAAGTAGAACAACCTCTCCCAAGTAAGGCCACGGTGGATGGTCGATTTATCTTGCCATTATTGTACAGGGGGTAAATCAAAGAGTGTAGAATCTGCTTAAGCACATAACATCATGCAACAGATTGCCCTAACACAAAACAAATGTCTAGTTTGTGGGTCATTTGATCATTTTAAGTGGCGATGCCCGCAGAACAAATCTGCCAAAAAGGGTACTGATAAAGTGCAGAGCAAGTTGTTTCTAAAGAACATGTCAGAGAACCGGTAGTTGCTGAGATTGTAGCTGAAGTCCATGTTAATAAGAATCATGGTGAAATAAACTAAGAATCCAATCGCTGTAGTTGCAGGCGATGAAATAGAGGTTCTTGATGAGGGGCTAAGTCTTACTCCAGTAACACTTCAATCCAAGTTTGATGTCAGAGAGGTTAAATCCACTCAAGTTGAAGATAATTATCAATACCCTCTGGAAGTAGGACAAGTAAAATTCAGGTCGCAAGATATTGAAACTAACTCTGATTTTCTACTGAGTACACCCAATCTAGACAATTTAAATAATATAGAGAAAGTAATTGGTGTCTCGGATTGATTGAGTGGAACAAAGCGACAGAAAGATGGAGACAGTTCTGAATCAGAAATAGAGAAAAGTGATATAGAAGACGATAATACACCAGTGGCTGAATCCGATATATCCATTGAAACAGAGAGTTCTAAATCAACCGATGAAATGGGCATGTACAGGTCAGAGGCAGGGGTGGTGTTAGTTCCATATGTGACGGCAAAAGGGCTTAAATATAGGCATCCACGTCATGATTCAGATATATTAAAATATATGCATTTGGACAAAGTTGAACTAAGTAGTACAGCGTTTGAGAGTAAAATAGGTAAATGGTCTAAGAGAGGGTCGAAAAAAACAAAATCTAGTTAGCTTAATAATGGCGGTTGTACACATCATTATATTACTTTTTCTGCTAATTTGCACACTCAATTGTAGAGGCTTAAATAGTGACATAAATCAGCGTCACTTACTAGAGACTATAAAATGAGCAGATTGGCATTGCTTTGATACAGGAAACAAAGATTCAGTGGTCAGAATTATACAATAATTTAGAAAAGATTTCTGGATGCAGAATATTCTATTCCTTATCTCAAGATAATAGTGCTGGCGTAGCAATTCTAATACTCCCTCGTTGTTCAGCCTATGTAAATATAATCTCTTCAGTATCAGATGCAAATGGTTGCTGGGTGTGAGTCACAATAGATATACAACAAACACGTTTCACGTTACTGTGTATATATGCACCCGCATCTCATCAACTACGTCGTACTTTTTTTAGTGAGATCTCTACAACGGCACTAGATAACATCACTGATAACTTAGTCATGGGTGGTGACTTTAATTCTGTCGTAGATAAAGAAAATGACAGGAATGCAACTTCAACTTATACCGATACATCACATACTCTTAAAACAAAAGTGATAATGAAGATTTAGTTGACACCTATAGATTATCAAAACCTCGTGGTAAAGACCTTACATGTTTTTTGGTTCAAGGGTCGAAAGAATTTATGTGAATAGTTTGTTGACAGGGTTCTGAAGAGATGTTAATATTAAGCAAGTCGCATTCTCAGATCACAACATGGTTTGTGTAACCGTTGTCAATGCTGACTGGGTAACAAAAGGGGTTGGGTTTTGGAAATTAAACACAACACTATTGGGAGAAGAATGTTATAAGAATAATATAGAGAGTTGTTGGCAACATTGGACTAATAGGAAAGCATCATATAAGAGCACATTGCGATGGTCTTTCTGCTATTAGAAAAGCATGGGAATTACGCAAACGCAAGAAAACACTTCATCGATCACTGATGAAAATTAATGCTAAAATAAATAATGGTGAAGATAAATATTATGAATTACTGGTTACAATTAAAAGTAAAATAACAGATATAGAACAATATGAGTTTGAGGGTGCAACAATTAGAGTGAGAGCCCAGATGCATGCAGAAGGGGAAAAGCCAACCCAATATTTGTGCACGTTAGAAAAAGCACGGGCTATAGGTAAGGTGATGTGCTCATTAAACATGCCGGATGGTTCAACCATCGTTACCAACAATGAAATGAGTACTATTGTATGCAATTACTATGAGTCAGTGTACAAGTCAGGGAATTGATGACGATGCAAAATTGGATTTGCTAGCAAATATAGAGAAATAGTGTCAGACACAGGCAGTGAATTCTGTGATCAACCCTTAACACTAGAAGATGTAACTAAATCCCTTATATGTATGAAACTAGAAAATTCACCTGGACGTGATGGCCTTTCAGTTGAATTTTACCAAACCCTTAGGCACCTTGTAGGTCCAATAATGGAAGAGTTAGCTTCTGCAATTTTTTAGAAAGGCCATTTACTACTGTAACGGTATGATGAGTTCCTGTGGGCTCAAGGTGACCAAATTGGCTTATTAGGTCGACTCAACGTTATGCTATAAACTGGCCAAAAGAGCCTGTCATGGGGAAACCGGTTACTCGGCTACCATTGTTATCGAATAGTCATATGATCAGGACCGATGTATTTGACCTAGATGACCTCAAACCATAATCATAGAATATACCAAGGTTGGTAATGATGGACCTAGTAGATCGAAGATGCAGGATCTATGTCCATTCGACAAAACGATTGGGTTCGGAGTATGTGATGGGATCAAATATTAGATAGAGAAGAGAATGACGAATTATGACGTATCAGTGATCGATCCAAATGACGATGGATCTGAGAGTTGACAGAAATTATGATGTTCCCTAAATGTGGACTTATGAACTTGAAGTGGCAATAAGTGCTGAGCCCATGGACTTAGGAGTGATTGTCGATAGCATTCAGGTAAACTGGCAGATCAGGACACGTTATTTTCGGTAGGATTTTACCCAAGAAATTGATCCAAGTTGTCCGAACACCGTGGAGATCAACTTCTTTGCAAGAACGAAAACGTAATAATAGATTAATAGGAAATTGTTTTAACACTATCGATTACAGACAGACACCTGTAAGCACAGCTACAGTCTATGCCGTATTGGAATCTTCTGCTACTGGCGTTGTTTAAGCTCGAATAGCCAAGTAGTGAGAATTCATAATTTCCTGAAAGGAATTTAAAGTTGAAATCTGATTTTAATATAACAAGAAAATAAAAGTTGTATTCTGACGCATAGTGGGTACAATGTCACGAGACAAGAATGATAAGAGATGAAATGAATCAATGGAGTGTGATGAAGTGCATGATGATAATATGAAATATCAACTAGGCATTGGAGTGAGGTAAGGAGCAAAGCTGCTCAAGCGGAGCTAACTACAATAATTAATTAGGGAACCACGAAAATTGCACAATCAACTTTGGCTAGACTTATCACTCAGTCTTAGCTAACGCTAAGACTGACCATTTAATGAGCCAAAACTAATCGAGACTGATAAACTAATTTACGGATATATAACAATTAACCGATGTGGTATATTCCTATCCCCTAGAGAGAATCGAAGAAATTGTAATCAGACTAATCCAACCCTAGGAGAAATGGGGTAATGTGTGAACGTTGGACATGTGAAATATAGACTATCATACCTAGAGTCTTGTTAGCGAACCGGCAGTCAAATGAAGATGAATCACGGCTAGTTTTACTGGAACGAATGTCTTCAGAGTTAGAGAACCATGCGTAGCTGGTCTATATGGTCGATGGAGAGTGAAATAATGTGCGACGCAACATGGGTCCATTCGCTGACGTAATGATTCAAGATGGCGGACCGACTAGAGACGGGTTGATGTAATCACAAACTCAGGAAACACCGAACGTGTGTAGAACAGTTTCAGCTCATGGATGAGCCCCAGAAACTGGATGCTTCTTGCGAAGATGATGAATCGAGTCTCAGAACGGCAGGACTGACAGAGATGGGTTTCTTATCTCTTGAATGAGCCCTGGAATCTGGATAATTCATGCGACGATGACGAATCGAGTCTCAGAACGGCAGAAATTACAGAGACTGGTTTCTTAGCTCCTGGATGAATCTAGCAAACCCCTGACTGGCACAGCCATACAGGTTGAACGGGAATGACACTTACGCTAAGATGAACACCAACTGACCGGGTTCAACGGTTCTGGTAAATGGGTCATTGACATGATGGGAGAGCTCCGATGGTTAGCTCAGAATTCGACATAGAAAGTGTCAATGATAAGATAAGTTCTTCGGAAAAAGGTGGTGGTCCGGCAGAAGTTAAATGTTCAAGTTATAATAAGACGAACACCGAGTGACCAGGTTGAACGGTTCTGATCAACGGATCATTGACATGACGGGAGAGCTCGGATGGTTAGCTCAGAATTCGACATAGAAGACTATTCATGGACATCTCATGGAAGACAGCGGGTAGAAACAATCAATCATTTCCGTGGTGCCCACCACTGAAGGTCTAGTTGAAGATGACGACAAAGACGTATACAGTTACATAACGAGACAGCGCCTTCACACAATAGCGAATGCGAGCCAAGATATTATGGCTTGGCTCAACTATTTACAAACTATCATAACTTCCAACCGGCGATCTAACTAGAAATAAAATAACGCCACATATTGATGCATCGCCGGGAGCCCGCGGGCCTCCTGGTATAGACAGGTAACAGAACAGATGTTGCTGTGGTGGAGATTGATCCAGTGCCGACATAATATTTCACTTGACCGCATACGTAAACTCATGTCACGTGACAATATAAGATGGTATTGCACACTGTATTACGTGAACTTGTGTGTAAGGTTTATTAGTGAATGCAACCCTACCCACCTCAAATATCACAAATGATTGAATATGATTAATCCATATTAATCAAAATAATCATAATTAATAACCGTAGCTAATCATTAATGAGGATGGGATGGAATGATTTTAGCCAAAATTTCTAACATTCAGAGTGACATGTAAAACCATGCATGCATCTAACCTTACATGTAAATAAATTGACATGTAACAATTCCAGAATGTTCTAAAGCTGTCTACACTAATGTATCTCAGGCAATTGCATATGCCAATTAACATATCAATGGAGTGGACTGACGTAATATGCTACTAGGTAAATCTACCTTGTTCAATTTAGGTTTGTGTGATCAAAGATCATTAACCCCGACACACCACAGTCCCATGGACTAAATATAAGACTGGAAATGGTATGACGTCAGGCAATTGATATGGCATCATATGTGGCATCCTCCCACTTAACACAAACGACTCCTCTACTGTTTTTAATGTAGAGAGCGAGAGAGACGGTATGGTTGTTTCTGGGCAAACAATCGATTAACTATCGATTATACAAGCATATCCTTATAACTCCAAAATAGTTTACTAATCGTGAAATGTATCCTTACATGATAACTTTAAGTAAGAATGTATACCCAAAGTTATATAAACTGGTTTCTACACGTACACAGTTCGATATATTAACTGTACAGAGCTAATAATAAGTCACTACTCGTCATCACAAGTTCAAAGTCAAAGAACATTAATTATAAAATGATATGATGGTTAATACATTGCATATACGATATCGAATATTACACTTACCAGAGTGAATTTGCATCGCAATCCAAGTTCAATAGAATGACGACAAGACACAATTGTGAAAGGCAACGGATGACATATCTTTACTCTATGCCACATTCCCATAATATTTCTCAGTAATGTAATGTTGATCTCGGTTGATGTTAAATAGAAAAACAACTTAACCAATTTTGCAAGGCCTGGTCAGTAAGCTAGTGACACGTTACGATGGATTATATGCTGCCCAAACGACGGGCCAGGACTCGAAAGACTATCTTGGGGTCTGAATCCGTGAGACTATTCTGACCATTAGACTGACCCTGTTACAGTAAACTGTCAGGACCGCCAAATCGAAAACTGGTATACAATCAAGAGTTGCAACTATAATGAAACTGTCAAAACACAGAATATTAGAATCAGGACTCTAGAAAACTCTAGAAAGTGCGTCTGCTAATACATTGTCGCGACCCTTTATGTGAATTATATTTAAGTTCTATGGTTGGATGGTCAAACTCCAACGATACATTTTCTGGTGTTTGCCCGACATCCATTGGATGAATGGTAATGGATTGTGATCAGTAAAGATGTCAACCGGGAATTTTGATGAACACAAATACATGTTGAAATGTTGTAACACTACTACCAGAGCTAAACATGCTTTCTCGATAGTACACTAGTGTAATTCAGGTTTATCAAACTTCCGTGAACAATAGCATACGGCATGATCATTACCCTGGTCATCTGACTACATAAGAACAGCGCCTGCACCAAGATCGCTAGCTTCATTGGGTTGTTGTAACCTGGTGCAGATAAGACTGGGTTAGAATGTAAGAATGCTCGGATCTTGTCAAAGGCGTCTTTACATTCGAGTGTCCATTTAAATGGGACATTCTTTTCTGCAAATTGATTAGTGGAGCTGCGATGGTCGAAAAGTTCCTGCAACATTTTCGAAAAAATCTGGCCATGCCAAGGAAACGCATCATTTCCTTTCTTGTTGTTGGCACTGGATAATTATGAATAGCCTCCACTTTAGCCGATTTTGGCTGAACTTGGCCCTGACCTACTTCATGACCGAAATATGTCACTGTAGCTTTAGCCATTTCGCTTTTAGGAAGATTAATGGTAAGACCAGTTTCCTTCATTCGTGAAAATAACTCACGAATCGTTTTCACATGGTCTTCCCAGTTGTTAATATAAATAGTGACGTCATTGATGTAAGAAACACAATTCTTGATTGGGGCAACACGAGTATTCATAAGCCTTTGGAATGTGCTTCCAGAACCTTTTAATCCAAACGCCATTTTTCGGTACTCCCAGAAACCGGTACTTGTCACGAATGCAGATATTGGCATAGCACGGTCAGTCAGTGCTACTTGCCAGTACCCCTTTAATATGTCAAACTTCGTGACATATTTTTCATTGCCAATTTTATCAATACAATCGTTGATGCGTGGGATCCCATAGGAACCACCGCATGTGACATTATTAACCTTTTCGAAAATCAGTACAGAAGCGATAAGTGCTATTACTTGGTTGAATTATGCCATTTTCATACATAAAGGCTATTTCTTTTTCCATGATTTCAGTTTTTGCTGGATTAGTCCAATAAGGAGATTGTTTAATCGGTCTAGCATCTCCAACATCAATGGCATGGCTATTGACAGAAGTACACCCAAGTGTATTGTTGAGAAGGCACTCAAACTCTTGAATCAGTGAAATAATTTATTGTTTTTTAACATCTTCTAGATAAGACAAGGTTTCTGTTAAGCTAGTAATGGCAGAAGTATTGTCTATTCTAGGTTCACATATTGTAGCTGATGTTGATGATAGATCGATTGCGTCATTAAGGTTGACAACATTTGAATTTACCTGCAAGACAGACACCTCTTTACAGGGAATGGTGTTATCTCGCTCGACATATGCACAAAGTAAATAAATGTGAACACACTGTATGGCTTTTCGTTTACCAGGTGTCTTTTTATCCAATAGTTTAATTCACCGTCGCATTTTGTGATAACGTATGGGCTATTTAGCACTGTTGCCAGCTTTAACACCTTGTCACCAACTTCAAATTTAGGCTCTCTAGCTTGTCTGTCATACCAAAACATTTGTTTGGTCTGGCTCTCTTCTAAATTATCTGCTGCGAATTGTCATGTATTGCTTAAGCGTGTGCGCAGATCTGACACATAATCTATACGATTACGATGACTTTGGGGGTGTTAATATGTGTTCTTTCAATACAATAAGAGGGCTCCGGACTGTATGTCCAAAAACGATCTCTTTTGGAGAATATCCAAGAGACTCATTTACTGTATCTCGAATATGGAATATTAACACATTAATCACTTCGTCCCAATCATACAAGCTTTCACTACAATATTTTCGAATCATCGTTTTAAGAGTGCCGTGCATGCGTTCGAGAGCCCCTTGAGCATATGGGTGATATGCAGTTGACACAATATATTTCACATCAAGTTGTTGACAAACCTGGTTTAAAATATCAGAAGTAAAATTTGAACCTTGGTCGGTTTGGAATTCATGTGGAAAACCGGACATTATAAACGATTTGAGTAAATTATTTACTACGGATTTAGCTGTTATGTTATGCAGTGCGTATGCATCTGCGACTCTTGTGCTTGTACACATTACAGTCAGTAAATGCTGATTACCAGCTTTAGTTTTGCTTAATAGGCTGACGCAACCTATAAGGATTCTATGAACTGGTTGGTCAAATGCTGGTATTGGCATTAAAGGTGCTTTTGGAATTGGTTGATTTGGTTTGCCAATCAACTGGCATATGTGACAGGATCTGCAAAATCGTCTTATAGCCCTATGAATAAGGGGCCACTAGAAATTATGTGTAATGATGGTAGTGGTCTTTTTACTCCCACAGTGGGGTGCACTGTTGGTACCATTGTGAGCTTGCCTCAAAACTGTGTGCCTATATTGAGCAGGTAAAATATCTGTTCGACCACTTCATACTTATAATCCAGCTGTACATTGGGGGGGTGTATTTTCTCCTCAAGATACCGTCTTTCCAATAATAGGCTATACGGTAATTAAGGCAATGTTCTGGATCAATTACCAATGGAACAACATTCTTTAATTGGTTATCCTCAGCTTGGAATCGTGCTAGTTCGTGGAGCGAGAACACCAGCAGGTCCAAGCCACAGCTAACACACGGGTAGAGCTGACATTGCATCGTGGTGCATCGGACTGTGTCGCTGTTGCGGTCCTGGTTCAGAAGGGAGGAGCCATCCAGCAGGTTGATAAGCTAGACGACTTCAAGCTTGTGATTGCCGGGACCAATGTTCTTGGTGAGGTACGCAAGCTGGCTGATTGCCAACTCTACAGACAGAAAACTAAGTCATATGCACTTCTGCGCCTAACAAGTGGAAGCGACGACCTCGAGTCGGCACTTGAGGGCCGTCACCACCTCTGGGGCAGGGACATCCCATCTAATCAGGGCAACTGGCTCAGCTTCAACATCGGAACCCTCATAGCTGGGACCCGCTCATTAGGTGTGACGGTACTTTACTGTGGCTATGCTAAGGTATGCGTTTCGACCACATCAGGTATTCAACTTGAGCGTGCGTAGAGCATGACTCTTGTCGTCACCGATGCAGCTGCCACCATTACTATAAGCTCTGCTGTCTTCTGACCTGTCGATGCTTCATAGTCGAGCGTTGGCTCAGATACAGCCTCGTAGTACTGATCGAGACTCTCATCTGCCTCTTTGAGGCTCTGGTTGGCCTGAGCTCGGAGTTGGCGTCAGCGTGCCTCCCTCTGGCGCATATGCTCGAGGGCTTTGCTTTACTCAAACTTCTCCTTAGACAGCTTCTCCATCGCCTGGTTATGACGCTCAGGGTCGACCTCTGCCACCTTCTCGTCAGTGAAGCTGAGTCCCCAGTTCGCTAAGGCAAACACGCCCGCATTCAAGATTGCGGAGGCCATGCTATAGACTACAGTTTAAAGCCACTATATAACTGCCCCAGCGACGCGATGTATGAACCAGAGGCTGATCCAGTTGAGGATATAGATGACGAGGACTATGAGGAGGACTATGATGCGGAGGAGGAGGATGCAGACAACGACGATGTAGCGGAGACCGCACCTGAATCATGCAAGCTAGTACACAGTACGAAAGGAATCTATCGCACTTACATAAAAGCTTCCATCGGTCTACTGGCAGCAGTTGGGGCTCTGATCGCTCTGTTCACAACAAAGGCTGGCGAGATGGTCCGCAAGATCGCCACCAATACTCTCCATGGGGTGGAGAAGCCATACCAGCCATCGCCTCAGGACTAGATACACTCTTCGGAGTCGCAGGCCCTTGGCTACCGTACGTTGCCATAGTGCTCATGGCCATCTGGCCCGCCGAACAGTTAAGCCATACTATATAATGATGGCGTCTCTGTACATCCTGGTCAAGGGCCTTAACTTCCGAGGGTTGGTCGATAAACTACTGTTCAGTGAGGATCCAGTAGAGATTAGACGCCAGTGTAAGGAGGTGTTTGAAGAGGTCTTGAGTGATGGTCGAATGAATGACGGCCATCTTTTCGTCTGTTTAGAGTTCACCCAGGCCATGCGCGACAGGATGGGAGTGGACGTCAGTGATGAAATCCGGGAGTTTATCAACCGTCTTTCTTGAGGAACTCTGCTATCAGCCGGGTGGATATTACCGTGAGCCCCCTCAACTACTCGAGGCTGCACGTCGCAAGGGCCACAAATTCACATTGGAGACAGTTAGCCAGTGGATCAGCCACCAGGCGATGTGGCAGATATATAGATCTCGTCCACGGCATGCCCATTTCGAACAGAGTTCACCAGGCAGATGTTCTATTCCTTCCACACGACGCAGTTGGTTGTAAGACCTACAAGTATGCCCTCACCATCGTCGATGTAGCCAGCAGGTACAAGGTGGCAGTACTGCTCACAAACAAGTCAGCTGGCCAGGTGGCCCCGGCATTCCATGGTGTCTATGAGGCTTCGGAAAATCCCCTCCAGTGGCCGGAATTGTTGCAGGTGGATGAGGGTAAGGTGTTCAGATGGGAGAGTGCAGCCCTCATGCGGAAACACGGTGTGGCAGTTAGGCAAGGCGAGGTAGGGCATCACCGTGCCCAGGCTATCGTTGAGTGGTGGAATCGGACACTGGCAGAGAGACTCTTCCCACACCAATGCACCCAGGAAATGGCCGCGCCGAGTGAACGTTCTAGAGTATGGGTGAGAGGGCTGCCTGCTGTGGTGGAGAGATCCAATGCTGAGGTTACTAGGCTAATCAGGCAGAAACCGGGAAAGGCTATCAGACACTCTGATGGTCACAGCTCTAGAGGAGCAAACAAGGGAGAGGAGTGCCTACCACCTGATACTCTGGTTTGGTACCTGTATGAGCCTGGTGAGCTGGAAGGTGGTCGACGGCGTGCAACAGATCCTAACTGGTCGATAGATGTTCACAAGCTTGACAGGTATGTGGAGGCGGAGGGGCGGCCTACACTGTACTACCTGGCACGACAGCTCGGAGTGCCTAGCCGACCATTTGTCGTAGTAGAGCTTCAGCTATTCCCTGAAGACACACAGTTACCACCCCCTAGGGTGCTAACATAATACTCGATGGGCTCGGTATAGACCCCATCTGGCAGCACATGGCGCTTATCATAGTAACCAGAGTCCGAGTTTTTCCTGCTCATACGTCACCATACCTTGGTTGCGCATGCATAGGCCTCGGTTTTTAGTTCTGTCTACCCCGCCATGCAGGGCGCTGTAGAACCTCTGCCAAGAGACCTCATTCTGCTGCTTTGACATTCCCTTAGCCGAGCACTTACTTGCAGCTGCGCTCTCCATGTAGTAGCATTTGGAACAGAGAGCGATGCCATGAGAGCCTTTGAACTCGAGCTTAAACAGTACCAGATTCTGTCCAGACCATTTGCCCCCAAGCTAGCCAGTCCCGCTTATGAGCTTGGTACTCTGTTCACATCTCAGGGCGAATGACGTCGTCGAGGTTGGAGCCTGCTATAGCGATATACATGGAGTCAGTGTCCAACTGCAGGTACTCAAAGATGTCACGCGCTATGTAGCAATCGAGGAAGTCGTAGTAGAACTCCAGCATTCGCAGCTTCGCGAGCTCATAAACGGCTATCCCCACCTGGAAGGGCCTTCGAATAGTGATTCTCGGCTTGCGACTCTGGAGCTCGTATGACTCACCGAACTCCTCGAGATCTTCGAACCATGCACTACACAAGGCCTTGTCTACCACACGTTCATCCTTCTTGAAGCTGGTGTTGCTATGACGTTCTAGGGCCTCGATGAGCTTCCCGTAGGCACTGTTGCCGAGGAGTTTGAAGAGATCTGCCAAGAGCGCTTTGCTCTTATCTACATCTCCTGAGCAGCGGGCCTGCGTAACATTCTCCACGAACCAGTCGACTGGGCGGTTGGCATCATAGTCTATGGTGCAGTATACAGCAGTAATCTCCACGCCATGGGTTGTATATCACTTGAGAGTCGGGGCATACAGCAGCCGCTCCTTGCCAGAGAGGGCAGCGACCAGCTTCTTTGTGGTGGGCTGCTTCCTCCCTGTTTGCCCTAGATATGCCAGCATCTCAGACGAGATTGCCTTTACCGGGATCTCTCGGTTATAGAAGAGAGGAGGCATTTCCTCGAACTTTGCCCACATAGCCTTGGGGACCTCTATGTCCACCTCAGCAAACCCAAACCAGCTATTTGCTAGGAGAGCCTCCTTAAAGCTAGCTACCCCACTGGTCATGGACCAATGGCGCACTTTCTCCTTACCACATGGTATCTCTTTGTCCATCGTTGACAGGTACAGAGCATTTGCGTCGTAGCCGAGTAGACGTTGGCAGACACGCTCACTCTGGCGGATTCGAGTCACACCGGCCTCGTGGTATCTGGTGAACACGATGCTGGGACCGCGAACAACAGCACCCTTCAGCATCTCGTAGACTTCCTTGTCTGGTGAATAGAGGCTAACATCCGGCATGTGCTGAGCGGTTACACGTATGAGGTACTGCAGCGACACACCTGGGAGAGACACCGCGTCTTTGAGGATGTCTAGGGCTTCAATGAATGGCCTGACATCCAGGTTGTTGTAGTATCGCAGCCAGTCAGCGAATGTCCGCATTCCATGCTCGCTGAATGTCTGGTTACACTGTTCCCACTCTGTTTACCTCAAGAGGGCCACCCTTGCGCTTAGATGTCCATGCTGAGTAGTCAGGAAGCCCTGGCTAGTTGAGCTTCTCATGTGTGTCAAACCATTCATACGGGAGCTCTTCTGCTGTGTACACCCGTAAGCTTTGGCCCATACCTCGTACGAGACTCCTGGGCCGAGGTAGTTCAGCACATCGAGAAACCGTAGCTCAGGTGTGATGAGGAACATGGTCTGACTAGCCTTCTTGGCGACTTTCACTGTACCTGTACTGTCAGCCAGCTCATCGACAACATATTTCTTGATGAGGTTCAGGTCATATCGCCCAGAGTTGAACCCCAGTACAGGCACTTGGTCACACCACTTGTTGAACTGTCGCTGCTGTTGCTGTGGGAGCTTGCCCCGGCCTATCGATATGTACTGTGCCCTAACCCTTGTCCGGATTAGAGATTCTCGCCGTTGGATCCCCAGCATGAACTCTCTGATCAGTTCTTTGGGGTCAGGATTGCAGAGGTGAGTGGACTCACCCGTGGCGCCCTCTGATGAGCAGCCAACTGATACAGAGATATGTATATGCGTACTCTTGATTGTGAGAGTCTCCATAGGACGAGTCTTGATACCATCTAGGAGTGCTTCGAAGTTGTAGACTATGAAGTGCGGGTATGGGACAGTCTGTCTCGTTTAGGGATGCTTGGGCAGCGTTTTATACAACACTCCCACTGTACCAATAGCGTGCATCCAGACGCTCTCAGCTTCACCTATCTCATGGCTGTCTTGCGGTATCTTTGTTCGGCATCCTCACCTCGCTGGTGTTGTGGACACCCGTGCCAGTGACAGCCATGGAACTGGTAAACTGTGTTGGTGGTCGGATCATAACCATCTACGGGAGCACCCTCGATCCAACGCTCCCCACCGTGCCCACACGCTACGTGGTGTATGTGTACACCTCTGTTTCTCGACTCATACTCGATCCAACGAGTAGCCACTGAACTGGATGGTTGGGGAGGATAGAAGGCTTTCTCATACACAGACTGTGGCGCCTCGACCTTCTCGCCAGGACACACGATTTTTGTTTTGCCGCCTGTACAGTGATCAGCGTGGCGTTGAAGATGGCATGCCTGTGTAAACCTCTGCTTACACTGACTGCAGACTAGTGTATGTGCCAGCTTGGAGATGTTCTTGATGTAGAAGGCGTGGTTGTCCCACACGCCGATGGTCATGGTGTCACGGTAGTGAGCCACTTGCCTGATCAGGTGCCTGGTACCCTCTTCGGTTGGTTCATACACGTGAATCCTGATCTTGGCGACGAACTCTAGGTTGTCCAGCTGATCCAGCGACGTCTTGCGGACATCACCGTGGAACTCTGGGGCAAGCTCTCATGCGGGAGCTGTACTTCTATCAGCTCTCGCTCCTCGGTGGACTTCTAGACACCTCCAGAGACACAGGTTGTCCAGGTAGGTGTCGAGGGCAGTCATACTCTTCTTCTGTCGTAGCCAGTCTGGGAGGGGGCCTGTCCCAAGCAGAGGTTGGCGGTCGATGACAGCCCTGACCTCAACGTTGATTGATGGAACGAAAGCCCACTTGGTGTTGGGTCGATCGATATTGTCTGTGTCGAGGCGGGCTTACTCTCTTGCTGCCACCTAGTCCTGAGCTGCTCCTATCGTGTGCAGCCACAGGCTCCCTGGAGCATTCTTATGGAAGAGCATCACCCTACCGTCTTCGATTTGACGGATGCGATAGGTATGGGTGTAGCGGAGGGAGAAGGCGTTCTGGACAGTCTGCTGTACCTTTTGCATGATCTGGCCTGTGAGGTCTCTTTCTATACCTCTGAAGAATGCCCAGTGTACTGACCGACATCCTCTATCCTCTGTCACCCTTTTGCCGAGACGCTGGTCAAGAATGTGTTCGCCTTCTCGCCTTATTCTCCGGGATAAGGGTTCAGACCTCAGCCCCCTTATGCTCCAGGCTGTGGTCAGACCTCGGCATCGCTTAGCGATCCTGGGTTGGAGAGTGAAGCGCTCCTGTGGAGGGGCCGCCATCCACCTCTCTACAGTCTTGGCTCGCAAGCTAGCAGTCACCTTCTCGTCCAACTGACGAAGCTCGTGTATCCACTGCGCTTTCTTGTGGGGATTCCAAGGATCATCTTTGATACGCGCTGGAAACCCTCCCGTCTTCATTGCTCGGGAGAGTCGCTTCTGCCACTCCTCGGCACGGACCTGTCCAATCATCTGGAGCGGGTCAACTTTCCTGGCCTTAGAATAGCCTCTAAGGCCGAATTGCTTTGCACTAGCGCGAAGCTGTGCAGCAGTAATCATGGTGTATATCCCTGTGGATGCCTTTCTCTAAATGGGCGTTCAGACCCTATTATGTGTGGCGATCAGTACCTGTGGGGGATGTATATCCCTATGGATGCCTGTCTCTAAATCGGCGTTCATCCCCTAGTATGTGTGGTGCTGGTGATCAGTACCTGTGGGTGGTGTATATCCCTGTGAATGCCTGTCTCTAAATGGGCGCTCAGCTGCGTGTGGGGAGGCGGTGCTATGCATGCCCCCTGGATAGGACAGTACGCGCGTCTGTATAAAGCCCTATGAGAGAGGCATGTCTAAGTCCGTAAGAACGCGTAGCACGCATGCGCACTCGTCAGCTCCGCGTGTCAGTAGAGAGTGTATGCTTATATTGTACCGATAAAGCATTTCATTCTAGGCGTTCTTGGCACCGATTAGGACCGGAATGAAGCGATAATTTCAAAACTGTTTACTATTTTAAAATCCGACCAGAAATGGCCGAGTTATTCACAAATGGTAATAGCGAGATTTGAACATGTGATTCTAAGTTTGCTAATAAACACAAAACAAGGATCTCACGCCTTAACTACCTCGGCCATGTATGCATTCGAAATTATAGCTGATAAGTTATGCATTGCTGTTACTGCGTTATCTCGAAGTGACGTCAGCCTGATAAGCGCAGCAACTCACGCTCAGAGATAAGATTACTAAGAGGCGATATTTTAGTAAAGTTGCGGTGGGTCAATCAATAGAGTATTGCATAGGATTCCCAGGCTGCAGACTGGGGTTCAAATCCGCTCAAAAGACCTCGCTAGAACTTACCTGAAGTTTCGAAACTAGGTAAGATGCTAGGCTGGGGTAATATGACCAGGTTAGATAAAGACCCACCGCGACACTCCCCATTGCAGGGTAAAAGCACCACAGACACACACACACACACCAGCCGCTGGAATAGCAACAGGGTGGGGGTAGGAGATAGGTGGGGTAGGATAGGTAGGATAGGATAGGTATGATAGGTAGAAAAGTGTCCCACAGATAGAACAGCTTCCTCAGGATACTGGCCAGAATAAGAAAGGCCGGCCACTGGCCGGTATCCTGAGGAGGCTCCCCTGGACAGTGGTGTCCGCACAGGAGTTTTATATTCTTGGCCATGGCCATGGCCATTTGTCTACATGGAAATCCAGTTGAGGGAGGTGGTATCATTTTAATTCAGACACTACTACTCCACAGCTGACCCAGCCGAGCGGTGGCCGCCCAAACAGGAGTCGGCCAGGGTGGCACTAGAGAGGGGTATAACAGATATACGTGGTCTACATAATTACTAGTCATTTTACTAAGACGCAACTCATTCGGATACCTGTACGTCGGATATCACCTTAACAGCCAGAAAAAACAGATGGTTGTGCGACGGGTGGACGATGGCATATATGTTTAACAACAGAAGGCCGTTCGTTTTAACAAGATCTGTTTATTGCATAGGATCACTCAAGCCGACAGGCAGGCAGACACCCACAAATACACTCGCATCCACATGCACACACGCACGTACACACGCACGCACATGCGCACGCATACTCCGGCATGCACACACGCGCGTACACCCATGGAATGTACACATGCACATGCGTATGCCACCGCACTAGAATACGCATGAACACGCACATATATTGTTTGATCAACGGACTCTAGAACTCCATTTACAAATTGTTAATCAAATCGTCTCTTTAAAAAGGCGCAATAACCAGTCACTTAAATTATCCTTTGTTAACGGCTATCGAAAATGATGACGGATCATGATATTTGGTTTTCCTCAGACCAATCCGGCATCCTTGGCCATTCCGTAAAACACCCCGTGTTTGTTTTTCATCAGCGCGGCCGGCGAGTCATATTCCGTAATATATCCATTATCAAGGACCATAATTCTGAAATAAGTAAAGTAAAAAGCCAACCCTGTTACTACCAGTGCCTGGATACTTTTTTCTCTTACTTCTTTGAACGGGAAAGTTCAAATATGGAAAATATTCTACAATGGACCTTTCTAAGTTTATCCATCCACCATATGACATCATAATCAACTAAGTGGCGTGTATGTTAACGCTATAATTATGAATGATTCGATATAGTCCGTCTTTAGCCTTAATATTCCGAGACGTTGTATGAATTGTAAATCTTTGCTATTTAATAAACATGTTGTTGAATATGTTGACACTACTTTGTCTGGGCGTTGTTGCACCATAGGCAGCAACAGCGTTTAGTCAACTTAGTTAAAAATATTCAAAACCTTACCTGCATAGTTTTCTGGAAATTGATAGTCATGGAGCTCAGAGATTGATCAATCTCAACACGGATGTGGTGTGGGTGGAGCTTAGCAAGAGGTCGGCGGGGCATAGCTAAAACTAGAGGTCCATTAT
The DNA here is from genome assembly GCA_034401795.1 of Chaetoderma sp. LZ-2023a. Taxonomy (NCBI): domain Eukaryota; kingdom Metazoa; phylum Mollusca; class Caudofoveata; order Chaetodermatida; family Chaetodermatidae; genus Chaetoderma; species Chaetoderma sp. LZ-2023a. The sequence continues at coordinate 32,887,010 of CM067361.1, read as the reverse complement.
ACAAGAAATATTGTGTTGAATATTTTAAAACTAATTTTCCCAGGAACTGTTGCTGACTATGGATGCCATAGGCAGCAACAGCAGCCAGTCAAATTAGTTTCAAAATATTGCACAGCTAAGGTGTATTGTTTCATTGCTATTGTGATTCTACGAATTCAAGCTCCGATCACGGGAAAAGCGTGGGTGGCGCTTAGTTAGAAATTGGTGGGCATAGCTAGAAACATACCCCTTTATTGGTTATGACGTCAAGTACTTGAGTGACAGATCGGATCCATCCAGCTGTTCATTGTTTTCTATGACAGCATAGGCAGTTCTACTCACAACATTTGTTTTGCCATTCTTTTTTAATATACTGTTGACCTTGTGAAATAATATACCCGTATAGCAACCCTATATGACCCTCGACATAACTTGGTAGTCCAAAGGATCTTTTCATTTTAGTTATGCCTCGCCAATCTCTAGCTAATCTCCACCCACACATCGTTCGTATTGAAATCGATCGATCTCTGAACTCCCTGACTATCATTTTCCAGAAAACTATACAGATACTCTATTGAATATGTTTGAACTAATTTGACTGGGCGCTGTTTCTGCCTATGTCAAATTAGTTTCAAAACATTCAACCTCGTGTGTATTAAATAGTAGAGACATACAATTCGTACAATGTGTCGGACTATTACGAGTTACAGATGAGTCAAATATAATTATTTTTGACCTAATGAGTATGACGTCATCATACACGCCATTTAGCTGAGTATGACGTCATATGATGTCAGTTTGATAGATGGATACTCTGTAACGGTGAATAATCTATCCATCCTAAACACCCCAGATAACGCAGCTTACAGGTCCAATGCTGGACAGATACCATGGCGATACTGATAGTATCAGCCCGGTATCGGACCAGCATCGGCCTAGTAAGCTGCAATATCAGGGAGGCACTACTTATAGTTATATAACCACACACCTGTCATACTCCATGATTGTGTTCAGTCTATGAGCAATACTGATCACCGTGCACTCGCTGAACTCTGTCTTGATCGTCTTCTGAATTAAGTCATCCGTCTCCATGTCAACCGCGGCAGTGGCTTCATCTAAAATCAGGATCTTTGTTTTGCGGAGTAAGGTTCTCGCCAAGCACACTAACTGTCGCTGACCAACACTGCGGGCGAATTTGAATGATGTGATTGATAAACTAGTGTGGTATTTTGCAAAGCCAACTTTCAACAATTACTTCCCTAGAAATGTGTAGCTCAATTTAAAGATGAAAGGTCACACTAGAATGCTTGAAAATAAAATTATTTAAATTGTCTACCGTTAGAAGAGTTAATTGTGTACCTCAATATAAAAAAACGAAATAAATATTAAAATATGATGATTCCATTCCATATAAATTGCTAAAAACATTTTCGTTGTGAGGTTGAATCACGGACACATACCTCGAATTCAATTGCACATCTAAAAAAATTATATTAATTTATGCCTAATGAAATCATCATATGTTAAGATGTATTTCGTTTCATTACATCTAGGCTCACAAGCTACGCCTCTAAATGTATACCATTTTAACAATTTAATTTTTAAGCATGATGACGTGAATATGCACCTCTAATACTTTAATGACTGAATTTGTTAAAAAAAAATGTAAATATTTACTTATTGAATGTCCATTTGCAGGCCGAGAGAACACTATTTTTTAACATTTACCACTGGAATGACAGGCTCAGTTATCGAGCCAGTCATTTCAGTGGCAAAATTTAAAAAACTAGTCTTCTCTTTGCCTGCAAATGGGCATTCCCCAATACCACTACAGAGGCCGGTTTTGGCCGGCTTCGTCGTGAAATGGTTAAAGGGTAAAGAAAGCTGAGTGCAGCTGGAGAAGTGTTCTGCCCTTTCATATATATTTCCATCGTGTAGGTGGAATGTCTACCCGCAATAGATATTATTATTATTATTATTATTATTATTATTATTATTATTATTATTATTATTATTATTATTATTATTATTATTATTATTATTATTAGTGTGCATGCCTTCACTCAAGTGTCCAAGTGCCTACAATGCAGAACAGACAGAGTGCGGGAGTCACGCGGGCGTCAACCGAACACGGGCGGCAAGCAGCGCTCAGCGGGAAATTAAAACACAGTAAATGCGTCTGGCATGCGGCAAACTATATATACGTATCCCATGTTTACGTAGCAGCAGCAACAGCAGTAGTAGTAGCATCAGCAGTAGCGGTATCGGTAGTAGCACTGGTAGCACTGGTAGCAGCGGCAGCATCAGAAGCTGCAGCAACAGTAGTAGTAGTAGTAGTAGTAGTAGTAGTAGTAGTAGTAGTAGTAGTAGTAGTAGTAGTAGTAGTAGTAGTAGTAGTAGTAGTAGTAGTAGTTGTAGCAATAGTTTATACCTATATGTTTAGAAAAGCTGATTAGATACCTTAAATTTGTGCTGTCATGTAATTATTCAGTAGCAAGCGGGCGGAAATAAGTTGTTAAAACGTGTACCCAATCCCTTTGTACACATGATACAAGAACATAAGTTTAAAAAGCAGCAGCAGTAGTAGTAGCAGCAATAGTCGCAGCAGGAGGAGAAGCAGAACGAAGAAGTTGCAGTAGCTTTTGGAGCAGGAGATTTAGCAGCAGCACCAGCAGCACCAGCATCAGCACCGGCACCGGCATCAGCAGCGTCAGCATCAATAGCAGGGCCAGCTGCTGCAACTACTACTGCTGCTGCTGCTGCTGCTGCTGCCGCTGCTGCTACTGCTGATGCTGCTTTTGCTACCGCAGCCAACCTCACCGCCACCGTTGTCCACGCCGCCACAACAACCACCATCACAGCCGCCACTACTACCATCACCACCACACCACTACCACAACTACCACCACCACCACCACCACTACTACCACACGACACCACCACCACTACCACCCGCCCATAACTTGATGATTCCAACTGCTATTATAGATCTCTATTAATATTTGTACTCATCAGACATATTTCCAAAACAAAAACAGAAACTTTTTAGTTAGTACAATTTGGAACTCGACGTAAGACATGTTCTGCTATATGGTTTTAACATGGCTGGATTGGAGGACAGTTTAATTATGTTCAACATATTCAGCAGAACGTTGTGATTTATTTTGCTCTGACGACGTTTTAAGTTACTTCTGAGATGAATTGTATAAAGTAATATATACATGTTTATTTGTGACATTTGTAACATCACAACTACAACTAACTACTACTTAGACATGTATCAATGTTTGATTTAACTGATGCTGCTGTTGTACGCGCGTACGTACGTGCACATTCCATGAAATCCTTTTGCGAACACGTGAGAAATGGGGATTCTCCCTCGCGGGAGCAAGCGTCAAGCGTCAAACATCGTTCCTTGAACGATTCAAGGCGCTCGCGTGCTGCCCGCCAGTCTGCCGCCCGTCTGCCGCCCGGCTGCCTCCCGCCTGTCTGCCGCCCGTCTGCCGCCCGCGTTACATCTCCTCCAAACCGGATGTGTACGTCACACTAGCGTGCGATTACGTCCGCCAGGTGCACGTATATGACCAAACTAGACCCGCAGTTTTTTACGCGCGTGCATTCAATTGCGAGCGGACCTATTCTTCTTTATCAACACATGTGCTGACCTTGCGCGTGTATTAATAAACGGCGTATGTTCTTAGAACTGTCAAAGCATATTACAATATTTATTTCGTGACGTATACCCACATAATGTAGTGTATCAATACGTGTAATGACTCGAGTATATAATTACACAAATTACATTGGCTTCAGGTGTAAGTCATTTCTTATTATATACTGTCTGCTTTGAAGTTCTGTTTTCCCATTGACCTTACTAATTGGAGCAATTGAAATGAAACCCATCATAAATGTCACTAAATATTCTCAGAAAATGGAAGGTTTGCAAACATGTCTTAAGACCTGGGACAATATCAAGCCACATTATGCTTGAATCATGTTGATTTTGAAAATAATACATGTGTCATAAATCGATACTACATACTGCATCGTTGCTAAGCTCTACTATCATACAACTATCTTATAAAATGCACACTTCAATCTTTAAGACCAAATGTTGACGACTTTTAAATTTATTTTACGAGGCGAAAGAGTTAACAAATGAATATGATCTTTGACTTGGCTGAACACATCTTATCGGACAAGAAGAAGGTTGTTCTTGCTTCTCTTACCCGATTCAGCAGAGTCGGGTAGAATTCCCCTTGTCACAGTACGAGACGCAGCATTCTCGCTTAACTGTTATTTAATGCATCCATACCGAGAACGAAATCGGCCTTTGGAAAGACGCACATGGAATTATCGGCATTGCAGGCCAATGATGGCTGTTGAAAAAGGCTTTTTGAATCCTTTCTTCAAGATGGAGAATATTTAGGAAGTGACAAAGTTGATGCTGTGGTGAAGGCAGCTTGCCTTTTGCACAACTTACTCCTGTAACCAAGGGATAACCAGATGCGGCTTGATGAGGAAAGGGAAGCAGAGGGTACCATGTATCAATTAAAACACATTGGAAGAAATTTCGCTGGTCGAGAAGCCTTCGTCACACATGACATCTTCTGGCAGTTCTTTAACTCAGTTGAAGGAATAGTGCCATGGCAAGACAGGATGGTTTGACGAAATACATATACATGGAAGCATAATGGAGGAATCCAGTTTTAGCTATACCCCGCCCATCTCAAGCTCAGCTTCACTCACGCTTTGCCTGTGTTGGGATCAATCGATCCATGCACTCTCTGAATCTCAATTTCTAGAAACCAGCATAGCGCCCAGTCATATTAGTTTCAAAATATTCAACCGCATGTTTATTAAATAGTAAAGACTACAATTCGTACAAAATGGCAGACTATTCCAGCGTAAAGACTGCTTATTCCTGAGTGTGGGTTGTGAGACTGGATTATGACGTCCAGCTATACGTGACGTAGTTGATTATGACCTCATCTGATTGACCTATACACTGGATTCATTCATTATTGTACCTATTATTATCTAATCAGAGTTTGTAGATTCAAGCTCGAACAATATGTCGCTTAGAAAATTTTGACTGAAATTATCACTAATTTACGCGAAAACTGTAGATCAGGAATCTGCATCTGCATAAACATGATACACGTGTACTAGTTTAATAGAACAGTCTGTCTTATTTTAAAATCAGATCCTCCAGCCAGACATACATGCAGCCAGTCAGCCAGCTAGTCAGCCAGCCAGTCAGACAGACAGCCAGACATCCGTCCATCCATCCATCGGACGGACGGACGGACGGACGGACGGACGTACGTACAGACAGACAGACAGACATACAGACAGACAGACAGACAGACAGACAGACAGACAGACAGACAGACAGACAGACAGACAGACAGACAGACAGACATACAGACAGACAGACAGACATACAGACAGACAGACAGACAGACAGACAGACAGACAGACAGACATACATACATACAGACAGACAGACAGACATACATACAGACAGACAGACAGACAGACAGACAGACAGACAGACAGACAGACAGACAGACAGACATACAGACATACAGACAGACATACATACAGACAGACAGACAGACAGACAGACAGACAGACAGACAGACATACAGACATACAGACAGACATACATACAGACAGACAGACAGACATACAGACAGACAGACAGACATGCAGGCAGGCAGGCAGGCAGGCAGGCAGGCAGACATGCAGGCATGCAGGCAGGCAGACATACAGACAGACAGACAGACAGACAGACAGACAGACAAACAGACAGACAGACAGACAGACAGACAGACAGACAGACAGACAGACAGACAGACAGACAGACAGACAGACAGACAGACAGACAGACAGACAGACAGACAGACAGACAGACAGACAGACAGACAGACAGACAGACAGACAGACAGACAGACAGACAGACAGACAGACAGAAAACCAGACTAGATTAGAACACTCCAAACAAAAGCACCATTTGGAATAAATGTAGATTCGGGAATATCACAAAAGAACAAAATTATCCCATTTCAACTCATATACAATAGACGTAATGTTGAATTAGCGAAAACCATGAAAGACGAATATTCACAGTTGCAATCTAAATTAAAGGAACCGATCAAAGCACGACCAGTAATAGCTTACAATAGAAATCCAAACCTGAAAGATTTGCTAGTAAGATCAAAGTTAGACCTTATAGTTCCTGATAACAATGACAAGGTTTCATCCCGCCCTACCTATTCTTAAATAAATCTAATCCCAACCAAAATCAATGGTGGGGCAACATGAAATCATATCCGTAGGACATCTTTTAATTTTGTGCGTGCGTGCGTGCGTGCGTGCGTGCGTGCGTGCGTGCGTGCGTGCGTGCGTGCGTGCGTGCGTGCGTGCGTTCGTTCGTTCGTTCGTTCGTTCGTTCGTTCGTGCGTCCGGACGTTTGTTCGTATGTGTGTATGGGTGTGTGCTCGTACATCCGTACGTGTGTGCATCTATACTTGCGTGGGTGTATGTGTGCGTGTGTATGTGGGTGTGGGTGCATTAATTCGTGAGTACATTAGTGCCTGGGTGTGTGCGTGCATGCATTCGTGCGTCCGTTCGTGCATGCGTTCATGCATGCATTATTGCGTGCATTCGTGCATGTATTACTGTGTGCATGTATCATTGCATGCATTCGTGCATTCGTTCAGATGCGTGCGTGCGTGCGTGCGTGCGTGCGTGCGTGCGTGCGTGCGTGCGTGCGTGCGTGCGTGCGTGCGTGCGTGCGTATGTACGTATGTACGTACGTACGTATGTGTATGTGTGTGCATTCGTGTGTGTGATTTCTCTATAATGTAGGATCAATCCCAGCCTTTACCTGTTAAAGCGACCTACTGATTAATTCACTTTACTCCAACTAATCTCAAGGGGGGACCACTCTAAGTAAATCTAAACTTGGTCTCGATAGGACAAATTTAGGCAAAGAAATTTTAAATTCCTGTGCCAATGCGGTTTTTTTCAATGTAAAGACGGACTTGCTTGTGCCAGGCCTCCATATTTGTCCCAAATCAAACAATTTTAAACTGTTTACATGTACAAATACACTGTCGGAATTGGTCTGCTGGTAGCTGATATTTCGTTTGCACGGTCGTCCGTTCGTGCAATCGTCCATGCGTTCGTTCGTTCGTTCGTTCGTTCGTTCGTTCGTTCGTTCGTTCGTTCGTTCGTTCGTTCGTTCGTTCGTTCGTTCGTTCGTTCGTTCGTTCGTTCGTTCGTTCGTTCGTTCGTTCGTTCGTTCGTTCGTTCGTTCGTTCGTTCGTTCGTTCGTTCGTTACTTCGTTACTTCGTTCGTTCGTTCGTTCGATCGTTCGTTCGTTCGTTCGTTCGTTCGTTCGTTCGTGCGTGCGTGCGTTCGTTCGTTCGTTCGTTCGGGCGGGCGGACGGGCGTCCGTGCGGGCGTCCGAGCGGGCGGGCGGACGGGCGTCCGTGCGGGCGTATGTGCGTGCATGCGTTCATATATGCGTTCATATGTGCGTTTATTCATTCATTCATTCGTTCGTTCATCCACCTATCTGTTCACTCATCCTGTCACCTGTCCTTGGCCTCTCTATTGGTTTACTGGTCTGTGCCTCCCAGACATCAATTGATTGTCTATGTGGATGGATGGATGGACTGATGGATGGATTACTGGGTGGGTGGCCGGGTGGGTGCATGGATTGTTTGGACATATATGTTTGTAAAGGTACAAACCACCTCTCTTCCGCAACCACCTGCCGTATTTTATTCTTATATTTTCAACAGCCGCACCAACTCATTGCAAAGAAGCAATTAGCGCTTTGCAATGACTAAGTGAATAAATTAAACCAAATTCGGAAATGAAATTGTAGCTTTCACCCATTTGCCTATTCATTTGTTTAGTCGTCTAGTCACCCACCGGGTGTCTGTCTATCAGTTTACAAATCTGTTCTCCCCTTAATCAAGTATTTGTTTAGGTGGATGGCAGGATGGACTGATGGATGTATTAATATGCTGGTGTCTGGGCGGGTGAATGAGTGCATGGGTTGTTGGTCATATAAGCTTACAAAGCTCAAACAACCTGTGACTTACAACCACCTCTCTTTAGAAGGAATCTCACTAGACCAACAACATTCAGTCAATCCACAATGGATCATCCTATGTCAGAAAGACCTGCTCAAAACTATTTGTTTATTCCTATTTTCGAACACAGGGCAACACCAACTTATTACAAAGAAGTAACAATGCTTTGCAATGACTGAGTGAACCGATTTGCCCAGATCAAAAAACTGTATCACTCCTAACTGTCCAAATCTGTTCCTATTTTCGAACACACGGCAACGCCAACTTATTACAAAGAAGTAATCAACGCTTTGTAATGACTGAGTGAACCGATTCGCCAAGATCAAATAACTGTATAACTTGTCAGAATTTGTTTTAAATAATCTTTATTCAGGAAACCTGTCCCTTGCAGTACTCAAACAGCAAGTAAATTACTCTCCGCCGCCATGATTAAACATATCTCGGCAGCATTTGATCTAATGACTGACCAAATAGCCCTCATTGTTATTCTCACACCTTAATCGCCTGAAACGAACCGGCGTACTAACCCATGCTACAGTTAGATAAGCTCGATATAATTAAGCAATCAAGCCTTTTGTATTAGCTGTTTGACTTCAGTAGCGCCAAAGGCGCACATTGATCTAAAGCAGGTCTTCGGGTTTAGTTTGATCTTTTGTGGAGAGACTGAATTAATAGTTAATCAGTAGTCACCATTGTAGTAATTCTCCTATAAATATGTAAGAATTATCAGTTGCCATTAGACCAGTTTTTTCGCTGCATGACGAAGACCATTACGTCGAAAGCGCTCCAGCAACTGACAGTGTAAGCTTTAATTTTATATAATAATCTTGTATTAATTGTTCTTATTTTTCAGTCTCTAAATTGTTTCAACACATATCGCTCTAGTTAACATTTGGAATTTAACTTTTTTGAACTTTTCTGACTAAATTTGACATAAATCTGTAGAAATTTGATTACGTTCTAAAATGGCCAAGACTTTCAACGGCCCAGTAGGTAAAGGACGCAAATCTGGCAACCCAGCGTCCAACTTTTCTTCAACCAAAAGTGCTCCTAACCAGTCTGTTCAGGCCTTTCAGAGACTGGTTAAGATGTACTTCCATGTGTTGCAATGCTTGCATCACTATGGTCTTTTACGAGAGCATTTGGCATCAGACTCTCTCCCGAAATCTCTCAGCATGAACATGGAGGAGATGAACTCGTTTTTCTGCCCTGCCTTACGAGATGACGAATTTTTGAAATCGACCAGCATGATAAACCAAATTTGGGCTCATAGCTGCTTAGAAAATGTAATCAAACATTATCGAAGCAAATTGGACAAATTAAAGGCAGAGGTAAAAGTGGCCGAATCTAATGTAATTCTTGATCTAGACAGAGCCAAAGGCATAGCATTGAAATGGGGTAGGCAAAATTTTGGAAATAAATTGGCCACAATGACAATCACAAATTTTTGGAAATTTTTGGCAGAAATAGCTAGTGATAAGCAAAATAGAGTGATGTCTCTACCAACACCGGCGGCCACACCGAGTACAGGTTCAGGTTATCATTCAACAATGACTAACAAACGACAACGGTCACCAACCACCTTAACACCCTCGCCTACAACTTCCAAGCGGACGAATCTGTATACATCACCAACACCAGCACCTGGTGTTGATGATGTAACAGAGTCATGGACGGCTCTCCCAAAGACAAATTCTCCTCCTGTGCGCCGTTGTCGGGTTGTTACTCACTGTTCTCCCAATCTACCACCTAGCAACTCTTCCTCATCTCTTCCACTATCTTCTCCTCGCCACCTTCTGACTCGATCTTCTCCTCTTCCTCCTTCTCCTCTCTCAATCCCGCCTCCTCCTCTTCCTCCTCAAACTTCTTCTCTTCATGCATCTCCTCTCTCAATCCCGCCTCCTCCTCTTCCTCCTCAAACTTCTTCTCTTTATGCATCTCCTCTCTCAATCCCGCCTCTTGCTCCTCATACTCAATCTTCTCCTCTTGCATCTCCTCTCTCCATTCCTCCTCTTCCTCCTACGCTTCATCTCTCTTCTCCTCACGCACCTTCTTCTGCTCCTCTTCTTCTGTCTCCACCTCCTCTCCCTCCTATGGAGAATAATAGTAACCTGTCTGACAGGAAGTTTGCTAAGTACCGTCATCAATCGCATAGCAAGGGCCTGTGGAGGATCCCCAGAATCACCAAAAAGATTCTGATGATAGGGTCCTCTAATCTAGCCCGAATTGATTTAGATGTCCAGCCTGACATCCAGGTTGAGTGCTATCCTGGTGCCGCATTATCACATTTCAGAACAATGGCTATGCGACACCAGGATGGCCCTAGCCCGGAGAAGATCATCTTGAATATTGGCATCAACTCCAAAAATGAGCATCCAACCAAAGCCTCAAGCCATTTACGGTTCATGGCTCGTGAATTTAAAAACACCTTCCCTAATGCGGAGTTGCACTTTGCTGAGATTAACTTCTCTGATAGCTTGTCAGACAGGCAAAGGTACTGTCTCAAGTGTATCAACGAATCAGCAAGGTCCAACTGCCACGTTGATAAGGTCATCCCCAAAATTTCTGATGCGAATTTTCATGTTGAGAAGGATAGAATCCATTGGACGAAAGAAACAGCTAATTGTATTTATAACCATTGGTTGACGGTACTTAGTTTAAACTAAATGTGGGTCAAGGCAATAGCTCCCCTAACATAGGATTAGGAACAAACCTTGTCAATTTAGCAGCTGACTATGATCTCTCACCATCTGAAAAATCAATTCTCGATCGTGGTCTTACTTTTATACCAACTCCAAACCCAAAAACAGGATTAGATTTGCTTTTAGACACAGGTCTTATTGAAGTAGCTAATTTTGGTCATTCAGTAAAAATAGCCCATCATTTTCGAAATTTAAATGGAGAGTCAAAACCATTCACTGGAAAATCCGGTTGGGACCCTCCAGATAGGCTAGTTGATGACAATGTTAAAGCAACCATAAAAACGGTTGCTGGTATAGCCAGATCATTGCCAGTTACAAACAATAAGCAAAACCTTTCATTTCTCGAACGACAGGCTATCAACAAATTACGTAGAAATCAAAATATTATTATAAAACCAGCCGATAAAGGTTCAGCAACTGTGATTATGTCTAGAGAAAACTACATCCGCGAGGCCGAAAGGCAGTTAACTAACACCAGGCATTACAGAACACTTGATAATTTAATTTGGCCTCAAAACCGACAAAATTTCATTGAAATACTTAATTCATTGCATACAGATAAGTACATCGATAAGAAACAGCTAAAGTATCTGCTAGGTGAGAATAATCCACAAAATCGGACATTTTATATCTTGCCTAAAATCCATAAACCTATCAGCACCTGGTTAGATCCATTGACACCTCCTGGACGACCCATCATTTCAGACTGTGGCAGTGAGTCTTATGGCATTTCAGAATATATTGATTACTATTTAAAGCCCATTGCTAATAGACACAAGAGCTTTCTCAAGAACACTGAACACTTTCTTTCAAAGTTATCCAAATTGTCAGTTCCGAGAAATACATATTTAGTCACATTAGACATAAATGCTATGTATACCAATATATATATTGATGCTGGAGTCAATGCTATTAAGAATTCTTTTGTCAAATTTCCTGATCCAGATCGACCAGACACGGAAATTCTAAAATTATTAGAGCTAAGTCTTAAAGGAAACGATTTCCAATTTAATGGTGAAAATTACCTTCAAATCTGTGGATGCGCAATGGGTAAACGATTCAGCCCAAATTTTGCCACGATTTATGTTGCGGAGTGGGAAGAGGAGGCACTGAACAAATCAACCAAAAAGCCTCTTCTTTACCTCAGATATCTAGATGACATCTTCATAGTTTGGCCACATTCAGAAGAAGACTTTTGGGAATTTTTTCGCATTTTAAATAACCAAGATTCAAACATCAAGCTAAAAGATACTATTAGTGGAACATCGGTTGACTTTTTAGATGTCACGATCTATAAGGGTCCTCAATTTGATTCCTCTGGAAAATTAGTATATAAAGTATTCTTTAAGCCAACAGACTCACATCAGCTGCTTCACAAAAAATCATTTCATCCTCCACACACATTTAAAGGTTTGATCAAATCGCAAATCATAAGATTTTTTCGAAACTCTAGCAACAGGCAAAATCTGAATAGTGCATGCTCTACTCTGTTTGATGCTTTGAAAGCACGAGGCTATTCAGCCCGTTTTCTTCGAAAAATTAAAGCAGACACCATCAATGAGCTTGAAAATCTAAAACCTCATAGCGGACCCGAGTTTGAACCTGTCCAAATTAAACACAATAAACCAATCATGTGCGATGGATCAGTTTCTAAATGCGACAAAAATAGATGCAAAGTAAACAACTATATTGTAAACCAACAAACATTCCTGAGCTTTCAAACTAAAAATGAATATCATATCCGAACTAATATGCATTGTGATTCTGAGAATGTAGTCTATTTGATCAATTGTGCCCTTTGCCAGAAACAATATGTTGGTGAAACAAAAAATGCATTTAGAGTGCGTACTAGACGCCACGTTTCTGATATTAACACCTCAGCAGATACGCCAATTGCTCAACATTTCCAACTTCCGGATCATTCAGTTGAACATCATTTTGAAATCATGCCAATAGAACAGATTCCGACCTTCGATAGTGAGGAAGAAACGAGTTCGTTTCGCAAAATCCGAGAGGGACATTGGATTAGAACACTCCAAACAAAAGCACCATTTGGAATAAATGTAGATTCGGGAATATCACAAAAGAACAAAATTATCGCATTTCAACTCATATACAATAGACGTAATGTTGAATTAGCGAAAACCATGAAAGACGAATATTCACAGTTGCAATCTAAATTAAAGGAACCGATCAAAGCACGACCAGTAATAGCTTACAATAGAAATCCAAACCTGAAAGATTTGCTAGTAAGATCAAAGTTAGACCTTATAGTTCCTGATAACAATGACAAGGTTTCATCCCGCCCTACCTATTCTTAAATAAATCTAATCCCAACCAAAATCAATGGTGGGGCAACATGAAATCATATCCGTAGGACATCTTTTAATTTTGTGTCTGCAAAAGTGTGCGTGCGTGCGTGCGTGCGTGCGTGCGTGCGTGCGTGGGTGCGTGCGTGCGTGCGTGCGTGCGTGCGTGCGTGCGTGCGTGCGTGCGTGCGTGCGTGCGTGCGTGCGTGCGTGCGTGCGTGCGTGCGTGCGTGCGTGCGTGCGTGCGTGCGTGCGTGCGTGCGTGCCTTCCTTCGTTCGTTCGTGCGTGCGTGCGTGCGTTCGTTCGTGCGTCCGGGCGTTTGTTCGTATGTGTGTATGTGTGTGGGGGTGTGCTCGTACATCCGCACGTGTGTGCATCTATACTTGCGTAGGTGTATGTGTGTGTGTGTGGGTGCATTAATTCGTGAGTACATTAGTGCGTGGGTGTGTGCGTGCATGCATTCGTGCGTTCGTTCGTGCATGCGTTCATGCATGCATTATTGCGTGCATTCGTGCATGTATTACTGTGTGCATGTGTTATTGCATGCATTCGTGCATTCGTTCAGATGTGTGCGTGCGTGCGTGCGTGCGTGCGGTCGGGCGTGCATTCGTGTGTGTGTGATTTCTCTATAATGTAGGATCAATCCCAGCCTTTACCTGTTAAAGCGACCTACTGATAAGTTCATTTTACCCCAACTAATCTCAAGGGGGGACCACTCTAAGTAAATCTAAACTTGGTCTCGATAGGACAAATTTAGGTAAAGAAATTTGTAATTAAATTCCTGTGCCAATGCGTTTTTTTCAATGTATAGACGGACTTGCTTGTGCCAGGCCTCCATATTTGTCCCAAATCAAACAATTTTAAACTGTTAATATTTATAAATACACTGTCGGAATTGGTCTGCCGGTAGCTGATGTTTCGTTTGCGCGGTCGTCCATACCTGCAATCATGCATGCGTTCGTTCGTTCGTGCGTGCGTGCGTACGTGCGTGCGTGCTTGCGTGCGTGCGTGCGTGCGTGCGTGCGTGCGTGCGTGCGTGCGTGCGTGCGTGCGTGAGTGCGTGCGTGCGTGCGTGCGTGCGTGCGTGCGTGCGGGCGTCCGCGCATTCATATGTGCTTATATTCATTCATTCATTCATTCGTCCACCTATCTGTTCACTCATCCTGTCACCTGTCCTTGGCCTCTCTATTGGTTTACTGGTCTGTGCCTCTCAGACATCAATTGATTGTCTGTGTGGATGGACTGATGGATGGATTACTGGGTTGGTGTCCGGGTGGGCGCATGGATTGTTTGGACATATATGTTTGTAAAGGTACAAACCACCTCTCTTCCACAACCACCTGTCGTATTTTATTCTTATTTTTTCAACAGCCACACCAAATCATTGCAAAGAGGCAATTATCACTTTGCAATAACTAAGTGAATAAATTAAACCAAATTCGGAAATGAAATTGTAGCTTTCACCCATTTTCCTATTCATTTGTTCAGTCGTCTAGTCATCCACCGGGTGTCTGTCTATCAGTTTACAAATCTGTTCTCCCCTTAATCAAGTATTTGTTTAGGTGGATGGCAGGATGGACTGATTGATGGATTAATATGCTGGTGTCTGGGCGGGTGAATGAGTACATGGGTTGTTGGACATATAAGCGTACAAAGCTCAAACAACCTGTGATTTACAACCGTGCGTGCGGTCCTTCGATAGATTTTGAATGAATCTCACTAGATCAACAACATTCAGTCAATCCACAATGGATCATCCTATGTCAGAAAGACCGGCTCAAAACTATTTGTTTATTCCTATTTTCGAACACAGGGCAACGCCAACTTATTACAAAGAAGTAATCAATGCTTTGTAATGACTGAGTGAACCGATTTGCCCAGCTCAACAAACTGTATAACTCCTAACTATCAGAATTTGTTCCTATTTTCGAACACACGGCAACGCCAACTTATTACAAAGAAGTAATCAACGCTTTGTAATGACTGAGTGAACCGATTCCCCAAGATCAAAAAACTGTATAACTTGTCAGAATTTGTTTATATAATCTTTATTCAGGAAACCTGTCCCTTGCAGTACTCAAACAGCAAGTACATTACTCTCAACCGCCATGATCAAACATATCTCGGCAGCATTTGATCTAATGACTGACCAAATAGCCCTCATTGTTATTCTCACACCTTAATCGCCTGAAACGAACCGGCGTACTAACCCATGCTACAGTTAGATAAGCTCGATAGAATTAAGCAATCACGCCTTTTGTATTAGCTGTTTGACTTCAGTAGCGCCCAAAGCGCACATTGATCTAAAGCAGGTCTTCGGGTTTAGTTTGATCTTTTGTGGAGAGACTGAATTAATAGTTGATCAGTAGTCACCATTGCAGTAATTCTCCTATAAATATGTAAGAATTATCAGTTGCCATTAGACCAGTTTTTTCGCTGCATGACGAAGACCATTACGTCGAAAGCGCTCCAGCAACTGACAGTGTAAGCTTTAATTTTATATATATATAATAATCTTGTATTAATTGTTCTTATTTTTCAGTCTCTAAATTGTTTCAACACATATCGCTCTAGTTAATATTTGGTATTTAACTTTTTTGAACTTTTCTGACTAAATTTGACATAAATCTGTAGAAATTTGATTTCGTTCTAAAATGGCCAAGAATTTCAACGGCCCAGTGGGTAAAGGACGCAAATCTGGCAACCCAGCGTCCAACTTTTCTTCAACCAAAAGTGCTCCTAACCAGTCTGTTCAGGCCTTTCAGAGACTGGTTAAGATGTACTTCCATGTGTTGCAATGCTTGCATCACTATGGTCTTTTACGAGAGCATTTGGCATCAGACTCTCTCCCGAAATCTCTCAGCATGAAAATGGAGGAGATGAACTCGTTTTTCTGCCCTGCCTTACGAGATGACGAATTTTTTAAATCGACCAGCATGATAAACCAAATTTGGGCTCATAGCTGCTTAGAAAATTTAATCAAACATTATCGAAGCAAATTGGACAAATTAAAGGCAGAGGTAAAAGTGGCCGAATCTAATGTAATTCTTGATCTAGACAGAGCCAAAGGCATAGCATTGAAATGGGGTAGGCAAAATTTTGGAAATAAATTGGCCACAATGACAATCACAAATTTTTGGAAATTTTTGGCAGAAATAGCTAGTGATAAGCAAAATAGAGTGATGTCTCTACCAACACCGGCGGCCACACCGAGTACAGGTTCAGGTTATCATTCAACAATGACTAACAAACGACAACGGTCACCAACCACCTTCACACCCTCGCCTACTACTTCCAAGCGGACGAATCTGTATACATCACCAACACCAGCACCTGGTGTTGATGATGTAACAGAGTCATGGCCGGCTCTCCCAAAGACAAATTCTCCTCCGGTGCACCGTTGTCGGGTTGTTACTCACTGTTCCCCCAATCTACCACCTAGCAACTCTTCCTCATCTCTTCCACTATCTTCTCCTCGCCACCTTCTGACTCGATCTTCTCCTCTTCCTCCTTCTCCTCTCTCAATCCCGCCTCCTCCTCTTCCTCCTCAAATTTCTTCTCTTCATGCATCTCCTCTCTCAATCCCGCCTCCTGCTCTTCCTCCTACTCTTCATCTCTCTTCTCCTCACGCACCTTCTTCTGCTCCTCTTCCTCTATCTCCGCCTCCTCTCCCTCCTATGCAGAATAATAGTAACCCGTCTGATAGGAAGTTTGCTAAGTACCGTCATCAATCGCATAGCAAGGGCCTGTGGAGGATCCCCAGAATCACCAAGAAGATTCTGATGATAGGGTCCTCTAATCTAGCCCGAATTGATTTAGATGTCCATCCTGACATCCAGGTTGAGTGCTATCCTGGTGCCGCATTATCCCATTTCAGAACAATGGCTATGCGACACCAGGATGGCCCTAGCCCGGAGAAGATCATCTTGAATATTGGCATCAACTCCAAAAATGAGCATCCAACCAAAGCCTCAAGCCATTTACGGTTCATGGCTCGTGAATTTAAGAATAGCTTCCCTAATGCGGAGTTGCACTTTGCTGAGATTAACTTCTCTGATAGCTTGTCAGACAGGCAAAGGTACTGTCTCAAGCGTATCAACGAATCAGCAAGGTCCAACTGCCACGTTGATAAGGTCATCCCCAGAATTTCTGATGCCAATTTTCATGTTGAGAAGGATAGAATCCATTGGACGAAAGAAACAGCTAATTGTATTTATAACCACTGGTTGACGGTACTTAGTTTAAACTAAATGTGGGTCAAGGCAATAGCTCCCCTAACATAGGATTAGGAACAAACCTTGTCAATTTAGCAGCTGACTATGATCTCTCACCATCTGAAAAATCAATTCTCGATCGTGGTCTTACTTTTGTACCAACTCCAAAACCAAAAACAGGATTAGATTTGCTTTTAGACACAGGTCTTATTGAAGTAGCCAATTTTGGTCATTCAGTAAAAATAGCCCATCATTTTCGAAATTTAAATGGAGAGTCAAAACCATTCACTGGAAAATCCGGTTGGGACCCTCCAGATAGGCTAGTTGATGACAATATTAAAGCAACCATAAAAACGGTTGCTGGTATAGCCAGATCATTGCCAGTTACAAATAATAAGCACAACCTTTCATTTCTCGAACGACAGGCCATCAACAAATTACGTAGAAATCATAATATTATTATAAAACCAGCCGATAAAGGTTCAGCAACTGTGATTATGTCTAGAGAAAACTACATCCGCGAGGCCGAAAGGCAGTTAACTAACACCAGGCATTACAGAAAACTTGATAATTTAATTTGGCCTCAGAACCGACAAAATTTCATTGAAATACTTAATTCATTGCATACAGATAAGTACATCGATAAGAAACAGCTAAAGTATCTGCTAGGTGAGAATAATCCACAAAATCGGACATTTTATATCTTGCCTAAAATCCATAAACCTATCAGCACCTGGTTAGATCCATTGACACCGCCTGGACGACCCATCATTTCAGACTGTGGCAGTGAGTCTTATGGCATTTCAGAATATATTGATTACTATTTAAAGCCCATTGCTAATAGACACAAGAGCTTTCTCAAGAACACAGAACACTTTCTTTCAAAGCTATCCAAATTGTCAGTTCCGAAAGATGCATATTTAGTCACATTAGACATAGATGCTATGTATACCAATATAGATATTGATGCTGGAGTCAATGCTATTAAGAATTCTTTTGTCAAATTTCCTGATCCAGATCGACCAGACACGGAAATTCTAAAATTATTAGAGCTAAGTCTTAAAGGAAACGATTTCCAATTTAATGGTGAAAATTACCTTCAAATCTGTGGTTGCGCAATGGGTAAACGATTCAGCCCAAATTTTGCCACGATTTATGTTGCGGAGTGGGAAGAGGATGCACTGAACAAATCAACCAAAAAGCCTCTTCTTTACCTCAGATATCTAGATGACATCTTCATAGTTTGGCAACATTCAGAAGAAGACTTTTGGGAATTTTTTCGCATTTTAAATAACCAAGATTCAAATATCAAGCTAAAAGCTACTATTAGTGGAACATCTGTTGACTTTTTAGATGTCACGATCTATAAGGGTCCTCAATTTGATTCCTCTGGAAAATTAGAATATAAAGTATTCTTTAAGCCAACAGACTCACATCAGCTGCTTCACAAAAAATCATTTCATCCTCCACACACATTTAAAGGTTTGATCAAATCGCAAATCATAAGATTTTTTCGAAACTCTAGCAACAGGCAAAATCTGAATAGTGCATGCTCTACTCTGTTTGATGCTTTGAAAGCACGAGGCTATTCAGCCCGTTTTCTTCGAAAAATTAAAGCAGACACCATCAATGAGCTTGAAAATCTAAAACCTCATAGCGGACCCGAGTTTGAGCCTGTCCAAATTAAACACAATAAACCAATCATGTGCGATGGATCAGTTTCTAAATGCGACAAAAATAGATGCAAAGTAAACAACTATATTGTAAACCAACAAACATTCCTGAGCTTTCAAACTAAAAATGAATATCATATCCGAACTAATATGCATTGTGATTCTGAGAATGTAGTCTATTTGATCAAGTGTGCCCTTTGCCAGAAACAGTATGTTGGTGAAACAAAAAATGCATTTAGAGTGCGTGCTAGACGCCACGTTTCTGATATTAACACCTCAGCAGATACGCCAATTGCTCAACATTTCCAACTTCCTGATCATTCAGTTGAACATCATTTTGAAATCATGCCAATAGAACAGATTCCGACCTTCGATAGTGAGGAAGTAATGACTTCGTTTCGCAAAATCCGAGAAGGCCATTGGATTAGAACACTCCAAACAAAAGCACCATTTGGAATAAATGTAGATTCGGGAATATCACAAAAGAACAACATAATCCCATTTCAACTCATATACAATAGACGTACTGTTGAATTAGCAAAAACCATGAAAGACGAATATTCACAGTTGCAATCTAAATTAAAGGAACCGATCAAAGCACGACCAGTAATAGCTTACAATAGAAATCCAAACCTGAAAGATTTGCTAGTAAGATCAAAGTTAGACCTTATAGGTCCTGATAACAATGACAAGGTTTCATCCCTCCCTACCTATTCTTAAATAAATCTAATCCCAACCAAAATCAATGGTGGGGCAACATGAAATCATATCCGTAGGATATCTTTTAATTTTGTGTCTGCAAAAGTGTGTGTGCGTGCGTGCGTGCGTGCGTATGTGCGTGCGTGCGTGCGTGCGTGCGTGCGTGCGTGCGTGCGTGCGTGCGTACGTGCGTGCGTGCGTGCGTGCGTGCGTGCGTGCGTGCGTGCGTGAGTTTGTTCGTGCGTGCGTGCGTGCCTTCGTTCGTGCGTCCGGGCGTTTGTTCGTATGTGTGTATGTGTGTGGGGGGTGTGCTCGTACATCCGCACGTGTGTGCATCTATACTTGCGTAGGTGTATGTGTGTGTGTGTGTGGGTGCATTAATTCGTGAGTACATTAGTGCGTGGGTGTGTGCGTGCATGCATTCGTGCGTTCGTTCGTGCATGCGTTCATGCATGCATTATTGCGTGCATTCGTGCATGTATTACTGTGTGCATGTGTTATTGCATGCATTCGTGCATTCGTTCAGATGTGTGCGTGCGTGCGTGCGTGCGTGCGGGCGGGCGTGCATTCGTGTGTGTGTGATTTCTCTATAATGTAGGATCAATCCCAGCCTTTACCTGTTAAAGCGACCTACTGATAAGTTCATTTTACCCCAACTAATCTCAAGGGGGGACCACTCTAAGTAAATCTAAACTTGGTCTCGATAGGACAAATTTAGGTAAAGAAATTTGTAATTAAATTCCTGTGCCAATGCGTTTTTATCAATGTAAAGACGGACTTGCTTGTGCCAGGCCTCCATATTTGTCCCAAATCAAACAATTTTAAACTGTTAATATTTATAAATACACTGTCGGAATTGGTCTGCCGGTAGCTGATGTTTCGTTTGCACGGTCGTCCATACCTGCAATCATGCATGCGTTCGTTCGTTCGTTCGTTCGTTCGTTCGTTCGTTCGTTCGTTCGTTCGTTCGTGCGTGCGTGCGTGCGTGCGTGCGTGCGTGCGTGCGTGCGTGCGTCCGCGCATTCATATGTGCTTATATTCATTCATTCATTCATTCGTCCACCTATCTGTTCACTCATCCTGTCACCTGTCCTTGGCCTCTCTATTGGTTTACTGGTCTGTGCCTCTCAGACATCAATTGATTGTCTGTGTGGATGGACTGATGGATGGATTACTGGGTTGGTGTCCGGGTGGGCGCATGGATTGTTTGGACATATATGTTTGTAAAGGTACAAACCACCTCTCTTCCACAACCACCTGTCGTATTTTATTCTTATTTTTTCAACAGCCACACCAAATCATTGCAAAGAGGCAATTAGCACTTTGCAATAACTAAGTGAATAAATTAAACCAAATTCGGAAATGAAATTGTAGCTTTCACCCATTTTCCTATTCATTTGTTCAGTCGTCTAGTCATCCACCGGGTGTCAGTCTATCAGTTTACAAATCTGTTCTCCCCTTAATCAAGTATTTGTTTAGGTGGATGGCAGGATGGACTGATTGATGGATTAATATGCTGGTGTCTGGGCGGGTGAATGAGTACATGGGTTGTTGGACATATAAGCGTACAAAGCTCAAACAACCTGTGATTTACAACCACCTCTCTTTTGAATGAATCTCACTAGATCAACAACATTCAGTCAATCCACAATGGATCATCCTATGTCAGAAAGACCGGCTCAAAACTATTTGTTTATTCCTATTTTCGAACACAGTGCGTGCGTGCGTGCGTGCGTGCGTGCGTGCGTGCGTGCGTGCGTGCGTGCGTGCGTGCGTGCGTGCGTGCGTGCGTGCGTGCGTGCGTGCGTGCGTGCGTGCGTGCGTGCGTGCGTGCGTTTAACTAATAAATAGTTATTACAAAGAAGTAATCAATGCTTTGTAATGACTGAGTGAACCGATTTGCCCAGCTCAAAAAACTGTATAACTCCTAACTATCAGAATTTGTTCCTATTTTCGAACACACGGCAACGCCAACTTATTACAAAGAAGTAATCAACGCTTTGTAATGACTGAGTGAACCGATTCCCCAAGATCAAAAAACTGTATAAGTTGTCAGAATTTGTTTATATAATCTTTATTCAGGAAACCTGTCCCTTGCAGTACTCAAACAGCAAGTAAATTACTCTCAGCCGCCATGATCAAACATAGCTCGGCAGCATTTGATCTAATGACTGACCAAATAGCCCTCATTGTTATTCTCACACCTTAATCGCCTGAAACGAACCGGCGTACTAACCCATGCTACAGTTAGATAAGCTCGATAGAATTAAGCAATCACGCCTTTTGTATTAGCTGTTTGACTTCAGTGGCGCCCAAAGCGCACATTGATCTAAAGCAGGTCTTCGGGTTTAGTTTGATCTTTTGTGGAGAGACTGAATTAATAGTTGATCAGTAGTCACCATTGCAGTAATTCTCCTATAAATATGTAAGAATTATCAGTTGCCATTAGACCAGTTTTTTCGCTGCATGACGAAGACCATTACGTCGAAAGCGCTCCAGCAATTGACAGTGTAAGCTTTAATTTTATATATATATAATAATCTTGTATTAATTGTTCTTATTTTTCAGTCTCTAAATTGTTTCAACATATATCGCTCCAGTTAATATTTGGTATTTAACTTTTTTGAACTTTTCTGACTAAATTTGACATAAATCTGTAGAAATTTGATTTCGTTCTAAAATGGCCAAGAATTTCAACGGCCCAGTGGGTAAAGGACGCAAATCTGGCAACCCAGCGTCCAACTTTTCTTCAACCAAAAGTGCTCCTAACCAGTCTGTTCAGGCCTTTCAGAGACTGGTTAAGATGTACTTCCATGTGTTGCAATGCTTGCATCACTATGGTCTTTTACGAGAGCATTTGGCATCAGACTCTCTCCCGAAATCTCTCAGCATGAAAATGGAGGAGATGAACTCGTTTTTCTGCCCTGCCTTACGAGATGACGAATTTTTTAAATCGACCAGCATGATAAACCAAATTTGGGCTCATAGCTGCTTAGAAAATGTAATCAAACATTATCGAAGCAAATTGGACAAATTAAAGGCAGAGGTAAAAGTGGCCGAATCTAATGTAATTCTTGATCTAGACAGAGCCAAAGGCATAGCATTGAAATGGGGTAGGCAAAATTTTGGAAATAAATTGGCCACAATGACAATCACAAATTTTTGGAAATTTTTGGCAGAAATAGCTAGTGATAAGCAAAATAGAGTGCTGTCTCTACCAACACCGGCGGCCACACCGAGTACAGGTTCAGGTTATCATTCAACAATGACTAACAAACGACAACGGTCACCAACCACCTTCACACCCTCGCCTACTACTTCCAAGTGGACGAATCTGTATACATCACCAACACCAGCACCTGGTGTTGATGATGTAACAGAGTCATGGCCGGCTCTCCCAAAGACAAATTCTCCTCCGGTGCACCGTTGTCGGGTTGTTACTCACTGTTCCCCCAATCTACCACCTAGCAACTCTTCCTCATCTCTTCCACTATCTTCTCCTCGCCACCTTCTGACTCGATCTTCTCCTCTTCCTCCTTCTCCTCTCTCAATCCCGCCTCCTCCTCTTCCTCCTCAAATTTCTTCTCTTCATGCATCTCCTCTCTCAATCCCGCCTCCTGCTCTTCCTCCTACTCTTCATCTCTCTTCTCCTCACGCACCTTCTTCTGCTCCTCTTCCTCTATCTCCGCCTCCTCTCCCTCCTATGCAGAATAATAGTAACCCGTCTGATAGGAAGTTTGCTAAGTACCGTCATCAATCGCATAGCAAGGGCCTGTGGAGGATCCCCAGAATCACCAAGAAGATTCTGATGATAGGGTCCTCTAATCTAGCCCGAATTGATTTAGATGTCCATCCTGACATCCAGGTTGAGTGCTATCCTGGTGCCGCATTATCACATTTCAGAACAATGGCTATGCGACACCAGGATGGCCCTAGCCCGGATAAGATCATCTTGAATATTGGCATCAACTCCAAAAATGAGCATCCAACCAAAGCCTCAAGCCATTTACGGTTCATGGCTCGTGAATTTAAGAATAGCTTCCCTAATGCGGAGTTGCACTTTGCTGAGATTAACTTCTCTGATAGCTTGTCAGACAGGCAAAGGTACTGTCTCAAGCGTATCAACGAATCAGCAAGGTCCAACTGCCACGTTGATAAGGTCATCCCCAGAATTTCTGATGCCAATTTTCATGTTGAGAAGGATAGAATCCATTGGACGAAAGAAACAGCTAATTGTATTTATAACCACTGGTTGACGGTACTTGGTTTAAACTAAATGTGGGTCAATGCAATAGCTCCCCTAACATAGGATTAGGAACAAACCTTGTCAATTTAGTAGCTGACTATGATCTCTCACCATCTGAAAAATCAATTCTCGATCGTGGTCTTACTTTTGTACCAACTCCAAAACCAAAAACAGGATTAGATTTGCTTTTAGACACAGGTCTTATTGAAGTAGCCAATTTTGGTCATTCAGTAAAAATAGCCCATCATTTTAGAAATTTAAATGGAGAGTCAAAACCATTCACTGGAAAATCCGGTTGGGACCCTCCAGATAGGCTAGTTGATGACAATATTAAAGCAACCATAAAAACGGTTGCTGGTATAGCCAGATCATTGCCAGTTACAAATAATAAGCACAACCTTTCATTTCTCGAACGACAGGCCATCAACAAATTACGTAGAAATCATAATATTATTATAAAACCAGCCGATAAAGGTTCAGCAACTGTGATTATGTCTAGAGAAAACTACATCCGCGAGGCCGAAAGGCAGTTAACTAACACCAGGCATTACAGAAAACTTGATAATTTAATTTGGCCTCAGAACCGACAAAATTTCATTGAAATACTTAATTCATTGCATACAGATAAGTACATCGATAAGAAACAGCTAAAGTATCTGCTAGGTGAGAATAATCCACAAAATCGGACATTTTATATCTTGCCTAAAATCCATAAACCTATCAGCACCTGGTTAGATCCATTGACACCGCCTGGACGACCCATCATTTCAGACTGTGGCAGTGAGTCTTATGGCATTTCAGAATATATTGATTACTATTTAAAGCCCATTGCTAATAGACACAAGAGCTTTCTCAAGAACACAGAACACTTTCTTTCAAACCTATCCAAATTGTCAGTTCCGAAAGATGCATATTTAGTCACATTAGACATAGATGCTATGTATACCAATATAGATATTGATGCTGGAGTCAATGCTATTAAGAATTCTTTTGTCAAATTTCCTGATCATAAGATTTTTTCGAAACTCTAGCAACAGGCAAAATCTGAATAGTGCATGCTCTACTCTGTTTGATGCTTTGAAAGCACGAGGCTATTCAACCCGTTTTCTTCGAAAAATTAAAGCAGACACCATCAATGAGCTTGAAAATCTAAAACCTCATAGCGGACCCGAGTTTGAGCCTGTCCAAATTAAACACAATAAACCAATCATGTGCGATGGATCAGTTTCTAAATGCGACAAAAATAGATGCAAAGTAAACAACTATATTGTAAACCAACAAACATTCCTGAGCTTTCAAACTAAAAATGAATATCATATCCGAACTAATATGCATTGTGATTCTGAGAATGTAGTCTATTTGATCAATTGTGCCCTTTGCCAGAAACAGTATGTTGGTGAAACAAAAAATGCATTTAGAGTGCGTGCTAGACGCCACGTTTCTGATATTAACACCTCAGCAGATACGCCAATTGCTCAACATTTCCAACTTCCTGATCATTCAGTTGAACATCATTTTGAAATCATGCCAATAGAACAGATTCCGACCTTCGATAGTGAGGAAGTAATGACTTCGTTTCGCAAAATCCGAGAAGGCCATTGGATTAGAACACTCCAAACAAAAGCACCATTTGGAATAAATGTAGATTCGGGAATATCACAAAAGAATAAAATTATCCCATTTCAACTCATATACAATAGACGTAATGTTGAATTAGCAAAAACCATGAAAGACGAATATTCACAGTTGCAATCTAAATTAAAGGAACCGATCAAAGCACGACCAGTAATAGCTTACAATAGAAATCCAAACCTGAAAGATTTGCTAGTAAGATCAAAGTTAGACCTTATAGTTCCTGATAACAATGACAAGGTTTCATCCCTCCCTACCTATTCTTAAATAAATCTAATCCGAACCAAAATCAATGGTGGGGCAACATGAAATCATATCCGTAGGACATCTTTTAATTTTGTGTCTGCAAAAGTGTGTGTGCGTGCGTGCGTGCGTATGTGCGTGCGTGCGTGCGTGCGTGCGTGCGTGCGTGCGTGCGTGCGTGCGTGCGTGCGTGCGTTCGTTCGTTCGTTCGTGCGTGCGTGCGTGCGTTCGTTCGAGCGTCCGGGCGTTTGTTCGTATGTGTGTATGTGTGTGGGGGTGTGCTCGTACATCCGCACGTGTGTGCATCTATACTTGCGTAGGTGTATGTGTGTGTGTGTGTGGGTGCATTAATTCGTGAGTACATTAGTGCGTGGGTGTGTGCGTGCATGCATTCGTGCGTTCGTTCGTGCATGCGTTCATGCATGCATTATTGCGTGCATTCGTGCATGTATTACTGTGTGCATGTGTTATTGCATGCATTCGTGCATTCGTTCAGATGTGTGCGTGCGTGCGTGCTTGCGGGCGGGCGTGCATTCGTGTGTGTGTGATTTCTCTATAATGTAGGATCAATCCCAGCCTTTACCTGTTAAAGCGACCTACTGATAAGTTCATTTTACCCCAACTAATCTCAAGGGGGGACCACTCTAAGTAAATCTAAACTTGGTCTCGATAGGACAAATTTAGGTAAAGAAATTTGTAATTAAATTCCTGTGCCATTGCGTTTTTTTCAATGTAAAGACAGACAGACAGACAGACAGACAGACAGACAGACAGACAGACAGACAGACAGACAGACAGACAGACAGACAGACAGACAGACAGACAGACAGACAGACAGACAGACAGACAGACAGACAGACAGACAGACAGACAGACAGACAGACAGACAGACAGACAGACAGACAGACAGACAGACAGACAGACATACTCCTAACAGTCAGAATTTGTTGCTATTTTCGAACACACGGCAACGCCAACTTATTACAAAGAAGTAATCAACGCTTTGTAATGACTGAGTGAACCGATTCGCCAAGATAAAAAAAACTGTATAACTTGTCAGAATTTGTTTTAAATAATCTGTATTCAGGAAACCTGTCCCTTGCAGTACTCAAACAACAAGTAAATTATTCTCAGCCGCCATGATTAAACATATCTCGGCAGCATTTGATCTAATGACTGACCAAATAGCCCTCATTGTTATTTTCACACCTTAATCGCCTGAAACGAACCGGCGTACTAACCCATGCTACAGTTAGATAAGCTCAACATAATTAAGCAATCACGCCTTTTGTATTAGCTGTTTAACTTCAGTAGCACACAAGGCGCACATTGATCTAAAGCAGGTCTTCGGGGTTAGTTTGATCTTTTGTGGAGAGACTGAATTAATAGTTAATCAGTAATCACCATTGCAGTAATTCTCCTATAAATATGTAAGAATTATCAGTTGCCATTAGACCAGTTTTTTCGCTGCATGACGAAGACCATTACGTCGAAAGCGCTACAGCAACTGACAGTGTAAGCTTTAATTTTATATATATATAATAATCTTGTATTAATTGTTCTTATTTTTCAGTCTCTAAATTGTTTCAACACATATCGCTCTAGTTAATATTTGGAATTTAACTTTTTTGAACTTTTCTGACTAAATTTGACATAAATCTGTAGAAATTTGATTACGTTCTAAAATGGCCAAGAATTTCAACGGCCCAGTGGGTAAAGGACGCAAATCTGGCAACCCAGCGTCCAACATTTCTTCAACCAAAAGTGCTCCTAACCAGTCTGTTCAGGCCTTTCAGAGACTGGTTAAGATGTACTTCCATGTGTTGCAATGCTTGCATCACTATGGTCTTTTACGAGAGCATTTGGCATCAGCCTCTCTCCCGAAATCTCTCAGCATGAAAATGGAGGAGATGAACTCGTTTTTCTGCCCTGCCTTACGAGATGACGAATTTTTGAAATCGACCAGCATGATAAACCAAATTTGGGCTCATAGCTGCTTAGAAAATTTAATCAAACATTATCGAAGCAAATTGGACAAATTAAAGGCAGAGGTAAAAGTGGCCGAATCTAATGTAATTCTTGATCTAGACAGAGCCAAAGGCATAGCATTGAAATGGGGTAGGCAAAATTTTGGAAATAAATTGGCCACAATGACAATCACAAATTTTTGGAAATTTTTGGCAGAAATAGCTAGTGATAAGCAAAATAGAGTGATGTCTCTACCATCACCGGCGCCACACCGAGTACAGGTTCCGGTTATCATTCAACAATGACTAACAAACGACAACGGTCACCAACCACCTTCACACCCTCGCCTACCACTTCCAAGCGGACGAATCTGTATACATCACCAACACCAGCACCTGGTGTTGATGATGTAACAGAGTCATGGCCGGCTCTCCCAAAGACAAATTCTCCTCCTGTGCGCCGTTGTCGGGTTGTTACTCACTGTTCCCCCAATCTACCGCCTAGCAACTCTTCCTCATCTCTTCCACTATCTTCTCCTCGCCACCTTCTGACTCGATCTTCTCCTCTTCCTCCTTCTCCTCTCTCAATCCCGCCTCCTCCTCTTCCTCGTCAAACTTCTTCTCTTCATGCATCTCCTCTCTCAATCCCGCCTCTTGCTCCTCATACTCAATCTTCTCCTCTTGCATCTCCTCTCTCCATCCCTCCTCCTCCTCTTCCTCCTACGCTTCATCTCTCTTCTCCTCACGCACCTTCTTCTGCTCCTCTTCTTCTGTCTCCACCTCCTCTCCCTCCTATGGAGAATACTAGTAACCTGTCTGACAGGAAGTTTGCTAAGTACCGTCATCAATCGCATAGCAAGGGCCTGTGGAGGATCCCCAGAATCACCAAAAAGATTCTGATGATAGGGTCCTCTAATCTAGCCCGAATTGATTTAGATGTCCATCCTGACATCCAGGTTGAGTGCTATCCTGGTGCCGCAGTATCACATTTCAGAACAATGGCTATGCGACACCAGGATGGCCCTAGCCCGGAGAAGATCATCTTGAATATTGGCATCAACTCCAAAAATGAGCATCCAACCAAAGCCTCAAGCCATTTACGGTTCATGGCTCGTGCATTTAAAAACACCTTCCCTAATGCGGAGTTGCACTTTGCTGAGATTAACTTCTCTGATAGCTTGTCAGACAGGCAAAGGTACTGTCTCAAGCGTATCAACGAATCAGCAAGGTCCAACTGCCACGTTGATAAGGTCATCCCCACAATTTCTGATGCCAATTTTCATGTTGAGAAGGATAGAATCCATTGGACGAAAGAAACAGCTAATTGTATTTATAACCATTGGTTGACGGTACTTAGTTTAAACTAAATGTGGGTCAAGGCAATAGCTCCCCTAACATAGGATTAGGAACAAACCTTGTCAATTTAGCAGCTGACTATCATCTCTCACCATCTGAAAAATCAATTCTCGATCGTGGTCTTACTTTTATACCAACTCCAAAACCAAAAACAGGATTAGATTTGCTTTTAGACACAGGTCTTATTGAAGTAGCTAATTTTGGTCATTCAGTAAAAATAGCCCATCATTTTCGAAATTTAAATGGAGAGTCAAAACCATTCACTGGAAAATCCGGTTGGGACCCTCCAGATAGGCTAGTTGATGACAATATTAAAGCAACCATAAAAACGGTTGCTGGTATAGCCAGATCATTGCCAGTTACAAACAATAAGCAAAACCTTTCATTTCTCGAACGACAGGCTATCAACAAATTACGTAGAAATCAAAATATTATTATAAAACCAGCCGATAAAGGTTCAGCAACTGTGATTATGTCTAGAGAAAACTACATCCGCGAGGCCGAAAGGCAGTTAACTAACACCAGGCATTACAGAAAACTTGATAATTTAATTTGGCCTCAAAACCGACAAAATGTCATTGAAATACTTAATTCATTGCATACAGATAAGTACATCGATAACAAACAGCTAAAGTATCTGCTAGGTGAGAATAATCCACAAAATCGGACATTTTATATCTTGCCTAAAATCCATAAACCTATCAGCACCTGGTTAGATCCATTGACACCACCTGGACGACCCATCATTTCAGACTGTGGCAGTGAGTCTTATGGCATCTCAGAATATATTGATTACTATTTAAAGCCCATTGCTAATAGACACAAGAGCTTTCTCAAGAACACTGAACACTTTCTTTCAAAGTTATCCAAATTGTCAGTTCCGAAAGATGCATATTTAGTCACATTAGACATAGATGCTATGTATACCAATTTAGATATTGATGCTGGAGTCAATGCTATTAAGAATTCTTTTGTCAAATTTCCTGATCCAGATCGACCAGACACGGAAATTCTAAAATTATTAGAGCTAAGTCTTAAAGGAAACGATTTCCAATTTAATGGTGAAAATTACCTTCAAATCTGTGGATGCGCAATGGGTAAACGATTCAGCCCAAATTTTGCCACGATTTATGTTGCGGAGTGGGAAGAGGAGGCACTGAACAAATCAACCAAAAAGCCTCTTCTTTACCTCAGATATCTAGATGACATCTTCATAGTTTGGCAACATTCAGAAGAAGACTTTTGGGAATTTTTTCGCATTTTAAATAACCAAGATTCAAACATCAAGCTAAAAGCTACTATTAGTGGCACATCAGTTGACTTTTTAGATGTCACGATCTATAAGGGTCCTCAATTTGATTCCTCTGGAAAATTAGAATATAAAGTATTCTTTAAGCCAACAGACTCACATCAGCTGCTTCACAAAAAATGATTTCATCCTCCACACACATTTAAAGGTTTGATCAAATCGCAAATCATAAGATTTTTTCGAAACTCTAGCAACAGGCAAAATCTGAATAGTGCATGCTCTACTCTGTTTGATGCTTTGAAAGCACGAGGCTATTCAGCCCGTTTTCCTCGAAACATTAAAGCAGACACCATCAATGAGCTTGAAAATCTAAAACCTCATAGCGGACCCGAGTTTGAACCTGTCCAAATTAAACACAATAAACCAATCATGTGCGATGGATCAGTTTCTAAATGCGACAAAAATAGATGCAAAGTAAACAACTATATTGTAAACCAACAAACATTCCTGAGCTTTCAAACTAAAAATGAATATCATATCCGAACTAATATGCATTGTGATTCTGAGAATGTAGTCTATTTGATCAATTGTGCCCTTTGCCAGAAACAGTATGTCGGTGAAACAAAAAATGCATTTAGAGTGCGTGCTAGACGCCACGTTTCTGATATTAACACCTCAGCAGAGACGCCAATTGCTCAACATTTCCAACTTCCTGATCATTCAGTTGAACATCATTTTGAAATCATGCCAATAGAACAGATTCCGACCTTCGATAGTGAGGAAGAAACGAGTTCGTTTCGCAAAATCCGAGAGGGCCATTGGATTAGAACACTCCAAACAAAAGCACCATTTGGAATAAATGTAGATTCGGGAATATCACAAAAGAACAAAATTATCCCATTTCAACTCATATACAATAGACGTAATGTTGAATTAGCGAAAACCATGAAAGACGAATATTCACAGTTGCAATCTAAATTAAAGGAACCGATCAAAGCACGACCAGTAATAGCTTACAATAGAAATCCAAACCTGAAAGATTTGCTAGTAAGATCAAAGTTAGACCGTATAGTTCCTGATAACAATGACAAGGTTTCATCCCTCCCTACCTATTCTTAAATAAATCTAATCCCAACCAAAATCAATGGTGGGGCAACATGAAATCATATCCGTAGGACATCTTTTAATTTTGTGTCTGCAAAAGTGTGTGTGTGTGTGTGTGTGTGCGTGCGTGCGTGCGTGCGTGCGTGCGTGCGTGCGTGCGTGCGTGCGTGCGTGCGTGCGTGCGTTCGTTCGTTCGTTCGTGCGTTCGTACGTTCGTTCGTTCGTGCGTCCGGGAGTTTGTTCGTATGTGTGTATGGGTGTGTGCTCGTACATCCGTACGTGTGTGCATCTATACTTGCGTGGGTGTATGTGTGCGTGTGTATGTGGGTGTGGGTGCATTAATTCGTGAGTACATTAGTGCCTGGGTGTGTGCGTGCATGCATTCGTGCGTCCGTTCGTGCATGCGTTCATGCATGCATTATTGCGTGCAATCGTGCATGTATTACTGTGTGCATGTATTATTGCATGCATTCGTGCATTCGTTCAGATGTGTGCGTGCGTGCGTGCGTGCGTGCGTGCGTATGTACGTGCGTGCGTGTGTGTGTGTATGTGTGTGCATTCGGTGTGTGATTTCTCTATAATGTAGGATCAATCCCAGCCTTTACCTGTTAAAGCGACCTACTGATTAATTCACTTTAGCCCAACTAATCTCAAGGGGGGACCACTCTAAGTAAATCTAAACTTGGTCTCGATAGGACAAATTTAGGCAAAGAAATTTTTAATTAAATTCCTGTGCCAATGCGTTTTTTTCAATGTAAAGACGGACTTGCTTGTGCCAGGCCTCCATATTTGTCCCAAATCAAACAATTTTAAACTGTTTACATGTACAAATACACTGTCGGAATTGGTCTGCTGGTAGCTGATATTTAGTTTGCACGGTCGACCATACGTGCAATCGTGCAATCGTTCGTTCGTTCGTTCGTTCGTTCGTTCGTTCGTTCGTTCGTTCGTTCGTTCGTTCGTTCGTTCGTTCGTTCGTTCGTTCGTGCGTGCGGGCGTCCGTGCGGGCGTC
Source organism: Chaetoderma sp. LZ-2023a (assembly GCA_034401795.1). NCBI lineage: Eukaryota > Metazoa > Mollusca > Caudofoveata > Chaetodermatida > Chaetodermatidae > Chaetoderma > Chaetoderma sp. LZ-2023a. The sequence goes on along the minus strand of CM067361.1, from coordinate 32,854,509 downwards.
CGTGCGTATGTGCGTGCATGCGTTCATATATGCGTTTATTCATTCATTCATTCATTCATTCATTCATTCATTCATTCATTCGTTCGTTCATCCACCTATCTGTTCACTCATCCTGTCACCTGTCTTTGGCCTCTCTATTGGTTTACTGGTCTGTGCCTCCCAGACATCAATTGATTGTCTATGTGGATGGACTGATGGATGGATTACTGGGTGGGTGGCCGGGTGGGTGCATGGATTGTTTGGACATATATGTTTGTAAAGGTACAAACCACCTCTCTTCCGCAACCACCTGCCGTATTTTATTCTTATATTTTCAACAGCCGCACCAACTCATTGCAAAGAAGCAATTAGCGCTTTGCAATGACTAAGTGAATAAATTAAACCAAATTCGGAAATGAAATTGTACCTTTCACCCATTTGCCTATTCATTTGTTCAGTCGTCTAGTCACCCACCGGGTGTCTGTTTATCAGTTTACAAATCTGTTCTTCCCTTAATCAAGTATTTGTTTAGGTGGATGGCAGGATGGACTGATGGATGGATTAATATGCTGGTGTCTGGGCGGGTGAATGAGTGCATGGGTTGTTGGACATATAAGCTTACAAAGCTCAAACAACCTGTGACTTACAACCACCTCTCTTTAGAAGGAATCTCACTAGACCAACAACATTCAGTCAATCCACAATGGATCATCCTATGTCAGAAAGACCTGCTCAAAACTATTTGTTTATTCCTATTTTCGAACACATGGCAACGCCAACTTATTACAAAGAAGTAATCAATGCTTTGTAATGACTGAGTGAACCGATTTGCCCAGATCAAAAAACTGTATAACTCCTAACTGTCAAAATTTGTTCCTATTTTCGAACACACGGCAACGCCAACTTATTACAAAGAAGTAATCAACGCTTTGTAATGACTGAGTGAACCGATTCGCCAAGATCAAATAACTGTATAACGTGTCAGAATTTGTTTTAATAATCTTTATTCAGGAAACCTGTCCCTTGCAGTACTCAAACAACAAGTAAATTACTCTCCGCCGCCATGATTAAACATATCTCGGCAGCATTTGATCTAATGACTGACCAAATAGCCCTCATTGTTATTCTCACACCTTAATCGCCTGAAACGAACCGGCGTACTAACCCTTGCTACAGTTAGATAAGCTCGATATAATTAAGCAATCACGCCTTTTGTATTAGCTGTTTGACTTCAGTAGCGCCAAAGGCGCACATTGATCTAAAGCAGGTCTTCGGGTTTAGTTTGATCTTTTGTGGAGAGACTGAATTAATAGTTAATCAGTAGTCACCATTGTAGTAATTCTCCTATAAATATGTAAGAATTATCAGTTGCCATTAGACCAGTTTTTTCGCTGCATGACGAAGACCATTACGTCGAAAGCGCTCCAGCAACTGACAGTGTAAGCTTTAATTTTATATATATATAATAATCTTGTATTAATTGTTCTTATTTTTCAGTCTCTAAATTGTTTCAACACATATCGCTCTAGTTAATATTTGGTAGTTAACTTTTTTGAACTTTTCTGACTAAATTTGACATAAATCTGTAGAAATTTGATTACGTTCTAAAATGGCCAAGAATTTCAACGGCCCAGTGGGTAAAGGACGCAAATCTGGCAACCCAGCGTCCACCATTTCTTCAACCAAAAGTGCTCCTAACCAGTCTGTTCAGGCCTTTCAGAGACTGGTTAAGATGTACTTCCATGTGTTGCAATGCTTGCATCACTATGGTCTTTTACGAGAGCATTTGGCATCAGACTCTCTCCCGAAATCTCTCAGCATGAAAATGGAGGAGATGAACTCGTTTTTCTGCCCTGCCTTACGAGATGACGAATTTTTGAAATCGACCAGCATGATAAACCAAATTTGGGCTCATAGCTGCTTAGAAAATGTAATCAAACATTATCGAAGCAAATTGGACAAATTAAAGGCAGAGGTAAAAGTGGCCGAATCTAATGTAATTCTTGATCTAGACAGAGCCAAAGGCATAGCATTGAAATGGGGTAGGCAAAATTTTGGAAATAAATTGGCCACAATGACAATCACAAATTTTTGGAAATTTTTGGCAGAAATAGCTAGTGATAAGCAAAATAGAGTGATGTCTCTACCAACACCGGCGGCCACACCGAGTACATGTTCAGGTTCACATTCAACAGTGACTAACAAACGACAACGGTCACCAACCACCTTCACACCCTCGCATACCACTTCCAAGCGGACGAATCTGTATACATCACCAACACCAGCACCTGGTGTTGATGATGTAACAGAGTCATGGCCGGCTCTCCCAAAGACAAATTCTCCTCCTGTGCGCCGTTGTCGGGTTGTTACTCACTGTTCCCCCAATCTACCGCCTAGCAACTCTTCCTCATCTCTTCCACTATCTTCTCCTCGCCACCTTCTGACTCGATCTTCTCCTCTTCCTCCTTCTCCTCTCTCAATCCCGCCTCCTCCTCTTCCTCCTCAAACTTCTTCTCTTCATGCATCTCCTCTCTCAATCCCGCCTCCTCCTCTTCCTCCTCAAATTTCTTCTCTTTATGCATCTCCTCTCTCAATCCCGCCTCTTGCTCCTCATACTCAATCTTCTCCTCTTGCATCTCCTCTCTCCATCCCTCCTCCTCTTCCTCCTACGCTTCATCTCTCTTCTCCTCACGCACCTTCTTCTGCTCCTCTTCTTCTGTCTCCACCTCCTCTCCCTCCTATGGAGAATAATAGTAACCTGTCTGACAGGAAGTTTGCTAAGTACCGTCATCAATCGCATAGCAAGGGCCTGTGGAGGATCCCCAGAATCACCAAAAAGATTCTGATGATAGGGTCCTCTAATCTAGCCCGAATTGATTTAGATGTCCATCCTGACATCCAGGTTGAGTGCTATCCTGGTGCCGCATTATCACATTTCAGAACAATGGCTATGCGACACCAGGATGGCCCTAGCCCGGAGAAGATCATCTTGAATATTGGCATCAACTCCAAAAATGAGCATCCAACCAAAGCCTCAAGCCATTTACGGTTCATGGCTCGTGAATTTAAAAACACCTTCCCTAATGCGGAGTTGCACTTTGCTGAGATTAACTTCTCTGATAGCTTGTCAGACAGGCAAAGGTACTGTCTCAAGCGTATCAACGAATCAGCAAGGTCCAACTGCCACGTTGATAAGGTCATCCCCAAAATTTCTGATGCCAATTTTCATGTTGAGAAGGATAGAATCCATTGGACGAAAGAAACAGCTAATTGTATTTATAACCATTGGTTGACAGTACTTAGTTTAAACTAAATGTGGGTCAAGGCAATAGCTCCCCTAACATAGGATTAGGAACAAACCTTGTCAATTTAGCAGCTGACTATGATCTCTCACCATCTGAAAAATCAATTCTCGATCGTGGTCTTACTTTTATACCAACTCCAAAACCAAAAACAGGATTAGATTTGCTTTTAGACACAGGTCTTATTGAAGTAGCTAATGTTGGTCATTCAGTAAAAATAGCCCATCATTTTCGAAATTTAAATGGAGAGTCAAAACCATTCACTGGAAAATCCGGTTGGGACCCTCCAGATAGGCTAGTTGATGACAATATTAAAGCAACCATAAAAACGGTTGCTGGTATAGCCAGATCATTGCCAGTTACAAACAATAAGCAAAACCTTTCATTTCTCGAACGACAGGCTATCAACAAATTACGTAGAAATCAAAATATTATTATAAAACCAGCCGATAAAGGTTCAGCAACTGTGATTATGTCTAGAGAAAACTACATCCGCGAGGCCGAAAGGCAGTTAACTAACACCAGGCATTACAGAAAACTTGATAATTTAATTTGGCCTCACAACCGACAAAATGTCATTGAAATACTTAATTCATTGCATACAGATAAGTACATCGATAAGAAACAGCTAAAGTATCTGCTAGGTGAGAATAATCCACAAAATCGGACATTTTATATCTTGCCTAAAATCCATAAACCTATCAGCACCTGGTTAGATCCATTGACACCACCTGGACGACCCATCATTTCAGACTGTGGCAGTGAGTCTTATGGCATCTCAGAATATATTGATTACTATTTAAAGCCCATTGCTAATAGACACAAGAGCTTTCTCAAGAACACTGAACACTTTCTTTCAAAGTTATCCAAATTGTCAGTTCCGAAAGATGCATATTTAGTCACATTAGACATAGATGCTATGTATACCAATATAGATATTGATGCTGGAGTCAATGCTATTAAGAATTCTTTTGTCAAATTTCCTGATCCAGATCGACCAGACACGGAAATTCTAAAATTATTAGAGCTAAGTCTTAAAGGAAACGATTTCCAATTTAATGGTGAAAATTACCTTCAAATCTGTGGATGCGCAATGGGTAAACGATTCAGCCCAAATTTTGCCACGATTTATGTTGCGGAGTGGGAAGAGGAGGCACCGAACAAATCAACCAAAAAGCCTCTTCTTTACCTCAGATATCTAGATGACATCTTCATAGTTTGGCAACATTCAGAAGAAGACTTTTGGGAATTTTTTCGCATTTTAAATAACCAAGATTCAAACATCAAGCTAAAAGCTACTATTAGTGGAACATCGGTTGACTTTTTAGATGTCACGATCTATAAGGGTCCTCAATTTGATTCCTCTGGAAAATTAGAATATAAAGTATTCTTTAAGCCAACAGACTCACATCAGCTGCTTCACAAAAAATCATTTCATCCTCCACACACATTTAAAGGTTTGATCAAATCGCAAATCATAAGATTTTTTCGAAACTCTAGCAACAGGCAAAATCTGAATAGTGCATGCTCTACTCTGTTTGATGCTTTGAAAGCACGAGGCTATTCAGCCCGTTTTCTTCGAAAAATTAAAGCAGACACCATCAATGAGCTTGAAAATCTAAAACCTCATAGCGGACCCGAGTTTGAACCTGTCCAAATTAAACACAATAAACCAATCATGTGCGATGGATCAGTTTCTAAATGCGACACAAATAGATGCAAAGTAAACAACTATATTGTAAACCAACAAACATTCCTGAGCTTTCAAACTAAAAATGAATATCATATCCGAACTAATATGCATTGTGATTCTGAGAATGTAGTCTATTTGATCAATTGTGCCCTTTGCCAGAAACAGTATGTTGGTGAAACAAAAAAAGCATTTAGAGTGCGTGCTAGACGCCACGTTTCTGATATTAACACCTCAGCAGATACGCCAATTGCTCAACATTTCCAACTTCCTGATCATTCAGTTGAACATCATTTTGAAATCATGCCAATAGAACAGATTCCGACCTTCGATAGTGAGGAAGAAACGAGTTCGTTTCGCAAAATCCGAGAGGGCCATTGGATTAGAACACTCCAAACAAAAGCACCATTTGGAATAAATGTAGATTCGGGAATATCACAAAAGGACAAAATTATCCCATTTCAACTCATATACAATAGACGTAATGTTGAATTAGCGAAAACCATGAAAGACGAATATTCACAGTTGCAATCTAAATTAAAGGAACCGATCAAAGCACGACCAGTAATAGCTTACAATAGAAATCCAAACCTGAAAGATTTGCTAGTAAGATCAAAGTTAGACCTTATAGTTCCTGATAACAATGACAAGGTTTCATCCCTCCCTACCTATTCTTAAATAAATCTAATCCCAACCAAAATCAATGGTGGGGCAACATGAAATCATATCCGTAGGACATCTTTTAATTTTGTGTCTGCAAAAGTGTGTGTGTGTGTGTGTGTGTGTGAGTGTGTGTGTGTGTGTGTGTGTGTGTGTATGCGTGCGTGCGTGCGTGCGTGCGTGCGTGCGTTCGTTCGTGCGTGCGTTCGTACGTTCGTTCGTTCGTGCGTCCGGGAGTTTGCTCGTATGTGTGTATGGGTGTGTGCTCGTACATCCGTACGTGTGTGCATCTATACTTGCGTGGGTGTATGTGTGCGTGTGTATGTGGGTGTGGGTGCATTAATTCGTGAGTACATTAGTGCCTGGGTGTGTGCGTGCATGCATTCGTGCGTCCGTTCCTGCATGCGTTCATGCATGCATTATTGCGTGCAATCGTGCATGTATTACTGTGTGCATGTATTATTGCATGCATTCGTGCATTCGTTCAGATGTGTGCGTGCGTGCGTGCGTGCGTGCGTGCGTGCGTGCGTGCGTGCGTGCGTATGTACGTGCGTATGTACGTGCGTATGTACGTGCGTATGTGTATGTGTGTGCATTCGTGTGTCTGATTTCTCTATAATGTAGGATCAATCCCAGCCTTTACCTGTTAAAGCGACCTACTGATTAATTCACTTTACCCCAACTAATCTCAAGGGGGGACCACTCTAAGTAAATCTAAACTTGGTCTCGATAGGACAAATTTAGGCAAAGAAATTTGTAATTAAATTCCTGTGCCAATGCGTTATTTTTCAATGTAAAGACAGACAGACAGACAGACAGACAGACAGACAGACAGACAGACAGACAGACAGACAGACAGACAGACAGACAGACAGACAGACAGACAGACAGACAGACAGACAGACAGACAGACAGACAGACAGACAGACAGACAAACAGACATACAGACAGACAGACAGACAGACAGACAGACAGACAGACAGACAGACAGACAGACAGACAGACATATATACTCCTAACAGTCAGAATTTGTTGCTATTTTCGAACACACGGCAACGCCAACTTATTACAAAGAAGTAATCAACGCTTTGTAATGACTGAGTGAACCGATTCGCCAAGATAAAAAAAACTGTATAACTTGTCAGAATTTGTTTTAAATAATCTGTATTCAGGAAACCTGTCCCTTGCAGTACTCAAACAACAAGTAAATTACTCTCCGCCGCCATGATTAAACATATCTCGGCAGCATTTGATCTAATGACTGACCAAATAGCCCTCATTGTTATTTTCACACCTTAATCGCCTGAAACGAACCGGCGTACTAACCCATGCTACAGTTAGATAAGCTCAATATAATTAAGCAATCACGCCTTTTGTATTAGCTGTTTAACTTCAGTAGCGCACAAGGCGCACATTGATCTAAAGCAGGTCTTCGGGTTTAGTTTGATCTTTTGTGGAGAGACTGAATTAATAGTTAATCAGTAGTCACCATTGCAGTAATTCTCCTATAAATATGTAAGAATTATCAGTTGCCATTAGACCAGTTTTTTCGCTGCATGACGAAGACCATTACGTCGAAAGCGCTCCAGCAACTGACAGTGTAAGCTTTAATTTTATATATATATAATAATCTTGTATTAATTGTTCTTATTTTTCAGTCTCTAAATTGTTTCAACACATATCGCTCTAGTTAATATTTGGAATTTAACTTTTTTGAACTTTTCTGACTAAATTTGACATAAATCTGTAGAAATTTGATTACGTTCTAAAATGGCCAAGAATTTCAACGGCCCAGTAGGTAAAGGACGCAAATCTGGCAACCCAGCGTCCAACTTTTCTTCAACCAAAAGTGCTCCTAACCAGTCTGTTCAGGCCTTTCAGAGACTGGTTAAGATGTACTTCCATGTGTTGCAATGCTTGCATCACTATGGTCTTTTACGAGAGCATTTGGCATCAGACTCTCTCCCGAAATCTCTCAGCATGAAAATGGAGGAGATGAACTCGTTTTTCTGCCCTGCCTTACGAGATGACGAATTTTTGAAATCGACCAGCATGATAAACCAAATTTGGGCTCATAGCTGCTTAGAAAATTTAATCAAACATTATCGAAGCAAATTGGACAAATTAAAGGCAGAGGTAAAAGTGGCCGAATCTAATGTAATTCTTGATCTAGACAGAGCCAAAGGCATAGCATTGAAATGGGGTAGGCAAAATTTTGGAAATAAATTGGCCACAATGACAATCACAAATTTTTGGAAATTTTTGGCAGAAATAGCTAGTGATAAGCAAAATAGAGTGATGTCTCTACCAACACCGGCGGCCACACCGAGTACAGGTTCAGGTTATCATTCAACAATGACTAACAAACGACAACGGTCACCAACCACCTTCACACCCTCGCCTACCACTTCCAAGCGGACGAATCTGTATACATCACCAACACCAGCACCTGGTGTTGATGATGTAACAGAGTCATGGCCGGCTCTCCCAAAGACAAATTCTCCTCCTGTGCGCCGTTGTCGGGTTGTTACTCACTGTTCCCCCAATCTACCACCTAGCAACTCTTCCTCATCTCTTCCACTATCTTCTCCTCGCCACCTTCTGACTCGATCTTCTCCTCTTCCTCCTTCTCCTCTCTCAATCCCGCCTCCTCCTCTTCCTCCTCAAACTTCTTCTCTTCATGCATCTCCTCTCTCAATCCCGCCTCCTCCTCTTCCTCCTCAAACTTCTTCTCTTTATGCATCTCCTCTCTCAATCCCGCCTCTTGCTCCTCATACTCAATCTTCTCCTCTTGCATCTCCTCTCTCCATCCCTCCTCCTCCTCTTCCTCCTACGCTTCATCTCTCTTCTCCTCACGCACCTTCTTCTGCTCCTCTTCTTCTGTCTCCACCTCCTCTCCCTCCTATGGAGAATAATAGTAACCTGTCTGACAGGAAGTTTGCTAAGTACCGTCATCAATCGCATAGCAAGGGCCTGTGGAGGATCCCCAGAATCACCAAAAAGATTCTGATGATAGGGTCCTCTAATCTAGCCCGAATTGATTTAGATGTCCATCCTGACATCCAGGTTGAGTGCTATCCTGGTGCCGCATTATCACATTTCAGAACAATGGCTATGCGACACCAGGATGGCCCTAGCCCGGAGAAGATCATCTTGAATATTGGCATCAACTCCAAAAATGAGCATCCAACCAAAGCCTCAAGCCATTTACGGTTCATGGCTCGTGAATTTAAAAACACCTTCCCTAATGCGGAGTTGCACTTTGCTGAGATTAACTTCTCTGATAGCTTGTCAGACAGGCAAAGGTACTGTCTCAAGCGTATCAACGAATCAGCAAGGTCCAACTGCCACGTTGATAAGGTCATCCCCAAAATTTCTGATGCGAATTTTCATGTTGAGAAGGATAGAATCCATTGGACGAAAGAAACAGCTAATTGTATTTATAACCATTGGTTGACGGTACTTAGTTTAAACTAAATGTGGGTCAAGGCAATAGCTCCCCTAACATAGGATTAGGAACAAACCTTGTCAATTTAGCAGCTGACTATGATCTCTCACCATCTGAAAAATCAATTCTCGATCGTGGTCTTACTTTTATACCAACTCCAAAACCAAAAACAGGATTAGATTTGCTTTTAGACACAGGTCTTATTGAAGTAGCTAATTTTGGTCATTCAGTAAAAATAGCCCATCATTTTCGAAATTTAAATGGAGAGTCAAAACCATTCACTGGAAAATCCGGTTGGGACCCTCCAGATAGGCTAGTTGATGACAATGTTAAAGCAACCATAAAAACGGTTGCTGGTATAGCCAGATCATTGCCAGTTACAAACAATAAGCAAAACCTTTCATTTCTCGAACGACAGGCTATCAACAAATTACGTAGAAATCAAAATATTATTATAAAACCAGCCGATAAAGGTTCAGCAACTGTGATTATGTCTAGAGAAAACTACATCCGCGAGGCCGAAAGGCAGTTAACTAACACCAGGCATTACAGAAAACTTGATAATTTAATTTGGCCTCAAAACCGACAAAATTTCATTGAAATACTTAATTCATTGCATACAGATAAGTACATCGATAAGAAACAGCTAAAGTATCTGCTAGGTGAGAATAATCCACAAAATCGGACATTTTATATCTTGCCTAAAATCCATAAACCTATCAGCACCTGGTTAGATCCATTGACACCTCCTGGACGACCCATCATTTCAGACTGTGGCAGTGAGTCTTATGGCATTTCAGAATATATTGATTACTATTTAAAGCCCATTGCTAATAGACACAAGAGCTTTCTCAAGAACACAGAACACTTTCTTTCAAAGTTATCCAAATTGTCAGTTCCGAAAGATGCATATTTAGTCACATTAGACATAGATGCTATGTATACCAATATAGATATTGATGCTGGAGTCAATGCTATTAAGAATTCTTTTGTCAAATTTCCTGATCCAGATCGACCAGACACGGAAATTCTAAAATTATTAGAGCTAAGTCTTAAAGGAAACGATTTCCAATTTAATGGTGAAAATTACCTTCAAATCTGTGGATGCGCAATGGGTAAACGATTCAGCCCAAATTTTGCCACGATTTATGTTGCGGAGTGGGAAGAGGAGGCACTGAACAAATCAACCAAAAAGCCTCTTCTTTACCTCAGATATCTAGATGACATCTTCATAGTTTGGCAACATTCAGAAGAAGACTTTTGGGAATTTTTTCGCATTTTAAATAACCAAGATTCAAACATCAAGCTAAAAGCTACTATTAGTGGAACATCGGTTGACTTTTTAGATGTCACGATCTATAAGGGTCCTCAATTTGATTCCTCTGGAAAATTAGAATATAAAGTATTCTTTAAGCCAACAGACTCACATCAGCTGCTTCACAAAAAATCATTTCATCCTCCACACACATTTAAAGGTTTGATCAAATCGCAAATCATAAGATTTTTTCGAAACTCTAGCAACAGGCAAAATCTGAATAGTGCATGCTCTACTCTGTTTGATGCTTTGAAAGCACGAGGCTATTCAGCCCGTTTTCTTCGAAAAATTAAAGCAGACACCATCAATGAGCTTGAAAATCTAAAACCTCATAGCGGACCCGAGTTTGAGCCTGTCCAAATTAAACACAATAAACCAATCATGTGCGATGGATCAGTTTCTAAATGCGACAAAAATAGATGCAAAGTAAACAACTATATTGTAAACCAACAAACATTCCTGAGCTTTCAAACTAAAAATGAATATCATATCCGAACTAATATGCATTGTGATTCTGAGAATGTAGTTTATTTGATCAATTGTGCCCTTTGCCAGAAACAGTATGTTGGTGAAACAAAAAATGCATTTAGAGTGCGTGCTAGACGCCACGTTTCTGATATTAACACCTCAGCAGATACGCCAATTGCTCAACATTTCCAACTTCCTGATCATTCAGTTGAACATCATTTTGAAATCATGCCAATAGAACAGATTCCGACCTTCGATAGTGAGGAAGAAACGAGTTCGTTTCGCAAAATCCGAGAAGGCCATTGGATTAGAACACTCCAAACAAAAGCACCATTTGGAATAAATGTAGATTCGGGAATATCACAAAAGAACAAAATTATCCCATTTCAACTCATATACAATAGACGTAATGTTGAATTAGCGAAAACCATGAAAGACGAATATTCACAGTTGCAATCTAAATTAAAGGAACCGATCAAAGCACGACCAGTAATAGCTTACAATAGAAATCCAAACCTGAAAGATTTGCTAGTAAGATCAAAGTTAGACCTTATAGTTACTGATAACAATGACAAGGTTTCATCCCTCCCTATCTATTCTTAAATGAATCTAATCCCAACCAAAATCAATGGTGGGGCAACATGAAATCATATCCGTAGGACATCTTTTAATTTTGTGTCTGCAAAAGTATGTGTGCGTGCGTGCGTGCGTGCGTGCGTGCGTGCGTTCGTTCGTTCGTTCGTGCGTCCGGGCGTTTGTTCGTATGTGTGTATGTGTGTGGGGGTGTGCTCGTACATCCGCACGTGTGTGCATCTATACTTGCGTGGGTGTATGTGTGCGTGTGTGTATGTGGGTGTGGGTGCATTAATTCGTGAGTACATTAGTGCGTGGGTGTGTGCGTGCATGCATTCGTGCGTTCGTTCGTGCATGCATTCATGCATGCATTATTGCGTGCATTCGTGCATGTATTACTGTGTGCATGTGTTATTGCATGCATTCGTGCATTCGTTCAGATGTGTGCGTGCGTGCGTGCGTGCGTGCGTGCGTGCGTGCGTGCGTGCGTGCGTGCGTGCGTGCGTGCGTGCGTAAGTGCGTGCGTACGTGCGTGCGTACGGCCGTGCGGGCGTGCGAAAATGCATTCGTGTGTGTGTGATTTCTCTATAATGTAGGATCAATTCCAGCCTTTACCTGTTAAAGCGACCTACTGATAAGTTCATTTTACCCCAACTAATCTCAAGGGGGGACCACTCTAAGTAAATCTAAACTTGGTCTCGATAGGACAAATTTAGGTAAAGAAATTTGTAATTAAATTCCTGTGCCAATGCGGTTTTTTCAATGTAAAGACAGACAGACAGACAGACAGACAGACAGACAGGCAGGCAGGCAGGCAGGCAGGCAGGCAGGCAGGCAGGCAGGCAGGCAGGCAGGCAGGCAGGCAGGCAGGCAGGCAGGCAGGCAGGCTCAACATTTCCAACTTCCTGATCATTCAGTTGAACATCATTTTGAAATCATGCCAATAGAACAGATTCCGACCTTCGATAGTGAGGAAGAAACGAGTTCGTTTCGCAAAATCCGAGAAGGCCATTGGATTAGAACACTCCAAACAAAAGCACCATTTGGAATAAATGTAGATTCGGGAATATCACAAAAGAACAAAATTATCCCATTTCAACTCATATACAATAGACGTAATGTTGAATTAGCAAAAACCATGAAAGACGAATATTCACAGTTGCAATCTAAATTAAAGGAACCGATCAAAGCACGACCAGTAATAGCTTACAATAGAAATCCAAACCTGAAAGATTTGCTAGTAAGATCAAAGTTAGACCTTATGGTTCCTGATAACAATGACAAGGTTTCATCCCTCCCTACCTATTCTTAAATAAATCTAATCCCAACCAAAATCAATGGTGGGGCAACATGAAATCATATCCGTAGGACATCTTTTAATTTTGTGTCTGCAAAAGTATGTGTGCGTACGTGTGTGCGTGCGTGCGTGCGTTCGTTCGTTCGTTCGTGCGTGCGTTCGTTCGTTCGTGCGTCCGGGCGTTTGTTCGTATGTGTGTATGTGTGTGGGGGTGTGCTCGTACATCCGCACGTGTGTGCATCTATACTTGCGTGGGTGTATGTGTGCGTGTGTGTATGTGGGTGTGGGTGCATTAATTCGTGAGTACATTAGTGCGTGGGTGTGTGCGTGCATGCATTCGTGCGTTCGTTCGTGCATGCATTCATGCATGCATTATTGCGTGCATTCGTGCATGTATTACTGTGTGCATGTGTTATTGCATGCATTCGTGCATTCGTTCAGATGTGTGCGTGCGTGCGTGCGTGCGTGCGTGCGTGCGTGCGTGCGTGCGTGCGTGCGTGCGTGCGTGCGTGCGTGCGTGCGTGCGTGCGTGCGTGCGTGCGTGCGTGCGTGCGTGCGTGCGTGCGTAAATGCGTGCGTAAGTGCGTGCGTGCGTAAGTGCGTAAGTGCGTGCGTGCGTGCGTGCATGCGTGCGTACGGCCGTGCGGGCGTGCGAAGGTGCATTCGTGTGTGTGATTTCTCTATAATGTAGGATCAATTCCAGCCTTTACCTGTTAAAGCGACCTACTGATAAGTTCATTTTACCCCAACTAATCTCAAGGGGGGACCACTCTAAGTAAATCTAAACTTGGTCTCGATAGGACAAATTTAGGTAAAGAAATTTGTAATTAAATTCCTGTGCCAATGCGTTTTTTTCAATGTAAAGACAGACAGACAGGCAGACAGACATTGAAAACACGCGGAGTGCAGCCCACCACTGTCTTAAAGGAAACGATTTCCAATTTAATGGTGAAAATTACCTTCAAATCTGTGGATGCGCAATGGGTAAACGATTCAGCCCAAATTTTGCCACGATTTATGTTGCGGAGTGGGAAGAGGAGGCACTGAACAAATCAACCAAAAAGCCTCTTCTTTACCTCAGATATCTAGATGACATCTTCATAGTTTGGTAACATTCAGAAGAAGACTTTTGGGAATTTTTTCGCATTTTAAATAACCAAGATTCAAACATCAAGCTAAAAGCTACTATTAGTGGAACATCGGTTGACTTTTTAGATGTCACGATCTATAAGGGTCCTCAATTTGATTCCTCTGGAAAATTAGAATATAAAGTATTCTTTAAGCCAACAGACTCACATCAGCTGCTTCACAAAAAATCATTTCATCCTCCACACACATTTAAAGGTTTGATCAAATCGCAAATCATAAGATTTTTTCGAAACTCTAGCAACAGGCAAAATCTGAATAGTGCATGCTCTACTCTGTTTGATGCTTTGAAAGCACGAGGCTATTCAGCCCGTTTTCTTCGAAAAATTAAAGCAGACACCATCAATGAGCTTGAAAATCTAAAACCTCATAGCGGACCCGAGTTTGAACCTGTCCAAATTAAACACAATAAACCAATCATGTGCGATGGATCAGTTTCTAAATGCGACAAAAATAGATGCAAAGTAAACAACTATATTGTAAACCAACAAACATTCCTGAGCTTTCAAACTAAAAATGAATATCATATCCGAACTAATATGCATTGTGATTCTGAGAATGTAGTTTATTTGATCAATTGTGCCCTTTGCCAGAAACAGTATGTTGGTGAAACAAAAAATGCATTTAGAGTGCGTGCTAGACGCCACGTTTCTGATATTAACACCTCAGCAGATACGCCAATTGCTCAACATTTCCAACTTCCTGATCATTCAGTTGAACATCATTTTGAAATCATGCCAATAGAACAGATTCCGACCTTCGATAGTGAGGAAGAAACGAGTTCGTTTCGCAAAATCCGAGAGGGCCATTGGATTAGAACACTCCAAACAAAAGCACCATTTGGAATAAATGTAGATTCGGGAATATCACAAAAGAACAAAATTATCCCATTTCAACTCATATACAATAGACGTAATGTTGAATTAGCGAAAACCATGAAAGACGAATATTCACAGTTGCAATCTAAATTAAAGGAACCGATCAAAGCACGACCAGTAATAGCTTACAATAGAAATCCAAACCTGAAAGATTTGCTAGTAAGATCAAAGTTAGACCTTATGGTTCCTGATAACAATGACAAGGTTTCATCCCTCCCTACCTATTCTTAAATAAATCTAATCCCAACCAAAATCAATGGTGGGGCAACATGAAATCATATCCGTAGGACATCTTTTAATTTTGTGTCTGCAAAAGTGTGTGCGTGCGTGCGTGCGTGCGTGCGTGCGTGCGTGCGTGCGTGCGTGCGTGCGTGCGTTCGTTCGTTCGTTCGTTCGTTCGTTCGTTCGTTCGTGCGTCCGGCGTTTGTTCGTATGTGTGTATGGGTGTGTGCTCGTACATCCGTACGTGTGTGCATCTATACTTGCGTGGGTGTATGTGTGCGTGTGTATGTGGGTGTGGGTGCATTAATTCGTGAGTACATTAGTGCCTGGGTGTGTGCGTGCATGCATTCGTGCGTCCGTTCGTGCATGCGTTCATGCATGCATTATTGCGTGCATTCGTGCATGTATTACTGTGTGCATGTATTATTGCGTGCATTCGTTCAGATGCGTGCGTGCGTGCGTGCGTGCGTGCGTGCGTGCGTGCGTGCGTGCGTGCGTGCGTGCGTGCGTGCGTGCGTGCGTGCGTGCGTATGTACGTGCGTATGTACGTGCGTATGTACGTGCGTATGTGTATGTGTGTGCATTCGTGTGTCTGATTTCTCTATAATGTAGGATCAATCCCAGCCTTTACCTGTTAAAGCGACCTACTGATTAATTCACTTTACCCCAACTAATCTCAAGGGGGGACCACTCTAAGTAAATCTAAACTTGGTCTCGATAGGACAAATTTAGGCAACGAAATTTGTAATTAAATTCCTGTGCCAATGCGTTATTTTTCAATGTAAAGACGGACTTGCTTGTGCCAGGCCTCCATATTTGTCCCAAATCAAACAATTTTAAACTGATTACATGTACAAATACACTGTCGGAATTGGTCTGTTGGTAGCTGATATTTCGTTTGCACGGTCGTCCATACGTGCAATCGTCCATGCGTTCGTTCGTTCGTTCGTTCGTTCGTTCGTTCGTTCGGGCGGGCGGGCGGGCGGGCGGGCGGGCGTCCGTGCGGGCGGGCGTCCGTGCGTATGTGCGTGCATGCGTTCATATGTGCGTTTATTCATTCATTCATTCGTTCGTTCATCCACCTATCTGTTCACTCATCCTGTCACCTGTCCTTGGCCTCTCTATTGGTTTACTGGTCTGTGCCTCCCAGACATCAATTGATTGTCTATGTGGATGGACTGATGGATGGATTACTGGGTGGGTGGCCGGGTGGGTGCATGGATTGTTTGGACATATATGTTTGTAAAGGTACAAACCACCTCTCTTCCGCAACCACCTGCCGTATTTTATTCTTATATTTTCAACAGCCGCACCAACTCATTGCAAAGAAGCAATTAGCGCTTTGCAATGACTAAGTGAATAAATTAAAGCAAATTCGGAAATGAAATTGTAGCTTTCACCCATTTGCCTATTCATTTGTTCAGTCGTCTAGTCACCCACCGGGTGTCTGTCTATCAGTTTACAAATCTGTTCTCCCCTTAATCAAGTATTTGTTTGGGTGGATGGCAGGATGGACTGATGGATGGATTAATATGCTGGTGTCTGGGCGGGTGAATGAGTGCATGGGTTGTTGGACATATAAGCTTACAAAGCTCAAACAACCTGTGACTTACAACCACCTCTCTTTAGAAGGAATCTCACTAGACCAACAACATTCAGTCAATCCACAATGGATCATCCTATGTCAGAAAGACCTGCTCAAAACTATTTGTTTATTCCTATTTTCGAACACAGGGCAACACCAACTTATTACAAAGAAGTAATCAATGCTTTGTAATGACTGAGTGAACCGATTTGCCCAGATCAAAAAACTGTATAACTCCTAACTGTCCAAATGTGTTCCTATTTTCGAACACACGGCAACGCCAACTTATTACAAAGAAGTAATCAACGCTTTGTAATGACTGAGTGAACCGATTCGCCAAGATCAAATAACTGTATAACTTGTCAGAATTTGTTTTAATACTCTTTATTCAGGAAACCTGTCCCTTGCAGTACTCAAACAACAAGTAAATTACTCTCCGCCGCCATGATTAAACATATCTCGGCAGCATTTGATCTAATGCCTGACCAAATAGCCCTCATTGTTATTCTCACACCTTAATCGCCTGAAACGAACCGGCGTACTAACCCATGCTACAGTTAGATAAGCTCGATATAATTAAGCAATCACGCCTTTTGTATTAGCTGTTTGACTTCAGTAGCGCCAAAGGCGCACATTGATCTAAAGCAGGTCTTCGGGTTTAGTTTGATCTTTTGTGGAGAGACTGAATTAATAGTTAATCAGTAGTCACCATTGTAGTAATTCTCCTATAAATATGTAAGCATTATCAGTTGCCATTAGACCAGTTTTTTCGCTGCATGACGAAGACCATTACGTCGAAAGCGCTCCAGCAACTGACAGTGTAAGCTTTAATTTTATATATATATAATAATCTTGTATTAATTGTTCTTATTTTTCAGTCTCTAAATTGTTTCAACACATATCGCTCTAGTTAATATTTGGTAGTTAACTTTTTTGAACTTTTCTGACTAAATTTGACATAAATCTGTAGAAATTTGATTACGTTCTAAAATGGCCAAGAATTTCAACGGCCCAGTGGGTAAAGGACGCAAATCTGGCAACCCAGCGTCCAACTTTTCTTCAACCAAAAGTGCTCCTAACCAGTCTGTTCAGGCCTTTCAGAGACTGGTTAAGATGTACTTCCATGTGTTGCAATGCTTGCATCACTATGTTCTTTTACGAGAGCATTTGGCATCAGACTCTCTCCCGAAATCTCTCAGCATGAAAATGGAGGAGATGAACTCGTTTTTCTGCCCTGCCTTACGAGATGACGAATTTTTGAAATCGACCAGCATGATAAACCAAATTTGGGCTCATAGCTGCTTAGAAAATTTAATCAACCATTATCGAAGCAAATTGGACAAATTAAAGGCAGAGGTAAAAGTGGCCGAATCTAATGTAATTCTTGATCTAGACAGAGCCAAAGGCATAGCATTGAAATGGGGTAGGCAAAATTTTGGAAATAAATTGGCCACAACGACAATCACAAATTTTTGGAAATTTTTGGCAGAAATAGCTAGTGATAAGCAAAATAGAGTGATGTCTCTACCAACACCGGCGGCCACACCGAGTACAGGTTCAGGTTATCATTCAACAATGACTAACAAACGACAACGGTCACCAACCACCTTCACACCCTCGCCTACCACTTCCAAGCGGACGAATCTGTATACATCACCAACACCAGCACCTGGTGTTGATGATGTAACAGAGTCATGGCCGGCTCTCCCAAAGACAAATTCTCCTCCTGTGCGCCGTTGTCGGGTTGTTACTCACTGTTCCCCCAATCTACCACCTAGCAACTCTTCCTCATCTCTTCCACTATCTTCTCCTCGCCACCTTCTGACTCGATCTTCTCCTCTTCCTCCTTCTCCTCTCTCAATCCCGCCTCCTCCTCTTCCTCCTCAAACTTCTTCTCTTCATGCATCTCCTCTCTCAATCCCGCCTCCTCCTCTTCCTCCTCAACCTTCTTCTCTTTATGCATCTCCTCTCTCAATCCCGCCTCTTGCTCCTCATACTCAACCTTCTCCTCTTGCATCTCCTCTCTCCATCCCTCCTCCTCCTCTTCCTCCTACGCTTCATCTCTCTTCTCCTCACGCACCTTCTTCTGCTCCTCTTCTTCGGTCTCCACCTCCTCTCCCTCCTATGGAGAATAATAGTAACCTGTCTGACAGGAAGTTTGCTAAGTACCGTCATCAATCGCATAGCAAGGGCCTGTGGAGGATCCCCAGAATCACCAAAAAGATTCTGATGATAGGGTCTTCTAATCTAGCCCGAATTGATTTAGATGTCCATCCTGACATCCAGGTTGAGTGCTATCCTGGTGCCGCATTATCACATTTCAGAACAATGGCTATGCGACACCAGGATGGCCCTAGCCCGGAGAAGATCATCTTGAATATTGGCATCAACTCCAAAAATGAGCATCCAACCAAAGCCTCAAGCCATTTACGGTTCATGGCTCGTGAATTTAAAAACACCTTCCCTAATGCGGAGTTGCACTTTGCTGAGATTAACTTCTCTGATAGCTTGTCAGACAGGTAAAGGTACTGTCTCAAGCGTATCAACGAATCAGCAAGGTCCAACTGCCACGTTGATAAGGTCATCCCCAAAATTTCTGATGCGAATTTTCATGTTGAGAAGGATAGAATCCATTGGACGAAAGAAACAGCTAATTGTATTTATAACCATTGGTTGACGGTACTTAGTTTAAACTAAATGTGGGTCAAGGCAATAGCTCCCCTAACATAGGATTAGGAACAAACCTTGTCAATTTAGCAGCTGACTATGATCTCTCACCATCTGAAAAATCAATTCTCGATCGTGGTCTTACTTTTATACCAACTCCAAAACCAAAAACAGGATTAGATTTGCTTTTAGACACAGGTCTTATTGAAGTAGCTAATTTTGGTCATTCAGTAAAAATAGCCCATCATTTTCGAAATTTAAATGGAGAGTCAAAACCATTCACTGGAAAATCCGGTTGGGACCCTCCAGATAGGCTAGTTGATGACAATGTTAAAGCAACCATAAAAACGGTTGCTGGTATAGCCAGATCATTGCCAGTTACAAACAATAAGCAAAACCTTTCATTTCTCGAACGACAGGCTATCAACAAATTACGTAGAAATCAAAATATTATTATAAAACCAGCCGATAAAGGTTCAGCAACTGTGATTATGTCTAGAGAAAACTACATCCGCGAGGCCGAAAGGCAGTTAACTAACACCAGGCATTACAGAAAACTTGATAATTTAATTTGGCCTCAAAACCGACAAAATTTCATTGAAATACTTAATTCATTGCATACAGATAAGTACATCGATAAGAAACAGCTAAAGTATCTGCTAGGTGAGAATAATCCACAAAATCGGACATTTTATATCTTGCCTAAAATCCATAAACCTATCAGCACCTGGTTAGATCCATTGACACCTCCTGGACGACCCATCATTTCAGACTGTGGCAGTGAGTCTTATGGCATTTCAGAATATATTGATTACTATTTAAAGCCCATTGCTAATAGACACAAGAGCTTTCTCAAGAACACTGAACACTTTCTTTCAAAGTTATCCAAATTGTCAGTTCCGAAAGATGTATATTTAGTCACATTAGACATAGATGCTATGTATACCAATATAGATATTGATGCTGGAGTCAATGCTATTAAGAATTCTTTTGTCAAATTTCCTGATCCAGATCGACCAGACACGGAAATTCTAAAATTATTAGAGCTAAGTCTTAAAGGAAACGATTTCCAATTTAATGGTGACAATTACCTTCAAATCTGTGGATGCGCAATGGGTAAACGATTCAGCCCAAATTTTGCCACGATTTATGTTGCGGAGTGGGAAGTGGAGGCAATGAACAAATCAACCAAAAAGCCTCTTCTTTACCTCAGATATCTAGATGACATCTTCATAGTTTGGCAACATTCAGAAGAAGACTTTTGGGAATTTTTTCGCATTTTAAATAACCAAGATTCAAACATCAAGCTAAAAGCTACTATTAGTGGAACATCGGTTGACTTTTTAGATGTCACGATCTATAAGGGTCCTCAATTTGATTCCTCTGGAAAATTAGAATATAAAGTATTCTTTAAGCCAACAGACTCACATCAGCTGCTTCACAAAAAATCATTTCATCCTCCACACACATTTAAAGGTTTGATCAAATCGCAAATCATAAGATTTTTTCGAAACTCTAGCAACAGGCAAACTCTGAATAGTGCATGCTCTACTCTGTTTGATGCTTTGAAAGCACGAGGCTATTCAGCCCGTTTTCTTCGAAAAATTAAAGCAGACACCATCAATGAGCTTGAAAATCTAAAACCTCATAGCGGACCCGAGTTTGAACATGTCCAAATTAAACACAATAAACCAATCATGTGCGATGGATCAGTTTCTAAATGCGACAAATATAGATGCAAAGTAAACAACTATATTGTAAACCAACAAACATTCCTGAGCTTTCAAACTAAAAATGAATATCATATCCGAACTAATATGCATTGTGATTCTGAGAATGTAGTTTATTTGATCAATTGTGCCCTTTGCCAGAAACAGTATGTTGGTGAAACAAAAAATGCATTTAGAGTGCGTGCTAGACGCCACGTTTCTGATATTAACACCTCAGCAGATACGCCAATTGCTCAACATTTCCAACTTCCTGATCATTCAGTTGAACATCATTTTGAAATCATGCCAATAGAACAGATTCCGACCTTCGATAGTGAGGAAGAAACGAGTTCGTTTCGCAAAATCCGAGAAGGCCATTGGATTAGAACACTCCAAACAAAAGCACCATTTGGAATAAATGTAGATTCGGGAATATCACAAAAGAACAAAATTATCCCATTTCAACTCATATACAATAGACGTAATGTTGAATTAGCAAAAACCATGAAAGACGAATATTCACAGTTGCAATCTAAATTAAAGGAACCGATCAAAGCACGACCAGTAATAGCTTACAATAGAAATCCAAACCTGAAAGATTTGCTAGTAAGATCAAAGTTAGACCTTATGGTTCCTGATAACAATGACAAGGTTTCATCCCTCCCTACCTATTCTTAAATAAATCTAATCCCAACCAAAATCAATGGTGGGGCAACATGAAATCATATCCGTAGGACATCTTTTAATTTTGTGTCTGCAAAAGTGTGTGCGTGCGTGCGTGCGTGCGTGCGTTCGTTCGTTCGTTCGTGCGTCCGGCGTTTGTTCGTATGTGTGTATGGGTGTGTGCTCGTACATCCGTACGTGTGTGCATCTATACTTGCGTGGGTGTATGTGTGCGTGTGTATGTGGGTGTGGGTGCATTAATTCGTGAGTACATTAGTGCCTGGGTGTGTGCGTGCATGCATTCGTGCGTCCGTTCGTGCATGCGTTCATGCATGCATTATTGCGTGCATTCGTGCATGTATTACTGTGTGCATGTATTATTGCGTGCATTCGTTCAGATGCGTGCGTGCGTGCGTGCGTGCGTGCGTGCGTGCGTGCGTATGTACGTGCGTATGTACGTGCGTATGTGTATGTGTGTGCATTCGTGTGTCTGATTTCTCTATAATGTAGGATCAATCCCAGCCTTTACCTGTTAAAGCGACCTACTGATTAATTCACTTTACCCCAACTAATCTCAAGGGGGGACCACTCTAAGTAAATCTAAACTTGGTCTCGATATGACAAATTTAGGCAAAGAAATTTGTAATTAAATTCCTGTGCCAATGCGTTATTTTTCAATGTAAAGACAGACAGACAGACAGACAGACAGGCAGGCAGGCAGACAGACAGACAGACAGACATACAGGCAGGCAGACAGACAGACAGACAGACAGACAGACATACAGGCAGGCAGGCAGGCAGGCAGACATTGAAAACACGCGGAGTGCAGTCCACCACTGTCTTAAAGGAAACGATTTCCAATTTAATGGTGAAAATTACCTTCAAATCTGTGGATGCGCAATGGGTAAACGATTCAGCCCAAATTTTGCCACGATTTATGTTGCGGAGTGGGAAGAGGAGGCACTGAACAAATCAACCAAAAAGCCTCTTCTTTACCTCAGATATCTAGATGACATCTTCATAGTTTGGACACATTCAGAAGAAGACTTTTGGGAATTTTTTCGCATTTTAAATAACCAAGATTCAAACATCAAGCTAAAAGCTACTATTAGTGGAACATCGGTTGACTTTTTAGATGTCACGATCTATAAGGGTCCTCAATTTGATTCCTCTGGAAAATTAGAATATAAAGTATTCTTTAAGCCAACAGACTCACATCAGCTGCTTCACAAAAAATCATTTCATCCTCCACACACATTTAAAGGTTTGATCAAATCGCAAATCATAAGATTTTTTCGAAACTCTAGCAACAGGCAAACTCTGAATAGTGCATGCTCTACTCTGTTTGATGCTTTGAAAGCACGAGGCTATTCAGCCCGTTGTCTTCGAAAAATTAAAGCAGACACCATCAATGAGCTTGAAAATCTAAAACCTCATAGCGGACCCGAGTTTGAACATGTCCAAATTAAACACAATAAACCAATCATGTGCGATGGATCAGTTTCTAAATGCGACAAAAATAGATGCAAAGTAAACAACTATATTGTAAACCAACAAACATTCCTGAGCTTTCAAACTAAAAATGAATATCATATCCGAACTAATATGCATTGTGATTCTGAGAATGTAGTCTATTTGATCAATTGTTCCCTTTGCCAGAAACAATATGTTGGTGAAACAAAAAATGCATTTAGAGTGCGTGCTAGACGCCACGTTTCTGATATTAACACCTCAGCAGATACGCCAATTGCTCAACATTTCCAACTTCCGGATCATTCAGTTGAACATCATTTTGAAATCATGCCAATAGAACAGATTCCGACCTTCGATAGTGAGGAAGAAACGAGTTCGTTTCGCAAAATCCGAGAGGGCCATTGGATTAGAACACTCCAAACAAAAGCACCATTTGGAATAAATGTAGATTCGGGAATATCACAAAAGAACAAAATTATCCCATTTCAACTCATATACAATAGACGTAATGTTGAATTAGCGAAAACCATGAAAGACGAATATTCACAGTTGCAATCTAAATTAAAGGAACCGATCAAAGCACGACCAGTAATAGCTTACAATAGAAATCCAAACCTGAAAGATTTGCTAGTAAGATCAAAGTTAGACCTTATAGTTCCTGATAACAATGACAAGGTTTCATCCCTCCCTACCTATTCTTAAATAAATCTAATCCCAACCAAAATCAATGGTGGGGCAACATGAAATCATATCCGTAGGACATCTTTTAATTTTGTGTCTGCAAAAGTGCGTGCGTGCGTGCGTGCGTGCGTGCGTGCGTGCGTGCGTGCGTGCGTGCGTGCGTGCGTGCGTGCGTGCGTGCGTGCGTTCGTTCGTTCGTTCGTTCGTTCGTTCGTGCGTCCGGACGTTCGTTCGTTCGTGCGTCCGGACGTTTGTTCGTATGTGTGTATGGGTGTGTGCTCGTACATCCGTACGTGTGTGCATCTATACTTGCGTGGGTGTATGTGTGCGTGTGTATGTGGGTGTGGGTGCATTAATTCGTGAGTACATTAGTGCCTGGGTGTGTGCGTGTATGCATTCGTGCGTCCGTTCGTGCATGCGTTCATGCATGCATTATTGCGTGCATTCGTGCATGTATTACTGTGTGCATGTATTATTGCATGCATTCGTGCATTCGTTCAGATGCGTGCGTGCGTGCGTGCGTGCGTGCGTGCGTGCGTGCGTGCGTGCGTGCGTGCGTGCGTGCGTGCGTATGTACGTGCGTATGTGTGTGCATTCGTGTGTGTGATTTCTCTATAATGTAGGATCAATCCCAGCCTTTACCTGTTAAAGCGACCTACTGATTAATTCACTTTACCCCAACTAATCTCAAGGGGGGACCACTCTAAGTAAATCTAAACTTGGTCTCGATAGGACAAATTTAGGCAAAGACATTTTTAATTAAATTCCTGTGCCAATGCGGTTTTTTTCAATGTAAAGACAGACAGACAGACAGACAGACATGCAGGCAGGCAGGCAGGCAGGCAGACAGACATTGAAAACACGCGGAGTGCAGTCCACCAGTCAAATTCCACGTGGTTGGTGTATTTAATACAGCCAAATGATTGGTCATATGCGATTTGTCGATCGCGTAGGGCATACAAATTAGAATGGATTTACGCTTCTAGATTTTCGCGCACGCGTGTAGATTAGCGGTTATCAAAGACTATAATGGAAGCGTAAAGTAATTTCTTAATGCGTTACGCTCGCTCGCATGACGCTCGCATCCGGTTTGGGGGAGGTGTAACATCCCCACCAAACCGGATGCGAGCGTCACACATTAAGATATTATTTTGCGCTTCCATTATAGCCTATGATAATTGCTAAACTGCTTGCGTGCGTGGCAATTGGAAGCGTAAATAGCTGACGCGCCGATCTAAATTAGAAATCAATTCTAATTGTTACACCCTAAGCGATCGACAAATCGCATATAACCAACTATTTAACAGTACAGATAGGCGGACAGACTGACAGACATAAGGATGGACGGACGGACGGACGGACAGAGAGACAGGCAGGCAGACAGACTGACAGACTGACAGGCGGGCAGGCAGGCAGGCAGACAGGCAGGTAGGTAGACGGACAGACAGATGTTGATAACACTCGGAGTGCAGTCCACCGGTCAAATTGCACGTGGTTTGTGTATATGTCTGTCTGTCTGTGGCTGTACGTAGCAAAAACGTAAAACGATCTGATTTTAAACAAGAAAGACTTATTTTTATCATATGTCCTCGGTATAATTGAGCAGCAGCTGATTCCTGATCTACAGCTTTCTTGTAAATTACTGATGATTTCAGTCAAATTTTACTCTAAGCAACATGTTATTCAAACACGAATTTACAAACTCTGATTAAATAATAATAGGCACAATAATGGAGGAATCCGGTTTATAGGTCAATCATATGAGGTCATAATCAACTACGTCACATACAGGTTGACGTCACAATCCGGTGTCACAATCCACAATCATAATAGACAGAAATAAGCCATCTTTAAGCTGGAATAGTCTGTCAAGTTGTACGAATTGTACGTCTTTACTATTTAATAAACATGATGTTGAATATTTTGAAACTAATTGGGCGCACATCAAACCATTAAATTAGTTTCAAAATATTCAACAGCTTTTAGTTTTTTGGAAATTGAGTTTCATTGAGTGCAGCGATCGATTGATCCCAACACACATCACAGGCAAAGCGTGATTGGAACTGAGCTAGAGATGGTCGGGGTATAGCTAAAACTGGATTCCTCCATTCTGTTTCCATGTATATGTATTCCGTCAAACCAACCTGTCTTGCCATGGCACTACTCCTTCAACAGAGTTGAAGAACTGACAGAAGTTATCATGTATGACGAAGGCTTCTCGACCAGCGCAATTTGCTCCAATGTGTCTTAATTGATACATGGCGCCCTCTGCTTATCTTGCCTCACCAAGCCACATCTGGTTATCCCTTGGTTACATGAGGAAGTTGTGCAAAATGCAAGCTGCCATCACCATGACATCAACTTTGTCAGCAGCAGATTAATCTTCCTAGATATTGTGGAAAGAATACCAAAAAGCCTTTTTCGACAGTCATCCTTGGCCTGTACTGTCGAAAATCCTATGTGCGTCTTTCCAAAGGCTGATTTCGTACTCGGTATGGATGTATTAAATAACATTTAAGCGGGAATGCTGCATCCCCTACCGTGACAAAGGGTATTCTGCCTGGCTGTGCTGAACTGGCCAAGAGAAACATGGCAGTAACATTCATCTTGTCAGATAAGATGTGTTCTGCCAAATCAAATATGCTATTCATTTATGAACTCTTTCGCCTATTAAAATACATTTTAAAATAGTCAACATTTGATCTTAATAATTGTTTTGTGCCTTTTATAAGATATTTCTATGATAGTGGAACATTGCAGTATGTAGTAGCGATTTATAACACCTGTCATATTTTCAAAATCAACATGATACAGGCATGGGTTGGCTTGACATTGTTCCATGGCTTAAGATATGTTTGCAAACTGTCCATTCTTTGTGAGTATTTAGCAACGTTTATGATGGTGTTTCACTTGCTCCAATTAGAAAGGTCAATATGAAATCAAAGTTTCACAGCCGACATTGTATAATGCACAGCTTCAAGATACCCTAAGTTATGAGGTTATACGTCAGGACATTAATATTATAATAATATATCCTGTTTACTGATAAATCAATACAAATTGCACTTGGATATGTGTAAGAACATGCGCCGTTTATAAATACACGTGGTCGGAAGATGTGTTGATAAATAAGAATAGGTCCGCTCATAATTGAATCCACGCGCGTAAAATATTCGTTTCTGATGTGGTTATATATGTGCGCATGCCGGACGTAATCGCACGCTCGCGTGACGCGCTCATCCGTTTTGGAGGAGGTGTGAGTGTGTTTTGCCCCTATTAATCTCATGTTTCTAATCTGACGCACTGGCGCCTGCGCGACGCCAGCGTGACGCCCGCGTCCTGTCTGTTTTGCTCTTAATGCGAATAAAGATTCGTTCATTCATTCATTCATTCATTCATTCATTCATTCATTCATTCATTCATTCATTCATTGATTCATTCCTTTTATCCACAGTTCACGAGCAATGGACGTTTTCAGTTTTAGCTATGCCCCGCCTATCTCTAGGTAAGTTCCACCCATGCGTCGCCCGTGTTGGGATCGGTCAATCCCCGAACGCCCTGACTATTAATTTCCAGAAAAATATATTGGTACGGTGTTGAATATTTTGAAACTAATTCGCCTGGGTGCTGTTGCTGCATATATTCAACACAATGTTTATTAAATAATAAAGACATAGAATTCGTACAACAACGCGTAGCCCGTCTTCAATTATGCGTTCGTGGCGTACTTATCTACGTCATTAATTGATTATGACACCATCCTATACGTCAGGTAGTTGATTATGACGTCATATTATGGATGGATAAACTGGAAAGTCCCATTACCCTGATCAAGCTGTGAAGATTGTTAACGATATTTTTTACCATCTATCAAAAAACAGTTCGGGCAAACGACGTTTCATTTCTGACACGACATTAAAGGATAACTAACCTCATCTCATGATATCCATACAGATGATCTAATAGGCCACTCATAAACTATGCATGGAATTTTAAGCTTTTTTATCATCCCGTCAAAGAAAGATATTTAGGCCTTGGTAGCTAAATGTTGGTACATTTCTACAGTTTTAAGCCATATGATGGCTGTCATGATTTACTGTTCAACCAATCAGAAACACCTAACGTGTTTTCCTCGGTATATACACTCAATCGTAGAGGTGTCGTCTATAGGTTGACAATGCAGTATAAAAGGAACCAAGCAGGTACGCTGTTGAATATTTTGAAACAAATTTGGCTGGAAGTTATTGCTGCCATTGGCAGCAACAACTTCCAGTCAAATGAGTTTCAAAATATTCAACAAGATGGTTATTACATATTAAAGAATGTAAAGCATTAACACTCGCATGACGTCACACACTAGTGCATGAAGACAGACAATGGTGGCGATCGCTGTTAAACATTTATACGACATTACAAAGCAGATAATTGTGATACAGATAAGGGAATATAACGGAATGTGAATGATATGGAATATATAAACCGTAATCTATAGACGCAGTACAACAATTGAGATGAGATTAGCATCCCTTTAAGATCACATTTTCTATTACATCTGAGTTGTATTAAATGTGTATTAATCATTCGTATGTAAAGTGCGCCTCAAAGCGCTGATAATACAATACATATAAATTAACTCTGTACTGGTAAATTGTCCAGGCCAAGCCAAGAGAAGACACTATATTTAAATGTATCATTAAGTGTGCATATTCACTATAAAATGCTTGAAAAAAAAATTTCTTAAAATTGTGTACTCTAAGTGGCTTAAAGTGTGTTTTTTAAGTTGTACAATTGAATTAGAGATACGAGTTCCTAATTCGACTTCACATTTAAACAATATAATAATGTATAAGGAATGAAATCATCATATGCTACGATGTATATCGTTTCATTAGATTGAGGTACACAATTTAATCCTCTAAAGGTAGATAATTTTAATAACTTTATTTTAAAGTATTTTGGTGTGAATATGCACTTTACAATGTACAATGTTTGTCTTCTGTTGTCCAGCAAATACCAGTATAGGGGTTGCTTTGGCAGACTTGATCGTTAATGATCAAGAAACTTACGTTCTCGCGTAGCCAGTGTCCATTTACAGGCCACGAGAAGATAATTTTTTTTACATTGTACCAATGGAATGAATGGCTCCGTTACCGAGCCAGTCATTCCAGTGGTAAATGTACACATCATAGTCTTCCATTGGTCTGGAAATGGACAGTCCTCAGTATACCTGAGGGTGGTTGAGAAGGTTTGACCATTAAAGCTCTAATGTGCATATTCACAGCAGAATGGGTCAAAATAAAATTGTCAAAACTATATACTTTTAGAGGCTTAGATTGTGTGCCTAGATGTCATGAAACGAAATACATCTTTGCATATGATGATTTTATTACGTATAAATTAATATAATGTTTTAAGTTGTCAAATTGAATTAGAGGCACGAATCCCTAATTTAAATTGACAACTACACTTAGGAAATGTATTTATATGGGATGAAAGCATCATATGTTAAGATTTATTTTGCTTCATTACATTGAGGTACACAATTTAAGCCTCTAAACGTATATAATTGGGGTGCGGGGTGGGGTGCTACATGATTGCTATTATTTAAGACTGGTTGTTATACAACCACCCATCTTGACCGTTTAATATCTCATGTATCAACAGTGCCTCAACGCGCTCAAAATGCTACCCATATTAATTAGCCATTTACTGGTGAATATCGCTTCCAAGAAAACCATACCAAGAAAACTAATTTTCTCACTTAACTTTTTTGCAAACGAACTTTGCTCACGGCCACTACAGGTGCTGGTTTCTTTGGTGGACCAGACGATTCATGGATTAATTGTCAAGAAAATCGAAAATTCAGCCTAGCCATTATCCATATGTAGGCCAAGAGTATCCTATTTTTGAAAATTGAATTCTGGGATGGCTAGGTCAGTAACCGTGCCAGTCATTCAAGTGGTAACATTTCAAAAGATAGGACACGCCTGGCACACATCATAGGCCTTTTGGTCATTTTGACAATTGAAAGGGTTAAATTGCTACAAGGGGGGGGGGGGGGGTAAAGCATAGCTACCAGAAACGACGAATTATTTTTTTCAATAATTCTCTGTTGAATATTGTATTTTGAAAGAAGTTTGACTGGAAACTATTGCAGCAAGCGGTTCCAGATAAAGTAGTTTTACTATATTTAGCAATGTTCTTGTATAATTGTGTTGTAATTGAGACATGGACATTTCAAGGGCTAAATTGGTAATATGGGTCACGTGCAATATAATTAAAGGGATGATAATCTCATCTCAAATGTTGTATTGAACTGATAGATTATGTTTTATAGATTCCATATGATTTATATCCTGTCACATTCCTGTATCTGTATCATAATTATCTGCATTGTAATATCGCGCAACTCTTGAATAGTGAACGCCACCATGTTGTCTCTTCAGGTGTGTGATGTTATGTAAGTGGCAATGCATTGCCTTCCTTATTATGTAATAACATGTTCTTGAATATTTTGAAGAACTTCCAGTCAAATTAGTTACAATATATTCAAAAGGTTACATGTATGGTTGCTTATATACCACATTGCGAACATATAGATAGCATCTCAATGACTGAGCGCACATACCGAGGCTTTTTCTGATTGGTTGAAAAGTAAAACATAACACCCATCATAGAAATGTATCAATATTTAGCTACTAAATCATTACCATCTTTCCTTGTCGGTATGATAAAACGCAACTCTAAAATGGCATGGGTGGAGTGGCAATTGCTGACACCTGAGTGGTTAGTGTAAGATTAGATGACATTTCCTTTAAAGAGCACAACCTTATGGACCCAAAAGCAACTGTCCGTTATATGCAGGCTGAACTGTCAGCATTCTCACCTCATATTCTGTCCGCCCTCGCCACACTCATGCAATAACCCACTAGGTAGTCCTTCCACGAAGCGTTTCAAGTGTGCATGCTCTAGTGCCCTCCACACTTGCTCATCTGTGTAACGGTCAAACGGATCTAGATTCATCCGTAGCGTTCCAGAGAACAGCACAGGGTCCTGGAACAAAAGCAATCCACGAGTAGACAATAATATAATGTAGTGCACATCAGATCACCCATTACATTCTATGTATTAGTCTAGCTTATCATAAGTACAACACGCTACTGCTACTGCTGCTGCTACTACTACTACTACTACTACTACTACTACTACTACTACTACTACTACTACTACTACTACTACTACTACTACTACTACTACTACTACGACTACTACTACTACTACTACTACTACTACTACTACTAAACTACTACTACTACTACTACTACTACTACTACTACTACTACTACTAGTCCAGGTCGATGATAGATGCGTCGCCTTCTTCTTCACTGCTGCAGTGCAGAGGCAGGGGTTCGGTGTTAGAAGCGGCCATCTTGATAGGTGGTGCTTGTTTCTGGGTCGGTGGCGCACACGTAATAGTCTTTTCATCAGTCGAAGCAGAAGAGGGTAGAATTGATGTATATGTCTGTACCGGCAGCAGTAGTCTGTTCGATGGCTCTAGTGGTGGCTGCTGGGCCAACGGTAGTGGCAGCGACAGTGGTTGTCGAGGCGGCTGTGGTGGAGATGGCAGCCGCTGCGAAAATGGCAGTGGCAGTGGTTCAAGAGGCGACTGTGGTTCTCCCATGGTGGCAGTAGTAGTAACATCCCCACCAAACCGGATGCGAGCGTCACACATTAAGATATTATTTTGCGCTTCCATTATAGCCTATGATAATTGCTAAACTGCTTGCGTGCGTGGCAATTGGAAGCGTAAATAGCTGACGCGCCGATCTAAATTAGAAATCAATTCTAATTGTTACACCCTAAGCGATCGACAAATCGCATATAACCAACTATTTAACAGTACAGATAGGCGGACAGACTGACAGACATAAGGATGGACGGACGGACGGACGGACAGAGAGACAGGCAGGCAGACAGACTGACAGACTGACAGGCGGGCAGGCAGGCAGGCAGACAGGCAGGTAGGTAGACGGACAGACAGATGTTGATAACACTCGGAGTGCAGTCCACCGGTCAAATTGCACGTGGTTTGTGTATATGTCTGTCTGTCTGTGGCTGTACGTAGCAAAAACGTAAAACGATCTGATTTTAAACAAGAAAGACTTATTTTTATCATATGTCCTCGGTATAATTGAGCAGCAGCTGATTCCTGATCTACAGCTTTCTCGTAAATTACTGATGATTTCAGTCAAATTTTACTCTAAGCAACATGTTATTCAAACACGAATTTACAAACTCTGATTAAATAATAATAGGCACAATAATGGAGGAATCCGGTTTATAGGTCAATCATATGAGGTCATAATCAACTACGTCACATACAGGTTGACGTCACAATCCGGTGTCACAATCCACAATCATAATAGACAGAAATAAGCCATCTTTAAGCTGGAATAGTCTGTCAAGTTGTACGAATTGTACGTCTTTACTATTTAATAAACATGATGTTGAATATTTTGAAACTAATTGGGCGCACATCAAACCATTAAATTAGTTTCAAAATATTCAACAGCTTTTAGTTTTTTGGAAATTGAGTTTCATTGAGTGCAGCGATCGATTGATCCCAACACACATCACAGGCAAAGCGTGATTGGAACTGAGCTAGAGATGGTCGGGGTATAGCTAAAACTGGATTCCTCCATTCTGTTTCCATGTATATGTATTCCGTCAAACCAACCTGTCTTGCCATGGCACTACTCCTTCAACAGAGTTGAAGAACTGACAGAAGTTATCATGTATGACGAAGGCTTCTCGACCAGCGCAATTTGCTCCAATGTGTCTTAATTGATACATGGCGCCCTCTGCTTATCTTGCCTCACCAAGCCACATCTGGTTATCCCTTGGTTACATGAGGAAGTTGTGCAAAATGCAAGCTGCCATCACCATGACATCAACTTTGTCAGCAGCAGATTAATCTTCCTAGATATTGTGGAAAGAATACCAAAAAGCCTTTTTCGACAGTCATCCTTGGCCTGTACTGTCGAAAATCCTATGTGCGTCTTTCCAAAGGCTGATTTCGTACTCGGTATGGATGTATTAAATAACATTTAAGCGGGAATGCTGCATCCCCTACCGTGACAAAGGGTATTCTGCCTGGCTGTGCTGAACTGGCCAAGAGAAACATGGCAGTAACATTCATCTTGTCAGATAAGATGTGTTCTGCCAAATCAAATATGCTATTCATTTATGAACTCTTTCGCCTATTAAAATACATTTTAAAATAGTCAACATTTGATCTTAATAATTGTTTTGTGCCTTTTATAAGATATTTCTATGATAGTGGAACATTGCAGTATGTAGTAGCGATTTATAACACCTGTCATATTTTCAAAATCAACATGATACAGGCATGGGTTGGCTTGACATTGTTCCATGGCTTAAGATATGTTTGCAAACTGTCCATTCTTTGTGAGTATTTAGCAACGTTTATGATGGTGTTTCACTTGCTCCAATTAGAAAGGTCAATATGAAATCAAAGTTTCACAGCCGACATTGTATAATGCACAGCTTCAAGATACCCTAAGTTATGAGGTTATACGTCAGGACATTAATATTATAATAATATATCCTGTTTACTGATAAATCAATACAAATTGCACTTGGATATGTGTAAGAACATGCGCCGTTTATAAATACACGTGGTCGGAAGATGTGTTGATAAATAAGAATAGGTCCGCTCATAATTGAATCCACGCGCGTAAAATATTCGTTTCTGATGTGGTTATATATGTGCGCATGCCGGACGTAATCGCACGCTCGCGTGACGCGCTCATCCGTTTTGGAGGAGGTGTGAGTGTGTTTTGCCCCTATTAATCTCATGTTTCTAATCTGACGCACTGGCGCCTGCGCGACGCCAGCGTGACGCCCGCGTCCTGTCTGTTTTGCTCTTAATGCGAATAAAGATTCGTTCATTCATTCATTCATTCATTCATTCATTCATTCATTCATTCATTCATTCATTCATTCATTCATTGATTCATTCCTTTTATCCACAGTTCACGAGAAATGGACGTTTTCAGTTTTAGCTATGCCCCGCCTATCTCTAGGTAAGTTCCACCCATGCGTCGCCCGTGTTGGGATCGGTCAATCCCCGAACGCCCTGACTATTAATTTCCAGAAAAATATATTGGTACGGTGTTGAATATTTTGAAACTAATTCGCCTGGGTGCTGTTGCTGCATATATTCAACACAATGTTTATTAAATAATAAAGACATAGAATTCGTACAACAACGCGTAGCCCGTCTTCAATTATGCGTTCGTGGCGTACTTATCTACGTCATTAATTGATTATGACACCATCCTATACGTCAGGTAGTTGATTATGACGTCATATTATGGATGGATAAACTGGAAAGTCCCATTACCCTGATCAAGCTGTGAAGATTGTTAACGATATTTTTTACCATCTATCAAAAAACAGTTCGGGCAAACGACGTTTCATTTCTGACACGACATTAAAGGATAACTAACCTCATCTCATGATATCCATACAGATGATCTAATAGGCCACTCATAAACTATGCATGGAATTTTAAGCTTTTTTATCATCCCGTCAAAGAAAGATATTTAGGCCTTGGTAGCTAAATGTTGGTACATTTCTACAGTTTTAAGCCATATGATGGCTGTCATGATTTACTGTTCAACCAATCAGAAACACCTAACGTGTTTTCCTCGGTATATACACTCAATCGTAGAGGTGTCGTCTATAGGTTGACAATGCAGTATAAAAGGAACCAAGCAGGTACGCTGTTGAATATTTTGAAACAAATTTGGCTGGAAGTTATTGCTGCCATTGGCAGCAACAACTTCCAGTCAAATGAGTTTCAAAATATTCAACAAGATGGTTATTACATATTAAAGAATGTAAAGCATTAACACTCGCATGACGTCACACACTAGTGCATGAAGACAGACAATGGTGGCGATCGCTGTTAAACATTTATACGACATTACAAAGCAGATAATTGTGATACAGATAAGGGAATATAACGGAATGTGAATGATATGGAATATATAAACCGTAATCTATAGACGCAGTACAACAATTGAGATGAGATTAGCATCCCTTTAAGATCACATTTTCTATTACATCTGAGTTGTATTAAATGTGTATTAATCATTCGTATGTAAAGTGCGCCTCAAAGCGCTGATAATACAATACATATAAATTAACTCTGTACTGGTAAATTGTCCAGGCCAAGCCAAGAGAAGACACTATATTTAAATGTATCATTAAGTGTGCATATTCACTATAAAATGCTTGAAAAAAAAATTTCTTAAAATTGTGTACTCTAAGTGGCTTAAAGTGTGTTTTTTAAGTTGTACAATTGAATTAGAGATACGAGTTCCTAATTCGACTTCACATTTAAACAATATAATAATGTATAAGGAATGAAATCATCATATGCTACGATGTATATCGTTTCATTAGATTGAGGTACACAATTTAATCCTCTAAAGGTAGATAATTTTAATAACTTTATTTTAAAGTATTTTGGTGTGAATATGCACTTTACAATGTACAATGTTTGTCTTCTGTTGTCCAGCAAATACCAGTATAGGGGTTGCTTTGGCAGACTTGATCGTTAATGATCAAGAAACTTACGTTCTCGCGTAGCCAGTGTCCATTTACAGGCCACGAGAAGATAATTTTTTTTACATTGTACCAATGGAATGAATGGCTCCGTTACCGAGCCAGTCATTCCAGTGGTAAATGTACACATCATAGTCTTCCATTGGTCTGGAAATGGACAGTCCTCAGTATACCTGAGGGTGGTTGAGAAGGTTTGACCATTAAAGCTCTAATGTGCATATTCACAGCAGAATGGGTCAAAATAAAATTGTCAAAACTATATACTTTTAGAGGCTTAGATTGTGTGCCTAGATGTCATGAAACGAAATACATCTTTGCATATGATGATTTTATTACGTATAAATTAATATAATGTTTTAAGTTGTCAAATTGAATTAGAGGCACGAATCCCTAATTTAAATTGACAACTACACTTAGGAAATGTATTTATATGGGATGAAAGCATCATATGTTAAGATTTATTTTGCTTCATTACATTGAGGTACACAATTTAAGCCTCTAAACGTATATAATTGGGGTGCGGGGTGGGGTGCTACATGATTGCTATTATTTAAGACTGGTTGTTATACAACCACCCATCTTGACCGTTTAATATCTCATGTATCAACAGTGCCTCAACGCGCTCAAAATGCTACCCATATTAATTAGCCATTTAATGGTGAATATCGCTTCCAAGAAAACCATACCAAGAAAACTAATTTTCTCACTTAACTTTTTTGCAAACGAACTTTGCTCACGGCCACTACAGGTGCTGGTTTCTTTGGTGGACCAGACGATTCATGGATTAATTGTCAAGAAAATCGAAAATTCAGCCTAGCCATTATCCATATGTAGGCCAAGAGTATCCTATTTTTGAAAATTGAATTCTGGGATGGCTAGGTCAGTAACCGTGCCAGTCATTCAAGTGGTAACATTTCAAAAGATAGGACACGCCTGGCACACATCATAGGCCTTTTGGTCATTTTGACAATTGAAAGGGTTAAATTGCTACAAGGGGGGGGGGGGGGGTAAAGCATAGCTACCAGAAACGACGAATTATTTTTTTCAATAATTCTCTGTTGAATATTGTATTTTGAAAGAAGTTTGACTGGAAACTATTGCAGCAAGCGGTTCCAGATAAAGTAGTTTTACTATATTTAGCAATGTTCTTGTATAATTGTGTTGTAATTGAGACATGGACATTTCAAGGGCTAAATTGGTAATATGGGTCACGTGCAATATAATTAAAGGGATGATAATCTCATCTCAAATGTTGTATTGAACTGATAGATTATGTTTTATAGATTCCATATGATTTATATCCTGTCACATTCCTGTATCTGTATCATAATTATCTGCATTGTAATATCGCGCAACTCTTGAATAGTGAACGCCACCATGTTGTCTCTTCAGGTGTGTGATGTTATGTAAGTGGCAATGCATTGCCTTCCTTATTATGTAATAACATGTTCTTGAATATTTTGAAGAACTTCCAGTCAAATTAGTTACAATATATTCAAAAGGTTACATGTATGGTTGCTTATATACCACATTGCGAACATATAGATAGCATCTCTATGACTGAGCGCACATACCGAGGCTTTTTCTGATTGGTTGAAAAGTAAAACATAGCACCCATCATAGAAATGTATCAATATTTAGCTACTAAATCATTACCATCTTTCCTTGTCGGTATGATAAAACGCAACTCTAAAATGGCATGGGTGGAGTGGCAATTGCTGACACCTGAGTGGTTAGTGTAAGATTAGATGACATTTCCTTTAAAGAGCACAACCTTATGGACCCAAAAGCAACTGTCCGTTATATGCAGGCTGAACTGTCAGCATTCTCACCTCATATTCTGTCCGCCCTCGCCACACTCATGCAATAACCCACTAGGTAGTCCTTCCACGAAGCGTTTCAAGTGTGCATGCTCTAGTGCCCTCCACACTTGCTCATCTGTGTAACGGTCAAACGGATCTAGATTCATCCGTAGCGTTCCAGAGAACAGCACAGGGTCCTGGAACAAAAGCAATCCACGAGTAAACAATAATATAATGTAGTGCACATCAGATCACCCATTACATTCTATGTATTAGTCTAGCTTATCATAAGTACTACTACTACTACTACTACTACTACTACTACTACTACTACTACTACTACTACTACTACTACTACTACTACTACTACTACTACTACTACTACTACTACTACTACTACTACTACTACTACTACTACTAACTACTACTACTACTACTACTACTACTACTACTACTACTACTACTACTACTACTACTACTACTACTTCTACTAGTCCAGGTCGATGATAGATGCGTCGCCTTCTTCTTCACTGCTGCAGTGCAGAGGCAGGGGTTCGGTGTTAGAAGCGGCCATCTTGATAGGTGGTGCTTGTTTCTGGGTCGGTGGCGCACACGTAATAGTCTTTTCATCAGTCGAAGCAGAAGAGGGTAGAATTGATGTATATGTCTGTACCGGGAGCAGTAGTCTGTTCGATGGCTCTAGTGGTGGCTGCTGGGCCAACGGTAGTGGCAGCGACAGTGGTTGTCGAGGCGGCTGTGGTGGAGATGGCAGCCGCTGCGAAAGTGGCAGTGGCAGTGGTTCAAGAGGCGACTGTGGTTCTCCAATGGTGGCAGTAGTAGTTTGGTGTGCACATTCGGAGGAGCAGCCCCAGGCTGGCGGGCCTTTTCCTTTTTATGTGGGCAAGTAGTGATGCCCGGTCCTGTTATCCGCAAATGTGAACCTAGCTCATTTTAGGGTGGTCCTCTCTCGGGCGCTGGTGTCACGGGGACGGGAGATGGGGGGACAGAGGAGTCACGGTGGCGGTATTACTCTAGGTTTTAATGCAAGGGCCCCGTGCGTGGTATCTTCCCTCGGCCGAAAAAGGTGCGCTATGGAGTGGCCAGAGTAGCAATTTACATCCTCGTTGTCAGGCTAATCGTTTAAGTCAAGTGAGAACCTATACCCTCGCAAAGTTAGTCAGATCTTTCACTCGGGGACAAAGACCAGCCTCAGTGATGCCAAAAAAGGTGTTGATGCGGTTCAAGGAACATGCTTTCCGAGTGCAGATGCATAAGCCATCTCGCGTAATTAGGTGCATGAGTTGAACAAGGGTCGTGAGACCAGAATAGACAAGTTGATAGGATGGCGGAGGTATTCAAAATCCTTTGAACAGAACGAGTCATTGGTGAGTGGTTGTATGTAGTGTGAATAAAGTTGTGGTGCTAAGATTAATGACAAAGGCGCAGAGAGCCGCTACCGAGATTCCAAGCGCAAGAAGGCGAGCTGAGAAAATGTGGCGAACCTGGAAAATCAGCTTTCCTTGTCCTAAGAAAATCTACTACTCTAAAACCGCCGAAAGAGTGCGAATCATGGTGCCTGAGACACGCAGCGATCGCAGGAGCTTTGAATGGCAGCTAAATGGGAGGTGGCAAAGTAATGTTCGCTGACGACTTTCTTACGTCTTATGGGAGGGTCCAAGTGCAGTACGATGGGCCTACTGAGTAGGCAGGGAGAGAGTCTTTTTGGCAGGGGATCCATTGTCTTCAATCGCAGTGCTATTCAGAATCTTCACGCTGCACGAAGCGCAAAGCGCACATTTGGTGGCTAAGGCGTACGTCCTTAAGTATGTGTTTTAAGATATCCAAAGGAGTGACACCACAGATGACAGTAGTGTATTCCTTCACGTTGAGCTGGGCACGAGACTGTCATCCGCAAGTGATGGCTAAGACATATTACTAAGGAGCAACATCACGCAGTGACTTAGTCCTCGGCGACGGATATGAAAAGATCAAATGGCAGTACTTCTAGGAATCGAGAAAGACTGCGCGGACCCTCGCGAGAAAGGGAGCACAGGAGCAACAATGGTGAAAGTTCATGTCAGTATGTAGTTCGATTGCAAAGTCTCATCCAGACAGGAATTCAATGGCACACAGCAGGATTCATTTGGCGGCGAGTACCGAAAGTAGAGTCACACAGCTCTTCCATGGTAGGTGGGGTTTCCAGCTCAGCAGTCGTGGATAGAAGTGGGTTCGTGCAGAGCAGGTTGGGCTGCAGTCATGGTAGGTTCAGTCCCTCCTCTGAATCAGGGGGAAGGTGCTGCTTTTCCGTACACAAGACTCTTTGAGAAACATAAGGAGCAGCGGAACGTCTTAAGCCGGGCGAGAATATTTGTATTTTTAGGCTCTTGGTTTGGCTGCGTTTCCTGGTGGCCATCAACAAATTGGCCCACGCAGAGGCCATGTAAATGTCGCCGACACCAAGCGGTCAAAGCGTAGACAGTTCCGCAGTGGAATTAACAAGCGATCCAGGAGAAGCGGGAACAGTGAAACAGGACCATCGACTGCAGTCGTTATTGAATTTCTCCACGTTCAGACGTTGACGCGGCTGAATGTCGATGCAGAGCCAGCTGCTTTTATCCTGGTCAGCTCTGCGTCTCATTATCTTTTGACACGGCTGAATGTCGATGCAGAGCCAGCTGCTTTTATCCTGGTCATTATCTTTTGACAAATGGCTATTACCATAGGTTGTTTCTTGACCAAGCAGGTGTCGACTATGTGGGCCAGGAGATCTTAGCAGCATTCGAGCCGGAGGCAGATGATCAATGGCGTGGCCATGTTGCCAATTACTTTATTCAGGTCAGGCTGTGTTATCTGCTGATTTCATGGATGCTTTCTTCTTGAATAACTTCGAGGTACCTATTTCCAGAAACCGCGATTCCCAGGCTCCATAGCGGTATTGAACCATCCACGGGGCATTGAAATATTTCCGAGGAAAAAGTCGTGCACAGATAATAATCACAATCTAAAATGTATTTATCCAGTCAATGGCAGCACGCGCACAAGGCCATGCCATTCCCTATGAGAGCACATGGGTATTACGGGCCTACTCCTAGTAGCTCGGCGAATGGACAGAGGAGGCAAATCGCGTCTTAGACACGCTTGCCTGCGTCTGCGCATTATAGTAATGGTATCGAAAGGGGTAGCCATGGCGCAGCCAGAGGTGACGTTTTCCAGTTTCCGGGTTGTCTACTCCTTCCTGTTAACTGGCCACAACAACAACAACAACAACAACGACGACAACGACTACTACTACTACTACTACTACTACTACTACTATTATTATTACTACTACTACTACTACTACTACTACTACTACTACTACTAGGACGACGACGACGACGATGACGACGACAACGACGACGACTACTACTACGATAGCAATTGGGCGATCGGGTGGTTGGGTTGAGGTGTGTGTGAGATGGTGTAACAGTGCATACCTGTGGTAATATAGTTAACTTCTCTCGAAGATCGTGCAAGCCAAGCTCAGATATCGCGATGTCATCTATGACTATCGAACCACTGGTACCCTCGATTAGCCTGAAGAGAGCCACTGTTAGCGATGATTTTCCGGCACCAGTGCGACCAACAATTCCAACCTGAAATCGTAGTATAATATAACAGTAAGGGAGAATTCCATTTGTAGCTATGACCCGCCCAGATGTAGCTAACCTCCACCCACACTTCATCCGTTTTGGGATCGATCGATGCCTGAACAACTCCCTGACTACCAATGTTCAGAAAACGACACAGGTAAGCTGTTGAATACTTACTAGCAACAGTGCCAAGTCAAATTAGTTTCAAAATATTCAACAACATCATTATTAAATAGTTAAGACAATGCAATTCATGCGGCAATCCTTTAGCCTGTCATCAATTATGCGTTCGTGACCAAATTAATTACGTAATTCATGAAGAAGAAGAAGACTATGACGTAATATGATTGATGGATACATTGGACAATTCCATTGCAGCCATTTAATGTTCAATCCGACCAAAACCGGCCCTTGCAGTTGTCATGAGAACAGTGCCACTCATTCCAATGGCAATGTCTAAGAAATGTGCATCACTAGACGCGAGGATTAATGCGAACATGGAGTGCTTCTTATTGTTCTTCTTGCCGTCTTCTTGCTTCTTAACCTTTTAATGAATATAGTTCTTCGAAAAATCAAAATATTTACTTACTGAATGCCCATTTGCAGGCCAAGAGAAGACTATTTTTGAAAATGTAACACTGGAATGGCTGGCTCGGTTACCATTGCTGTGGTACATTTTCAAAAATGGCCTTCTCTTGGCCTGCCCATGGGCATTCCTCAAGAACACTACACAGGCCGGTTTGGGCCGACTTCGGCATAATAGGGTTAAAGTGTCCATGCAATGCCTTGTATAACTTTGCATAAATAGATCACACGCGCAACAATATTTCATAAAATACACACACACACACCCCTCTTGAAAAGTTCTCGGTTAATAATTAAAATAACTTCTGTTCAATATCTAGCAGTCTGCCACCGACACGCTGATCGATTCCCAACTCAAAATGTATCACGAGTTTGGGGCGTAATCAACTCTTATGAATGTGCTTAGACGGTTGTTATAAGACAACATTTATCTCCCTTCCACCATAGTTTCACTGCAAATAGCCAGATTTGCTGGATATTGCACAGACCTCCTCAATAACGGATTTTAAGCATATGCGCATTACGATATTTTCAGTATCAATGGTTCTCCTGGAGGAAGATACTTCAAATTCGGGTTGATAGATTATCCGTTGAGTCCCAAAGATGGATCCCAATCAAAAGGCAAAAAGGCAAGAGCAACATTGCTTTCAAGATGGACACCGTTGGCATATTTTTATAACCCTTCTTAACCTTAACCTATCTCCAAACGTGGGTAGATTTTTCTGCCCGCGGGGTCCAGAAGAAGAATGGCAGTTTTGGGAGACAAAAGCTGAAACACAATACCAATAGCTTTCCGCAACATACTTTCCAAATTAGACACTAGATCTCACCATGGCCCGAGCGAATGACGTATCGCGGATATCAAGCAAATCTGACCTGGGATTAGTTTTGTGTTCGTACTGATTATTGCAGCGCTAAGATGTCCTGCACATGGATTCCCTCATTCACATACCACTGCATGTCATAGTACCCATTGCAAATAGAATGATCATAAGGAGTATGGGGCAGTGCAATTGATGAATCCACTTTTAGCTATGTCGCGCCCATCTCTAGCTAAACTCCACCCACGCTTAGGCCAACTCAATTTCCAGAGAACTATACATGTAAGCTGCTGAATATTTTGAACCTAATTTAACTGGGTGCTGTTGCTGCTTATAACCGCAGCAGGGCCTAGTCGAAGTAGGTTGAAAATAGTCAACAGCATGCTTATTAAATAGTAAAGCCATACAATTCATACAATAACGCTCAGTCTGACATCAGGTAAGCGTTCGGGATGAACTTATATACACCATTCATGACGTAATTGATCATGATATCACCCTATATGTCACGTTGTTGATTATGACATCATATGACTGATAGATTAACTGCCCCAGCAGGCACATGGAATGGATTCAACGTTGAATACACGTTGAAATCGCGTCATGACGTGATTTCAACCATAGGATTATCAATTTCACTCTCACGTTGCAATGGGATATAATAGATCCACATATCTCCATCACGAAATGGTTAGAATAGTTCGTCACTAAGACTTCTATACTCTTGATGAATTTACAACATAAGGGGCGTGTGGTTGGATATTTTGAAACTAATTTAAATTGGAGCTCTTGCTTCCATTCAACAGCTTACCAGAACAGTTATCTTGAAACTTAGATTACGATTTGAAATGATCAAATCGATTACAATGTGCATATTTCAAGTGAGCGGAGATTAGCTAAAATGAGCGGGGCATAGCTAGAAATGGACGGGGCATGGCGAGAAACTGATATATCTATTATGATGACTTTAGTTACACTTTTGCCACCACCTACTTTTTCCTTAGGTTTAATTTGGCAGTTGATCCCTCTCAGTACAAGGTCAAGGCCAGGTCTGTAGCGAGTCGTGTATTCTTGGAACTGTACGCCGCCATCTTCTGGCCAGTTTGATGGTGGCTTCGTCTCAGGTTTTCTCCAGTCTGCCTATTAACACACAGGAAGAACAGCAGATTAGATACTAACTAGCTGGGCTGAACTTATTACTCAGGGGATCCTTTGCAAAGTTCTGAATTTCTTACCCTGGGGGCCTCGGGCCTCGGAACTGCCCTTAGGATCGCGAACAGTGTAGTGTCCAGTTTAAAACGTAATGTAGCAGCATGCTGGCTCCTTAGATCAAGGGTTTGTGAGATGTAGCCATATCAGTCTTATACAGTACAGCCTAGAAATAACTTATATTGTTTCAGTAAAACCCAAAATAAAAAGATACTGTTGAGTATTTTTAATCCAATTATCTTCAAAATATCGAACAGGAATTATTTTGCATCGTGTTCAAAATTGTTTTCTTTTTTTAAACATTTTGAATTATTTATGAGGTGTAGTATATGTGTGACGTCAATCCACGTAGCTTGAAGTTATGCAGAGGCCCCACAATTTCAAACAAACAAAAGAATTGTTTGTGTCGCTTTTGGGGCCCTGGCAATTTGGCTGTCCTCTGCATATACATGAGTTGTTATTATGTTCGGCTCTACAGTAACGAGAGATGAGGTGACAGATAGATTTGAAATGGGCAGATGTACATGCGAGGTTTGACATCATTTCCAGGAGGACTATCATACGCCTAGTCTCTCAAATGTATCCTAATCGGTTCTCAAAATGTTGTATTACACTGGTAGAGTATGGTATATAGATTCCATCGTATTCACTTCGAGGCACTTTCCCGTATCTGCATCACAATGATTTGTTTTAAAACTGTAATGTATAAATTATGTCAGGGATATCAAAATACTTCCC
The DNA here is from genome assembly GCA_034401795.1 of Chaetoderma sp. LZ-2023a. Taxonomy (NCBI): domain Eukaryota; kingdom Metazoa; phylum Mollusca; class Caudofoveata; order Chaetodermatida; family Chaetodermatidae; genus Chaetoderma; species Chaetoderma sp. LZ-2023a. The sequence goes on along the minus strand of CM067361.1, from coordinate 32,810,311 downwards.
TATTGAATGACCATTTTCAGGCCAGGAAAATACAATTTTTGATAATTTTCAACTAGAATGGCTGGCTCGTGCGACACGGCAGATAATGCACTTTGTCTTGGTTGCAGAACACAATTTGTAAACAGGGAAACAAACACAGGTTGCAGTAACTCCATTTATTTGAGGAAACTACATTCTGTGCAAGCTGGTGAAGATGGTTTGAAACAAATTTGAAAGTAACTTGACTCGAATATGTCGCGCCTTAGATAGCATCCACTTTCAGTCAAATTAGGTTTTGATTTACAACATAAAATTGATGCCATTGTATTATCAGTTTTGGTTGACTTGAGTATATAATTATATATATATATATATAGATATAAATACACTAGATATATATATATCTTGTACCTCGCGGGGGTACGCGTTAGTCCGTTCTGCTGTTCCACTCCATTGCACCGCACGTACAGGATACGTGGGAGGGCTGGTTACCTACATTTCTCGGGGTAACTCGTATTGCGACTCTCCGAAAAGTACAAAGACCGACTTCTAGAGCCGGTGGAACGATAACGTTCCAGTGGGGTCGTGCAACCATTGACGCCAAGATTGAACTTCACTGTTTCATACCAACTATTCATATCACCGGTATGATGGTCCCCAACCCAATTTAGGAGCCTGGACATGCTAATTAGCCTAAAAAAATAACTATACAAACAATGGTACTTGTTTGCTAGTACACGAGATAAAATATACAGTACATAGACCTAAGTTGGTGTCCTGTGTGTGTGTGGATTTGTCAGAGGTATCTCACTGATCCGTATATATCAGTGAGGTATCCCTGCAAGGGGGCCTCCTAACGAGGTCACTTATGTGGTTTAATATAAACCATTATACCCCTAACAAAAATATTATTGTTGTGAGAGGAAAATGTCTCACGCGGGCCTCCGTCACAGGAAACTGCCTTCAAAACCGAAGTGGAGGAAGAGAGCTGGCAAAAAGGGCCACTCTCTTGTTCAAACATAAGCTAAGTGTAGTGTGAGTCAAACTAGTGCAATTATAATTAATTTGATGCACGCCGTATTACGTGAAGATGGGGTGGATGACTTCTAAGATTTCAAACGACGTCATGTTATGTAGGTCCAAGATACCACATTGGTAGTTGCCGCGTTATTTATGCGGTCCTTCTGCTAAATTCTAACCTGCCATTTAGTTGTTAGATTTGCTTCCAAGCATTGGCCGCACGTGGCATGGATCTCTACCTATCTTTTGACACATGAGCCTAACTGGCGAAGATTCTCGGTTTCCCGAAGGTCACCCTACAGAGCATCTCCCTCAGAAAGGCAGCGTACGGACGTGTTATGGAGTGACGGCTTCAAACTCACATAACGATCCGGTTACACATCACACCACAACCACATACAACATCACTAGAACAAGTCACCATTCACATAAGCAATTTGAAAAGCACATACCAGTTTTATGGCGGGGAGTAAGAGGCAGATATCCATCTCTAGTGACCACAGATCTGCCAACATTGGAACAAATGTATGCGATGAAATTGCATACTACGAAAATACTTCACGTTCGAATTCTTTTAAATTCCCAATGTAACTAGCATATTCAAACTCCTATACGTATATGTGAGCGAAGTTCTGGAACCGACCATATTACGGAAAGTAGGGCACCGAAAACCACGAATACACCAGCATTTAAGCTACATTTTGAGTATTAAAATTACCTTCATCTAGAATTTGTTAGATTCGGAATATAACTAGCTTATTAATGCTCAAGTCTATGTGGGGTAAATTATGGGGCTGAACACATTACAGACAATAGGGCACTGAAAACTGTGGTGGTTTATTAATACAATGAACCTTTTCAGTTTAGCCCATCTGTAGTTAAACTCCACCCATACCACTCTCGAGTTGGGATCGATGGATTTCTGAACTACTAGACGATGAATTTCAAGAAAACTATACAGGTAAGCCGTGGAATATTTTGACACTAAATTTACTGGCTCCTGTTGCTGCCTATGCCAGCAACAGCGGCCAGTCAACTTATTTTCAAAATAGTCAACACTATTTTTATTAAATAACAAAACATACAATTCGTACAACGTGTCAGATTATTAAGCATTTAAGATGAACTAAATCGAGTCAGTCATGACGTCATTATTATGACGTTATCCTATGCGTCACGTAATTAATTACGACGTCATATGGCGTAATATGATGGATAGACAACCTGAAAAGCCCCATTAGCAAGTGGTATTAATTACCCTCGCTCCGTCCGAGGATGAGTGTATTGTATTCGGGTCTATGTGCGTTCGGGATGGCAAGGGTCTACAATCTATGATTGGCCTTGTTAAAATGTGACCTATAAATACGGGTGCTCTCTTACTACAAGTGGTCCATATTGTGTGGATCACGCAGTAACAAGTGGTATTAGCCCTGTAATGATCAATTTGCCCAAGCCAATTTCAATAGAGGGGTCCATTTCTAGGTATGCCACGCCTATTTCTAGCTAAGGTCCACCCCTTTTTTTGCGTGTTGGAATCGATGTCTATATATACGCTGAATAATGAATTCCCAGACATCCAATTTCAAGGTAACTATACAGGTAAGCTGATGACTATTTTGAAACTAATTTGACTCTGTGCAACGAAAACCCTGAATCGGCCTAAATTTGAGCCGAGATTATTTCATGGTAGAGAGTTTTAAATCTCACTACTTCGTAAGCGTATGCCTATACCTATCTAAACCTATGGGTGACATTCTGGGGCCGAACCCATTATGAGCGATATGCCAGGACATACCGACACCTATCTGAATGTGGTGAATGTGAACCAACCATATTATAATGGGGCCATACAGCGAATATGTAACTACCTACGATGAGATTACTTGATGGTAGAATTGTGCAAAAGCACTAGCTCATATTGAGTTATATACATCCATATATAAAAAAAATTATTACAATTCGAGAACAGACATTCTGATACCGAATATAGTAAATTGTTGGCATTTGACAACTGTCCGTGACTACTAAATTGAATATTCCGAAATTACTACGTGGAAGAAAACTCAAGATGCATTAGCGTGTTCATATCGCTATCTAACCATATCGGTGAAATTATGTGGCCAAACCTATTACAGGTAATAATAGTAGGGCATTGAAAACCCGCAGACCTGCCAAAATTGAAACGAATTTAGGCGATGAAATCGTATACTACGAAATTACTTCACGTTCGAATTTTTTTAAATTCCCAATATAACTATCGTATTCAAATCCCTCTACGTCTATGTGAGCGAAGTTCTAGAGCCGACCATATTATATACAGGCAGTAGGGCACCGAAAAGCACGAAAAGCCTAACATTTAAGCCAATTTTTGCCTAATAAAATTATTTCATCTAGAATTTGTTAGATTCGGAATATACATAGTATATTAAGGCTCAATTCTATGTAGGTGAAATTATGGGACCAAACATACTACAGATAATAGGGCACTGAAAACTGTGAATCACCGGAGATTTAGCAAATTGTCGGTGTGAAATTGTGCACTACGAAATTACTTCATGGTACCATTTTTTTAAACCTAAATCCATTAATTCACTAGCGTATTAATGTACCTATCTAACTATATGGTTGGAATTTCCTGTAGACCTTCTTAACTTAGCACATGCATAGGCCTACACTTTCGGTTGATTATTGTATTTCTGTAATCAACAATCTGCTACAATATTATTGACAGTAGTTTTGACTGGCCATTTGGAACATTGGTGGTATATCAATACTGCTCCATAATTGCATTGGCCCTGCATAGATTTATTTCCACGGATGGATTAAAGACAAAAGGATACTACTGATAATCACACATCCATTATTAATTCGTATCCCGCGAGTTCTCTTTCGATACGAGATCGAGAAATGTATCTCGTATGCAGGGGCCTGTTGAGTAGCCATTGACGTAGCGATTTCACGATCCAGTGTTGCATTTACGGTCTGCTACGGAGATAGACTGGGTCCCGGTTTGTCTGGTATCGGAAGTTGAGTCTGTGTAACAGTCTAGTCGTTGTGATAACGTGAGAAGATGACTGAGTATTACATTAGAGGTGTAGTTTCGAAGAAGGCGAGCCTTTAATTTTAGATGGATCCATTATTGTTAGCGAACTCTGTCTACTTTTTCGCCCTCTACAATATTATTATGGATGCTTTTCTTTTGAAAATCACCACACACATAGTACGCCTCAAGACTGTCTGTAACAAGTCTGTAATTTTTACCCTATCTCGAATGCAACACATGTGAATCATACTATCATACAATACGGGAACGGTTAAACAGACATGGTACATCATCGTCGTCCTCATGATTTATTAACCCTGTATTACCTAAATTGAGTCAATAATATGAGAAAAAAATATTTGGTTATTGAGTGCCTATTTGCAGGCCAATAGACGACTGTTTTGAAGAGTTAATATTGGAATTCAGGGAAACAATCTATGATTGGCCTTGTTAACATATGTGCCCTATAAATATGGGTGGTCTCTTAATACAAGTGGTCCATATTGTGTGTTATTAGCCAGGTAATGCTCAATTTGCTCATGACAATTTCAATAGAGATATCCATTTCTAGGTATGCCACGCCTATTTCTAGCTACGCTCAATCCCTTTTTGCGTGTGGGAATCGATGTATATATATATATATATATATATATATATATATATATATATATATATATATATATATATATATATATATATATATATATATATATATATATATATATATATATATATATATATATATATATACACGCTGAATAATGAATTCCCAGACTTCCAATTTCAAGGTAACCATACAGGTAAGCTGATGACCATTTTGAAACTAATTTGACTGGGTGCTTTTAAAGGTTTTCTGCCTCTGGCCGCAACAACACCAGGTCAAATTAGATTCAAAATATTCAACACGATGTTGATTAAACAGTAAAGACATACGATTCGTACACTTGCCGGACTATTCAATGTTCATGACTGAGCTCGATACACCATTCATTTACACATGTTGGATTGTGACGTCAGCCTGTATATGAAGTAATTGATTATGACGTCATATCCTTCAGTTACAGATCGAACCCAGCCATTATCATAGAAAATGACCGTTGAATAAATAGCAAAGACATACAATTCGAACAGCGTCTAGTCAAATTAGTTTCACAATTGTCAACGGCATGATGATTAAATAGTAAAGACGTGCAAGTCGCATACTTGACTGGCTATTCAATGTTCCTGGTGGAGCTAGATACGTCATTCATTGCACATTTTGATTGTGACGTCCAGCTACATCTGACCTAAATAATTATGACGTCATATACAGAAAAAGCCATTGTCATCGAAAATGTATATGTCTAATTGCCGTCCACGAGACCATTGGGGTTTTTCCTTTGCAATTTACTACTGAAATTATAGGATCGGTTATCCAACCAGTCCTTCCAGTGGTACACTTTCAAAACAAGTTCTCCGGTGAGTAGCTAATGCAAATGGACATTTCTCACGATCACCGCAAGAAGCCATTTGTGGTCAGTTTGATAGAGTGCTAAAGTGGACGTATAAGTTCCGTTGGCTGTTAATTAAAATAATTAAGCGGTCATCGCCGCGCAAACTATATTACAGTCGGACCAGAAACAATAAGAGAACTCGCCATGAATCACGTGCATGAAGATAATAATTATGAGATATCCAGCAATCTAAAAATAGAGCCGTGTCTTCGCGCCCAGAATTATTAGATCTCGTACCGATGGAGACCTCGCGAGACACAGCCCCCCCCCCCCCCCTTGTCCGCGCCTATAGGCAATTCTAGCCAGCAATAAATAGAAGCATGCACGCAAAAACAGCAGACTTTGGTTTGCGACATGAAAATGGCCTAATGCCCGATTTTCCCTAGTGTCAAGTTTGAAGGGAAGATGAAGTTTCAGTGTGCGCTCTCCTCCTTATATACGTTTTGGTGACGTCACAGGGGGGGGGGGCGGAGGATCATGCCAGAAAGTTCCAGGGTGAGCCGGCCACTCCATTTAAGGAAGTATTTAACTTTCGTTCTCCTGGAGTCCGATCATATATTCCCTTCGTAAGAAGAAGGTAAATATATATATACGTATTCTGAAGTTGTTTGGAAATCTCCACAGACGAACTGTTGATGCGGCTCACTCTCAAAGAGGGTGAAGTAGACCGATTGTAGTTGGATATCCACTAGATAGTCATAATAGCTAATACAATAATTAAGCAGAATGTTAGAAAGTGTCCGTCCGGGAATGGAAGTTTGAAATGTTCCCGTAACATGAAGGGCTACAGTTGTACTTTATAATTAAACAATGCATGTACATTCCTGGGTACACCGTACACGATGCACCACATAACTCTTGGGGTATACCAGGCAGAGTCCCACCAGACTGTGGCCTAAAAGTTAATTACACACACGACATGCTGCGTGGAAGTTTGAATACCACTTTTCAGCATGGCTCGGTAGATCTAACGAATTGTCCACCAAGATTCATCACCCGTTCTACGTACTGAAGATATTACATATGGGCCGCAAGGCCCATCCGCAGGAAGGCTCCTCTAGGTGTTGGTAGTGAGGGAGTCTTCTATTCAAATAGTTGCCCCTGGATGACCGTCCCAGGGCCTACAAAACGTACACGCGGATGCTCGATTGCTGACCAGAGAATGAGAACTGAATTCCGAGAGGCACTGCGATTATGATGGCCAGGTAATATTTTGAAAATAATGTGCTAATTTAGGACAACTCGGCCATTTCTGGTTTTAAAAAGGTAAATAGTCTTGGATTCCGCGTCTCATTCTGGTCCTGATAGGGAACAAGAACGAGGAGAACACTTACGTTTAAAGAGTTTATGCGCACTGACTCGGTATACTATAGTATGCATTCTCTCCCGATGCTGACACGTGTTGTCATGGGAGCTCTGATGCGCACGCATGCACACTACGTGATCTCACCGACTTAGTCGTTTAATTGAAACATCTCCCATATGGCTCCTCACGGACTTAGTCATTTTATTGAAACATCTCCCATATGGCTCTATAGATGCATACTATCCTAACCAGGGGGGGGGGGGGGCGCGGTTGGAACGCACCCGAAGCGGTCATTCCATACCCAGCTCACCTGGGATGGTCCGTACGCATCCGGCTGATCCGCACTACACCATATATATATATATATATATATATAATGACAGTCTCAAACTCGTGCACAGATGTTAACCTTCGTTTTCAGACACCATTAATGACAATCTAGCCACGTGTGTCAACTGTAGGGCAATAGTTGTCAGTTGTGTCAACGTAACCATATTCAGGCCTCGTTTTCAAGTTCAAACAAAAACATACAGTGTTTCCCCACCATCATAATCAGCATTCCTCTAGTTGCATTATTACCTCTTGCACTAAGATGGATGGGTACATAAATGTTTATGCTATTGCTTTCTTCATAGCACATGAATATACCCTCGCATGTGCGTAAAAATAGGGTGGTGCTTAACTTTTGCACAGGTGTATATATATATATATATATATATATATATATATATATATATATATATACAGATTTGATGATTAAGCCGGCCGAAGACAATGGGATATACAATGGTCTTGGTGAACGTTGATGCGCAGGAAACAGTACGTAATTCGGGGGCAAATTTACAAAGAAATTGTCTTCTTATGACCTGCAAATACTACAATTTTCTTGAAAAGGCATGACCATTAAAGAGTTAAGAGATATAATGTTGTATTCTGAGAGCTTGGCGCACTTTGACACAAGTTAAATATTTCCACTCTACCAGCTGCTATATATATATAGGCATATCTGAGTCAGCATAGAAATGACACACTCAGCAATTTCAAAATAACCAAAACAGGAACCCCAGGTTCATCTGGACCATTTGCCTTTGACCAATTTACATTTAAATAAACATGAAGTACAATTTTCGAAAAATCCCAGATGATCACCAAACAAATTGACCAACCAAAAATTCAAGTTTGATATATTGAAGCGCACCATCATACGGCCATTGACATCGGGACATTACTTAAGGAGTAGCGTTATACATGATTCTGGAAAATGTTCAAAAAACTCAAATTGGCAGCCAAAAAATTGACCAACGACAGGTCAGAATAGAAATTCTATAGTCTACGAATATAAAATCCACCAAGCGCTTAACGAGGAGATGTACTTTTCACAGTTTCCAGTAAATTTTCCATAAAATCTATGATTTTCACACCAAAAAATGGACCAATCAAAATTCTTTTTTTGGACTCTAGGGTCTTTCCAGACAAATTTAGTTGAAATCCATCAAACGGTTAATGAGTAGTAACTTTTTTACACTTTCCTCTGCATGTTTAATGCAATTTAAGGTTTTCACCCAAGAATTGATCAAAATCCTGTATGCAAGTTCTAAAGCCTAGGCGCATAGATTCCTTTCAGCCAAATTCAGGTAAAATCCGCCAAGCGGTTAATGAGGAGTAGCCATTTGAAAATGTTAAGTAAATTCTTTAAAAATCTAAGATTTTCACCCAAAACAATTGACAAATCAAAATTCTGTAGACATGCTCTGATGTCTCTACCATTAGGGCTCTTCCAGCCAAATTAGCTTGAAAGCTGTCCGGTTGTTAATTAGGAGTAGCGTTTTGATAATTGCCATTACATTTTTGATCAAATATAAGATTTTCACCCAGAAATTTACTAAACAATATTATGCACAGTCGTCCAGGAGCCTCTTGCAATAGGGTGCTTTCAGCCAAATTAAGTTAAAATCCGTCAACATAGTAATGCGGAATCGAATTTTGACAATTTTAAGTAAATCTTTCATAAAATCTCTTTTTTTGTCAGCCAAGAAATTGACCAATAAAAATTCGGCACATATGTGCCGAGCCCCCACCCATGGGGTTCTTTCACACTGATTAGGAGTACATCTACCAAGCGGTTAATGGGGAGTAGCATTTTAAATGAAGAGTTGATGACCAGACAATGGTCGGATGGATGACGGACGATAGCCGTGCCATAAGCTCACTAGGCCAGGTGAGCTAAAAATCGAAAGTTGTAGGTAGATGAATATAACACAAAATGCAGATTTATTACAATTTGATTGAATGCCTAAATCGAAAAGTGCCCTTCCTTTGTATAGTGATACCCTGTAAATTCCTGCAACACCGGTGTATTCTTTATGCAGCCAGACTTAGCCTGAGGCAAGAACATTTATTTGCAGACAATAAATTATGAAGCAATTGGCATTGCTATATCTATATAGCCAGTAAACTATTTTCCTTGAAAGATACTTCTAGTTTTTTATATACTCAAATCAATTCAGACAATACTTACGAGACTAGACTTTAGAACAATTGGTGAGTTGGCGTAGTTTATATATTACATACGATGTTGAATAAATCACAGTTTTTGCTCTATTCATGACGAATCAAAGGGGCGTTGCTTTAAAAGAGAGGCGTATGGATGTGTTCAATAGCGGGTCTGATACAAAGGCAAAGTGCAGTAACTGCCAAAGTTGACAGTGAAACAAAGCCAAACTGCAGTATGTTCAGATACTGCACTTTGCCTTAGTTTGCCGGTGCACGTTTGCAGTTACTGGAAACTTCCAACACGTATAATTATAGATCGGGGCGGGTTAGAACCACATGCCTTTCAGAAGACATAGAACAAACGCGGCCCCACTCAGTAATCCATTAAACTCATTTTGATGAAATATGTAGATACTGCACTTTCCCTTTGTAGGGCAGTGTTCAGAGGCCGGTTTTGACTATCTTCATCATGAAAGGATTAATGTTGATCTCTAGTCCCCGCCACTTTGTCTCCTCAAGCGATAATGCGTTATGTCATGCAAGTTCCGATGCACCATATTCAATAGCATGTAATCATTATCAGGTTGAATCTATTGAAAGTAAGTGTGAGTGTAAGCTGGTGCTGCATTAGGCAACAACAACTTCCAGTCAAATTACATTCAAACTATTCAATGGACTTTTTCTATGTTTGCTTTTACACCAGATTGTCAAACTATCAATTGTAGCTCAATGACTAACAGTATATACCGAGGCAGACAACTGATGTTTTTTTCTATTTTATTGACACGTACATCATGGCAGCCGTCATAGATTGGAGTACTCTCTTAATATTTAGATAATGCAGCTTGAATATCGTCCTTTTGAGGCCTGGGAAAAAAGTGTAAAATGCCATTCATCGACTGACACATTATATCAGCCGAATAGCTTTTATAAGATGAGGATAGTTTTGACATTACTGGCATATACAACATGACGAGTCCACACCTGAATGCCCCAATAAATAGAAGGTATGCATTAGCCAACCCGGAGGGTAGACTACTCAGGTTATTCAGTTGCGAAGAGTTTGGCATAGCACTGATTACTGGTGAATTTGTAAGCACCATTCGCCACTTTAATGTGAAATGCAAATTATTTATTGAGATTTATGATAACTGGAAATGAATACCACGTACCTCATTTGGTGTTTCCGTGTATTCCTTCAAACGTTCCACTGACACAATATTAGTCTCCAGATCCGACATTTGTCGTATTGTGAAAGTTAGCACTGTCGTCACCTACATGGAGAGTGACATAGTTATGCACCAATATATAACTATAATTTTACTTAAATAGGCCCTCATGTGTCAAATAAACTGTTTAATTGTCAAGCGGGTGAACCAGATCTCTGCAGTGATACTAAGGAATGTCCATTGGCAGGCGAAGATGAGGCTCTTTTTGAGAATTTACAAATGGAATGACTGGCTCTGCAAACAAGACACTAACTAAGCCAAAACTGGGAATTATATTTTTATGCTTGATGATTAAGCCGATCGAAGACAATGGCATAGACAATGGTCTTGGTGAGCGTTTATGCGCAGGAAACAGAAAGTAATTCGGGGGCAAATTTACAAACAAATTGTCTTCTCATGACCGGCAAATATTACAATTTTCTTGAAAATACACAACCATTAAAGAGTTAAGTCATATGATGTTGTAGTGTGAGAGCTTGACGCACTTTGACACAAGAGGAGTTAAATAGTTCGACTCTTCCAGCTGTTTCTGTGGCCACTCTGATGAATATGTCAAACACTACCTCTTCTACTGCCCACCTTTTTCTGAGCAAACAACCGCTTTTAAAAATGAACTTATCTCCAAGCATATCTGCCCAACAACCCTAACCACGCAGCATCTTCTATATAGGGGCACGGACGTTGATGTAGAGATACACATTACAGTTACCACCATTATATGCCAATTCATCAGTGACACATGTCGGTTTAAATGATATATCATAGCTGCTGCCCGCTTATGGGTCGTATAGACAAGCCCATAGCCGCGGACGTTTCCGTATGGCCATGCAGCGTGCACAAACATGGTTGACTACAGCAGGTTTAGCTCATCCTATATCCATCTACCCTCTTCTACCTCTTCAAATTATGCTTTCTCACTTCTCCTAAAGATGTCATTCTACCATACTTAAGTTACCTACCACATTGCTATCACTGATGTCAGTGGCGATGATGACGATAATAATTATAATAACAGCAACACATATAGATATTGCTGTTGCTGTTATTATTGGTGTTGTTGCTACTGTCATTTGGTTGGGTTTTTTTATTCTTCTTCCTATTCTTCCTTGTCTTCTTCGTCTTCGTCTTCTTTTTCTTTTTCTTTTTCTTCTTCTTTTTCTTCTTCTTCTTCTTCTTTCTCTTCCTTTCTCCCCCCCCCTCCTCCCGCCTAATGTGTTATTGTTCTCCCACGTAGGCTAAATACACTTTGGTTAACCCTTTACTGATGAAATTTGATCAGGAAAATCAAAATATTTCCTTATTTAATGTTCATTTGCAGGGCAAGAGAAGACTATTTTTTTTAACATTTGCCATTAGAATGGCGGGATCGGCTACCGACCCAGTCATTCTTGTGGCAAATTTTCAAAAATAGTATTATCTTGACCTGCACATGGACATTCCTCAAGACCACTGAAGTGGCCGGTTATGGCCGGCTTCGTCAAAGCGTTAACCCAAATATGTGTGTGACCGAAAGGATATTTAGAGATATGTCCACATAGCTGGCTGGGTTAGAAACTGGATTACTGGATTAGAGACGTAAACGCAATTTTTTAATCTGTGCACGAATAAACTTGTAATACGATATTTTACAAACCTGTAAGGCACGCACACTGAGCGCAATATTTTGGCGCACTTTCCGAGAATTAAATATATATTTGTGTATTAGAGTGCTACCAGGACGCGGTCAGAGTTGCGAATGGGCCTTCACTGTTTTAGCTATACCCCGCTCATCTCTAGCTAGGCTCCACCAACACGTCGCTCGAGTTCTCAATCAATTTCATGAAAACTATACAGCTAAGGTGTGGAATATTTTGAAACTAATTTGAATGCAACAGCGCCCAGTCAAACTAGTTTCAAAATATTCGAGATAATGTTTATTAAAGGGCCTATACACGATACATTTATACATTTAATACACGGAACCACGCCCATATACCGCTTCCAATGGGTCAATACTCTCATTTTAACATCAATTCTTATATATATATATATATATATATATATATATATACATATCTATATATATATATATATATATATATATATATATATATATATATATATATATATATATATATATATATATATATATATATATATATATAATATATATATATATATATATAAATATATATATATATATATATATATATATATATATATATATATATATATATATATATATATATATATATATATATATATATATATATATATATATATATATATATATATATATATATATATATATATATGACTACTCAATATCCAAGAAGATGCAAATTATGAATTTCAGAAATAGAAAAAATGTAAACACAAATTTGACGGGCGCCTGCATCTCCGTTTCGCGTAGAAACCAGACTATTTGCTACTTAGCTGTGGTTTGAGATTCATCGCATCGTCCTATCGCACGGTCTCACCCTCCGACTAACACTCTCGTATCAAGGCCCGTTTGATGTGTGTGCTAAATTCGCGAAACTTCATAAAACAGGTCAGTCAACTACCGCCTAATAACATTTCTCGGTTATTATCGTCTGACTAATTAAATATACTGTCAATCACATAGATTGGCATTCGTGTCTAGCAAGCACTCCATCGATATTGGCACGAAGCTGTGCCTCTATTTTTAGAATTATAGCAAGATTGAAGTAGGCAGAACTCTGATTGGCTACCTTCAAACCGGCAGTCAACATAGCGAGAAGCAACGTGAGCGGGCGTATGTTAGTACGATGGATTCATCTCGGCTTTTGTATAAACAAAAAATTGTATTATGCAACTTATTAGTTTGGTGTCACAATATCATTTTTTGCTGTTTCATTCCTACCAGCTTTGATGTTTCTGATCGCCGATAGTTGTGATGCTTGTGTTTTTTCTGTCGCCGGCGGACTGTCTAGACATATTTAAGATTGTCTGAGTTCATTCGAATTGGATTGTTTCGTAAATATAATGCTTCCCGAAATTTAAAACTCATACCCGCACACGAGTTACAAAAAGCAACAAATAATAGCAAATATGTGTGACGGGGTCCTGATTTATGAATACAAATGAGTATATACTAATAATACAGCGGGACCGTTATATTACAGCAAAATACTAAAAATGGCAACCTTTTTTTTATATCTAAGAGGTAATGCAGCTTTAAATAGTAAATAACTACAATTCGTACAACGTGACGGACTATCATGCGTTTAAGACTAGATCGAGCCATTCATGACGTAATGATTATGACGTCTTATTACACGCCGAGTAACTGATCCTGACGTCATATGATTTATGGTATAAAGGTCGATTATACAGCAACTATGCTTAACCAAACCACCAGTCATCACGCTAGAAGTAACATCATACAGCATGCCAAGTGCGAACGCACTATAGTTGTGGCATAGGCAGGTTTGCTAAATTTGCAACAATTTTGTAGATTTTGTTTACAGTTCTCATGCAACTTTACCTGCAATGCGTATGCCACTGACAAACCCACCAATCCACCACTCAGTGTGTCACGACCGAGTATTGCGAACAATGTGGCAGCCATAACTAGGAGGTTTCCCAGAATATCTATACGGACACCAAGCCACCTACAAACAAATCACAGCTAGATATATATTTGTGCGTGCGTCCCTCCATAGCGACTATGAAATTAGGATTCTGGCAATGCAGGTTTCCCATATAAAGAGCAATCCCGCTACGCACATAGTTTGAACATAATTGGATTTGAAGAGATTAGGCAGCAATGATTTCCGATCCAATGGATGAATCCAGTTTTTCAGTCAATCACATGATGTTATAATCAAATACTTCATATGTAGGCACGAATGACGTGATTTAGTCCATCACAAACGCTTAATAGTCAGACAAGTTGGCCGAATTGTATGTCTTTACTATTTAGTAAACATTCTGTTGAATGTGTTTAAGCTAATTTGACTAATTTGACCCTAGGCAGCAACAGCATACAGCCATATTAGGTCGGGAGCTTATCTGTATAGTGTTCGTGACATTTAAATGCAGAGAGTTCAGGGATCGATCAATCCCAATATGTGCACAGGACTGCCGGAGCTTAGCTAGAGATGGGTGCCATATATTTTAAAGTGGCTCCAACCATTACTATCAAACAATGGATTATAAGGTTTACTATTTGATAAACATGATATGTAACTGTAGTGAATGTTAGACAATGAAATAAAAGCATGCGTATGTGATAAACAGTATAAAGGAATGGTTTCCAAGCGTGCAATTCTCAATGGAATGAAACGATCTTTCACTCGAATATCTGACGTCATAATCGATTAATCTGACCTGCCACTCAAATATATGACGAAATACTACAACACATATATTGTGACATCACAATAATAGTTTACAGATAATATTCCGTCATGAAGCGGGACTAGTCCGTCACGTGTACAAATTGAATGTGTTTGATGGATTTAGTATTTAAAGGTGCATAGTCACAGCAGTATCTGTGATCATAAAATTGTCAAAGTTGTAGACTTTTAGATGCTTAGCGTGTGGGACTAGTTGAAATGAAACGAAAAAAATCTTAACATATGATGATTTCATTACGCATAAATTAATAATTTATTGAGTTGTGAAATAAAATTACAGACACGCGTCCTTAAGGTTCTCATAAATTAATATAACCTCTTGATCCTAAGTAAACTTAGCTCTCTTTGTTACTTTATGGACGCATTAATTAACTAGAAGTATAGCCGCCATTTTAGTAAGATATTTGTTGGCGCCATTATTTCAGATTCTATTGTCTTCGCCGGTGCGCATTTGTTGTTATGAAACCATTCACCTAATGCTAACGCTAGTCATCTTTCTGCTGGATTATCAGGCTAGTGGATCGTCCTAGAAAGCCCATTGTAAGTGCATGGCCTAGGCCAATACTAGTTGGTATATATAAATATATATTTCCTATGATGCAATCAAATATATTTACAAATTTTACTGAATATGTTGCTGTCTATATCAGCAACAGCTTTCCATCAACGTGTTCTCAAAATAATGAGCTGGTAATACAATTATCACTATGCAAAGATGTGATAACGATTTGACTGAAAATCGTTGATGCAACAACTTTCAATTAAAGTCTTCTCAAAATAATGAACAGGACAATTAATGTCGCAAGGATTACTGAACATGTCTCGAGCACCTTTAATGGCAGTTGTTGCTACCTAAGACATCAATAACTCGGTCAATTTTCTCCCGGAATAATCAGCGGGCTTTCAGGCATGGTCACTTACACAAAGCAGGTGTAATTAGATATGCGTTTATGTGTTGTGTATTTCAGTGTGAGATATATTCTCAGTGCTAAGAGAAGTTTATGATTTGAAAATACCAGGTGAGCTAATGGACCAGTTAACTCTGTACTTTCAATATTTAGTTATTATTATTACATCAGCTAGTTGACATCAGCTAGTGCTGATGACATTCAGTTTCTAAATAGATGGTGTGTGAATGTAGCACACTCAGGATGGTTGGATAAAGTGTTATCGTCAAAATGAAATAGTCGAATTGATTGGAATGAGTCCCACGGTTCTGAGTTGATGTGTATCTGGAAATAGTTTAGATGAAAGTTGTTGCTGTTCAGTCGGCATACACCTTTATGATATTCAGCAGTCGGTTGGATCGATAGTTTGGAGAGTAATCAAGGTATAAGAATCACTGGGATCGGACATGACAAATGGGCTTAGTTGATGACGTGGGCATTCTAGATTCTCACATGAGAATAGAACAACCTCAGCTAGCAATGAGATCATACAGCTCATGTGCCTATTAACTCTAGCATCCTACATGCTTATCCATCAATAGGCAATGGGCAGGACATGGACATTGTAGCGTCCTGTAGGAATTAATAACATGATCGAAATTTGTATATCAACTATATGTCACTCGTACAATGGCATGCAACAACAACACAATCCCTAATGCTGTTAGTTAGATTACAGATCGCATCAAATCAGAACCAGCTACCACCGCTTTGTCTATGTGAGGCATCATCTCCATAGAAGAATAGCACAGAGTTTGATTGGTCAGAATGACGTCATAATCAATGCGCGTCGATCAAACTCTGTAGCAAAGAATTAAATAGAATAGGTTTTACATCCAACACCGAAATGAAAGGATCGTTGATTGGTCAGAACTACCAAAGTTAATTAGGTAGAAACTTCTAGGAAGAAATAAGCAGAAGTTGATTGGTGGACTGGTTGACTCGGCCAATCACGCTGTGCTTATAAGATACCTAGAAGAGTCATTTAAAGGATTCAGGAAGAAACGAATTATTATGATAGTTATAGAACTTGGCTAGGGTGCCATGATAAGTTGTATATAAGTCAGAATTTCAGACTTATAAATTATTCAATTCACCACCGTGAATCCTGAACGTCACGCTGACGTCCATCACTGTGAGCTATTGCCTAGCATAACGAAGCTCTGTCGTATTTAAGTTAGAATAGATTCGTTAGTTTAGTACATTGATTGTACCAAGTTTGATTTACGAGCTATTTTGCTTCTTACTTTAAAAACATTGTATATTTGTAGAATAAAAAGTTTAACTTACGTATATGTACGTTCTGAGTTAGTTGAATTTGTTAGAGTAGGAACCTAGTCTTGAGCTGGAGGAAATCTCCAGTCCTTACCTGAGGAACAGCACGCCGGATAGTCAACATTAAATATCGTAACCTACCATCTGTCAGACGAGGCGAGCCAGACTGCCTTACTCCTTCTCCGTTACCGATAGCTGTTGTCGCAGCAACATTATCTGGTTACCAAAAAACTAAGCGGGATTCACTACCGAAGAAGAAGACGTTGTCATCGAACCCCGAAGATCACAAAATCTTCAATATGTCTATAGTGTATACAGGCCACGGACAGTATACGTTCCTTTCGGTCTGGGACAACCACAGTTTACTTGCAGGGCAACCGAATTTTAACACACTCACACTGGTTGCCCTGGGCGACAACTTAGATAATTTGTTATTTTTAGGGCCTGTATATGTAGTCATGGTGACTCATTATTTCATTTAGTTTTAATCCTTTAATACTCACATTTTCCAAGAAAATTATAATTTTCTCATAGAAAATGTCCATTTGCAGACCAAGAGCAGTTTTAGAAAAGCTATCACTGGAATGAATGGCTCGCTTATCGAGTCAGTCATCCCCGTGGGAATTTTCAAAAATAGTCTTCTCTTGGTCTGCAAATGGACATTTCTCGAGATCCCTGCAGAAGCCGTTTTTGGTCGATATGAGCGATAAAGGAGTAATATAATGATTGATTTGGTATTTACATGGATTCTCTATTCTGTATAGCTTACAACAATACATATTTCCAAAATAATTTAAATAAATGGGGCGACCTGGAAGTACATTTGGGCAACCTACTTTAAATGCCGTACTTGCCCCTGGGGCAACACAATATCTTTCTAATTTTCGAGCCCTGGTATAGAATAATATACTTATCTCCGGATTGACAATGCAATGAATAGTATTTTCGAGCCTATCTGGCACTGGTCTCGATTCCGTATAGCTTATACGCCTATTTAATTGCATTTGTAAGCAAACAAGACTGAACGCCCATTGCCTGTCTTATTGATTATTTTGAAAGCACGTTGATTGAAAGTTGTTACTTGAACGATTTTCAATAAAGTGGTTAGCACATCGTTGCCTAGTGATGATTGCCCTATCAGCTGATTATTTTGAGAAAGATTTGATGGAAAGCTGTTACTGCTATAGCCAGCAACAGCTTCACTATTCTTTGTAATTATATGTGATTGCATCGTAGGAAATGTATAGCCTAACTAGTATTGGTCTATGTTATATACTTTCTATTGACGTTCCGCTCGCCTGAGAAGCCAGCAGAAAGACGACTAGCATTAGCATTATCAGAAACAAATAGGGTCTGAAATAATAGGGCCAGCAAATATCTAATTAAAGTGGCGCCTATATTTGTAGGTAAGAATAATTCGTATTTTGCCATCCGCATTACTTTTTCCGGTATGCTTGGAGTCTTGATAATATACTTACCAAATGTGCATTATTCCATAAGCCAGTCAAGCAGATATCAATATTTGCCAGTCTGTTTTATAAAATGATGTACCATCGTCGATATCTCCACATTCTCATCTGTCAACGATTGTCACTTCCATTTAAGATTACTTCCAGTAAGACAAACGGTTCAAACTACGGTGACTTCCATTTGGCCATGACATATCAAGAAGATGTGGCATTCTGTATAGCTCCAAGATGTAAATCAAAAGGCTTGTGATGAACTACAGGAATGTCTTTGCTGAATTTAGAACTCAATACATATCTTGTTGAATCTTTTGAAACTAATTTTACTGGGAGCTATTGCTGCCATAGGTATCTCCAGTAAAATTACTTTCAAAATATGTTAAAGATTTACCTGTATACTTATTTAGAAATTGACATTCAAGCTATTCAGTGTTCAAAATATCGAAATCAATTCCAACACACGTAAAAGTGGGAGGAGTGTAACCAGAAATGGGCGGGGCATGGCTAAACTTTGTCCATCTATTATTCTGAACAGTTTCGGAATAATAAGTTATGTAGCGTATACTTTTACACCATGTAATCGATAATCTTAGTGGCATTAAGATATAACAGCTCACTGAATCAAAGTGCCAAAATAGACATTCATCCAATTGCAAGCAAGTTACTTCCAAATTACTGGGATGTATCTTTCTCCTAAATAATACTATTTCACATCAAAACATTACCTGCCAGAGTGTGTGCCACAAAAATAAAACACAAAGTTTTGATCCACACGACTCTCTGATTCGTGAATGAATCTATCTTGAACACCATATGCCCTGATAGTGCTGGCTCCAGTCACCGTCTCACTGAAATGATTGTAGATCGGGGACCTGGTCGTGGACTCAACTCGCTTCAGCTGACGGGATGTGGCGATGTAAAACCTCTATGACATAAATATTAATAATGATAAGAAGAAGAAGAAGAAGAAGAAGAAGAAGAAGACGATGAGTATGATGATGATGGCGATGAAGAAGAATAAGAGCGAGAGAAGAAGAAGAAGAAGAAGATGGAGAAGAAAAAGAAGAAAAAGAAGATCGAAAAGAAGCGGAAGAAGAAGAGGAAGCAGAAGAAGATAATATGGTTAGCGATAATAATTCAATGTTTATCACCACACACACGCAGGGCATATTTCAAACACTTCTGTCCATCTGTCTCTCCATCCATTTATCCATCCGGCAATCTCCTCAAAGATATTGTGATGGAATTCAAACAATTCAAACAATTCTGTTATGTAAGTAACCCCTATGATTGCGGAGTTAGTGATGGGTGCACCTTCATGGCGGCAATTTCGGAAGAGCAGATGTGGGCAAACAAGTCAACGATTGAATAACTCACCAACATTTCGTACCTTAGTTGCCCATATGAGTGTGGATTGAGAGACAATATTTATATTAGGTTCTACTCCATGGTTTGGGGTAGGGTAGTGGTAGGTGGGATGCGGGCAGGAGCAGATCAACACATGTGTGGCTTGTTAATCTGTGTGGAGGATGTAACTGTTTGTTATATCTTTATGACGAAGTTCGTATTTATTCCTTCCGACATAATGGACCTTTCCATGTTTAGCTATGCCCCGCCCATTTCTAGGTTGGTTCCACCGACACCGTGATAGTGTTGCGATCGAGCGAACACTGAACTCCCTGACTATCAATGTCCAGATATCTATACAGGTAAGATGTTGCATATTTTGAAACTAATTTGACGGGGTGTTGTTGCTGCCTATGGCAGCAATAGGGCCGAGTCAAATTAATTTGATTAATATTAAATAGTAGAGACACACATTCTTACAAATTGTCGGACTATTAGGCGTTAAAGACGGGCATAGAATCATTTTTGAGGTAATTATTATTACACCATCCTACACCCAGCTTATGTGATCATGACGTTATATGACGTCATTACTCCGGAAAGGTTCATTGTCATTTTATTATGTGGATGCTAAGCATTTGTGAACTTTATGCGACAGGCATAGATAGGACGTTGAGCTTTTTTCATTCAGAAATGTAATGCAATTTTCCTATACTACGGGCATACTGTTGAAACCATTTGGCTGTCATGGCATTATGTCAGATGTAGAAAGCCATACACAAATCAGAGCATGGATAGCAACACACCAGCCCATGCCCCTACACCGTGATATCCATGCATCTGTATACCATGTGATCAGCCAGCATATGTTATGCGCATGTGCACACAGAGTTTACCAAATATGACGAATAACAACAGCACACGCGCCAGTGATCCCCACACGCTATGCCAGTGCCAATTTAACCAATCACCCTTTGAGTATATTCACTTTCGACCATAGATGCTTATTTAATGCAATGTATCCGATTATTACAATCATTACATACGCACATAACAAGTGGTGCGTCCAATTATTAAGAATTTTAGAAAATATGTCATGTATCTACAGTTAGCTAAGACAGCCTTAGACTCATAATAAAATACGTGCTGTATTACAGGAACATAATTGACATGTTTACTTAGTGATGAATAAGAGAACATATGTGAAATCGTTGTTTACAATAATGAGAAATCATGAAAATGGTAATAGAGGATTTCAGTTTCTCAGTCAATCCTATGACGTCATAATCAACTATGTGACATGTATGATACCGTCATAATCAATTACGACATGAATTACGTAGTTAAGTTAGTCACGGATGCTTAATTAATGGGGCACTAAGCATTGCTGTACGAATTGTACGTCTTCACTATTTAGTAAACATGTAGTTACAGATGCGCCATCTATAGCTTGACAATGCGGTATAAAAGTAACTATACAGGTAAGCTGTTGAATATTTTGAAACTAATTTGACTGGACACTATTTCTGCCATGGCCAAGTTAGTTCCAAAATAGTCAACAGTTTGCCCGTATAGTTTTATGGAATCTTATAGTCAAGTAATTCCGGTATCGATCGATCCCAATACGGGCAAAGTGTGGGTGGAGCTTAGCTAAAGATGGTCGGGGAATAGCTAAAACTGGCTTCCTCCAGAATGCCAGCAAGGATGATGTGTCTTACCTGAAGCAAATTATTCTAGATGAAGGCAATGTGGATTATTTAGAGGAATTATGCAGATTGAGGTGATAGAATATTCGTTAAATAATGTGCAAACCGTGAAGGAATTTTAAACGGGTACACATCTGTTCTAGAATGTTACATTAAATTGGTGTATAGATTTGTTTTTTAACATTGTGTTATTGTTGAACTATGAACTCCGCCAATTTGTCTCCTCAACAGGTAGTGTGTTATATTAGCTGCTGATACAATCCATTCTCTATTATGCAATCATTATCTTGTTGAATTAATTTGACCATAAAGTGCTGCTGCCTAAAGCATCAACTGTTTCCAGAGAAATCAGTTTCAACATATTCAATAGCTTTGGTGATGATGATAATGATGACGTCCATAACGAAGACGACAAAATTGACGACGAGGATGGTAATGAAGATGACAATGACAATGACAACACAGACGACGACGACGACGATGCCGACGACGACGACGACGACGACGACGACGACGATGACGACGACAACGACGACGACGACGACGACGACGACGATCAGGAGGACGTCGACGGTCAGGATGACGAAGCCAGGAGGACGACGACCGGGAAGACGACGACCAGGAGGACGATGAAGATCGGTCATATCTCACCTGAATGAAGAAGTACAAGACGAGGAGAGGAACGACAATAGAAAGAAAGACTGGCGTGCTGTAGGTGATCATGAACACATTACTCATGATCATGAAGAAGGAGTTCATAAACAAGCGGATGATCAGTGGAAGATTGTTATCTACAGTCTCGATATCACGGGAGAATCGGTTCACAATCCGACCAATCGGCGTAGTGTCAAAGAAAGACATCGGGGACCTAAAATAAGTTTAAAGGGATGATAATCTCATCTCAAATATTGTATTGCACTGATAGATTATGGTTTATAAATTATAATTCATTCATATTCTGAAACATGCCCTTATCTGTATCACAAATATCTGCTTTGTAATATTGTGTACATGCTGAACAGTAATCTCCTCCATTGTGTCTCCTCTAGCGATAGTGTGTAATGTAATGTAAGCGCCAATGCATCACATTCTTTATTATGTAATAATAATCCGGTTGAATATTTTTGAAACTAAGGCAGCAATACCATCCAGTCAAAATAGTTTCAAAATGTTTAACAGCTTACCTGTATACTTACTTTTATACCGCATTGTCAAGCTATAAATGGCGCCTCCATGACTGAGCGTATATACCGAGGCAAACACACGAGGTTTTCTGATTGGGTGGAAAGTAAATGATGACAGCCATCATAGGCTGTATAAATGTATCAACATTTATCTACTAAAGCCTGAATATCTTTGTTTAGCGGCATGATATAAAGTGTAATGTCACCTGCATAGTCTATGAATGGCCAATTAGATCACCTGCATAACTATCAAGAGATGAGATTAGTTATCCTTTAATAGCATCAGCAACACCAACATATTACTATTATTAGTAAAGTGTTACGGTAGCTATCATTGTATGTACTACATAAACGCATCATGTTTGGATAGACCAGAATATTGGTTGGAGTATTCTAGTGACTAATGGACCGTTCCAGGGTTAGCTATGCCACGCCTATCTCTAGCTAAGCTCCACCAACAGCTTGCTTCTGTTGGAATTGATCTATCCATGAACTCCCTGACTATCAATTTTCCAGAAAACTATACAGGTAAGCTGTTGAATATTTTGAAACTAATTTGACTAGGTGCTGTTGATGCCAAAGGCAGCAATGGTGCCCAGGCAAATTAGTTTCAAAATATTCACCATCATATGTATATTAATTAGTAAAGTCATTCAAGTCGTACAACAGCGTTTAGTCCATCACCAATTATGTGTTCGTGACAAACTTATCTACGTCATTTATGACGTCATAGATTCTGCCGCCATTCTACACGTCATGTAGTAACTGTCGATATTGACGTTATCTGATGGATGGATAAACTGGACAGTTCCATTACCTGAGGATACTCTTCAGCATATTTCCATGCAGCTCTCTGGATGCGCGCACTTGTCCAACAGCAAATGTCAGAGCATAGATCATGGTGAAGACAGCTGAAAATATGAATTTACAATTGCATTATTTAAGAAGTGCAAAAATTAAATGCAGCAAAATCTCTTGAATATAAATGTTAGTCCAAAAACTATCAGTTGGTTGCCAATATGTGTAATTCGATGCCCACACACTGCATGTTTTCTATGATGTGGGGTGTCTAGGTGTGTGTAAAGGGTATTGGACTAATTCTATCAACTTTTGTGATACAACGTGTCTCTCCTTTATTTCTCCATTGATCGCAGGTAACTACCATAGCGCGTACTTTGGCATTCAAAAACATTTCTGTTAAAGAGTGACAACCTTTGCGGGGAATGAGATTGCTCAAGATGTTAACGATCACTAAGGGCAAGATCATCTGGCTAAAATTAGTCGATTAGTTTGTTTAATGAGCATGGATATTTGCTATGCCCATAGGAACTCTAGATAGTGTATTATTGCTAGTCGGTAGACGATTCTCCCATTGAGGTACTAATGTAGAACCTTTGGAGTCGGTTACCAGACGCGAGTAACGCTTTCCGTCGTATGTTTTAATGGCCAATAAAAATGTTATTGTCTGCTAAGACATCAAATAGCATGCATACGAGCTGATGTTGGATGGAACTGGACCTTGGGATCATTGGTATTACAAAGGGAAAGTTTAATTTCAACAAACCTAAATATAGTGAAATATTTACACGTGTATAGGCATTTATTCATAGCAAGTGAGCCATACACTGTTAAACGCCTCTACTGTGATCTTGCGGAATGGCAATTGGCAGGCCAAGAGAAGACTATATTTGGAAATCTTACCACTGGAATAAATCTCTCGATACTCGAGCCGGTTTTTTCAGTGGTAATTGTGCAAAATAGTCTTCTCTGGACATTCAATAAGCAAATATTTAGACTTTCCTAACCACATTTAACCACTAAAGGATTACGAGATGCTTGACTGCCCGTTATTTGTGGAAATCATCTCCATATAGTTATTTTCACTTCAGGTAATATGGTATATGCGCCGCCCATTTATAGCTAAGTTCCGCCCACGACCTAAGATCATTTATATACTTTGAATCCTGGATTACCAAAATCCCAAATTTAAGGCAAGGATTCAGGTAAGCCGTTGGGTATTTTGAAACTAATTTGAACTGGCGCCGTTGGTGCCTATGACAGCAACAGAGTGCGGTAAAATTGTTTTTTTTAATTCAACATACTATTTAGTAAATAGTAAACCCCACAAAGACATACAATTCGTAGACTTGACGGACATTTCATGCGTCATGACGGAGCTAGATACGTCACTTTGTATTGTGACCTGCATGTGACGTGATTGATTATGATGGCAAATACCCGTGTGGCAGTTAGGATCCAACTAGTATTATCCACATAGATTCAGCAGCTTATCTCATATAGATATTGGGGACAAGATTTGATTTGTTATTAGTTATTGCCATTAAAATATCATACCTTGACCAACACCGAAAACACCGTAGATGCCAAGATACATATAATTTTTATCTTGATACGTGCTAGTTGCTGCCAGAGATATGTTCTGCAGCAGCGGATCCTCTGTCCATGAAGTTAACCATAGATTTGATGCGACAAAGAACACGACATAGGCCGCATACGTAAACAGAATTAATAATGACGTGATTATACCAATGGCCTTGGAATACGACAGATAGACGGACATCTTAACCTGGTGATCAAACAAATACGGTTGTGTGTGTATTATATATTCTATTGTTGATTTTTGTATAACAATAGTCAGTATTACAGAACCAAGAATGATAAACGATAAGTAAACTTCTAAAGGGGTGCGGTGGGGAGGGGGGGGGGGCGGGGTCAATGTTTATAGGAAATGGTCCAATTTCTTCTAGGTGAGGACCAACATACACATTTCTCCAACATTTCACCCGCACTAAGCGATCAATAGAGGCATCCACTCTATGAGTCAAATAGATGATGTCATAATCAAAATACGTCACATGTTAGTGGACGCGACAATTAAATGACGTAACTATGTCGTTAAAGGATAAAGGGCCCGACAGCTGCTACCGCTTGAATAGGAATTATTTTGAGGATTTGAAAGTTAATACATATTCTATTGAATATATTGAAACTATTTTAGCTGCTTATGACACCAACACCACCCTGTTAAAGTAGTTTTAAAATAAACAGAAGTTTTCTTGCATATTTAGGTACCTTGAACTCGATCGCTTAAGTCAAAATGGACCTCGTTAATGTAACCACATAGTTTTACTTCCAATGACAGGTTTTAATGTAGTTAGGCAAACATGGACGATCGGTTCCAGCCATACTATTTGAGATACATACTTTGCGCAAGGAAGAACTTCTGAAATATTAAATGGATTCACTACAATGCGTGGGGCGCAATTCACCTTTCCAGAATACCACCCGTCATATGACGTCATAATGAACTGCGTAATGTGTACAATGACACCGTAATGATTGACGTCATGAATGACGTCGATAAGTACGTCACGAACGCGTATTTGAAGACGGTATATGCGTTATTGTACAAATTGTTTGCCTTTACTATTTAATAAATATTCTGTTGAATATGTTGAAACTAATTGGACTGGGCGCAGTTGCTGCCATAGGCAGCAACAGCCCCCAGTCAAATTAGCTACAACATATTCAACAGCTTCCCTGTATAGTTTTCAGGAAATTGATAGCTAGGGCATTTTAGGGGATTGATAAATCCCAACACGGCGAGGTGTGGGTGGAGCTTAGCTAGTGATGGGCGGCACATGGCTAAACATGGAAAGGTCCATTGAAGACCCCAGTTTTAGCTATGCTCTTCCCATCTCTATCTAAACTCCACCGACACTTCTCCCATGTTGGAACACATCGATCGATCCCCGAACTCCCGGACTATCAATTTTCAGAAAACCCTACAGGTAAGTTATTGAATATTTTGATACTAATTCGACCGAGTGCAATTGCTACCGGTGATAGCACCAGCGCCCAGTCAAATTCGTTTCAAAAATATTCACCAGCATGTTTAGTAAATAGAGAGGT
Source organism: Chaetoderma sp. LZ-2023a (assembly GCA_034401795.1). Classification (NCBI taxonomy): domain Eukaryota; kingdom Metazoa; phylum Mollusca; class Caudofoveata; order Chaetodermatida; family Chaetodermatidae; genus Chaetoderma; species Chaetoderma sp. LZ-2023a. The sequence continues at coordinate 32,783,529 of CM067361.1, read as the reverse complement.
CAAATAATTCGTACAACAACGCTTTAGTCCGTCACCAATTACGCGTTCGTGACGAACTTATTTACGTCATTCACGTCGTCATTGAGTATGACGTCGTCCTCAACGTCACGTAATTTATTATGTCGCCATATTATGGATGGATAGACTGGACAGGTCCCTTGCCCATAGGAGCACACGTTCAAACATAGGCTATGCCCCACGTAGCAATGCAACTTTAAACGGTGAAATAACCATGCAAGTTATCTCATTATGCCTAGTATACCTGTCCAGTCGCTGATTTTTCCTCTTCTATAAGTTTGTCCTTTACCAGGTCCTTCTCCTGTATCTTGATGCTCTTGCTTAGATCCTCAAGTCTTTGGGCTACAGTCGAGTGCTTTCTAACTTTGCCAGTCCGATGTGATCGTTGGAAAGATCTGTTGGAAACAGGATCGGATTAAAAGAGGTGAATATGGGGCATAAGTTTTAAGTCATATTAAATACAATTTAAATACGTAAACGTCTTATCCATTTCAGCGATAGCGACCAGAAATGAGAGCTTCTTTAAGACGTGTGCAATTGTATGTTGAACATTTTGAAATTAAGTCTAGTCAAATTATTTTCAAATTAATCTGGATTTCCTGTATGGCTGCATTGTACGTGGAAGACGAGTTTAGCTTTGTGTCAGTGTTTGCGCGTGTGTGCATGCGCATGCGTGTGCATGCATACGCGCGAGCGTGTGTTCGTGCGTGCCCGCGTGGGTACATGCGCGCGTGTCAGCACACATGTGCATGTGCCTGCGCGTCGGCAGCTGTATCTTTATTACGCGATTTGGTTCATACATAATTAACATTAACTAATAATCAACGTTATTTATCCTTAACAGCGGATTTCACGCGCCAGATAACTCACATATTGCAAATCAAACTAAAAATATTCCTGAATAGCTGTCTTAATGGACATTTCCGGTTTCAGCTATGCCCCGCCTATCTCTAGCTAAGCTCCACCCACACCTCGCTCATGTTGTGATCGATCGGTCTCTGAACACCCAGACTATCAATTTCCAAAAAACTACACAGGTAAGGTGTTGACTATTTTGAAACTAATTTGACTGAGTGCTGTTGCTGCCAAATTAGTTTCATAATTGTCTACAGCATGTTTATTAAATACCAAATAATTACAAAGACATACAATTCATACAACGTGTCAGGCCATTTGAGATTTGATGACGGTCTATATGAAACCATTTGTGACGTTGTGTGTGTGACCTCATCATACCCGCGCTGAGCTGATTATGACGTCATACGCGATCTGATGATGGATGGATACTTTGGAAAGGTGCATTAGCTGCGAGAAATTCAGGTTTGAAAGTTTTACATCGATTTTTATACCCATGGAAATTGGTCTACGCTTAGCTTGAAATGGACAGGGTATAGCTAGAAATGCATAATTTGATTGCCAACTGTTCAACTACTCCATCAATGATTTGCTACACCATCACTATTCTTAGAGCGCGTGCTGGCATTGACAGTTAATGGATCACATTTCTCAGTCAACAAAAGGACACCATGGTCACTATGTCACATGTAGACTGGTGTCATAATCAACTACCTCACGAATGACGCGATTTACTCCGTCCTAAACGCGTAATAGTCCGTCAAGTTATACGAATTGACTGTGTTTATTGTTTAATTAACATTCTGTTGCATATTTTGAAACTAATTTGACTAGGCGCTTGACCATTAGAAGCAACTGCATCCAGCCAAACTAGTTTCAACTATTCAACAGCTTACCTGCAATGCATAGTTTTCTGGAAATTGAGATTCAGAGAATGCAAGGATCAATCTATCCCAACAATGGCGACTCGTGGGCAGGGGGAGGGGGCGCTTAGCTAGAGATGGACGTGGCGTAGCTAAATTGGATTCCACTATTGGTAGTACTAACAATGTTCCCATTCCAATGGTAGTTGGTATGCATTTCTTACCTTGATAGTTGACGTCTGGCTTCGTCTGTATAGTCGTCACCAGACAATGACAAAACAGAATCCAGTCTCTCAAGCATACGTAGTTTAGTCTCGTATACTGAGAAATACGAGACCACACATTTAGATTGTTGTTAGAATCTACCCGTGCGTGCGTGCGCGTGTACGTGTGCGCGTGTGTGGTAATACAATAACACACATTTAGAGAATTTCATGTTGTTAGAACATGTTTAAGAATCTACTCACGCGTGCGTGCATGTATGCATGTCGGCGTGCGTGTTAGTTCGATCTGATATTCAAGTACCGGACGGCGTGATGTAAAGACACAGCTTGTTAGTTGACGTTACCATCTAATGGCGTAGGCATGTTGCGAAAGTGGCAAACGTTTGAGATTAACGTGTTTGAATTGTATGTCTTGGTGAATTTGCAATGCAATCAACTTGTTCTTGAATGTTTTTAAACTAAGTTTACTGGGAGCATTAACTCTCAGTCAAATTGCTCTCAAAATAATCAACATTTCTCCTCGACACAGTTCATTGCACGCATGACATCTGCAGTTGCTATAACAACGGGAACAAACGTATGCGTATACGAACTCTGCGTTTATTGTACGTAGATTGAGAATGGTACAAACTAACACAGGTTTTATATATTTCGGACAAGGTCCCCCATGCCTAAAGTTTCAAGAAAAAACTTCATTTTATAGGCGTGAAACCTTGCAGTGAAACCTTGCAAAGCATCAATAAATTTAGTATCAGCGCCATCAGTGTTGTTGTGGCTTATTCAAATTAATTTATTTTAATATACTTTCTGGGTCTTCATCATCTTCTGTCGTTTCATCTGCTTCTCCATCCTCTTGAGTCAGGTAGGTGCGGATAAACTGCGCAAATGCACCATTGTGTGACATCAAATCTTCATATGAACCGGTCTCAGAAATCTCACCATTATTCATCACCACAATCTGGTCCACCATCGGTAACCAATGGATGCCATGCGTTACCAGGATACGGGTCTATAATAATAATAATACTAATAATAATAATAATAATAATAATAATAATAATAATAATAATAATAATAATAATTTCATTTCATATGTCCAGCTACAATGTAGATTCCGGATTGACGATCTGATTAATGTTAAGGAGCTCATCTCCCACTGAATTGACCTTTCCGGTTTATCCATCAACCATCTTACGTCATAAACAATGGCGTGACATTATGTCGAGGTCATAATCAACAAGGTCAAGGATGACGTCGATGAGTTCGTCACGAGCGCATACTTGATGACGGACTAAGTGTTGTTGTAAGAATTGTCTGTATGTTCCATTTAGTAAACACTCTGTTGATTATTTTGAAACCCATTTGACTGGACGCTGTTGCTGTCAAATAATTTTCAAAATATTAAACAGCTTGCGTGTATAGTTTGCTGGAGATTGGGATTCAGAGAGCGCAGGCCGTGATTTATTCCGACACTAATAACACGTGGGAGATTAATTAGAGATGGGTGGCACATAGTTAAAACTGCGAAGGTCCATTATCTGACGTCATAAAAAAGTGCTTCCAAATAGAGACAATAGAAAAACAGAAGTGTCTTTAAATCATCAAGAATGTATTCATTTTATTCTGTACATTTTAAGAAGGATAGATTATAGAGAGGAAATATATGAACGGAGGGTTTACATTTTGGAAATAATTGTGATGATTATGACGTCATCCTACACATGAATGGGTTGATTATGACGTCATATGACGTCATATGACGGATGGATAAATTGGAAAGGTCGATTATCTATCGTCATAACACAGTATGTTAGAAAGAGTGACACCAATCAACAGAATGTCCTATAAATCATAAAGTGTATGTTGATGCTGGTCTGTAGGGGAAATCGGGGCTAGTTCGCCATAGGGGCAAGCCCGCCGATGTGTTCTCATACTAAGCCATTACTATTCATAGCGCCGTACGCAGTGTGTACGTATTTCCGGTGGAAATCTTGCCAGATAGGATGGGCTGCATCATCTTCTGTTTTCTATACTGCGAATTATTGACGAAAGCTGATTTCAGGTAGAAGTAGGCAATCTTTTCATCGCAGTACATTTTGTGCCATAAGGAAGCGTGTAACGATCAATGGTAGAGGCATTACTTGGCAGTTGCAATTCGTATCTTTTAAATAAACGATAGATAAGAATTAACCTTTAAAATACCTTAAATATTGAAATCATTCTATAAACGAACTTGCACCATCTGGTCTAACTTACCCAACATGCTTGTAAACTTGCTCCCAGTAACGGGGGTATGCTCTTCCACCTCACCACATATTCTTCCTTCCTTGATTTTCAAAAAAAATAGCTAAGATCTAAAGCTTGTTTTCTACTTATTTAATCTTTGAGTCATTGCTGGCAATTTAAATGCAAGTTTGCATCGATAAGAAATGCCTAAAATATGTGAAAATGGCCGAACTAGCCCCGGTCTCCCCTAAACATTAAAACGGATAGATTCTTACTTGGTATATGAGACTGGATGAGTCCAGTTTCCCAGTCAATAAGATTAAGTCATAATACACTATGCGACGTGTATGTTGACGTCATAATCAATTACTCCATGGGTGGTGTAGTTAAGTTCGTCGCGAATGCTTAATTGATGACGGACTAAGCGTTGCTGTACACATTGGCTGCATTTACTATTTATCAAACATTATGTTAAATGAGTTGAAACTAATTTGATTGTTAATAGTTAAATTAGTTTCAAAATATTTTCAAAATATTCAACAGCTTACATGTATAGTGCTCTGGAACTTGCGGGTCAGAGAGTGCAGGGATCGATCGATCACAACACGGACACGGCGTGGGTGGAGAGTAGCTGGAGATGGGCTGGGAATAGCTAAACCTAGGCTCCTCCATCAGATTAAAAGATGGGTTACATTTTGGAAACGCTCTTGAATGATGCTGTTCTACGAGTGCCTGGTCTATAACAAGTGGTGGTAGCTGGTAAATATAATTCACGTTATTTATATGTATTGGTTGTTTGATGATACCTTATTTTTCAGAATTCCTTTCTTGCCAATAACTTGTTCAAACATATGTTTGCCCACGTGCGAGTCGACAGCACTGAGAGGATCGTCCAATAAGTAGATGTCTGCATCATTATACACCGCTCTGGCCACGCTAATACGTTGCTTCTGGCCACCGCTTAAATTGATCCCCTGAGAATTCAGAATTATGAAATACTACATACAAGATATTGCCGATTTCCGGACTCTATTGAGATGCATTGCAGATGATACACTGATAGATTGTATGTAGAAACTGTGACTCCCCCACCCCCTATTGCCGTACAATATGACGTATAGACTACGAGTGTATCTGTCATTTGACGTGATTAATAATCTAACTATTCTTGGAGATTCAAATGTGGCATCTTCCTATAACGACAGCAATTGCAACACAGTGCATACATAGGTTGACATATTTCCAAAGGAAACAAACCTGAAACATATTAGTTTGTAAATGTTCGTAAGATAGAAAAACGTTCTCTTGAACAGTTTACACACAGACAACAATCATTTCCAACCAAATTAAATGAAAAATAGTACATTTTATTTTGCTGTGAAAACATGTTAAGTTATTTCTTAGATGTACTGTACACAAGACATGAATATGTGTTTAACTGCCCCCATTAATGCAAGACAGCAATGGATAATTGCTAGCTGTAATAACTCTGGAGGTGCTGAATATTTTGGAAACATGTTTACTGAAAGTTGTCGGTGCATACGCCACCAACAACTATCAGTGAATTTGTTTTCAAAATATTTAGCAGGTCCAGATATACAATCATTGGAATATATCGTCTGCAAAAACACAACAGTCAGAGGGTTAACCATAATAATGAATCTTCATTCATACAGCAACCAATAAATTAGTCATGCGCAGTTATTCACAATTATATAAGTTATACAGTTCGATTATATCATTTTCTATAAAGCTTAGGTCTATGGCTAAATCTCTATTCCAATTACGAGTCACATATTCTATGGGAAGGGTTGTTTTATTATCGATACCACAGACGGAATTGCCTATCGTTATTTGGTTGGGATTTACCTGGTCCGCGTTTGTTTAAGTCACTAACCCAGGTCTAAATTTCTGTCTGAGAGGTCACTGCGTGTAGGCAGCTACCCCAAGCCTTAACACTGGTACGAATTAATAATCCTCGGTAAAACAGGCATCAGATTGCGCATTATTTCAGCGACTGTGAAATAGCCAACCATTGAATCGTGAATCCGGTTTACCGGTTAAATAGTCCAGATTATTGACCACTGCCCAGAGCCACAGCTTCACGTGTGACAACTCATGGTCAGGAGATCCACTCAGACATTTAAGTATCTGGCGCCATAATCAATTACGTAACATATTACCTGACCTAAGATTCAGAATGACGTAAAATTCTATATGAACCTCGTCATGAGTCAAGTCTAGGAATTCAGAACTCCATTTACTCACTCAATCATATGACGTCATAGTCAACTACGCGACGTGTATGCTGACGTCATAATCATGACGCCATGAATGATTCGAGTAAGCCCATCTTTAACGCGTAATAGTCCGACACGTTGTACGAATTGTATGTGTTTGCTATTTAAGAAACATGCTGTTGAATATGTTGAACCTAATTTGACCGGGCACTGGCAGCAGCAAAAGCCCCACGTCAAATTATTTTCAAAATATTCAACAGCCTACCTGTATATTTTTCTGACAATTGATGGTCAGGAAGTTTATAGATCGATCGATCACAAAACGAGCGAGGTGTCGGTGGAGCTTAGATAGAGATGGGCGAGACATAGCTAAAACTGGAAAAGTCAATTGCATGTCTTTTATGGATTTACAATTTAATACAAATTCTTTGGAGTGTTTTGAAACAAATTTGATAGGGAAAGCGGCAACAGCACCAAGTAAGACACGTTTCAAGATATTGAGCTACTTATATGTATACTTACCTTAAAATTTAGATTCTAAGAACTCAGGGTTCAAAGTATATAAATGTATTCCAACACACGCAGAGAGTGTGAAGAGCATATCTATAAATGGGCGGAGCATAGATATAGATTAATCTCTACATTATTTGTTTCGTTGGCGTTTATCGTGACCCTATCCTCTATGCCCAATTTTGTTGCGCGGGCCCGGACAAATTAGTTTTAAAAACTCAACATAATAATTATTAAATTATTCAGGATTTTGTTGATTTATCCTTTCGCATACAAAAGGTTCACAGTTAAAATCGATTCAAACGCACACACACATAGGGAAGAGCTAGGCTAGAAATCGTGGGTGGGAATGGGCCCCTCATTTGCTCACATAAACTCTTTTTCGTGGATGTGTTTAGAAATGCTGGAGTGCAGCTGCAGGATACGTCTACTACTACAGTCCCATATCACATTAATCACACATGTATAATAGATAAGCTGCTGCATACATTTAATGTAATTTGAATGCGAGTTTTGCTGCCTATGGTACTAACAGTTCCAAGTAAAATTACGTTAAAAATAGAATGATTGGTAAATTGTAAATTTATCAAAGCCATGCAATTCTTATACTAATGACAAACTTTTAGATTTTCCTGATGGAATTATATGTTATTATGATTATGACATCAACTACCGTGTGCCGCAATTGATTATGATAGCAGCTACGTGAGTAACATAACGAATCTCTCAAGTGGTGTGATTTGAAGCAGACTTCTTGCTTAATGGTGCACTGGATAGTGCCATATTGCCTACCTTTTCTCCAATTTCAGTCTGATCTCCGGCTGATAGAATGAAAAAATCAGGTTTGAGTGCGCATGCATCCACAATTCCATTATATATCTTCTCATTGTAATCTTGGCCAAACAATATGTTATCACGAACAGTTGCATTCTGGATCCAAGCTTGTTGAGCCACGTATGCGACACGTCCCTGAAACAGTGAGTTGTCCAATGGACCATTCCATGTTATCCATCATTCATATTACGCCAATATCAACTACGTGACATTATAATCAATGGCGTCATGAATGACGTATATAAGTTCGCCACGAATGTTTAATTGATGACGGACTAAACACTGCTGTACGAATTGCATGTCTACTATTTAAGAGACATGCTGTTGAATATTTTGAAACTAAATCTACTGGGTGCTGTTGCTGCCTACTTCCATAGGCAGTAACGGCGCACCCAGTCGAATCAGATTCATAATATGCAAAAGCGTACCTGTATAATTTTCTGGAAATTGATAGCCAGTGACTTGAGGGAGCGATCGGTCCAAACATGGACGAAATGTGGGTGGAGCTTAGCTAGAGATGGGCGGTGCATAGCTAAAGCTGAAAAAGGCCCGTCTAATGTGTGATACTGCAAAAGACTATTCTTAGCTATGAGCATGGCCATATCAATGCAATGCATATCACAATTTTAGAAATCATAACACGAAGGGGTGATCACGTACAGTACGATGCTCTTCTCATGGTATGACTCAGATTGCAATAATTTGATAATAATCCAAAATAATTCATACTAGTCTGATCACTTTGTAATCCATATAGCAACATGCTGAACATTATCTGACAAATATTGTAATTTTCTATCTCTTTCTTGAGGTCAGTTACTTCAGTGTTGCTCATGATGCGCATGGCTAGAGGTTGACTTCGGCTTATGGCTATCAATATTCTGATTGATCAATATACAATTATTTTCTGAAAACAACCAATGAAAATGCACCACTGCGTTATTAATTGAGCTAATATTGCGTGTATTACAACGAGTTAAAGCCCTTTGTTTATATGGTAAATCTTATGGCCAGGAAATAATGCATACCTTAGAATTTTGATACGGAAATTAGGTGTAATTCAATATTCTTATACGGAGCTGACACATATCAGGGCATACTGCATGTATGATGATTAGAGGTGTCCTCCTTTTTATACACTTCTTCAGTGACCACAGAATTTCTAATAGTCAATACGTAGCCAACAAAATTGCGAGAAGAATACAATACATTAGAACTGATAGACCAGACTAGTTCACTTTCTTACCCTGACATTTACTCTGCCTGTGCGGATCTGCATTTCTCCCAGAATAGATGAGATGAGAGATGACTTTCCAGATCCCACGGGGCCAACCACCGCCACTAAAGATCCATCTGGCACAGTCAGGTTAACGCTGAAAATTTAGAATTCACATGATAGCATACATACAACAACATGAGGGTCAAATAGTACAGACACGTTGTCTATGATGATCACTCATCCTCATCACCATCACACAACGGTGACCTCTATCAGCAGCATCGCCATCACGACCACAACGACGATCACAACCAAAATCACCGGGAAAAGCAACCACCACCAACAGTAGCAGCAGCACCACAACCACCACCAGAATCACCACCGCCGCAACCCACCACCACCCCATCACCACTAGAACAACCACCACCACCAACAACATCAACACCAATACCACCAACACCATTGACACCACAACCACAGCTAGAAGAACAAAGACAAGTACAACAACAAACACAATAACAGCAGCAGCAGCAGCAGCAGCACCACAACCACCACCAACACCAACACCAACAACAACAACACAGCTCACACCACAGCATCAACTAGAAGATCAAAGACAAGAACAAGAAGACCAACAGCAACAACAATAACAACAATAACAACAACAACAACAACAACAACAACGCAAACAGGATTCTCATTACTAATAAAATAATGCCAAGACGTACTTTTTTAAACATTCACGGTCCGTTTTGTCCCAGGCAAATGTGGCATCTTCAACCGTTATTGGATTTTCTGTAGGCGAAATAATTAGATAATTAGATAGGCTGATTCGATAATCATCTCTATTATCAACCTCGTCATCAATCTACGGCATTATCATCACTCTATGGCATCGTCCTCGCCCAACAGCATCGCCATCGACCAGCAGCATGGTCATCAACCAAGAAATGATTTGAAACAAATTTTACTAGTAGTGGTTGCAGCAACAAGTTCTTCTCATAGCAACTTACTTGTATGTTTGAATTAAAGAAAATACTGGTGAAGAAATTATTTTTTAGATATATTTGGACGGTCTACTGAGAGAATGATAAGAAAAATATATTTAATTGTCTACCTGTTGAATTTCTGCAGACTACATTTCCCATCCGGGTTAATGCTGAAAATGTTGAACACTTTTTTAAAATACTTTGATTGATAGTTGTTGGTGGCTCAGCCAAGTGGTTAAATTTCCAGTTCTTGTTGCTTTCCGTAATATAAGCATGGGCTATGAATGGCAGCTTACACCCACGTGTGGGTTTGCCAGAAATAAGGTGCCATGTACATGTCAGGTCAAGGAACACCACCACATAATGCACATTTTCCTGAAGAGAATAAGTGGTGATTGATTTCGCCATAAGGATGTAGCGTATGTAAATGACCAATCAACCTTCTAGGCTCAGAAGAATTAGCAAGAAAGTTCCAAACGAGGTTAAACCCATCTTAGTGTATAGTAAAATAGCGGATGCTTAAAATCATCACCAGTCGCCGATCGGATGTTCCTAAGATCGGTCGGTATTGTAATACGAGCTGTCTTAGTACGAAACGGTTATAGCTATTGAATTATGAGTAGTAGTCTAGTCAATTGACCTTTCCGGTTTTATCACCGCCCCGCCCATTTCTAGCTAAGCTCCACCGACACCTCGCTCGTGTTGGAATCGATCGATCTCTGACACCCTGACTATCAATTTCCAAAAAGCAACACAGGCAAGCTGTTGAATATTTGGAAAACAATTTGATTTTGTCCTGATGCTGCCTAAGGCAGCAACAGCGCCCAGTCAAATTAGTTTCAAAATAATCAACAGCATGTTTATTAAATAGCAAAGAAATACAGTTATTTGTTCACGTCATCATGTTGTTTTACAAGTTTAATAAATCTATAGTCCTTAATTGTTTCAAATAGTCGCGTTAGTCTTTGAGTAGGACATTATTAATCAGCTTCAAGTCATCAGTCCCAGTCCTGAATAGTCGACTTCAGACTCAGACCGCCGTCGCAAGTACTTCTTCAATCTGTACTAATAATCTGAAATGATTATGCTCATTTGATATACAAAGCCAATAAGGGTGGTACCTGAAAAGAGGTCATGGTCTATGTTGCTCAAATCCAGTTCACCACAGCTCAAGAATTTACGGACACGAGAGATAGCGACTCCTGCCTGTGAAAAACAACAACAACAAAAGTAACAACAACAACAACAACAAAACCAACAACAACAACACCAACATAAACATAAACAAGAAAAACATCAATAACCGCAATAGTGCCAACTATGATGAAAATGCTGACACCAACAACAACAACAACAACAACAACAACGTCTGCATTGTAATCATCATCATCCTCATCATCGTCATCATCATCATCATCATCATCACGCGCAGGCAACAGTGGTAATATAAACAAGTCACCTCATCAACCTAATATATGGTTGCATTCAAATGGCGCGATCTGAGCTGTCACTTAAAGATATGGCATCAAATTTAAGTACGCCACTCGTCAGCTGAAGTCACGTTCAAAATGATGGTTCGGTAAGGAACTGGAATGGTATGTTATAAAAGTGTCTGAAACTTAGGTTTATGCCTTTTTTATTAGTTTACAAATTAGTGAACATGATGAATATTGTTCAACTAAACTGGGTGGCAATTGTTGCTGCCATAATCAGCATCACCCCATTCGAATTGGTTTCAAAATATTCCACAGCTGACACTTACCATGAACGTCAGATTTGGGGAATTCAAGTTTCAATGTTATAAATCGGTTCTAATACGTGGAAAATAGGGCGGAGTTTAGCTAGTAATGGGCGTCGCATAGCATTATTCAGATTTACACATTAGCCCTCTGAACCATAAATACCATCTCCAAATTCTCATTTACAATTTACTGACTATTCTGCTGAATATTTTGAAACGAATTTGACTTTGGTATGTTGCTGCCTACGGTAGCAACAGCTTCATGTTAAGTTAGTTTCAAACTATTTTACAGTCTACCTGTATATTTACCATGAATTTAATATACATGAATTCAGAGATCAACAGGGTGCAGCGCATCTTACCTGTACTAAGTATGATATAACAACAGGTAGAAGATTCATTGGCGTCCGAAGGATGTTAAGTAGAGTCAAACTGACAAAGGCAGTTGTTGCATCCATGTAGTTGTTAGGCGTGATGAGAATATATGTGGTGAACGTTGCCAAGGTAATCTAAAATGTTAAAATACTTTTTAATTTAATGAAGGATTTGTGAATAGAGTGATACATTTATATCTAAGTTCCACCCATTTATGCCTAAGCCCCGCCCACCTTTTCCCTGTGTTGGAATCAATGTATATACATTGAATTCAGCATTCCAGGAATCCTAATTTCAAGGTAAATGTGGAGGTGAGATGGTTAATATATTGAAACTAATTTAACTAAGGGCGATTACTTTATGGCAGCAACGATTACCTGGCAAATGAATTAAAAAATATACAACATAATGTTTATTAAATTGTAAATTTATAAAAGAGAAACAATCTGTAGACTTGAATGTCATGTCGACCTTTAACATAGTTTTGTAATACGTGTCTATGAATGTAATTCCAGCCTACATATGACGTAAATGATTATGACGTCATATACTTGAACATCAGATGGTGTCCCTTTATTGGGTTTAATAAATTTTGCTCACAAAGACCATTGCATGTACAATAACAAATCGAGTTTCATACATATTGCTAAACACCAACCAACCTCATCGTATTATAACGATATAAATACAGTAGAATTGTATCTCCTCGAGAATGCATATCAGCTACATGAGCCCCAGACACCTTGGTGCTTACATGCCTAAAGCCAATGTTCCAGAGCACGCTCTATTGATCAATAACATATGCATATCATGAGTGAAAGTCACCCTGGCACATGAACTGGCTTGACATGGTACAGTTAGCTATCTTCTACATCAAACTTGCTCAATAGAAGAATGCATTTTACCAATCAATTATATGAGCATAATCAATTACGTCACATGTAGGCTGACGTCATGATCGATTATGTCATGAATGACGTGATTTAGTCCATCCCACTTGCTTAATAGTCTGCAAGCTCGTACGAAATGTATGTCGTTGCCATTTAATAAACATATTGCTGAATATTTTGAAACTAATGTGACTGAGCGCTGTTTCTGCTATAGGGAGCAACATTTGTAGTAGTAGTAGTAGTAGCAGTAGTAGTAGTAGTAGTAGTAGTAGTAGTAGTAGTAGTAGTAGTAGTAGTAGTAGTAGTAGTAGTAGTAGTAGTAGTAGTAGTAGTAGTAGTAGTAGAACCCTACTACAGCTGCAATCAGTCCTTCTTCGCTGTAGCCCACCGTGTCTTGTCCTCAGCCGAAATCCGTAGCTTCGCCAGGTCCATTCTTGACTTGAGTGTACCGAGTCCTGCTTTCTTGAGGTCACCTCGTAGCACTCTTAGCATATTTAGACAATGACGTCAGCTCCTGGTGGCTACGAGTAGAGCGAAGTCCAATGCTCTCTGTGCTGGCGTCTCTGCTGGTATCGTTAGCACATGGCCAATCATGGGCCATCTTTGCTGGGCGACCTATACAGACAGTGGCAGCAGCCTTTTTATCAAGCGCATCTTTGATCTACCAATCCATAGCTTCCAGAAGGAATGGAAAGCTGTGTTCCCCATGACACAGCGTGCAGCAATGTCAGCAGTACTGCAAAGCAGTGAGCCCAGCATTTTACTTTTCCTCCATGGTTCGCCGCCACGAAGTGGATCGTCATTTTCTTTGGTTTCATGCTATGTAGATAGGTATATGTGGGTGAGCTATGTTTTGGATTCATTCATAAAGAGATTCTAAATTTATAGTTTGCTTGCAGCTATTGGGAGAAGTTCGTCAAGGGGTTTCTTTTCCTCATCGTTGAGGTCCACATCGTCAGCATATACCATCTCTAGTGGCATACTCAGTATTGACACTGAGTTGGTGTGGGCCGGGGTGTGGTGTTTGGTCTTGTGGAACTTTCCCGCACGGATTTCAATGCAGCAGCAAGGTAACAGCTGAAGAGCACCGGGAATAGACCATCTCCCTGCGGGGAGCCGATTGATGTCTCTGGCTTGGTATCTAGCATTTATATGTCACGTGTCATTTAAATAAACGACACAGTTCTCACGATATTGACAACAATCTATGGAGGACCTTCTTCTTGAGCAATGTTTAATCGAAAAGAACATGACACCAGTGCTAACAACAGAACTTAATGGCAATAAACTTAATAGGCCACCCAAGGGAGAATCAAACGTCACTTAACGGGTCTCTATATCAGAAACAGATCTCAGGCAGGTTCGTTCCAAAATCTTCAACTGAATGTTTATTAAATTGTAAATTCATAACATATAGACATTTCAGACGCTTAGTGTCCAAGATTTACTGTTTTCGGGACAGACCCACCCCATTTAATCGACCTTTCCAGTTTTAGCTATGCCGTGCCCATCATTAAGTAAGCTCCACCCGCACCGCTCTCGTGTTGGACCGATCCCTGAACTCCTTGACTGTTAATTTCAGGAAAACTATACATGTAAGATGCTAAATATTTTGGAACTAATTTGACTGGGTGCTGTTGCTGGCTATGCCTCAGATTAGTTTCAAAATATTCAACATAATCTGTATTAAATGATAAAGACATGCAATTCACACAACCTGCCGGATTATTAAGAGCTAAAGACGGAGTATTTCGAATCGTCGATGACGCCATGATTATGGCACCACGCTACACGTCACGTAGTTGATTATGACGTCAGATGATGGATGGATTAACTTGAAAATGTTCATTGTGACATCAGCTAAAAAGCCACCTAATTTGATTATAGCACCAGATCCATGAGGAAACGTTCGAACACCTAGATTGGGTAGAATTCGATAAGCCGTTATTTGAGTACTGTAGATGGTGCAATGGGCGGAGAATCTGATTGGTTTAGAGAAGTCACGTGATTTTGAGCGGATTTTCACATAGTAATTTTGGACGGCATTCACCATTTGTTTGAAATTAATGGTTAGCTTACAATAAAGGGGGCGACTATGAAGAAAAATGTGTTGAATGCACCCAGAAATGCAATCTTCTTAAGGACAGACAACTCTTTCCTTCTGGTCTCTTCAATTTTCTGAGTAAAGGATGTCTCCCATGCATAGAATTTCAGCACCTATTGGAATACTAATAATAATAATAATAAGAAGAAGAAGAAGAAGAAGAAGAAAAAGAAGAAGAAGAAAAAGAAGATGATGACTGTTCCTGGTACAGTTTTAAAACAACAAAATTACATTACACATTAAAACATATCAATCACGCATAAGTTAGCTTCATGTTAAAAACAATGCATTTCCAAACCGAGCAGGAAAACCGGACCAATAACGATCACAAATTTATCAGCACAATGATCTGGCACAAGGATAGAAAAATGCTCCCGTCTCAAATCACTGCCAGTACGTTACGAGGCTAACTCTCTTTCCAGTAGCGTTTCACAAAAACCCATTAAAATTAAGCTCGCCATTTTCTACCTACATATCAGATTGTCAAAACTCCCAAAACGTTGGAATTGAGCTAAAGATCAGTCATATATTTGATATTGAAATTCGATATGAATTTGTGATCTCATTCTCGACAGACACTCCCTAAGAGGATCCGTCTGTTCACGTCCATCCATTAGTCGTTGACGTGTGACGTATGTTGCCATTTTTGCGTTTGCAATAACCCAGTTAAATAAACGATGTCGGATTTTGCGTTCAGATTTACGGGAACATTGAGGACAGTTAACACCGTGTATGTACTCAATGGGGTGAAAATCATCAACATCCAACAAAAGTAAAGCAATCCGTCTGATAGCTAGAAGCACCGGTATGAGACGAGAGCATGCAACGAACATATGTGCATGGTCTTCTTGCTCACCACATTCTACACACTCGTAATTAGGACGGTACCTAGCTCGGTAAAGAAATGTGCCTGTGTTTTATGCTACGTGCACAATTATACAGGACAGATCTCCTACATAATTGGTACAAGGATATTCATCAACACATCGACAATAGACTACTGATGAAGTATCTAATGATAGGATATCAAACCATATGTTAGTGGGACAATTGTTCAAACTGACTTCATAATACTGTATTAATCATAATTTATAGAAATCATTTTACAGTTCATATATATATAGAAACGGCGAATGCACCATCTTTAAATGTAGACGATAGCTCATTTTTATATAATAATTGAGGAATGTGGCTGGACCGTTTTAGCAAAGTAATCCACTCACTTGGAATACTATTCCACAACATGTCTAATTTATTGTGCACTAAGTGTTCAGACCGATTTCGGGATTTAAGAGCCAAGATGTCAATTAACATTTTCTTATCATTATGTACAATATCACCTATAGCTGTAACTCTTGCTTTAATAAAATCTTCAAAGAAAAGCGTGAGCCCAGTTATAGTATTTCGTAGTAGTGGATTAAAAAAGAGTGGCTCATTTATAACATCTGCTCTACAAACAGGCTGTGATACTCTTGTGACTTTAAAGAAAACCCATGAGCTTAATAAGGATTTGTAAAAGCTAGAACGTATGTCACAACGTGTATTTATAGCAAAATGTATAACATATAACTGGCGATCATAATTCAAATTTTGAACTTGTTTCAGAAACCAGCTAGTGAATTTAAAACACGGATGAAGGGAATTTAAAGTGAGGAATGATTGAACATATTGCATACGAAAGGCTTTTATTCTAGACCCAAAATGCACCAAACCCTGCCATCCATTCTCCAGGGGCAGAGAAAGTAATTCCTTCGTCACCCAATGTTCCCCTGCCAAACTAAATTAACCAGACATTTTTTAATAGAATTCACCAGCTCAACTGGAGGGTCTACAACGGAAAATCTATACCAACACTGTGATGCAACAAGAAGATTTGTTACCACAATAAGGCATCTTAATGAGAGTGCTTTCGATAATAAGAGCCAGTTAGCTAGTTTATTGTTAATTTCCATGTACATGCCTTACCAGATTTTGTCTGAATACGTATCTGAATTCCCTACATATACCCCCGAGAACCTTTAATTCATCACGATTCCCTTGTATTCCCAATGGTTGGTCAATTCTACCCTTCCATACACCAGCCTAGAGACCTTCCGTTTTTCCCAGATTAACTTTCGCATTGGACGAGTCTTCATATATCCTTAACCAATACTGCAATGCATCCATATCTTCATCTAAGGTAGGAAAAACAGTAACATCATCAGCTTAAGCAGAGCAAATGACATTTTCATCCGAGGTATCCCGCAAGGCTACCCCCTTTAAGTCTCTTTCAGAACGTAACTTATCTAATAGTGGTTCGATGCATATACTATATAAGGCACCAGATAACGAGCAGCCTTGCCTGATGCCCCGTTTGAAGGCAAAGGGGATTGATAAGGAATCATTCATTTTTAGCAAACTTTGAGTATCACAATACGGAGTTTGGATGCATCTGGAAAATAAATGACCGAGACCAAATGCATTCAGAGTATTCAACAAGTAAGTATGTCTGACGCGTTCAAAGGTCTTTTCTTGGTCGAGTGAAACAACACCAAGTAGTAATGACAGACAATATGTTATTAATCTGATATTATTAGCGATCTTCCGCCCTGGAGTACAATAGCTCTGGTCCTCATGTATTAGTTCTGGTAGAACCTTACAAATTCGATTTTAGAGCACTTTTGAAAATAGCTTTAAATCAACGCACACAAAGAGATACAGACCTCCAATTCTTAAAAAGACTAACGTCACCTATCTTTGGCAATAGCGTGATGACTGTTCGTCTACACGAGGTGATTTGATTGAAAACATCAATATAATCCTGACCAATGGTTTCCCAGAATGCCTTGTAAAACTCTGATGGCAAACCATAAATGCCAGGCGATTTGTTGTTATTTAATTTCATAACTGCCGAAAAGGCTTCGGAAAGACTAATTGCTTTTTCCAAATCACCTTTAGAGAACTCGCTCATTTGCGGAAGGTCGGCCAATAATATATTCTCAGATTGCTTACATATTGGTGTATTGCCATAGAGGTCACTATAGACATCTAAAGCATAAGACAATATATCTGCGTCTGTGTCCACAATGGAACCATCTGGTAGCGTTAAATGCGACATGTCTTAGTTACGCCACGGTTGTTTTCAAGGTCCAAAAATATTTTGTGGGGCTATCTGACTCATTGATGTGCTAAAAGCGAGACCTCACCCACGCTCCGCTGGCCTGCTGTTTTAAGAGAGATGATAACATTGTTTGTTTTTGTTTCAGTTGATTAAACAAGTTATCTGTTTTCGGTACTTGGCCTAATAACTGATCTATGTCAGATTGCAAGTGCATTCTTTCCTCTCTTAGGGTACAGGCTCGCTCACGTGAAAAGCGCTGTGGTATGGTGCAAATGTGATTTCCCCCCTCCCCCCATATCCCACCATTTCTGTAAGCAATCAAAATTTGACCTTTTTCCACTCCATGTTCCCCAAAAGACAGTGATTAAATTGCAGTAATGTTTTCCTTTAACAATTCAGTATTTAAACACCAATACGCACTTTTCCGTTTTGCGGATTTGAGCTGAAATGTAAACTTAACATAGCAGTGATCGGAGTCATTACAAGGCACCGTTATACATGACTTGGCAAATTGTGTATAATGACCAGAAATATAAAACCTATCTAATCTGGAAGACGTACCATTAGATATACTCCACGTAAATATCTTTGAAAAAGGATATAAAGATCTAAACACGTCGGTGAATCTTTGACAAGTAATCATTGATTGTAGTGCTTTAGCAGCTGGTGGATGAGGTTCAACCTCAGACGTCCTATCTTTCCCATGGTCTAGTGTACAATTAAAGGCACCCCTACAAGTATTGGATAAGACTCTACCAATGAAGATATATGACCTCTCAACCCTTCTATGCACTTTATCTTATCATGGTATTCTGTAGGATTGTAAACATTTATTAAATAATAATAATCTTCACGAATCTTAACTGTACTATGTAAAATTATGCGAGGTACAATGTTAATAGTTGTAATAAGTTGAACATTAAGCTTAGACTTAAAAAGTATGGCCACTCCAGCAGTGTTACTGTTAAAATGGGAAAGAATCACTTCGCCCCTCCATATTAGTCTCCACAATGATTCATCTATAACATTAGTATGCGTGTCCTGTACAAATACAACATCAGCAAGAAGATCTGAACGTAGTTTATTGAAAATGCGAAAGCGTTTAAAAGAATTTCGACAACCTCTCGTATTTATTTATACAAATAAGATAGATGCCATGATCAAATATAATTGCAAAAATACAAAAAATATATGAAACTTATCTGTAACGAATTCTCCAAAAATAATAGACGAAAAAGTCTTTGACAAAAACATAGACTGGTTACAACTGATTAATTTTTCAAATTATGATTTTCAACTTTGTTACAATTGTATTACATGAGATCTGAAAGAGGACTCCAAACCTGGCTGCTTCTTTAGACGAAATATCTGGTGCATTAAAAGCTTTAAATTAGGTTGATATTCTTTGCATCGCTCAACGACCTTCTTACTGTACTTTAAGCTTTCAATGCATGATTTAATATCACCCAGGGATTAGCTTACCTCCCTTGATTCAATCTGCAATATCAGGTAGTTCGGAAACAACAGACATACTGTCTGTGTCCGTACCATCTTCATCACATGAATCAAGTAAAGTTATATTTTGAGACACAGGTCGTATATCCCCCAGCTTCTAGAATGTCATTGTCACGGACAGAAGGGTCATGACCTGGTGTAATCAGTGAGATATTAGGCGCATTCCTGTTCCCGAGTATAGATATATTATTATCCAGCTCACCTATAATTGTCTGTGTGGTCATTATAGGTGTATCTATCAGCACATCTGTGTCGCTGATGTACGCTTCACTCGCGTGTGGCGGTATTGGATTGTTGTGTACATCAACAGTAACAACAGTTTCGGTTATAGGAGTATTATCAGGGCGGGAGTCTACATTTTCAAACACGGACATGTTATCGTCTGTTTCTGGCTCGGTAATGACTTCATCAATGCTGCCATTGTCCAATGAACCCAATAATTCAAAGCGATTGCCCAGCTCGGGTTTCTGCCGTTTCGAATTTGTCGATCTACGTGGTGATTTATTGGTCAACGCAATACCACTGTTTTTAATCAGCTTTTCGTTGGCTTTACTTCCTTGTGGTAATGCAGACCAATCCGGTTTAGGAAAGTCATTTTCGTTTATTCTGACCTCGGGGTCGGTGTTCACTTCACTAGTACTGGAATCATTAATGATCACATTGTCCTCAGATCTGTCTATAAGCTCGGCAGCGCCTTTAACATGGGCAGAGATTTCGAATATGCCCTTTTTTATGACGATGGAAGCAAGCGATTTCATCGGTGCTGATGAACAGTCTGTGGGATTTGCTTCCGCAGACAATGTCTATACAATCTGGTACAGGTGGGTTTTTAATCACTATCTGCACCTGTCTCCGAAAACTCTTGACATGTCTCGGTTCGGGAGATTTGCATCCTAGAGGTATGGCTCGGCATGCCGCTATCACATTCCCATATTCCTCTAGTGAACGCTTAATCATATAATTCGATATGTATGGGGTGCGTTAGAAATGATTAACTGTGTGGGCGTATTCTCTATAGAGTGGACATTATGAAAACAGCGTCCGACTTGAATTCCTTCAATACATAA
This sequence comes from Chaetoderma sp. LZ-2023a, assembly GCA_034401795.1. Classification (NCBI taxonomy): domain Eukaryota; kingdom Metazoa; phylum Mollusca; class Caudofoveata; order Chaetodermatida; family Chaetodermatidae; genus Chaetoderma; species Chaetoderma sp. LZ-2023a. Next base: position 32,762,759 of record CM067361.1, on the reverse strand, counting down.
TTTACTTACTTCACGTTCAGTTTTGAGATAAATTATTATGGCACCGTTAATATGCGAAGCTGCAACAATGGTACTAGCAGCTACAACGGAAGCCGTACCTTTAACGTATGCCTCCATTGAAACACCGTTCATGCAATCAATTCGCACACCGTGCTTTCGGTAAATGCCATTGAAATGTTCATTATCAGTAAACGAGCTTGAGCTAAACGCACCTCTCGGACCTTTAACTTCTCAGCAAAACTGGTCGTCTGGCTAGCCATTATTCCCACACAATGGGCTAATCAAGCCCTACTATCCCGACCAGCCAACAGGCCGGCTATAGTAATGGGCGTAGCACTGATATAAATAGCTTATGTACTAACACTTAAAGTATCGAATAACTCAATAATCCAAAATTATAAAACAGAATTATTATCAAAAACATAACACGATAACGTTAATATGAACACTGTACACAAATTGGAAACTACTGTCTACCATAAACCCGCGAATTCTCGATCAATATCAGAGTACAATCAAACACGTCTTCCTCAAAGAAGAAGAAGACGAAGAAGTAGAAGAAGAAGACGAAGAAGAATGGTGTTGTTGTTGTTGTTGTTGTTTTGTTGTTGTTGTTGTTGTTGTTAGTGGTCGTGGTGGTGGTGGTGGTGGTAGGTGTGGTGGCGGCATCAGTGGTGGTGTCGGTGGTGGTGGTGGTGGTGGTGGTGGTGGTGGCGGCGGTGGTGGTGTTGTTGTTGGTGGTGGTGGTGCTGGTGGTGGTGGTGCTGGTGGTGGTGCTGGTATTACTACTACTACTACTACTACTACTACTACTACTACTACTACTACTACTACTACTACTACTACTACTACTACTACTACTACTACTACTACTAATACTACTACTACTACTACTACTACTACTAATACTACTACTACTACTACTACTACTACTACTACTACTACTGCTGAGATATCCATAGAGCCAGAATACGATTTGCTCCGGATCCAGCTTTGTTTGACGTGGCTTAGGCAACCTTCACCCATGTTCTTGCGCTAATGTTTAAGCAACAACAACAACAACAACAACGACGATGACGATAACAACAACTGTGTTACGATACCTTTATCCCATTAAGAACTTCATTGATCAGCTTGATTCGGTCATCTTTATGTTGCATTTGTTCCCTCTGATAGTTTCGCATTTTCGTAGCAGTGAACGTATTAACAGGCACGAGGATAATCATCACAACCGAGCTTTAACACAAGAAGCAATACATATTGCAGATTACGAAAGTGCAACAGCAATGACGATCCATTCCTAGCTATGGTCCGCGAAATTATAGCTAAGATCAACATGTGTTGGATTCGAGTTACAGTTTTTAAACCAGAATCACTAAAATCTGAATTCCGATGTAACCTGTGGCGTAAAATGCATGCACTTAAACTGTTCACGATTTTGAAGCTAATTTGACCGGGGCTCCTACAACGTCCAGGAAAATTAGTATAAAAATAACCAACAGAAGGTTTATTAAATTCTAAATTCATCAAAGAAACACAATGTATGCACTTATGACGAACCTTTCGATTTTCGTGATGGAGTTATGCCAGATTAATTATGACGTCAGTTAACGTGCGGACGATTTTAATATGCTGTCATATACTTCAGTGACGGATCGGATTCTTCCATTTAAATAGACTTCCTAAACCTCGTTCAAAATGAGATCTTACTAAATGAAATGATACGAAATGGCCATTATGTGAGATATTATAGCATCTACACAGGTACCCTACCGTAATCAAGGTAGATCATTCTACAACACACTAAATAAAACACGCTTCAACATGCCTTCGCATTGTAAAGTAATGATAATGACATAAACACATATATCAAATTAACAACACGCAGTGCCTATTGATATGTGTTGTTTTATTTAATTTCAAGCAGCTAAACAGTCAATGCTGCAGCCCACGCTCCACATTACCGAAGCAACATTGTGCTGCGAACAGGCATGGGAGAGAATCAGCCTACGAACTCTGTATAAATCTTCTTTTAATGGTCTGCTCCCTTCGCTATTTCAACTCTTATACGCATGGTTATCTCATCGACTATGATATCGTTACTGTTAGGTATGCCAATTAATGTTAGATACACAGTTTTCAATAATATCCAACTTTCAAAACCACCATCACCACCCAACCCCACCACTTACACACGCGCGTGCACGTGTGCACGCATGCACATAACACACGCACATATATGCATACCTACACACACACACACGCGCGCGCGCGCGCACGAACACACACACACACGCACTGCTTAGTTCTATCCCACACCACTGTCCATGCAGTATATAGTGTGAACATGTATATAGCAGTAGCGGCGTTGACAGCAGCAGTCGCAGCAACAGCAGCAGCAGCAGTAGTAGTGGTAGTGGAAGCGAGAGTGGTAGTAGTACTGCAGTAGTAGTAGTAGTAGTAGTAGTAGTAGTAGTAGTAGTAGTAGTAGTAGTAGTAGTAGTAGTAGTAGCAGCAGCAGCAGCAGCAGCAGCAGTAGCAGCAGCAACAGCAGCAGCAGTAGTAGTAGTTGTAGTAGTAGTAGTAGTAGTAGTAGTAGTAGTAGTAGTAGTAGTAGTAGTAGTAGTAGTAGTAGTAGTAGTGGTAGTAGTAGTAGTAGTAGTAGTAGTAGTAGTAGTAGTAGTAGTAGTAGTAGTAGTAGTAGTAGTAGTAGTAGTAGTAGTAGTAGTAGTAGTAGTAGTAGTAGTAGTAGTTACCCTGCTAGCATTGCTACTCCCATTTGATTATACAGTAAATACAAAGCGAGTGATATCTCAAGGGGCGATGACCAAAGCATCCACAAATATCTGAAATATCAAAGTAGGTAAATGTTAGTATTGAGCACGTGTGTTTATTTTTCAACCTATAACAAAACCTGTATACAGAAACGCACCTACTTACCGCGTGTACTTACAGAGACATATCTCCGCAAATACACCTGTTATTCACAACAGGAAAGATGCTGAATATTTTGAAACAAACATATCTGGGTGTTGTTGCTGCCTAGGCATCATCCGTGCCCAGTCAACTTAATTTCAAATAGTCAACAAAATGGTTATTAAAAAGTAAATTCCCAATTCGTTATCTTGACGGCTTTGTTAAGATTCAATACGGAGCTATATACGCCAGGCAATATGGATAGTAAATGTGAAGTCAGCCTGACTGTGGCATTTCACTCGGCGGTCTTTCCGACCCTCATGCCAGAAGCTATTATATAATTTGCCATTACGATTGTGACGTGGTGGATTTAATATTTAATACACATTTTGAATATTTTAAAAATAATCTGACTTGGCACTGTTGCTGCCATCGGGGGTGGAGTGACGGAGAGGGAAAGGAGGTGGATAGAGAACAATAGAGGATTAGGGATGGATTACGGGATGGAGTGAGGCGAGGAGAGAGTGCAGAAGATGATGAGATCGTGAGCGAGAGGGGTGGGAAAGGGCTAGAGAGAGGAGATAGTTTGATAGAGAGCCATAGGGAGAAAAGGACGGACAGGGGCGATCGAGGAAGGAGGGATAACGGAAGGGAGTGAGAGAGAGCGTGAGATAGAGAAAAGGAAATAGAGCGAGAAGGAAGGAAATATATATATATAGAGACAGAGTGGGAGGGAATACTGGCCACAGGGAATACTGGCCATGGTAAACCTCTGACAGGCCGAGCACATTACGTCAGATTGGCGACCAGCCAATGAACCAGAGCTCGAGGGCTCCCGCGCCGACAGCTTTCGCGATGAACACATGCCTGGTCCACTTCGACAATACCACGCCCGGGAGGGGGGGGGGGTGCGAATGGCGGGGTGTGGGGTGGGGGTGTTGAGACGGCGGCCGGCCGCCAACAGATAGCTACATAGATTGCAAAATAGAACACATATCTTTGCTGATGTTATCTTACACTATGGCATCCTGTATTCGCTGCGCGTCTACAGACATGAGGTTGACAATTTCGCCCACAGTTCTGTTTTTTCTTGCCTCATTGTTCATTTTTAGTGCCTGGAAATAGACATATATATCAATAATCACCTGGTTAGGGAGGTCTTAATTGGCCACAGTCTATTTTAATACATAGTGTAATGATGTTATCACAGATAGAGCTATACATTTAATATACTGAACCATGTCCATGAAACGCTTCCAGTCTGTCAATACTCTTGTTTTAGCATAGATTCTTATATGTACAGGAATATCCAAGAATATGCAAATTATAAATTCTACAAATATAAAAATGATAAACACAATCTGACGGTCAATTTGATCTTAGTTTCGCAGAGAAACCAGATTATTTGATATTTAATCTTCGTGTGCGATTCAGCCTTGGTCTTGTATAAACTAAAGATATTATTATGCAACTGATTTGTTTGGTGTCCCGATATAATGTGTGCAGTGTATCTCCTCCCGGTGCGTAGCTACTTGATGTTTTCGATCGCCGATTGTTGTAATCGTTGTGGTGGTAATATTTCGCCACGCGCCGGCTAACTGTCTAGAGCTATTTAAGATTTTCTGTTCTGTTCAATTTGATTGTTTCGTTAATATAATGCTTTTCAGTTTCCAGAAAAAACCCAGCACATAATAACAAATGTGTGTGCTGGTGGCGGATTGTGTGTATAGAAATTAGTATGCACTAAAAATACACAAAGACCATTATATTACTAGAAAACTATTTACAATTTCCAAATTTATATCTTGGAGGCAATGCCTCTATATAGTCGGGCACGGAGGTGACAATAGTCTGCCACGAAAGTATGATTTACAATGAGGCTGATATAAAATCATGTTACATATTTTAACCCAACCTTTCTGTACACAGCTGCAATGACTGAAGCTTTGATGCGCATCCCCAAGTTGGTATAGATGAAGATAGCGTAGTTGAAACAAATTGAGCTAAGGAGTTGAGTCGCGAACATGGCCAGCATATAGATGTAACCTTTCCATGCCTGTATTGTTTTATCTTCTGTAAAGGTGATCAATAATCTGCAGATAGATCAAACATAATTTAACAGGTAAATATGGTCAAGAAAATCTAAAACATAAGCCTACTAGTCTAGAGTAATAATCCGTGGAATGGAAGGCCGCACCTTGCATCACTACCATCAGTGCACCCCGCCCATCGTAAATTAACTAAACACTCTTTGTTCCATCTGTGCGATCGTGTTCTTTTAAGAGTATACAGTAAGAAATAAGCAAGAAATGCAAGTTTAAAAACTTGCAAAACGGGAATTCTGATTTAAACTGTGTCAATTTCGGCAATCGAAAAGACCATATACGTCACTCCAGTGACAGCTAACAGAGCCCTGCATACGAATCAAGAGTAAACAAGGCAGATATCGAAAGGGGTGTCGCCGAAATTAAATTTAGTACACGCTATGTTTGTGATTGGTTCTCGTACAGTTCTTCCTGCTGAATAGGGTTGTTTGTGTTCTTTTTGCTAAAAAAAGACCGATTTCTTCCAAATGTGTTGTCAAAGAGATAATTGAAGATCCGGCAAATTTGACTAATTTTCATTGACATTATGGTGAAAGGGAGATGTCCTCTTGTAAAAACCGTCAGAGAAAAAAAATTAGCGTGATTTACGTCCCATACCGGTGATACATTTTGAGTTGGTAATTGATCAGCGCGTTGCTGACAGTCTGTCAGATATGGAACACACGTTGTTTTTGTTATTAACTGAGAATGCTTCAAGCGAATCGGTGTGTATTCTCTGAAATATTGACACATGTGTGATCTATTTATGCAAAGTTATACCAGTCGCGTCACCCACACTTTAACCATTTAATGGATCAATTTTGTTTTTTAAATCTACATATTTGCCTATGTGCAGGCCAAAAGAAGTCTATTTGTCAACACGTCCTTCGCTCTCCCTCGACTTCGACATAGTGGTGTCCAATGCGGCGAGGACGACCGTACTATGATTGGTCAAAATAAAATTACTTTCTGAAGCTAATCACCAATGAAAAACTGTCCTGCATTATTAACTGTGTTCAAAGTGTTAATTTGGAATGGGCTAAAAGCCTTTGCTTATTTGATAAATATGTTTTTTATCATCTCTTGTGTCAAGGCAGCCGTGTAATGCCTTAAGAAGAGAATAGATTCATTAGAAATCCACTGGACGCCAGTAGTAACGTTTCTGTATGTATACTTGTACGACAAATGCAAAACGATACATTCCGTTGATTTGAGAAGGGCAATTGATTAAGTCAATATGTTGACCAACGATATGACGTCATAATCAAATACGCCATGTAGGTTGAGCTCACAATAAAAATTGAGAGAAATACTCCATCATGAACTTGGAATATTCAGTCAGTTGTACGAATTGTATGACATAACTTATTTTGAAAGTAATTTGACTAGGCGCTGTTGCTCTACTCCCCCCCCCCACCTCAAATTACTTTCAAAATAATCAACATTGTGTCTGTATAGTTACAACGAAATTAGGATGCTGGGATTTCAGGATTCAAAGTATCTAAATCGATCCCTACACGTGCAAAGCATGGGCAGTGCCTAGCTCGAGATGGGCAGGGAATGTTCGATATGAGAATACAATACATTTTCCAATGTGTGTCGTTTCTTGACTTATAGACAACGTGTTTACTATAAAGGCGTATGCTTATATAAATGAGTTGTGAGCTATTAATATCGTTTGTTAATATCTACCTACTTGAGAATCATAGGATTGGCAAACTCGAGCAAATCATAAATAAGCTTGCAGCAAAATGCTTCAAAGACAGTCCGTCCATAGAGTGTGCACTAAAAATGAAGCAAGAGTGGGCAATACTGTGATAGGTACTGAGTATGATTATCCTAGTACAATAAGACATGCGTGTATTCAGGGGTAATCTTTTTAATATTTTGAAATTAATTTGACTGGGCGTTGTTGCTTCCTGTGGCAGCAACAGCGCCCAGTCAAATTAGTTTCAAAATATTCAACAGCATGTTTACTACATAGTTGAAACATACAATTTGTACACCGTGTATGACTATTAAGAGTTAAGGACGGGCCCTATATACTCATTTTTGACGTAATGATGATGATGACGTCATTGTACACGCCGCTTAGCTGATTGTGACGTCATGTGACGTCATTACTCCGGAAAGACCCATTAAGCACATTATTAGGACAGGTAGCTGACGTCATAATCATAATAACGTATTATATATCAGTCATGATAATCGGAATGTCCGTACATTCTACCAAGGGTATGTCTTTACTAGAGTTGCAGTGTAATAGACATTATAGTGACTACTTTGTCAATCAAAATCCGTAGCCTACGCTGGTTTAGTCCTCTAACTCTAACGCGTCTTCGGGTAGATATCTTAGCAGGACAAGGACTAAGCCACCTTTTCCGACAAGAAAGATGTCCCAAAGTACGACCAACAACAACCAGGATACAAATGATGAGAAACACCACAATGACCGAGGTAATGGATCTTTCCAGTTTATCCATCCATCCATGAATGTCCTAGATACATTCGTCTCAATCGTATAATTGATGACGGTCTATGCGTTGTTGTACGAATTGTATGTCTTTACTATTTAATACATGTTGTTGAATATCTTTAAACTAATGTGACTGTGTACAACAGCACCAAGTCAAATTAGATTCCAGTCAGGAGTTCAGGGATCGAACGATCGAAACACAATCGAGGTGTGGACGGAGCTTAGCTCTAGATGGGCGAGGGATAGCTAACACTGGAAAGGTCCATTGGGCATGATATCAAACTGCAGTATCCTCCCAAGACACAGATGTTTGGAGAACGTGTATAGGTGGTAGCATGGTGCAACATAGATACGGAAGCAACCCAGAAGAAGAAGAAGAAGAAGAAGAAGAAGAACACGATGAAAACGAATACGAAGAAGAGGAGGAGTAAGAAGAAGTCGTATCACATGATTAGCTATTATGAGATGATATGGGTTTCCTTTTAATCTTATAACGAAAGCTGGGCCTGACCATGATTTTAAAAAGTCCTGGTTCTTTTTTCTTGTATCCATCCTTTCTGACAGCCACTGCATCATAATCCCGATTTTGTAGAGAGGAGGGTACTTTATTAGACGTGTCCTTAACACGGCCTCCATAACGATCTCTCTGTCGCCCTCTCTGGTCAGGAATTAGCGGCGTCTTCTCCGTTGACCCGTTGAGCAGCACATTTTCATCATAGTAACTTTTTCTTTTTGATTTTAATGCGTTTTCTCGCTTTTCACTTAAAAGAGAAATTATATTGAGCAAGCTTAACGTAAGCACATCTATGCTATTGTAATCCGGCGTACATTGTCAAAATATGTCTCTGGAACGAGTCGAAAATATTAGCATTTGTTTGATAAAGAATTTATCGGGGAAGGTGGGCAGTCATCGAAATATGTATTTTTTACGGTCTGACATTGGCTAAATGAAACATACTCGTTTGACATAAACCAGATTTTCAAATGCATATTTTAACCACTTGAACCCTAACTTCCCAGAATCTTAATTTTAAAACAATCATACTGGTGCTGAGTAGTTTGAAACACAGTTGACAGAAACCCTTTGCTTCCAGTCAAATTATTTTCAAAATATATATATATATATTTATAAAACCCTCAAGTAATAAACACGTGTTTCCACATAAGACAGCAACACATGTCAATGGACGTATGGGATATATCACTAACTCGTACCGGAAATGTGTTACTTGTTATCTGACGTCATAATCAAATGGCGTATGCCCGGGACAAATGTTAAAAAGGTCTCACAGAAAGTATTTAAATGGAGAAATCCCGTTTTTCCGTCAATCATATGACGACATAATCAACTGCGTGATGTGTAAGATTACACTCTAACCAATTACGTAATGTATGGCGTAATTAAGTTCGTCACGAACTCTTAATTGATGACGCACTAAGCGTTGTTGTACGAATTGTATGTCTATACTATTTAATAAACACATTGTTGGATATTTTGAAACCATATTGACTGATTGGCTGCAACAGCACCTAGTCAAATTATTCAACAACTTACTTGTATAATTTACTGGAAGTAATAGTCAAAGGGTTCAGGCGAGAATGATCCCAACGCCGATGAGGCGTGGGAGGAGCTTAGCTAAATTTGGGTTGGTCATACCTAAAACTGGGTTCGTCTATTGCGTGACTGTATTGAATCTACACATTTCTGAATGGTCTGAGGTATATTTTGAAATGACTCATAATGGTAGATGTTGCTGCCATTTACCTGCATATCTACCGCCGGTACCGCTAATCCAAGGTGTTAAAGTCGATACAAACACGCCTGCACATTGGGAGAAGCTTACCAAGAAGTCGTCGGATATTAGGGATTTAAAATAACATCCGTACAGCCTTTTTAATATGATGGCTCTATGTGTGTTCTTTATTTTTAGACTCAGTATATCCCACGTTCCCCTCAACATTCATTATGCCTTGTGTACACTCGGTGAAAAGGCCGGTTCCCTACTCTTACTTGGCACGATTGGACGTGCGTTAGACCGTGCATACTTAATAAGTTTGGTGTGCAATACTTCCTTATCCCATGCTGCGTTGAATTCCGGAACTACAGTAGAACATCTGTCACGTGGGTTTGGGTCCCACACATCAGATTCATCAAGGGTCTTCCTGTATCCGGTTATTATTAGACTGTGAAGAGAATATAATTAATAATACATAGGTCCATATCATGAGTGTCAGCGGCCAATTATAGGGGATACTGGGGCGTCGGTGGCCAGTGCTTTGGTGAACATTGATCCAACAAAGCACATCGTCTTTGGATGAATATTGAATTGGATAGGTTGCTGTCGATTTATATAGGTCCATGTGGCCGTTGAGTACCAATTTGACACTTTTAATGTTATTGTTTGCTCGCGATGGCGGCCATTCACTGTGTTATTATTTTGACCACAAATGTGTGCCTTTCATGGCCAAATTTTAGCATTTTAAAAACACACTTTTTCATTTATCACGAAAATGATTTGCGTTTACGTGTCGTGTCGCATGTTCGATTGACACAAATTATTAATTTCCGTCTAAAATTATGAAAGTGTTAATCATGGTTGTGCTTGTGGCGGACAGAATATAGCATTTTCAGCATTTTATCTATAGTAATTCCATTGAATAATCTTGCAGTGAAGCCACTACTAACGCTACTCCCAATAGTCCTTACTAGTTTATCCATCCGTCATATCAATTAGGTGGCGAGTAGGATGACGTCATAATCAATGACGTCATTGATGGCATAGATAAATTGCCCATGAACACATAATTGATGAAGGACTACGTTCTGTTCTACGAATTGTATGTCTTTGCTATTTAATAAACATACTGTTGACTATTTAACTGAGCGCAGTTGTTGCCAGGGGCATAGGATGCAACAGCACCCAGTCAAATTACTTTTAAAATATTCAACAGCTTATATGTATAGATTTCTGGAAATTTAAATTCAGTGAGTACAGGGATTATTCGACACGAACACGGGAACAGCTACGGCGGAACTTAGCTAGAGATGGGCGGATATAAATAAAACTGGATTCTCCCCATGTGTGTGCATGTTCCTAATTCAAATACCACCGAAATACATGTCCCGCCGGAATCTAGTTGTTGGGTCAACTCACTAACGCGGACATTTATGAATTACTCTAACATGCTAGCCAAATATGCAAAACAAACGCATAGCCAGGAATTCTCGTACCTACGCATGCGCATACACATACATTTGAGCACGCACACGTACGTATTCACGCACTCACACGTGCACTCACACATACGCAGGTGTCATAATCTGTTAAAGCGGCGTCTTAAATCGTGTTGCTTACCCCTTTCATGAATAAATTTGTTTAAAAAATTAAAATATTTACTTATTGAATGTCCATTTGCAGGCCAAGAGAAGACCATTTTTGAAAATTGACCACAGGAATAACTGGCGCGGTTATCTAGGTAGTCATTCCAGTGGCAAATTTTCAAAATAGTCCTCTGTTGGCCTGCAAATGGACATTTCTCAAGACCCCTGCAGAGGCCGGTCTTCGCCGGCTTCGCAATGAAAGGGTTAAAAATCCTAAACATGATTAAAGGTCGCTAATCTTCCGATAACTAGTACATTGCACGACGTTTTTCAACAGTTTCGTAATTCCGTTAACCTTAATACGGCCCACAACTAACTCAGTCAAGAAAAGTTCACTCTCAGAAAAGTAGATAGTACAAGGTATGAGTGTTGTAATAGCTGGCTATTGGCATTAGCTATTTGAA